>JAVIAB010000092.1:20052808-20782760 GCA_032433765.1 Megaustenia siamemsis | reverse complement strand
TTGAGTCACTGCAGTTCTTTTATTTGGGGGTGAATTTTTGCGACCATTTTCATATGTCAATTGAAACTTTTTACAATATAATTTGAGGGATTCAGATGTATCATACAGCCTTTATGTGTTTTAGAAAAGGTGCATTTTCATAACTTAATTCAACATTTTCATAACTTAATTCGTCATTTTCATAACTTAATTCAACATTTTCATAACTTAATTCGTCATTTTCATAACTTAATTCAACATTTTCATAACTTAATTCGTCATTTTCATAACTTAATTCAACATTTTCATAACTTAATTCAACATTTTCATAACTTAATTCGTCATTTTCATAGCTTAATTCAACATTTTCATAACTTAATTCAACATTTTCATAACTTAATTCAACATTTTTCATAACTTAATTCAACATTTTCATGACTTAATTCAACATTTTCATAACTTAATTCGTCATTTTCATAGCTTAATTCAACATTTTCATAACCTAATTCAACATTTTCATAACCTAATTCAACATTTTCATAACTTAATTCAACATTTTCATAACCTAATTCAACATTTTCAAACAAAAATTACAGTTATTGTGGAAACCATAAATCAATTGTAACCATAAATAGTTAATGTTCTTTTTTCAACTTTGCTCAAAAAAGAGGTAAATATATATTGAGAACAAGCAATACATTGACGAGATATAAGTGGGGCCACATATATACGACAATAAATAGACACGTAAAGAGAGAAAGATTAATGTAGCGCAGCAGACAGGTATACGCTGGAAGGTTTAACACATAACATAAAACTATATTTATTAGAGTTTTCGCAACAGGTTCTATTTGATCAGCAGAACAAGTCCCGGTATAGTAGGTGTTTCAGCCCTTTCTTATAATCTAAAGGGCCGGCCAGGGATTGGGGGGGGGGGGGGGGGATGACTCCCATTCCTCAATCATCTGGTGCATTATGGACCTACAAGCTCATGAGAAATCCTAACTACCTGCCTGTTGGATTGAAACGTTACACATAAATGAAAATTAAAAGACAAATATTAGAGAGAAAGGGGAGCCGCGGTAGCTCAGTGGTTAGTGAACTGAACTACAAAGGACAAGAGGTAGGGTTCGATCCCAACCGACGGCTTCCAGTTCACCCAGCCTTTAATGGGTACCATATTTTTTTCCGGAAAAGTAAAGCGGCACGGCCGTAATAACGACCACATTACCCCAAAAATCATGTGCCGAAGGTCTGTAAAATTTATGGTCACTAACATCATATTCCCTATACGCCACTTGGCGTGACGGGGGTACCTTACTTTTTTATTAGAGAGAAACTACCAAGTAGAAAGAAGGGTGAAAGAAAAAATGCTTGTAAATGCAAAGCTGCAGTTAAGCTCATTGTAAAGAGAAATTAAAAAGAATATATAGAAAAAAATAAGACAAAACGGTTTGGTTAAAACGTTACGTAGCAACTGCACACGTACACGGTGCGTTTACCGTGCGGATCATTTTCCTTCTGGCCACATCACAGGTTGCAGGGAGGATCTTTTACTCCTATTTTTATTTCTCATTCTAGTTTGAAATGATTTTTTGTTTTGTTTTAAATACATACTTGTGTGTGCGTGTTGTATGTTTGTTCCTGCTGAATGCCTATTGCACCGAAACGTTGTTCTAATTATTTCGTACTCTTGTTACGTGAAGCTTTAACCATACTTTTTTTTCTATTTATTTTTTTGTTTCTCCAAGTAGTAAAGTATCAATTCCGATTCAGTAATTGTGCACTTCCTATATCGCTAATAATAATTATTTCTTTTTTTTTTTTTACATCATCATACAACTCTTCTCTTTTATGAACAACTGACTGTCTGGGGCTAACATTTAACTTCAGACTGTCGCCTCCAAATATAGCTAGGAATTCCATTTAGGATATAACAACATACCTCATAATTTATCACAAAGCTCTCCTTATCTAATTCTTGAGAATCTTTATAATTTCGTTCCCACTGCAAGCCAGTCAATAAATCTCCGTTCACATGTTTAGGCACATTACAGGTAAGAAGAGTATCGGCAATACGTACCTTTGTGTTGGAAGCCGCACACACATTCTTCTTACCTGGTACTCCTAAATGGCTAAAGAAAATAGCTGGTGAGATGCCTGCTGTACCCGTGTGGGAGGCACAACACCTCCGAACAAAAGACAACATTGAGAGTTGCAGTATTGTTAGTCCTGGAACTGCCACTCCACCTTCTAGTTTCACCCAAATCAAACACCGATAATGTTGAAGCTGTTCATGCTTTCTTCACAGATACGCCAGGTAAACTCCGTTTTCTTTTAAAAGATGAGGGGAAAAAAACCTCATTGAAAAATGTTGGCGAAACGACCGAGGAATAATTTGGTACTCACTTCAATTAGTCATCTCGTGCTGGGAGCTAAAATAGAAAAACATCGATCCGAGGTTTGTCTGTATGCCTGTCGGTCGGTGTGTAAATACCGTCTGTCGTGAAATTTTTCCTTTGACGAATATTGCGCAACTCTGTTCACAATGGACATGTTTTCTTAATTTGTCGTGGCTCGTAACTCTGTGCTGTGTATTTGTGTAAGGGCCACAATCTCTATACTTGGACTCATTAGCGTTCCGATTACTATGAGCACCATCTCTATACTTGGACAATGTCCATTAGAGTTCCGATTTATTTGATCACCACCATTTCTAAAGTTGGACAATGTCTTTTAGCGTTCCATTCTCTTTGATCACCACCATCTCTACAGTTGGACAATGTCTTTTAGCGTTCCATTCTTTTTTATCACCACCATTTCTACAGTTGGACAATGTCTTTTAGCGTTCCATTCTTTTTGATCACCACCATTTCTACAGTTGGACAATGTCTTTCATCGTTCCATTCTTTTTGATCACCACCATCTGTACAGTTGGACAATGTCTTTTAGCGTTCCATTCTTTTTGGTCACCACCATTTCTACAGTTGGACAATGTCTTTTAGCGTTCCATTCTCTTTGATCACCACCATCTCTACAGTTGGACAATGTCTTTCAGCGTTCCATTCTCTTTGATCACCACCATCTCTACAGTTGGACAATGTCTTTCAGCGTTCCATTCTTTTTGATCACCACCATCTCTACACTTGGACAATGTCTTTCAGCGTTCCATTCTTTTTGATCACCACCATCTCTACACTTGGACAATGTCTTTTAGCGTTCCATTCTCTTTGACCACCACCATTTCTACATTTGAACAATGTCCATGAGCAAACTGATCTCATTCCTCGTAACACAGTAACATTTGATCTTGTGAGTCACCAACGATGGCCCCCGCTGTAGTTTCAGAAAGCTGCTTAAATTATAAAAGACATGGCGAAAATTGAATTTGAATTTCTTTTATTTTGTCTTGGACAGTAGGATGGGACCTATTATTTTCATTTTTCAACTGCCAGTTTGGACAGGAAACCCTCTTTTAATCGTCCTTATCAGGTTAGACTAGATGCTCGTTATAAAAAAAAACAGTGACAAATCAGAGGTCAATGAAAAGAATTGTGGTCGCCACAAATGTGGTTTTAACCATGTACCTTCTTGATGTAAGGAGGCAAGAACCTTAACTCTGCAGTGGCACTCAGACGTACCCTTTCACCCAACTACTGCAGCAATCGCCGCATGTACCGTCCAGAATAAACAGTTTCACACTGAGTGCTTGTGCTTGCACACTTTCATGATAAAACATAAAACCCCATGTGAAAAGGTTATATTGGTGCACAATCTATCTCTATCGTAATTGTGTGTCTCTCTCTGTGCAGTATACTCCATATACTGTTTATGTGCATATAGGTGGTGTATGTACTCTTGCATTGGAGCTTCGGTGGCTGAGTGGTTAACGTGCTCACTTCTTGTTCAGAAGAGTCCCAGTTCGATCCCTTGAAGTGGCGAATATATTTTTTTCTGACCGCTAAAACTCCAGGATTTACCCAGTCTCGAGAAATTGGTAACTGCATTTTTATTTCCTTAAGTAAAAGTGGTCTAGTGTGATACCGACCATATCTCTTTAAAATGTGCCATGGTCTTAGAAAAATATGGTCACTAACACCATATTCCCTGTATATCGAACAAGGCGTGGAGGAAACGCTCATTTTACTTTCATTTGTTTTCCATTATTACACATAATGTAGTGAAGTATTACATTTCACTGCACAAATATGCAAATATAAGCTTTAATTGAGTGACGTGGGGAGGTCTGACAATGCCTCTCCCCCCTTCTTTACCAACTATTGATGTACCCAAAATAGCTGGCAATGCACCAATTTTTCAATCGAGTCAATTACAATGTATCTGGGTTGAGCAACGATCTTTTTCAAAGCCAGCAAGTTAACCACTAAGCTACTGACACGCTCAATCTATCAAACGCGCTTTGTAAATATGATACTCCACAGCGCACTCAACATTACCACACTCGTGTCATTATTTTGGTGCTTCGAAAACATTTCTGCATAAGAGATCTCATTTTTCCACACTTGTCCATGCAGTTACTGAACGTTTTCTCGACTTAATAAGCGCAGCTATTTAATATTTACAGCTTCTTTCTTCTAGTTTTCTTTGTTGTTCTCTTGGCTCAACTCTTTTGAGTTAAAAAAAGGGAGTTAAACAATTGAGCAAAATATATCTTTCTCTAAATTGCGAGTAACAACATTCCTTTGTATCCCAAGAAAAACATCCTCCCCCCTCCAAAGTATTAGAATGGTTCATCATCATGTGCCATACCTGTTGGCGTAGGTGATCATGTCCTTCCAGAATCTTCTATCTACCGTGCATCGTAACAATTATATTGTTGACTGTTCTCCATGCTATGACACCAAGCTATCTAGCATTTTATCTCATTGTTTTCCGCAATCTCTCTTTCAAGGGGGGTATTTTGCCAGATGTAGCCACGAATTCCGACGTTTTTCTTCTCATGTGCCCGAAAATGTTGCTTGTTTCTTTCTGATGTTTCTAAGGAGCTCCCTTTTTGTGTTGGCCTCTTTGAGAATTTCCCCGTTGGTTTTTTAGCTGTCCATGGAACTTTTAACATTCTTCTGAGAAATTCAATCTCTGTGGCCTCTAATCGTCGTTTCATTTGTTTGTCTACTGTCCAAGATTCGCTTCCATTGGTCAGAATTGGCTATGTATAACACCGCTCACTCTCTCTCTTCTCTCTCTCTCTATCTCTCTCTCTCTATCTTTCTTCTCTCTCTCTTCTCTCTCTCTCTATGTTTCTCTATCTGTCTCTCTCTCTTTCTCTCTCTCTTCTATCTCTCTATCATTCTCTCTCTCTCTCTCTCTCTCTATGTTTCTCTATCTGTCTCTCTCTCTTTCTCTCTCTCTTCTATCTCTCTATCATTCTCTCTCTCTTCTTTCTCTCTATCTGTATCTCTGTCTTCTCTTTCTCCCTATCTTTCTCTATCTTTTTCTCTCTCTATCTGTCTCTCTCCATCTTTCTCTCTCTCTCTCTCTATCTCTATCATTCTCTCTCCCTCTTCTCTCTCTATCTTTCTCTCTCTCTCTCTCTCTCTATCTTTTTCTCTCTCTTCTCTCTCTATCTTTCTCTCTATTTTTCTCTCTCTCTATCTGTCTCTCTCCATCTTTCTCTCTCTCTCTATCTCTCTTCTCTCTTTCTCTTTCTCTCTCTCACTTCTATTGACATAGATTCTAGAATGGTTACTGTAACTTGATTGGTTCGACATTTGAATTTACTTTGACCAGGGTGTAAGTAGCTTCCTGTACCAGTGTCGAGGGTTCGCTCCTAATCGGATATTTCTTTTAATAGTCGATTAAGCTTCAAATAACCTTTGTCCTTACATGCAGGTTGCAAAAGGTAAAACACAGGAAGACATGGTCGATGGCTCTCTCACCATCGCATTTGGCATGAACGGGATGTGAATAAACTGTATATCACAACGATATCCTACACACTGGGATTCTACTGTCTGGTTATTTGAGACCGCTAATATATGGATGGCAGGCAGAGGATCTCATGTATAGAAACAATGGCTGCGATCTCCGACTGGTACAGTCACTGCCAAGAAGGAAAGTAATGGCAAACTACCTTCTTAAATTGCCTGGAATAATCATGACAAATCACATTGGAGGCCACAGAGATGGGATTTCACAGAAGAATGTTGAAAGTTCCCTGGACAGCTAAAAAGACCAAATGAGGAAGTTCTCAAAAAGGCCAACACAAAAAGGGAGCTCTTAAAAAACATCAGAAAGAAGCAATCAACATTTTTCGGGCACATCATGAGAAGAGGAAAATTGGAATACTTGGTTACAAGTGGCAAAATAAAAGGAAAGAGAGATCGCGGGCGACAAAGAGAGAAAATACTGGATAGCTTGGTGTCATGGCATGGAATACAGTCAACAACAGAACTGATACGATGCACTGTAAATAGAAGATTGTGTAGGGACATGATCGCCTACGCCAACCGCTATTTCACTTGATGATGACGATGGATATATGGATGTCTGTATCATGCCTGCCTTGTTAATTTGATTGTTCACTAATTAACGCATGTTTCTTTCATTGAGATGACCAAACCTTTGCTAATTTGTCTACGTTGATGTTGTATTAGTTATTTTTCATTTAATTACTTCTTTTTGCTCCCTAGTGGCAGCACTTACACTTCTTCATTCCATATCAATCAGAAATATACTTCTTACGGACAATTTCAATCATTATACATCATCATAATCGAGTGCCGTCTCCGCAACGAAGGTTGGCTACCATGGAGCGCCATTCTGGTCTGTCTCTTGCTTTGATGGTGCAGGATGTCATAGGCTGATTTGTCCATCTTTCGATGTTACTCGTCCATGTTAGTCTTGGTCTGCCTCTGCCTCTTTTATTTTGTATTTTCTCCTCCAGGATTACTTTTAGTAGGCTGTTGTGTCTTTTAACGTGGCCCAAAAATCGCATTTGTCTTGTTTGAATTGTGCTTAGTAATTCTTTTTTTCATTTTTAGTTGTTTTAAGACTTCATCGTTTGTTTTCTTTTCCTTCCATCCAATTCTACCTATTCTTCTATAAATCCACATTTCAAAGGCTTCAATTTTCTGTTCTGTTTTCTGTCTAATGTCCATGTTTCAGCACCATATAGGAATATTGAGAAGATATAACATTTTGCTATTCTTAGTTTTAGCCTTGGTGTTATTTGTTTTGATGTTAGTATGTTCTTCATGACATTAAAATTACTTGTTGACATTCTTATGCTTTTGTTTATTTCAGTTGTACATTTTCCATCACTGGTTATAGTATGTCCAAGGTAGTTGTAGTTGTGAACTGTCTCCAGGTCTATTCCTTCAAGGGAAAACTTAAAAAAAAGGAAAAAATGGTATGTTAGAAGCTTTACGTGATTAGTTGACGACACAGATTCGAACGACGTTTCGGCTATTCCTTCAATCTGTATATCCACGTGTGGTTTTGAGTATTTTCTTTGTTTATGATCATAGTTTTAGTCTTTTTGATATTCATATCTAGTCCATATTTTTGCTTGTCATGTTTATTTCATTACGTAATTGTTGTAGATATTTAGGATTTTCTGCTAGTAGTACAGTATCATCAGCATATCTTAGGTTATTGATTATCTTTCCATTAATTTGTAAGCCTGGCATCTCTATGGTGGTTTTAAAGAATTACTCAGTGTATAGATTGAACAAGCTTGGTGATAGGATGCATCCCTGTCTTACTCCTCTTTTTATATCAATGGATGTAGAGTTCTCTTTGTTATATTTTATTATTTCCTGTTTGCACCCAGTATAGATTACATATTACTCGTATGTCCATGTCATCTAGATGTATCTCTTTTAGGCATTCTATAAGTTGTTTGTGGTGTTCTTTATCAAAAGCTTTGGTGTAGTCTATGAAGCAGGCATATTTTGGTGTTTACTTCTGTGTACTTTTCGATTAATTTTCTCATGTATCAGTATACACTACATTGGTCATTTCTGCTACTCTGTTCTTGTGACACCATTATTAATAATTGTATATCTCGTAAACTTGTTGCTTACAATACAATCTACAAATAAATTACTGCGGGAAAACGAAAAGCGATACAGTTATTGAAAATGAGAAAGCTTACAATGAATAAAAGAAGCAATTTACAAAGATCAAACTGAAAAAGCCAGCAAAGATTAAAAGGTACAATTTTTATTAAGATGAGAAAGCTAGCAAAGATTAAAATGTGGAAGTTTTATTAATTAAGATGAGAAAGCTTGCAAAGATTAAAATGTAGAAGTTTTGTTAATTAAGATGAGAAAGCTAGCAAAGACTAAAATGTGGAAGTTTTATTAAATAAAATGAGAAAGCTAGTAAAGATTAAAATGTGGAAGTTTTATTAATTAAAATGAGAAAACTAGTAAAGATTAAAATGTGGAAGTTTTGTTAATTAAGTTGAAAAAGCTAGCAAAGATTAAAATGCAGAAATTTTATTAATTAAGATGAGAAAGCTGGCAAAGATTAAAATGTGGAAGTTTATTAATTAAGATGAGAAAGCTAGCAAAGATTAAAATGTGGAAGTTTTGTAATTAAGATGAGAAAGCTAGCAAAGATTAAAATGTGGAAGTTTTATTAATTAAGATGAGAAAGCTAGCAAAGATTAAAATGTAAAAGTTTTATTAATTAAGATGAGAAAGCTAGCAAAGATTAAAATGTGGAAGTTTTATAATTAAAATGAGAAACAGGCAACATTATCCGAAGAAGCGTTATTTTCTGAGCTATGCCTGGTAAAAATGTGCCACGATATCTGTCGATATAAAGATGCTTCTGGCGGTAGACTCACGCATCAGAAAAAAATATTCCCAACGGGAACCATGTACACATCAGGAGGCAACGTAAAATCCTATATGATGTATATCAAGACGCTATCAGCAGATTTTATGCAGACTCCATGGAATATTACTTCATTTTACCATAGGTCACAGAGCAATGTTTGCTATCCAATAATCTTCATGATTATCGACAAGGCGATAGGGGGGATAAATAAACAGAACAGCAAAGCTTTAATACATTCTATATAAAACTGGCCAATCAAGGTTTACTTATAATGACCACATATAAAAGGCACGTGCTCTCAGCTGAAACAGCTAAATGAATACTGGAATATAAATCATAATCACCAATGTACGTGGTTTGAACTGTTACATATAAAACATATTCACCAATGTACGTAGTATCAACTGCAACATTCAAAACATAATCACTACTGTACTTCGTATCAACTGATAAATAGATGGATGCGTTCGCCCGATGACTAAAGTATTCTAGAGTATTCGTAGACTTTAGACTTCCTCTTCGTCATCCGCACTTAAAAGGACGTTAAGTGGACGTGATTGCGTTGTGTTGCAGTTTGCAGTGTAACACTGTGATATCTGCGCCTTTCGGCCCACAACACATCCGACTTCAGCACGACGTTTTTGAGTACCGGGGTTGTCTTCCCTCTTCGATCCCTGCTCGCTTGGCCAGACTAGACAGGTTAGTCTGTTACTGGAGGCACCGCGGAGAGGTAGAGTAGGGTCTGGATGGTTTTGGTTCACCGATCCTGGCGCAAGCCATCAGCTATGGGTCGCTGACAACTTCCAGCTCTGGTGCTGGGAGACGCGCCTTCGCCTCCAACTGATAAATAGAAATGCAGAACTCAAGGATTCAATGTTACGTGACTTGACAAGCAAGCAAGGATGTAGTAACAATTAAAACCCTTTAAATTGTACATGCTCCTGAAGTTTAACTGATTCTGTTGCTTATCTCTTGTGTTGTTATCATAGTACCCAGGGCGAACTAGACCGACATTTCTTAGAGTGTTTCAGTACGTCATTATCCGCAGATACTGTGTCATGTTTAGGGAGCCGCGATAGCTCAGTGGTTAGTGAACTGGACTACCACGGACAAGGGGTAGTGTTCGATCCCAACCGACGGCTTCCGGGTTCACCCAGCCTTAAATGGGTACCGGATTTTTTTATGGAAAAGTAAAGCAGCACGGGCGTAATACTGACCACATTACCCCAAAAATCAGGTGCTGAAGGTCTGTAAAATATAGGGTCACTAACACCATATTCCCTATACGCCACTTGGCGTGACGGGGGCTCTTTACTTTTTTTTTTTTTTTTTCCTGTGTCCTGTTGAGGTTGTTGACCTACTGACCGTTAATTCGAAAGTTTCATGTTGACTCTTCTGTAGCCCTGGCTCGCTGTTCCCACCATCATTGATCTATAAATGCATTTTGTGACATTTTTTTTTTTGCCAAAATAAAATAAGGTTTGTTTAAATGAGTCTAGCAAATTTAGTACCTGTTCATTTTCAATTACCTAAGATACATTGTAGTATCCTCATATACAAATATAAATTATATATATTTGTATAAATATATATTATATATATTTTCAATCCTTGGATTATAAGGATTACAAGGATTGAAAACTGCTAGAATAAAAAATTAGATAATAGAAAGAGTATCTGGGTCTATGCCCTATGGGTCGGCTACGGCTCGGAAGGTCAATAGATAAATAGATAGATATGACTATAAGTGTAAGATCCGACATGTTTATAACGGGATATGAGGAGTGAGCAGTAAATCTGTTGAAGTAGTAGGTAAATGTATGTATATCTATTATATATAATAGTCGCAACCGATATTTCCGATAACTAATCTTTCCCATAATTTAGAATTTGATAATTAATTTCTTTTTAATCTCAATACCATTTTAAGTGGGAGCCGCGACAGCTCAGTGTTTAGTGAACTGGACTACAAAGGACAAGAAGTAGGGATCGATCCCAATCGACGGCTTCCGGGTTCACACAGCCTTAATTGGGTACTGGATTTTTTTTCTGGGAAAGTAAAGCGGCACGGGCGTAATACCGACCACAAACCCAAAAAATCTAATGCTGAAGGTCTGTAAAATTTATGGTCACTAACACCATATTCCCTATACGCCACTTGGCGTGACGGGGCTCTTTACTACTTTTTTACCATTTTAAGTAAAACACAATGTGAAAAGCAACTTGTATCAGCTATTGTATATCCCTTAGTGATTAAAATATCGTGTCTGTATCGCAGTGCATCTCTCACTGGTCAACTCCACAGTAGAACTAATATTCTACAGAGGAACCATCACATAAACAGCTTAAGAACCTTTCATTTATGTCACATGTCTGTGTTTGGGTCGAGCTCTTCTTATAAGCCATCGCGATGACAGCACTGTTTGCACAAAGAGAGGTTGTTAAGATCAAGATTCCAATCTTTCAGAGCCCCATCTTGTTCCATCCAGAAAGTGTCCACTCAAAAAAGAAATAAGAAAGAAAATCAAGAAATCGCGTCGATGTTGATGAGGGACGGAATCTTTTCACAATTGGAAAAGTTGTTTGGAGATAGAGGTTGCGAAAGGGATACTGTAGTAACTGTTGAAGAAAGGGATAATGTAGTAACTGTTGGAGGAAGGGATAATGTAATAACTGTTGAAGGAAGGGATAATGTAATAACTGTTGAAGGAAGGGATAATGTAGTAACTGTTGGAGGAAGGGATAATGTAATAACTGTTGAAGGAAGGGATAATGTAGTAACTGTTGAAGAAAACGATAATGTAGTAACTGTTGGAGGAAGGGATAATGTAATAACTGTTGAAGGAAGGGATAATGTAATAACTGTTGAAGGAAGGGATAATGTAGTAACTGTTGGAGGAAGGGATAATATAATAACTGTTGAAGGAAGGGATAATGTAGTAACTATTGAAGAAAACGATAATGTAGTAACTGTTGGAGGAAGGGATAATGTAATAACTGTTGAAGGAAGGGATAATGTAGTAACTGTTGAAGAAAGGGATAATGTAATAACTGTTGAAGGAAGGGATAATGTAGTAACTGTTGAAGAAAGGGATAATGTAGTAACTGTTGAAGAAAGGGATAATGTAGTAACTGTTGAAGAAAAGGATAATGTAGTAATTGTTGAAGAAAGGGATAATGTAGTAACTGTTGAAGAAAGGGATAATATACTAACTGTTGAAGAAAGGGATAATGTAGTAACTATTGAAGAAAAGGATAATGAAGTAACTGTTGCAGAAAGGGATAATATAGTACTGTTGAAGAAAAGGATAATGCAGTAACTGTTGAAGAAAGGGATAATGTAGTAACTGTTGAAGAAAGGGATAATGTAGTAACTGTTGAAGAAAGGAATAAATACGATACATTAGATAGATTGATGGCATGAAATATTGTCCTGTAGCAGCAGAAGAAGAAAATGATAATGAATAAAGAGGTGGGTGAATAATTAGTTTGATGAATTCATGCATTATTTTTGTTTTAATTAGTAGATGTATAAGTGAAATGAAAGATAAATAACAGAAGAAGTAACGGTTTGATATAAAGCAATAATGACTGAGGCAGTTTGCCATCAGACAAACGAGGCTGAACATTTTCCCACCAAAGATATGAGAAGGAAGTATTGGCTTCTAGTTCCACTTTTGATTGGCTCACAGAGGGGTCAGACGTGTCAAATATTTTGCAAAAAGAATAATCATAAACTACGGCCAGAAACACTGTACACATACACTTTTACGAGTTCAACAGTTTAGAGTTAGTGGCGCCCCAGGCCAGCTCGCCGTTTCAACAAATAGACTTTCATCAACTGCTGCACCAGCCGCTGTTTTATTTTGTAAATGAAGAAAACAACTCTGTATGACCTTACCGCACTTTTCAGTGTCCTTGGAGAAAAGGGACTTGTTTAGAGGTTGGAGAATAAAGACCGCATGTGCAGTAGCAAAGTCGTGTGCCAGCCACAATTATTTTTTTACCCCAAGGCAGAGAATATTCATTGGCCTTACTGGAACTGGAGTCTCGGTGGTTGAGTGGTTATTGTGTTTGCTTACTGATAAGAAGAGTTCGAGTTCGATTCCCAGAATATTTTTTCGGACTGCCGGGCTCCGATGTTTAAAAGTCGTTTAAAGAAGGATACCAAAGATGTTTCTAGAAAGTAAAGATGCTCTGGCGTGATACGACCACATCACCCAAAAACGTTACGCAGTCGTTAAAAAATATGGTCGTTGACGTCACATTCATTAACACCAGATTCATTAACACCAGATTCATTAACACCAGATTCATTAACACCACATTCATTAACACCACATTCATTAACACCACATTCATTAACACCACATTCATTAAAACCACATTCATTAACACCACATTCATTAACACCACATTCATTAACACCACATTCATTAACACCACATTCATTAACACCACATTCATTAACACCACATTCATTAACACCAAATTCATTAAAACAACTTTCATTAACACCACATTCATTAACACCACATTCATTAAAACCACATTCATTAACACCACATTCATTAAAACCACATTCATTAACACCACATTCATTAAAACCACTTTCATTAACACCACATTCATTAACATCACATTCATTAAGACCACATTCATTAACACCACATTCATTAACACCACATTCATTAAAACCACTTCATTAACACCACATTCATAACATCACATTCATTAAGATAACATTCATTAACACCACATTCATTAACACCACATTCATTAAGACCACATTCATTACACCACATTCATTATCACCACATTCATTATCACCACATTCATTAACACCACATTCATTAACACCACATTCATTATCACCACATTCATTAACACCACATTCATTAACACCACATTCATTAACACCACATTCATTAAAACCACATTCATTAACACCACATTCATTAACACCACATTCATTAACACCACATTCATTAAAGCCACATTAATTTACACCATATTCATTAACGCCATATTCATTAACACCACATTCATTAAAACCATATTCATTAACACCACATTCATTAAACCACATTCATTAACACCACATTCATTAAAACCATATTCATTAACACCACATTCATTACACCACATTCATTAACACCACATTCATTAACACCACATTCATTAACACCACATTCATTACACCACATTCATTAACGCCACATTCATTAACACCACATTCATTAACACCACATTCATTAATACCACATTCATTAACACCACATTCATTAACACCACATTCATTAATACCACATTCATTAATACCACATTCATTAATACCACATTCATTAATACCACATTCATTAATACCACATTCATTAATACCACATTCATTAACACCACATTCATTAACACCACATTCATTAACACCACATTCATTAACGCCACATTCATTAACGCCACATTCATTAACGCCACATTCATTAACACCACATTCATTAACACCACATTCATTAAGACCACATTCATTAACGCCACATTCATTAACACCACATTCATTACACCACATTCATTAACACCACATTCATTAACACCACATTCATTAACGCCACATTCATTAATACCACATTCATTAAGACCACATTCATTAACACCACATTCATTAACACCACATTCATTAATACCACATTCATTAACACCACATTCATTAACACCACATTCATTAACACCACATTCATTAACACCACATTCATTAACACCACATCATTAACGCCACATTCATTAACACCACATTCATTAACGCCACATTCATTAACACCACATTCATTACACCACATTCATTAAGACCACATTCATTAACGCCACATTCATTAACACCACATTCATTAACACCACATTCATTAACACCACATTCATTAACACCACATTCATTAACCCATTCATTAACACCACATTCATTAACGCCACATTCATTAACACCACATTCATTAACACCACATTCATTAAACACCACATTCATTAATACCACATTCATTAATACCACATTCATTACGCCACATTCATTAACACCACATTCATTAACACCACATTCATTAACACCACATTCATTAATACCACATTCATTAACACCACATTCATTAACACCACATTCATTAACACCAGATTCATTAACACCACATTCATTAACACCAGATTCATTAACACCAGATTCATTAACACCACATTCATTAACACCACATTCATTAACACCACATTCATTAACACCACATTCATTAGACCACATTCATTAAGACCACATTCATTAAGACCACATTAATCGCACGCAAGGCGTGGAGTGTGTCTTTACTTGACTAGAAGAACTAGAAACACGTGCACCTGTTTGAGCCCCGGGTACCCCGGGATTAGTCCATAAATACCATTATGGTTTGATGTCAGCTGGAGACGGGGAGTACTGATGGAGGACAGCTGCCACCGCAGAATGTGCCCAGACAGTTCATGACGTCATGAGATAAAATAGTAGTTAGAACGACTAGGAAATTATGACGTCATGAGATAAAGCAGCAGCTAGAGCGACTAGAAAATTCATGACGTCATGAGATAAAACAGTAGTTAGAACGAATAGAAAATTCATGACGTCATCAGTTATAGCAGCAGTTAGAGCGACTAGAAAATGTATGACGTCATGAGATAAAGCAGTAGTTAGAACGAATAGAAAATTCATGACGTCATCAGTTATAGCAGCAGTTAGAGCGACTAGAAAATTTATGACGTCATGAGATAAAACAGTAGTTAGAGCGACTAGAAAATTTATGACGTCATGAGATAAAACAGTAGTTAGATCGACTAGAAAATGTATGACGTCATGAGATAAAACAGCAGTTAGAACGATTAGAAAATTCATGATGCCATGAGATAAAGCAGCAGTTAGAGCGACTAGAAAATTTATGACGTCATGAGATAAAGCAGCAGTTAGATCGACTAGAAAATTTATGACGCCATGAGATAAAACAGCAGTTAGAGCAACTAGAAAATTCATGACGCCATGAGATAAAGCAGCAGTTATAGCGACTAGAAAATTCATGATGCCATGAGATAAAGCAGCAGATATAGCGACTAGAAAATTCATAACGCCATGAGATAAAGCAGCAGTTATAGCGACTAGAAAATTCATGACGCCATGAGATAAAGCAGCAGTTAGATCGGCTAGAAAATTCATCACGTCATGAGATAAAGCAGCAGTTAGAACGACTAGAAAATTTATGACGTCATGAGATAAAGCAGCAGTTAGAACGATTAGAAAATTTAAGACGTCATGAGATAAAGCAGCAGTTAGAGCGACTATAGCTTGTTTCATAAGTCGTGCCCAACTTTAAAATCAATATCTTTTAAACAACTTTTTGTAATTTTTTTCAAAATTTGCATGTATAGTTATAATGATTAGAACCCAACAGGGAATTAATTTCATTAAAAACAAACATTTGGTTATTATTATTGCTTATTTGATTTATATAAATTTATAACGACCCATTGATGTAGTCAAAACTTAGTGTTTACAGTATTTAAGTTAAAAATAGCGATTACAAATCCATACACGCTCAAATTTACGATTTTGTACGCTTTCCGCGTGAGTTCTCTGACACAATTAGACACTTGTAGTAAACACGAGACATTGTGTGTTCCATTTCCGTTAATTCAGCGGCGTAACGTGGAACAATAACATTTATCATGAGTCTTAAAATGAAATTCTGCAGTTTACAAAACATCGCAATAAAAATGTATGACTATTTTTGCAAAGAGGCTAAACGAGGAAGATTATTTCATTCTTTAGAAAACTCTGAGAATAGGACAAGACACATTTTGGATTTATCTAAACGGTCATTTAATCGCTGGATTCAAGCACGTGACCGTCAATGTTCCAATATACAAAATCACAAGGAAGAGCAAAAATGTTGGATAATTTCGACAGTGAACTTATTAGAAGTGAAATTCGCAAAATGTTGGGTATGAATGAAACTGTTACAATAAGAAAATTAAAAGTATCACTGAAAAAGAACAACAGTATTGAAATATCAAAGTCTACATTATGGAGGAATGTGAGAGCTGCAGGCTTTACATTCAGAAAGTATTCCAATGGACGAAACATCATCTGTGAGAAGCCACATATAGTAGTCATGAGAAGCAAGTACTTACGTGAAGTAAAAGAGGTGCGCAAGCAAGGTTATGATATTGTGTACTTGGATAAAACATGGATCAATGCTCACCACACTAACCAAAGGGAATGGCAGTCATCAGATGGAAAGATTAAGAGATTAATACCCAGCAGCAAAGTACAGCGCTTGATAATTGCTCATGCAGGTAGTCGACAACATGGACTAATACAGAATGCAGAGCTCATTTTTCTTTCAAAATCCATAGACAATCGGGATTATCACTCTTAGATGAATGGTCACATATTTAGACATTGGATTGAAAATTATGTTCTCCCAGCACTAGATCGACCATCTTGCCTAATAATGGACAATGCAGCGTACCACAACATTGTTGCACTTGAAGATAAAGTCCCGACGTCATCCAGTACAAAAGATGCTATTAAGATATGGCTCACAAAGGAGCAAATACAATTTAATAACATGTACTTAAAACCTGAATTACTATCTCTAGTAAAGCAAAAACAGAGGACAAAGATTTTTCAAATAGATAAGATTATCCAAGAGCACGGTCATATAAGTTTGAGGCTGCCACCTTACCATGCTCATTTAAATCCAATAGAACTAATCTGGGCAAAATTAAAAGGACAAGTGGCAGATTAAAATACAACATTCAAAATATGCGATGTAAAGACTCTTGCT
Source organism: Megaustenia siamemsis (assembly GCA_032433765.1). NCBI lineage: Eukaryota > Metazoa > Mollusca > Gastropoda > Stylommatophora > Ariophantidae > Megaustenia > Megaustenia siamemsis. The sequence continues at coordinate 20,765,127 of JAVIAB010000092.1, read as the reverse complement.
AATCTCGCTTTATTAAATATAGACAAAGATTATTGGGCTAAATGTGAAGACCACGTCTTAAAACAGGAAGAGGAATATTGAAAAATGATGGTTTGTGGAATGTTCAACCCCAAATAGTTATTAATCTTTTAGACTCGTCTGATTCAGAATGAAAGTATATAGCCCCCACAATGTTGGCCCCTATATTACCTTAAATTATTTCAACAAACGGTCCTTTTCAGGACCACACAACTATGAAAATTGGACATACAGGTATACCTTGATATTATTATCGTCCGTCCTCGAACTGAGCAGACAATAATTATCCTGGTGTTTTGTTTTATCCAGTTATTTCCCCATTACGGCCACGCCTTTACCTAGTGAAAATTAATCGTAGACCAGCAACTACGGTAATTTCTATTCTTTAGGGCTTCACAATTTACAATTTTGACAAACATCAAAGAAATATCGCCGCTTTAAGAAAACTGCAGCTGCAAGATATTTGTTAAATATACATTTAAAGGGTCTTTTGCATTCTAATAACATTTGGAAAATTTCAAAAGTATTTAACAAACGGTTAGAGAGTAATAGCGTTTTGAAGTTGGGCATATGTTTTGAAACGAGCTATAGAACATTCATGACAGAGAGCACAGCAGATAGGCTATCTAAAGCGTTCATGGCGCTATAAGGAGATCAGAACATATTTTTCACATAATTCATGACATAAATCCTTTGTATACAATTCACTACGTCATGAAAGAGATCGGAACAAATATATGACTTCAAGACATTTCATAAAATTAAGAGAGAGATCGAGATCAGAAAATACATGGATTATTGACATTTTATGTCATGAAAGAGAGCGGAATAGATATGACTTCTATACTATTTACGACGTTGCGGAAGAAATCAGAACATAAATTAATTCGTAGCCGCGTTAGCTTGGTGGTTAGTGAACTGGGCTATAAAGTGAAGAGGCCGGGTTCGATCCTGATCGACGGCTTTCGAGTTTACCCAGTCTAAAATGGGTACCGGATTTTTTTCTGGGAAAGTAAAACGGTACGGGCCGAATGTCGACCACATTACCCCAAAAATCATGTGCCGAAGGTCTATAAAAATTATGGTCACTAACACCTTATTTCCTGTGCTCACTTGGTGTGACGGGGCTCTTTACCTTTTGTTTTATACTATATTATATATATGGCCCTTTTCGTCTTTTCAGACGGTCTAGTGGAGGCTATTGCGTATTTTTTTGAGGTATTGTTTTTGCCGAACAGCTTCTCTCGTGGCTAATTCTACCAATGTTTGACAAACACACGCGGTCACATAATGAACAGGTCAGGCTCGCTGGTCCACAGGGTTTACCATCCTTTTTCATGAGTCTCCTCTCTTCTAAGTCCTGTCTTAGCACAGTCTCAAATGTTGTTATACCGTTCCTTATACATGCTCTCCATGATGTGCGATCACTTGCCAAATGTTGCCAGTCGTTTTCACAGATGGAGAAGTCTTTCAGAGATGATTTGCAGATATCTCTATATCGTAGTTTAGGTCTGCCAATTTGTCTTTTTCCGTGTTTTAGCTCACCATATAGTATTTGCCTAGGAATGCGTTTTTCTTCCATCCGTTGGACATGCCCCAGCCATCTTAGCCTTCGACTTCTGAGCATCGACATGATTGTTAGGGTCTTAGCACGTTGCAGGACAGTTAAGTTGGTTACCGATGAGAAAGATGCAGTCATCTATACAGACGGATCTGTAAGACGACACGAAAGAAGTGCATGGGCATTTACAGCACGCTCAGCAGGCAGAATAGCCAAGAAAGACAGTGGTGCATACGCCATGACCACGAGTAGCATGACAATGGAGGTGATGGCAGTGACCAAGGCATTCAAATGTTTAGAGTCACAAGACTACATCCACGCATGTATACTGAGTGATTCGATGAGCATGATAAAAAAAGTGGAGGCGGGCTATGTACGCATGCAATGGGTAGAGTCGTTGCAGAAATCCAAAATACGTAAGGTCACCTTTGTCTATGTCCCTGGACATGCGGGAGTACGGGGAAATGACAGAGCGGACAGGTTGGCTAGCTGCGCTGTCGTTGAGGACGGGCAACCGATCGATCGGGCAGGACATCATCAATGCCCTTCGAGATGTGGGAAGAGCACAGGACTTCGACAAACACAGATCAACGTCACTTCTTCGGATGATGGAAATGGGAGTTAAGATGGGCACAGCCAGAAATGAGAAACTTGGTGGCCGTGTAAGAAGACTTATCAACCAACATAGAACTGGAGTCGTCAGTCGCTGGACACTGAGAGAATTGCTGAGGAGGGGATCTGAGCACCTATGGACATGTTCGGAGTGCAATGATGATGACCCGCAAATAACTCAATAACTCAATAAGTTGGTTATTTTGTCTTGCCATTTGATGTGCGTTATTTTGCGGAGACATCGCATGTGGAAGACATTTAGTCTTTTTTCCTGGTTTGAGTATGTTGTCCAGGTTTCGGATCCATATAGTAGTGTGCTAAGCACACATGTTTGATATATTAGGAGTTTAGTCTTTCGAGTTAGTTTCGTGTTGTTCCATGCCCTTTTGTGAGTTTGCCGAAGGTCGTAGCTGCCTTACCAATTCGACAGTTTATTTCTTCATCAAGAGAGATGGTTTGCGTAACTGTGGATCCAAGATATGTAAATTTCTGTACTGATTCTAGTGGGCAGTCTTTTAGAGTAATAGATAGAGGTTTTAAGTCACCTTGATTTAGTATTACTGTCTTCTGAACATTAATTGGCAGTGAAAAAAAGGTCGCATGCTTTATCCAGGTTGTTGATCAGCGACTGTAGGGTGGCCTCACTATGAGCGACTAGGGCTGCATCGTCAGCAAATAAAAATTCTTTAAGTAGGGCAACATTTGTTTTGTTTTTGCTCTTAGTCGTGCTAGGTTGAACAGTGAGCCATCTGGTCTAGTGCGAATGTAAATATCTCCTGAGCTGTTTTCGAAGGCGTAATTTAGGAGGGCAGCAAAAAATATACCAAAAAGGTGGGGGCGAGGACACATCCCTGTTTCACTCCTTTGTTGATTTTGAAATTCTCTGATGGACTCCCATCAAAATGGACTTTGCCATTCATGTCTTCATGGAAGGAAATTATCAGCCTAAGTAATTTAGGAGGGCAGCCTATGCCTTCTAACACCTTGTAGAGACCATCTCTGTTTACTGTGTCGAATGCCTTTGTGAGATCCACAAAGGCAATATAGAGCGGCATATTTTGTTCCCGACATTTTTCCTGCAGTTGTCTAAGAGTGAAGATCATATCTATGGTTGATCTCCCGGGTCTGAAACCGCATTGGGACTCGGGAAGCACCCGTTCTGCAAGTCTATGCAGGCGATTAAGTACGACTCTAGCAAAAGCTTTGCCTGTTGTGCTAAGGAGAGAAATACTATATCAGCTCACCTGCATTAATACAACATAAATTAAGGTACATATGTTGAATATTCTCGCTTCTTAATTTCGTGTATGATTATTTAGAGATATGCTGAATATGAATATGATAGAAGAAATGCTGCACTGGTAATAAAGGCATCGAATGGATACAAGGAGACCATTTGGAGGACCTGGACTTTGCTGATGACATAGTTCTCATCAGCAATCAGATAAAAACGATGCAGGAAAACACAAATGAACTATCATCAATAGCCAGCAAAATTGGGCTTGAGGTCAATCATGAAAAGACTAAAGTCATGAAAAGTTTAATTCCAACAAGTGACAAAATATACATGGAAAACAAACCAGTAGAAGAGATCGATCACTTCATCTATCTTGGAAGTCACATTGATCGAGAAGGGGATACGAGCAAAGAAATTAGAATCAGACTGGCTAAAGCAGCAATGTCTTTCAGAAGCCTTGAAAAGTTGTGGAAATCAAAACTCATTAGCACAAACACAAAACTTAGGCTATTCAAATCAAATGTACTATCAACCCTTACGTATGCGTGTGAAAGCTGGAAAACAACAAGAGATATAGAAACAAAGTTGAACGCATTCGAAAATAAATGTCTAAGGAAAATACTTGGTATAGAATGGAACGAATTCAAAACAAACGAGGAAATTAGAGAAATCGCCAATCAACCACTAATATCTTCAGTAATAAAGAAAGACGATGGTCATACGTTGGACATGTGATGAGAAGAGATAATAATCGAATAGCAAAGCAAGCCCTCATATGGGAAACAACAGGTAAAAGAAAAAGAGGAAGACCCAGGGAGACACTGAGAAGAACATTGATGAGAGAGGCAAGAGCAGCAGGAATCGGCTCCCTCAATGAGATAGAACTGCTTGCACAGAACAGAGACAGATGGCGAGATTTGATAAAATATCTTTAAAGAAAACTGCTAGAACAAAAATTCATATAGGAGAAGGTGTCTTGGTCTACGCCTATGGGCCGGTTACGGCTCGAAAGGTCAATAGATAGATAGATAGATATTTAGAGATAGTATTTTGATACGGTTTCATCTGCTAGTTCTCAATTGCATCATTAATTATTGTAAAGGGTGAGCCTAAAAACAATCCTTGATTTCCAACATATATAGAAAGAAAATTTATTGTAATTACTATCACATTGATAGTTACAGCTGGATCAACACATAACGTGTCACGTTGTAGTGGTTGATATCACATAAACGCGATACATACATCGCCCCATACATGAATCGATGTTATCTATCTCTGACTAGGCTCTCTGCAACAAATCCTGTATGGCAGAGTTTGCAGCTTCAGTGATGTGTCCTGTAGACCAACCAGGGTAAAGGGTAACTGAGGTACAGACACAAAGACCTTCCCATAGCTCCAAAGGAATAGTCACAATATCCGGTGATCTCAAGGGCTACTTGCATTTTGCCCAACGTGGCCAATCCATCTGTTTGGCAGATGCTCGCTGAGAAATTTGGAGACAGCGAGACTCCAGTGGGGCGGTGCTCCATCTTATTGGAAAAGGTAACCATGACCTTCAGCAGTTAGATCTGGAATCAACCAGTTGATAGAACTTCCAGGTAAATCAAAGTATGTTTTTATGCTCAACCTGTATTACATTATTTATGTCTCTGTCTATTGGAGTTCATTAATGCCAATCGGATAATTTTCTATTTTAATAAAGCAGTTCAACTTTATAAAGAAAAAATAAATTAGAAAAGTTTCAAAAAAATGTTGTTCTCAGTTACGTGTCGCACTAGTTAAACATATAACAAAGACAGAGTACAATAAAAATTGTCTATTGGCATCTGAATCAGGCAATTGTTAATGAACGAATTAATCCTCAAGATGATAAACTAAACAGAATAAAGAAACAAAGATGTACGATCTTTATATTTCTCTTTGATCGAACAAAGATGATCAACTTACTCCCACAAAACTGGACACATCTTGAAAGTGTTGTCGATCGGACAAAGAACAGACATGCAAACAGATTGGCTGATAGTGTTTTGAATGGGGCTCTGGTCTATTCGATAGACTCGGTGTCTGGGGCGAATAAAGACAGAGCCCACAAAATCGTATTTAGCCAGAAACAGATCATAACAATTACGGCAATTGGGTAATGATGTTTAGGAAATTGAAACTCAGGATATGTGCAAGTCTGGGCGGCGAATTTATGTTCACAAGTTTAGACATGATTCTATTGGGCTGTGATTGTTTATATTTATGTTAAGCATTTAACTGAAGCTTTTTATCTTTTTTTTTTTTTTTTGTATTTTTCCCCCTAAGGAATTGCTAATGTTTTTTTTTTTTTTATTCAGTTCAGTGTACGTGTATTCAACATGTTCTATACACACACGCATATGTACATAATTATTACTGATATATTTTGCTAATATTTCTTAATTATTTTGGATCGGTAAAACATATGTCAGATACAAACACAACAAATTTAACAGCCTCCAAACGTTGGCATTTCAATAGTCTATTTTAATATGAAAATGTTCCTATCTCCATAAATAAAGAGACATTATGCATCATATATTCATGGCTACATTTATCAGTCTCAATGAATGTGAATATAAAGTATCCATAGATGAGAAAATGCAATATCATTTCACGTTTATCCACTCGAGGTTCACTCATTTAAATACATGAGGTGATTATAGACAAAGAAATGACATTAATGTAGAGATTGTTTATTGCTCAAATGTTAACTTTCCCCCTTTCTGCACAATTAAAAAAAAAAAGATGTGACGTAGCCGCAGTCATGTATACAATTTACTACATTATTAAATGCACGATGACTGTATTTAATCCCCACATTTAGAGACCCTTGGACTATCTTCTAATACTTTTGTCCGACTAACTCCACGTGTTTTCGCTTATTATTTGTATTACCCCTTTCATTTAATCATATTTAAAGTATGTGTCGTTTCTGTAAACATCTTAACGATGCCAAAGCGACGGCAAGGTTCCAGTACCATCCCACTCTTGAATTCACAAGACTACCAGGGTCCTCCTGACATTCCAGATGCTCATATAATGTTAACTTACCAGTCTGTTTCGCCCTTGATTGAAGACCAATATGGTTGGTTGGTTGGTTGGTTGGTTGGTTGGTTGGTTGGTTGGTTGGTTGGTTGGTTGGTTGGTTGGTTGGTTGGTTGCGTTCGCCCGATGACTAAAGTGTTCTAGAGTATCATGGTAGACTAGAATATTCCTCTTCATCATCCGCCCTTACAACGACGTAGTGGACGTGTCTGCGTTGTGTTGTGGTTTGCAGTAAACCAATATAGGAGTCTTATTTCCTTATGATATGAACACACAACACACCTTTATTTTATTTTCACTCCAAACACTTTTCACATCGAAACCTCGGTGACTGCGTGGTTAGTGCGCTCGCTGCTGATTAAAAGGACTTTGGTTTGATTCCCAAAATCAATGAATCAACAATTATGTTTTAGACAGACAAGATTTCAGTGTTCAGACAGCCTTTAAAAATGGGTACCAAAGGTTTTTTTTCTGGACAGTAAGAATGGATTATCGTAGAACCAGCACGTCCTTCATGGACAGACTATCGTAGAACCAGCACCTCCTTCAAGGACGGACTATCGTAGAACCAGCACCTCATTCAAGGACAGACTATCGTGGAACCGGCACCTCCTTCATGGACAGACTATCGTAGAACCAGCACCTCCTTCAAGGACGGACTATCGTAGAACCAGCACCTCATTCAAGGACAGACTATCGTGGAACCGGCACCTCCTTCATGGACAGACTATCGTAGAACCAGCACCTCCTTCAAGGACGGACTATCGTAGAACCAGCACCTCATTCAAGGACAGACTATCGTAGAACCAGCACCTCCTTCATGGACAGACTATCGTAGAACCAGCACGTCCTTCATGGACAGACTATCGTAGAACCAGCACCTCCTTCATGGACAGACTATCGTAGAACCAGCACCTCCTTCATGGACAGACTATCGTAGAACCAGCACGTCCTTCATGGACAGACTATCGTAGAACCAGCACCTCCTTCATGGACAGACTATCGTAGAACCAGCACGTCCTTCATGGACAGACTATCGTAGAACCAGCACCTCCTTCAAGGACGGACTATCGTAGAACCAGCACCTCCTTCATGGACAGACTATCGTAGAACCAGCACGTCCTTCATGGACAGACTATCGTAGAACCAGCACCTCCTTCATGGACAGACTATCGTAGAACCAGCACCTCCTTCATGGACAGACTATCGTAGAACCAGCACCTCCTTCATGGACAGACTATCGTAGAACCAGCACCTCCTTCATGGACAGACTATCGTAGAACCAGCACCTCCTTCATGGACAGACTATCGTAGAACCAGCACCTCCTTCATGGACAGACTATCGTAGAACCAGCACCTCCTTCATGGACAGACTATCGTAGAACCAGCACCTCCTTCATGGACAGACTATCGTAGAACCAGCACCTCCTTCATGGACAGACTATCGTAGAACCAGCACCTCCTTCATGGACAGACTATCGTAGAACCAGCACCTCCTTCAAGGACGGACTATCGTAGAACCAGCACCTCCTTCATGGACAGACTATCGTAGAACCAGCACGTCCTTCATGGACAGACTATCGTAGAACCAGCACCTCCTTCAAGGACGGACTATCGTAGAACCAGCACCTCCTTCAAGGACAGACTATCGTAGAACCAGCACCTCATTCAAGGACAGACTATCGTAGAACCAGCACCTCCTTCAAGGACAGACTATCGTAGAACCAGCACCTCCTTCATGGACAGACTATCGTAGAACCGGCACCTCCTCTAGAAAACGTGTGTTGTTGGTCACGGACAAATGTCAGCAATAACACCATATACCCCATAAGCCAATCCAGGAACAGAAGGAGCTTTACTTTTTTCTGAGGTTCGGTTTTACCATAAAAATGTAGAAGAAAAGAACTCATGTTTCAGCCTTCTACAAAAGTGCAGCACCAAGAATCACAGATGTTAAGGAAAAACGTTTTCTACCGGTGACTGGGTAAAGGCATACAAAAAATTCGAGCTGTAAAGCTGATGATAAGCATGAAAAGAAAGAAAATGAAAATGTGGTTTAGTTACATCGTTACGTAGGTGGACAGCACTGTCTGTGTTGACGATATCCCGTTCAGGACAATGGGCATCGATTCTGAGGCCAACAACAGAGTCCCCATATTCAGAGAAAAATTCGATGCCAGCGTGTGACGTCAGTAGTGAATCAATCTCGTCATGAATGCGGTGGTCTGCGGTACCGAAGAAGTAAAAGGAGACAGCAAAACAATAAATAATTGAAAACATCTAGAGCTAGTCGAACAAAACAGGTTGACAGGATACTTGCGGAAGTTACACAAAGTTCCAGTGGATTTGAGAATGGAGTAAATTGTACAGTCTCTGCCGCAATGTCAAATTTGTTTTTAAGTGTACATTGGGAAATGTAACATTTTAGCAGTTAAGAATTTGTACATTAATGTCTTACCTTTTGAGTTAGACATGGGCAGTACAAGACAGACATAACATGGAACTAAATAAGGAAACCGCGTACATTACGGAGCACCATAAAGTGGAACTTGTCATAAAAGTCAACATTTCAATCGAATGAATACATGCGCTGCAAAAAACATTCAATCGAATACAGCATTATCAACATACCATGCCTGCTGGCGTAGGTGATCATATCTCTCCACAACTTGTGATCTCGACAGTTATTTATCATTTCTGTTGTTGACCTTCTGCCAAGCCATTCTCTTAAAAAAGTAAAGTAAAGTGCCCTCGTCACGCCAAGTGGCGTATATTGAATATGGTGTTAGTGATCATAAATTTTACAGACCTTCGACACATGATTTTTTTTTTTGCGGGGGGTGGGGGGAGAGGGGTGGCAATGTGGTCGGTATTACGCCCGTGCCGCTTTACAGTCCCAGAAAAAAATCCGGTACCCATTATAGGCTGGGTGAACCGGAAGCCGTCGATTGGGATCGAACCTTACCTCTTGTCTTTTGTAGTTCAGTTCACTAACCATTGAGCTATCGTGGCTTCCCCATTCTCTTAAACTGTCTGGTATCTTTTCTCTTTGCTTCTCTATATCTCTTCGTCCCTCAATTTTCCTAGTTGTTACAATATATTCCAGCTATTTCCTTCTCATTACATAGCCAAAAACACAAGATTGTTTCTTCCTAATATTGGATATTAGCGCTCATTTTGCTTTAGTCTCTTTCTGAACATTTTCATTACTCTTCTTAGCTGTCTATGGTATTCTCAACATTCTTATCTAAAACCACCTGTCTATAGCCTTCAGTGATTTTCTTGTCTCTTGTCCTATTGTCCATAATTTAAGACTGGCTCTAGATAACATTTAAGTACTCTTATTCCTTTTTCTATTATAATCAAATACTCGCACTGCAAGAACATTCAATTAAATAAGCGCACTGCAAAATATAAACGTGTGGCTAGGCATGATTTCCTGAATTAATGTATCTCAAAACAGCTGTCTTAATATCAGAGACAGAATGAACTGCAAGAATTGATGCACATAATAGTAAAAAAAAGAAACAAAAAGGTCTCATTCTGAATGGTAAGAAAACAGAAGTAATGGTTATATCGAAGAAAGAATTATCACCATCATGCAGCATAAAAATAAACAGGACAAATCTGAAACAAGTTCCACGCGTCAAACACTTTGACACAATAATAACATCAGATGAAAGATGTACCACAGAAATTAAAAGCAGAATAGTTCAGGCCAAAATAGCATTTCAGAAAATGAAAAATATCTTATGCAACAAATCCTTGTCAATAGAAGTGAGAGAGTTCGTCGGTGCTATGTAGAACCAATTCTGACCTATGGAAGCGAATCATAGACAGTAGACAAACAAATAAAGACGATTAGAGGCCACAAAGAGATGGGATTTCTTAGAAGAATGTTGAAAGTTCCCTGGACAGCTAAAAGACCAATGAAGAAATTCTCAAAGAGACCAACTCAAAAAAGGAGTTCCTAAAAAACAACAAAAAGAAACAATCAACATTTTTCGGGCACATCATGAGAAGAGGAATTTGGAATACTTGGTTACAACAGGCAAAATAGAAGGAAAGAGAGATCGCAGAGAACAAAGAGAGGAGATACTAGAAAGTTTTGTGTCATGGTATGGAAAACAGTCAACAAGATAATTGATACGATGCACTGTGGTTAGAAGATTGTGGAAGGACATAATCGCCTGCGCCAGGCGGTATGACACAATGAAGATAATGAAACTGCAGTTGCGCGTCTAAGCGTGAAATCTTGGATGAATGTATCCTGAAATATCCTTTGTACTAATATACATGTTATCCTGAATGAATGCATTTCGAAACAGCATGTGTTCGGCTAAATTTTATAACCCGAAACAGGTGTTGTCTCTACAAAAGAAAGCGATTCTCCTGTAGGTAAAACAAAATAAATAGCTCGAAAAGAATGTTGGAAAGTCTATCAAAGGAACTCCAATATCGACTCCCGTCGTGGGAATCTAGCGGAAAGCTGTCACTGAAAGTGTAGCCGCTAGTTTCGAAAAGTGGCGCTGAATAAATGAAGTACGAAGAAAACGTGCAGTAAGAAGAGATTGAACAATCATTGTAATTAAAAGTAACTCCTACCAACCATATCTCCGGTGTGACAAGGGAATCTGCCAAAGCTGTACGTTACAATCACTCATGTGTACACAAGAAACGTACAGCTACACAAGAATAATGTTATTGTAATATTTATTTACGTTAGTTGGGTATTGCCGAAAATATAACCATTTAACTATTCAACCTGTGACAACCGGCACAATCAAAGCAAGAAACAGATGCGATGACGGCACTCAACGATGATGATAACCATTTATCTATTCAACCTATGATAACCGGCACAATCAAAGCAAGAAACAGACGCGATGACGGCACTCAACGATGATGATAACCATTTATCTATTCAACCTATGACAACCGGCACAATCAAAGCAAGAAACAGATGCGGTGACGGCACTCAACGATGATGATAACCATTTATCTATTCAACCTATGATAACCGGCACAATCAAAGCAAAAAACAGATGCGGTGACGGCACTCAACGATGATGATAACCATTTGATTTGTTGCTTCTGTATAATGTTTGCGCTCTTCTAATGGTAACGCAATTTCATTCTTCTTATTATTTTGTGTGGCTGTGTAAATCCATGATATGGTATATCTTTTATCTGCAGTATTGGCATGACTACCAGCTGAAGTGGGACCCAAGTCTCTACAGCAACATTGGCTCCATCAGGATCAGACCAGAGAAGGTGTGGGTGCCAGATTTCGTGCTATTCAACAAGTAAGGTTTAATAGATTCTTTATTATTCCCAGCTTGCCAGTTGGCACTACAGGTTTGCAAAACTGTCAATAAGTGACAAATACCATTAATTCATTATGTTACATATGGATGTGCATGTAATGATGTGACGTAAATATATGGCCAGTGCATATTATGGGTGATAGACAATATTTACAAAAAAGCGTGTGGTCGAGTGAATCAAAACGAGCTTTGGTCAATCAAATGGTTGTCGGTTCGATTTTAATGTTGTATTTTCTATAGAATGATAAATCCAAGACATGCACACAAAGCGTAGACTTGACTAGGTAAGTTAGCTTTATTAGCATACCCTCAAAGCGACAGACTGCAGGAATGGAACAATGTCGGGATTATAAACTTACACAGACTGCAAGAATGGAACAATGTCGTGATAACAAACTTCTACAGATTGCAGGACTGGAACAATGTCGTGATAACAAACTTCTACAGACTGTAGGAATGGAACAATGTCGTGATAACAAACTTCTACAGATTGCAGGACTGGAACAATGTCGTGATAAAAAACTTCTACAGATTACAGGAATGGAACAATGTCGTGATAACAAACTTCTACAGACTGTAGAAATGGAACAATGTCGTGATAACAAACTTCTACATATTGCAGGACTGGAACAATGTCGTGATAACAGACTTCTACAGATTACAGGAATGGAACAATGTCGTGATAACAAACTTCTACAGACTGCAGGAATGGAACAATGTCGTGATAACAAACTTCTACAGATTGCAGGACTGGAACAATGTCGGTATTATAAACTTACACAGACTGCAAGAATGGAACAATATCGTGATAACAAACTTCTACAGACTGCAAGAATGGAACAATGTCGGGATTATAAACTTACACAGACTGCAGGACTGGAATAATGTCGGGATTATAAACTTACACAGACTTTTTTTGCGTTTCTTCTCATTTACTTTTCACCGTCAAGGACAGAAATAGTTTGTGATTTTTCTCATCTTTGATTGATCTCCTCGACTGTGACGATACCTTTCCAAGTATTTTAGTGTTTCGTCTATAAACTTTATTCAGAGACCTCCTTTCTGTCTGTCGTTTTCATTACATTTGTTGACAGTTGACTGCATTTAATTGTTTGTGTCCTTCTACACTATTTCATAGATTTGTTTGACTGTCTCAAATTGAAAGTAAATGTGTACACGAAAATATGCCAAATTAAATTTTCCAACCTTACATTGTTTTTAATTATAAGTAAATCACATCATGCAATTTAACTATTGGAATTATTAGTGTCGAGAATGTAGAAGAACTAATTGTTTCGTGGCAATACGTAGTCTACTTATCAGATCAGGTCCATTGTTCCTTTTTATTAATGATAGTGTTTAGTTGATGAATGATATCAACTATAACACTTTCCATGTGATATATAGAAAGTGAATTAATCCATCTTTTCATTATTAAAAAATTCGATAAAACAACGTGAAATTATGATAACGTGTTCAACTAATGGCGCTACTTGGACATCGTCTTCGAGGACCCATTTGTCTCTGCTAGTTCTTTTCGACCGTTCACATCACGGACTATTTGTACAGCGTTTTCCAATCCATTGCCCAGAGCCTTGCATCTTTTGTTAAGGATACTAAAAATGTCCTCAGTGTATTCTCCACATTGCCTCCTTGTCCTAATAAAACCTACCGCCATATTGTTTATAATATTTGCGCTTTATACAACTCTATACCTCACAAAGATGGCCTCCATGCTCTTCAGTTCTTCTTGGAGCGAAGGAACCAACTCTTGGTCCCCAACTCTGCCTTGTTAGTCTAGCTGAACTAGTCTTAACTCTCAACTCATCTGAATTCAACGGTCGCTTCTTCGCCAGACTAGTGGGGTTGCTAAGGCACCAAGATGGGCTCTAGCTATGCCTGCCTATTCATGGACTAGCTAGAATGCCAAATTCTTTCCTCCTTCAGTCGCCATCTTCCTCTCATGTATTACCGGTACATCGACGATGGACTTGAGCTATCTGATCTTTTAGAACCTGATTTGACCAAGTTTTTGGACTTTGTAGGTTTACTTTACTCCTCCATTTGGATTTCGTACTCTACCTCTACCTCCTCGTCACCTTTTCTTGATCTCTATTCACCCATCAGGTTTACATACCTCCGTATTTAAAAAATCCACCGATGCTCACTCCTTCCTCCTCGATTCCTCTTCGCACCCTCACGTATGTCGTGATTCTAAAACTTGTTATGAACCCTTAAGCCTCCTTTTTCCCTGTTAGTAAGTAAAGTACCCCCGTCACGCCAAGTGTCGTACAGGGAAATATGGTGTTAGTGACACTATATTTTACAGACCTTCAGCCCTTCAGCACATGATTTTTTCGGGTAATGTGGTCGGTATTACGCCCGTGCTGCTTTACTTTCTCATAAAAAATCCGGTACCCATTTAAGGCTGGGTGAACCCGGAAATCGTCGATTTGGATCGAACCCTACCCTTGTCCTTTGTAGTCCAGTTCACTAACCATTGAGCTATCGTGGCTCATTGTTCCCTATTACAGTTCATATAATTTGCTGCCCATGAGAAGAATAGTATTTGTTATATTGGATGCTTTGGTCCTTTCGTTATTATGGCACTCTGGACTCAGATACAATAATAATCTAATAAAACACACACACACAAATATGACAAATTATACATTCAACAACGAAGTTCTCTTTTTTTTTTTGCCAAACACTGCGTGAAGATTAGACTCGGAGAAACGCACAAAAAAGTATCACTTGATATATACATATCACAACAAATTCATAGAGACTGGAAGAATTGATAACAGCAACCATAGATTTATTGAGAAAATAACAACAGAATGAAAAACATAAATTACAGCCTGATCAAATGTCTCATCATCTAGGGTTTCATTTATCCTGACATCGTGGACACGATCTGTCTACGCCGATATGTATGGTAGGACACATGGCACTGATCACGTGAGCTCATAACCTCATTTACCATGGCACCGTAGACAGGAAATGAGTAACTATTATAGAGAACTCTCGTCTGGAAGAGGCTACAAATGGCACATAACTGCAAATGTAGGGACTACAACATAACATTAGAGGCACGGCGGGAAATACACGAAGCAAACTGAATACACGGAAGCCTAGATGTTATATTGCTAGGGGACCGCTCATCATGATTTCCATGGGCAGATTGTATATATTTGAGGTCATTACCCAGGAAGCCATTGACAAGCATTTGAACAAAATTGAAGATGTCTCTTCTCGTCATTGTTGGTAACTTTTCCATCATAACAGTTTTAGATCAACTTCTGTGGGTTGTCTCATGCAGCGAACCGACTCATCAAATCATTCACACGCTAACGAAACATCAGTAATGCAGGCCACGGATGACAAAATCTTACAGAGCAACACGAAATCGAAAGTTAATAATAACAGGGGAAGAATGGAAACACTTGAGATATGATGACGAACTATTCTGAGACCACCATTATTCTGTGTAACTCTCGACATTCCTTCTCCCCTCCCAGTTTTACCGTAGCTCCCAACTCCGACCACGTTACACGAATTCTCATTATGTGATTTAAAAATTATGCCATCTGGATAGGAAAAAATCTATCACAATTTTATCAAATGCTTTTTCTTCATTTCTAAAATAAGAAAACTGCGCATCAATTCGAGTCACGCGATTAAACATAGTGCGTAGGTTTCTTCTTTACCTCAACTTCCATTTTATGGCATCGTTACCTCGGTGACCGGATAAACTTTCGTGTTATTAGGTGCGTGTTTTCAATTTACCATTTAATGTGTATGTACAATTATCCGAAGCAAAATATCGGTGAAGAATAAGCCAGTAGAGAATGACTGAAGAGGTAAGCTTCTACATGTTGATGTTATCAGTGGATAGCCTTTAACATATGGGGTGAAGGCTTTTACTGTGACAAAGGTATGGTTGCATGCACATCATCATCAAGTACCATGGTTGCTGGCGTAGGTGATCATGTCTCTCCACAACTTTTGATCTTGACAGTTGTTTATCATTTCTGTTGTTGGCATTCTGCCAAGTCATTCTCTTAAGCTGTCTGGTAACTTTTCTCTTTGCTTCCCTCTATCTTGGTCCCTCAACTTTTCCAGTTGTCACAATATATTTCACACGTTCCCTTCTCATTACATGGCCAAAAAATGATAATTGTTTCTTCCTAATATTGGAAATTAGCTCTCTCTTTGCTTTGGTCTCTTTCAAAACGTTTTCATTACTCTTCGTAGCTGTCCCAGGTATTCTCAAAGGTTGTATATACTAGACATTTAATAGCAGATGTGTATACGAATATATAGATTGCTTGGTGACGTCGACGATGGCGATTCTGTCATATTTTTAACTATTTAAGAAGATCATTGATGAGTAGAGTTACCATGGAGACCAAGAACTCGGCAGTGATGAAATCGAGGTCTTCTTAATATAAGATGTCAAAGATAAACCTGATAGGTTAAAGTGCAAAGCAGGTACTTGCTATTACGATCATCATCAATTAGCACAGTTGCTGATGTAGGTCATTGTGTCTCTCCACAACTTGTTATCTCTAGAACCGTTTTTACATTTGTTGTTGACTTCCTAACAGAACGATCTTAATCTTCTTACACTGTCTTGTACTCTCTCTCTCTCTCTCTCTCTCTTTCTCTCTCTGCTTTTCTCGGTATCATTTTCCTTGGCGTTTCCTGCTGTCACAATATAGTACAGTAGCCCCTTCTAATATCATGACTACAAAATGTTGATTGTTGTTTACTGATGGAAATCAGCTTCTTCTTTGGCTTTGTTTTAGAACATCCTCATTGCTCTTTTCATTCTCCATGTTATTCCTAACATTCTTCAACAAAAACACGTTTCTGTGGCCTCCGGCGATTTTCTTACCTGTTGTTCGATTGTCCAGGATTCGTATCAATGTCATGTAAGGATACGGTAACTCTTGTATTATATTACAGCATTGCCTACCTTGTGCTACCAATGCCAGACCTGGACCCTAGATGCAAGAACAATAAGAAAATAACATCTACAGAGATGAAATGTGTTAGACGAATGACAGGAAACAGCCTGAGAGATAAGATCAGAAATGAAGAACTGAGAAAAAAGCTAGGAATAGCCTCCGCTTAGAATATATAAGGAAACAACAGATAAAATGGTTTGGACATATGACAAGGCAGAAAGATCAAAACACAACAAAACGGGCCTTCAACAAACGTTATGAGAACACCAGACCCAAGGGTCGACCATGAAAAAGAAGGATCGATGGAATATTAGAAGCACTAGGAAACATAACAGGCAGCAGAGGCGAACAGAAGAGCAAAAGACCGCAAATTATATCTCCCCTCGACGCTGAAAGGCAGATGAGGAAGGAAAGAAAAAAGAAGAGGAAGATTGTATATCACGTAATCAAGGCAGATCCATTTTATGGGAGAAATAAAAAAACGTTCTACAGTACATATGGAAGTCGTGATCTTCTTTTGCAAAGACTGCTCCTCTTTATAGTCCGCCCTTAAAAGGACATTAATTGGTTATAGAGACATTGTGTCGTTTGTTTACTGCATAGTAGCTATATCTGCTGCATATAGTCCGATATATCCATGCATATATATTGGCACTTTCGGACACCTTCGAGTTTTCTTTTGTGTGCTTTGTGGTAAAATATACGGATTTATGCTTGTACACATGTATGGTTATGTACACATGTATTTTTTACACATCTGTTCGTTGTGCACACACAGTTAGATCATCATCATCATCGAACGCCATCTCTGCAACGATGGTTGGCTTCCATGGAGCGCCATTCTGCTCTGTCTCTTGCTTTAATGGTGCAGGTTGTCATAGGCTGGTTTGTCCATCTTTTGATGTTACTCGTCCATGTTAGTCTTGGTCTGCCTCTTCCTCTTTTACCTTGTATTTTCCCATCCAGGATTACTTTTAGTAGGCGGTTGTCTCTTTTAACATGGCCCAAAAATCCCATTTGTCTTGTTTGAATTGTGTTTAGTAGTTCTCTTTTCATTTTTAGTTGTTTTAAGACTTCATCGTTTGTTTTCTTTTCCCTCCATCCAATTCTACCTATTCTTCTATATATCCACATTTCAAAGGCTTCAATTCTTTATTCTGTTTTCTTGTCTAATGTCCATGTTTCTGCACCGTATAGTAATGTTGAGAAGACATAACATTTTGCTATTCTTAAATTTTAGTCCTGGTGTTATTTGTTTTTATGTTAGTATGTTCTTCATGACATTAAAATTACTTTTTTTATTTCCTTTTTTGGGAAACTAGCATATTATCATAATGCATTTAGATTTGTGCATACATCCTTATATATATATATTTTTTGGGTTTGCTGCTCCAGCTGAAGGCTTACTTGGCCGAAACGTCAGCTTTTGTTTTGTTAATTATGTAAAGCTGTTACCATACCACTTTTTTTTTTTTATTGCCGATAAATCCATATTCGGTATGTGTCCTTATTCTAACAAAACAACACAAATATATAAAGCTATGTCAAGCAAACTATTTATTGATTGGCGAAAAGACTAATGTTTTATGCTTTTTTTCTGAAGTGAAGACATAAAACCAAATAAGGTTTGCCATTCAAATTACTAGTAGAATTAAACGACACATCTAACCATGTTATCAATGGTCAACCACTGAGAGGAGATTACGCACATAATGTGATATAACAACTTCGCTTTTTATAAATAATGAATATAAGTATAATTTAAGATATGCTTAAATATAACAAAATAGCGGTTCGCTGGAACTAAATGTTCACAGAATAGGATATGTTTCTGTAATATTAGATCATGTAGAGAACCTGTTTTTAATGAGAACAGACTTTGAAATCGACCAGCTGCGTTATGTTAGCGTTCGTGATAGTTGTTGAACTATTGAATACGTTAATTGGTTATTAAGAAGAAACCTGAAATCAAAATGGTTATTTTTTCTGCTTTAATGAGAGCTATAGTAATCGCCGAACAAACTGAAATATGAACTACCTGAAGCAAGAGAATACAGGTTAATAAGGTTAGAAGTTAAGCTATTGCTATATTCTTGTGTTCGGCAGCCATCTTTCTGTCACGTGGTGCACTACCCTCATTCTATACTTGAATTAGTCAAAAACAGTGTGTGAGAATATATAGGGTGTTTATAAAGTCTCACTACACTTGGTATCTAGGTCAATTTGAAAAAAAAATGTTTATGACGTCATCACAATATGTGCTCCCACTGTCAATTGTGCGATACACACGGGTAGTTGTTCAAAGATTTATAGCAAGATTTCCTGATAAACAACCTCCTCATCGCATTACGGTTAGAAATTTGTTGAATAAGTTTATTGCTACTGGAAATGTGGAAGATGCTCCACGATCTGGTAGGCCTGCTGTGAATGATGAAATATGTTTAGATATCCAAGACAGAATCCTTAAAAGTCCAGACAAGTCATTAAGAAAACTGTCGCAACAAGTGAACTTACCATTGAGCACATATTGTGATGACGTCATAAACATTTTTTTCAAATTGACCTAGATACCAAGTGTAGTGAGACTTTATAAACACCCTATAGAACCGGTAAAAGACAGTTCATTTCAGTTTCTATTTAAGATTCACTACTTCTTGTTACTCTAGAACATGTACTTTAGTTTGTCTTCCTTTCATTGGCTGTTTTCTTGTTCTTGTTTTTATGAAGAAGGCCACGTGTATGCTGAAACGTCATGATTTTGTTTTCTTTCTTTTTTGTAAAGCTGTCACCATACCTTGCAGAAGTGTACATTACACCTCACCACTTGTTCCACTTCATGACAATCCAAGATTTGACCTATAATCTCTTCTATGGTTATGTTTAGTCGATGGCCCCGGTATCACTGCAAATGAATAAAAATCCATAATTGCTCAACCGCCCGTGCCAGTGGAATCATCCGAATTAAAACTGATCTTATTCCGATATAATATCTTATTATTGGAATGGTCCAAACAATGAAAGGCAGCTGCAGTCCTCGTCATAGCAGCTACAACACACGTCAAAAGACATAAGGCCAAGCTGCACCGAAAGTGAACACATCTGAATTGTCCTTCGTCATGCGATATCATCATTCATCATAAGCAATCGGAATATCGAAACACGATCCGGATGACAAACACAGCTCACGGTGGGTACAGTATTCCGGCAGCAAGCAATCTCTTCTTTCTTTTTGTAATCAGCAATTTGTACCATGAGGTGGTGCATACATGAGGTGGTGCATACATAAGGTGGTGCATACATGAGGTGGTGCATACATGAGGTGGTGCATACATGAGGTGGTGCATACATGAGGTGGTGCATACATGAGGTGGTGCATACATGAGGTGCTGCATACATCAGGTGGTGCATACATGAGGTGCTGCATACATAAGGTGCTGCATACATGAGGTGGTGCATACATGAGGTGGTGCATACATGAGGTGGTGCATACATGAGGTGCTGCATACATGAGGTGGTGCATACATGAGGTGGTGCATACATAAGGTGCTGCATACATGAGGTGGTGCATACATGAGGTGCTGCATACATAAGGTGCTGCATACATGAGGTGGTGCATACATGAGGTGGTGCATACATGAGGTGGTGCATACATAAGGTGCTGCATACATGAGGTGGTGCATACATGAGGTGGTGCATACATGAGGTGGTGCATACATAAGGTGCTGCATACATGAGGTGGTGCATACATGAGGTGGTGCATACATGAGGTGGTGCATACATAAGGTGCTGCATACATGAGGTGGTGCATACATGAGGTGGTGCATACATGAGGTGGTGCATACATGAGGTGCTCCATACATGAGGTGGTGCATACATGAGGTGGTGCATACATGAGGTGGTGCATACATGAGGTGGTGCATACATGAGGTGGTGCATACATAAGGTGCTGCATACATGAGGTGGTGCATACATGAGGTGGTGCATACATAAGGTGCTGCATACATGAGGTGGTGCATACATGAGGTGGTGCATACATAAGGTGCTCCATACATGAGGTGGTGCATACATGAGGTGGTGCATACATGAGGTGGTGCATACATGAGGTGGTGCATACATAAGGTGCTGCATACATGAGGTGGTGCACACATGAGGTGGTGCATACATGAGGTGGTGCATACATAAGGTGCTGCATACATGAGGTGGTGCATACATGAGGTGGTGCATACATAAGGTGGTGCATACATGAGGTGCTGCATACATGAGGTGGTGCATACATAAGGTGCTGCATACATGAGGTGGTGCATACATGAGGTGGTGCATACATGAGGTGGTGCATACATAAGGTGCTCCATACATGAGGTGGTGCATACATGAGGTGGTGCATACATGAGGTGGTGCATACATGAGGTGGTGCATACATAAGGTGCTGCATACATGAGGTGGTGCATACATGAGGTGGTGCATACATGAGGTGGTGCATACATAAGGTGCTGCATACATGAGGTAGTGCATACATGAGGTGGTGCATACATGAGGTGGTGCATACATAAGGTGCTCCATACATGAGGTGGTGCATACATGAGGTGGTGCATACATGAGGTGGTGCATACATAAGGTGCTGCATACATGAGGTGGTGCATACATGAGGTGGTGCATACATAAGGTGCTGCATACATGAGGTAGTGCATACATGAGGTGGTGCATACATGAGGTGGTGCATACATGAGGTGGTGCATACATGAGTTGGTGCATACATGACGATATGTACTTTCTGGACGTCGTTGGATGTGATATTTGAGTCTTGTTAACTTGAGTTTATTTAATCATTCTCTCACTCCATCTATCCACACCTCACCATCGCTCGTACTTTTACCCTGTACCTTGACATTTCCATGTGGTATGCTCGTGCTGCAAGTTGGTTTAGCTTTATCCTAGTCAGATGTCAGAGCCATTTCATTCTTCGCCGTTTCATATAATCATCTAATGAAGTTTCCCCTGCGGTCTTCAGTTCTACTCAGGCCCACCTATAAATCACAGTCCCATTTATAACTAAAAGCATCGCCTTCATTTTCTTTTATAAAAACCCTCACTCAAAATACAACCGTTTAATATTACATTCTTACCATTGAAACTACATTCACAATAGAGATCTCTAATATTACATTTTTACCATTGAAACTACATTTACAATAGAGATTTCTAATATTACATTTTTACCATTGAAACTACACTCACAATAGAGATCTCTAATATTACATTTTTACCATTGAAACTACACTCACAATAGAGATCTCTAATATTACATTTTTACCTTTGAAACTACACTCACAATAGAGATCTCTAATATTACATTTTTATCATTGAAACTACATTCACAATAGGGACCTCTAATATTACATTCTTACCATTGAAATTACACTCACAATAGATACCTCTAATATCACATTTTTACTATTGAAATTACACTCACAATAGAGATCTCTAATATCGCATTCTTACCATTGAAATTACACTCACAATCATCATCAAGTACCGGGCCTGCTGGCTTAGGTGATCATATCTCTCCACAACGTTCGATCTCGTCAGCTATATATCATTTCTGTTGTTAACCTTCTGCCAAGCCATTCTCTTAAGCTGTTTGTTATTTTTTCTATTTGCTTCCCTCTATCTCTTCGTCCCGCAATGTTTCCAGTTGTTACAATATATTCCAGTTGTTCTCTTCTCATTACATGGCCAAAAAATGATGATTGTTTCTTCCTAATATTGGAAATTAGCTCTCTTTTTGCTTTGACCTCTCTCAGAACATCTTCATTACTCTTCTTAGCTGTCCATGGTACTCTCAACATTCTTCTGTAAAATCATATTTCTACATACTCCAGTGATTTTCTTGTCTGTTGTCCTATTGTCCATGATTCGCATCCATATTTTAAGACTGGCTCTATGTAACATATAAGAACTCTTTTTCTTGTATCTATTGTCAAAAATGTATTGCATAGTATCTTCCTAATTTTTTGGAAAGCTGCTTTTGCCTGAGCCATTCTGCATCTCACCTCTTTTGTACATCTTCCGTCTGAGGTTAACAAAGTTCCCAAATATTTAAATTCATTTACCTGTTTTAATATTGTTCCACTTGTCTTTATTTTGCACTGAGGTGATGTCTTTTTCTTTGTTGTTACCATTTTCTCTGTCTTTTTGCTATTAAGGCTGAGTCCTTTATTTTTGCTTTCTTTCACTATCATGTCCAACATTTCTTGTAACTCATTTTCACTCTTAGCGATTAAGACTGTATCATCAGCATACCTTAGATTATTATATTATGACCTCCAATTGTTATTCCAGGCATGCCCCTTATGAATCTTAAAATAATCTCACTATAAATATTAAACAAATCTGGTGACAGCACACAACTTTGTCTAAGACCCTGTTTTATTTGTTGAAACATTCCAAATTGATTTCCAGTTCTTATGGCCGCTGTTTGTTGCCAGTACATGTTCTTTATTATTCTTAGATCTTTTCTGTCTACGTTTATGCTTTCTAAAATTTTGATTATTTCTTTGTGCTTTACTTTGTCAAATGCCTTGGTGTAATCTATGAAACATAGGTATAGATCTGTTTTCACCTCTATGGCTCTTTCTACTAAATATCTTATGATATAAATGGCATTGCTTGCTCCTTTATCTCTAACAAAACCACCCTGTTCATCGCTAATTTCTGGACTGATTTTGTTTCGCACTCTTCGCATGATGATTCTTAGTAATATCTTAGTCATATGACTCATAAAGCTTATTGTGCGATGATCGTCGCATTCAATCGCACCCGATTTCTTTGGTAAGGCTATGCATATTGATTTGAGCATGTCGTCTGGTATATATACGCTGCTGTAGATATCATTCAATATTTTTGTTATTAATTCTATTCCAAAATCACCCATGGCTTCAATCTCTTCTTTAGTTATATTATCTTGTCCAGGAGCTTTGTCTGCTTTCATTTTGCGCAAGGCGTCTTCCACTTCTTCTCTGAGTATTTCTGGTCCTTCTCCATTATCCTTAATATTTACTTCCGTTCGTTCATCATTATAAAGATCTTTAATGTATTCTGTCCATCGTTCCCTTATGTTTTCTTTATCAATCAACAGTTCTCCTTCCTTTGATCTTAGACATCCAGTTTTTGATTGCGTTTTTCTTCCTGTTAATTCCTCAGTTTGTTTGTATATAGCTTTAGCATCTTTTTTGTTGCATTTCAATATCTTTGCATCTCTCTTTTAGCCATGCTTCTTTTGCTTCATTGCATTTTACTAGAATTTCTTTATTTAATCTCTTATACTCATCTTTATTTTCTTTATTTCTTCTTCTTGTATCCATTAGCCGCAAAATGTCATCTGTCATCCTTTTCTTTCTTGAATTTGTCCTCACTGGTGGTATGAACTCTTTTGATGTTTGTTGCATTGATTCTTTTAGCATTTCCCACTGTTCATCAAAACTTTGTATCTTCTCTATTGCATTGTACCGGTTCTGAATTGTGATTTTATATTGTCTTGCAACTTCTTGTCTGATTTTAGTAAATCTAAATTTAACTTGATGTTAACTGAGGCTGGTTTTGTTGTTTTTAATTTTACTCTAAGCTTTCCCACAACTGGTACATGATCACTATTGCAATCTGCCCCTGGTCTAGTTTTCGCACACACCAGACTGTTTCTAAATCTATTGCTTATCATTATATAATCAATTTGATTACGTGCGTTGTCCCCTGGGCTTTTCCATGTCCACAGACGTCTTGGATGTTGCTTAAACCAGGTGTTTCCTATCATCATGTTGTGTGTTCTTACGTGACGTACCCCTGTCACGCCAAGTGGCGTATAGGGAATATGGTGTTAGTGACCTTAAATTTTACAGACCTTCGGCACATGATTTTTCGGTTAATGTGGTCGGTATTACGCCCGTGCCGCTTCATTTTCCCAGAAAAAAATCCAGTACCCATCAAAGGCTGGGTGAACCCGGAAGCCGTCGGTTGGGATCGACCCCTACCCAATGTCCTTTGTAGCCCAGTTCACTAACCACTGAGCTATCGCGGCTCCTTGTATGTTCTTGCCCAATCAATAAGTTTCTCATCTCTTTCATTCCTCCCACCTAAGCCATAATGACCAACTACTTCCTCAAATCTTTCCTTTCCTACTTTTGCGTTAAAATCCCCTAGAACTATGGTGTTTTCATGTGGTTTGCATTTATGAAGTGCCTCATTTAACTCGTTGTAAAATGTATCAATTGTTTCCTCTAGACTGTCTGCAGTTGGTGCCTAAACTTGTATAATATTTATGTCTATTGGCTTTCCATTCAATTTCACTAAAACGACTCAGTCAGATATTGGGTAAAAGCCTTTCACTGTTCTTGCTCTTTCTGCATCCAAGATGAGACCTACTCCTCTTTGGTGTCCAGTATCTCCAGAATAGATTATTTTATGTTTATCAGAATATATCTCCCCTGATCCGGTGTATCTCATTTCGCAGAGTCCCAGTAATTGTAAACCCATTCTTTTCATTTCTTGTATGATGTTTTCTAGTTTACCCTTCTGCATGAGTGTTCTCACATTCCAAGTACCTATCTTTAGAGTTTGTTTTATCTTTATTTTACTTTTCTTCATTTATCTTACAGTAGCTTGATGACGATCGGGTATCACCTGTAGCACATGATGTCCCCTACCGAACGAGGGTTTTCCATTAGAATCCCCCTTAACGTTGTTGTCGTTATTTCTATTGATGTGGCGATTCATGATTGTACAAAGAAGTTACGACGGTGGTTTCTGTTGCCTCCGTCGGTTTGTTTACGGTTGGCTCCGCTAGCCTTTGACTAAAAAGTCTCACCCACAAGACAGTGTGGTTGTTTTACTCACAATAAAGATCTCTACTATTATATTTTGCCTGACTATAAATAGCTCACTGAACGTTTAGGCCCATTAACACATTCGATATCCCGACCTTTGCACGCTTTCTCTCTTTAATGTGATGTGATTTTTGTGGGAACTTAGGCATTGTTTCATTGAAGCCCACGTCACTTTATCACAATGTGAGGCCATTTACAGAAAACAGTTTATTATTTTGGTCCACTGTCCGTGTAATCTCTGATTCACTGTCTGCCATTTTGTCTAACGGGAAACAACTGTTTAGTGTATAGATTAGTTCACTGCCTCAGCGGGGTCACGATTTCAGGGGCGGACACGACTCTCTAATCTCAAATGACAAATATAAACTTATACTCACGAGAGAAAGGGGCTAAGAATTTTTGAATGAAATTTTTGGTTAATGTTTCACAAACGTGTTTTGTTGGCTCTTTTATACAAATAACAGATGTTGATTGTCTTCATCCTAACAGCAGATGAGAGCTGGACCTGTGGTTTAATTTTATTTGTTTTTGGCGTTCGCGTTCATTGATTGCTGCTCTGCCATGTTCGCTCCCAAAATAAGGTGAAAATATACTTGGTACATGTTAGAGGACAAAGAAATATATAGTTATAAATGAGCACCGTTAGAGGGTAGAAGAGAAACCTGAGTGTCATTGGAGAAACAGAACTGTTATATGCATGTATGCACGTTGGACTTGTAGTGATAGATGTGTACCACACAAACTAGTGCAAGATTTTAAGACATGCGTGCTAGCAAACACGAGTGGCACTGTTTGAAGAGATCGTCGAGTTATTTGGTTATTTGGTTAGGGAAGGCCCCGGTATCACTGCAAACGAATTAAAATCCATAATTACTCAACCGCCCGTGCCAGCGTAATCATCCGAATTAATATCTCATCTCCCAAACAAAGAAAGGTAAATGTAGTCCCCATCGTAGCAGTCTGAGCACACGCCAAATGACATAAGGCAAAACCACGCAGAAAGTGAACACAGCCAACGGTTCCCTGTCATACGATGTCATCACTCATGGTAAACAATTGGAATATCGAAACAGGATCAAAACGGATGAGACACATAGCTCACGGTGTGCACAGAGCACTTAACTCAGTAGCTCCTGCAACAAGCTTGACTTGGAATATAAGGAAACTGCAACAAGGAACATTTTTCATGCATAGCATTCAATTGTTCCCGCCGCCTATCCACCATATACCATGGAAGTTCACGTCCTCTTGAAAATGATGATCGTCGTATTTTTAAAAAAATGTATAGCGTATATATAGATCGACGAGTTTTAAGAGATAGTAAATAACAGCCGGATAATAACAAGTCAATTCAACGACTAATTTAATTATAACGCCAACACTAAGATGGGATAGAGAAAACACAAACTTCTCAAAGCAAATCAAAACGATAAAGAAATAAAAATCATTAATTGATATACGAGAAGCCAATATAAAAATGTGCATTACCTATAATACATGAGTATGGTGTTGTATTGTATTTGTGTGTGTGATATGCTAAGTGGTTAAAACAGATAACAGGTAAGTTTCGTGTCATCTGTACTTCAGAACCAACCATAAAAAAGAGTTGGTCTAACAGTGGACAACTGCCACAACAGGCCACTCATTGTTCAAAGACCAAACTAAGCCAGGCACACAGGACCCAATCAAAAGTCTGAAGATAAAAGACCAAAGCATGATCTTTCAGATGAGAACAGGTCTAGCTCCCTCCCATCAACCAACACCTGCACAAGCTCAACCATCTGCGTAATCCTAATATGAGCTAGAATCTTTCGACCACTTATTGCTACACTCTCATTATAAGCTAGAATCTTTCGACCACTTGTTGCTACACTGTCATTATCAGCTAGAATCTTTCGACCACTTGTTGCTACACTGTCATTATCAGCTAGAATCTTTCGATCACTTGTTGCTACACTGTCATTATCAGCTAGAATCTTTCGACCACTTGTTGCTACACTGTCATTATCAGCTAGAATCTTTCGACCACTTGTTGCTACACTGTCATTATCAGCTAGAATCTTTCGACCACTTGTTGCTACACTGTCATTATCAGCTAGAATCTTTCGACCACTTGTTGCTACACTGTCATTATCAGCTAGAATGTGTCAATCACTTGTTGCTACAGGGAGCCGCGATAGCTCAGTGGTTAGTGAACTGGACTACAAATGACAAGGTGTAAGGTTCGATCCCAACCGACGGCTTCCGGGTTCACCCAGCCTTAAATGGGTATCTGATTTTTTTTCTGGGAAAGTAAAGCTGCACGGGCGTAATACCGACCACATTACTCCACAAAATCATGCGCTGAAGGTCTGTAAAATATAGGGTCACTAACACCATATTTCCCTAAACGCCACTTGGCGTGACGGGGGTATTTTACTTACTTACTTACTTGTTGCTACACTGTTATTATCAACTAGAATGTGTCAACCACTTGTTGCTACACTGTTACTATCAGTTAGAATCTGTCGACCACTTGTTGCTACACTGTTACTATCAGCTAGAATATGTCGACCATTTGTTGCTACACTCTCATTATCAGCTAGAACCTATCAACCACCTGTTGCTACATTGTCATTATCAGCTAGAATCTGTCGACCATTTGTTCTACACTGTTATTATCAGCTAGAATCTGTCGACCATTTGTTGCTACACTGTCATTATCAGCTAGAATCTGTCGACCATTTATTGCTACACTTTTATTATCAGCTAGAATCTGTCGACCATTTGTTGCTGCACTGTTATTATCAGCTAAAACCTGTCGATCATTTGTTGCTACACTGTTATTATCAGCTAGCATATGTCGACCATTTGTTGCTACACTGTTATTATCAGCTAGAATATGTCGACCATTTGTTGCTACACTGTTATTATCAGCTAGAATATGTCGACCATTTGTTGCTACACTGTTATTATCAGCTAGAATATGTCGACCATTTGTTGCTACACTGTTATTATCAGCTAGCATATGTCGACCATTTGTTGCTACACTTTTATTATCAGCTAGAATATGTCGACCATTTGTTGCTACACTGTCATTATCAGCTAGAACCTATCAACCACCTGTTGCTACATTGTCATTATCAGCTAGAACTTGTTAACCATTTGTTGCTTCACTGTCATTATCAGCTAGAACCTGTCGACCCATTTGTTTCTACACTCCCATTATCAGCTAGAACCTGTCAACCATTTGTTGCTACACTGTCATTATCAGCTAGAACCTGTGAACCATTTGTTGCTACACTGTCATTATGAGCTAGATCCTGTCAACCATTTGTTACTACACTCCCATTATCAGCTAGAACCTGTCAACCATTTGTTGCTACACTGTCATTATCAGCTAGAACCTGTCAACCATTTGTTGCTACACTCCCATTATCAGCTAGAACCTGTCAACCATTTGTTGCTACACTCCCATTATCAGCTAGAACCTGTCATCCATTTGTTGCTACAATGTCCGAACCTATCTACACCACGAAGATAGCTCAGCACAACCTATTATTCATAATGCACTTTTTGCACCAGCAAAGCAGTTAAAAAAAGACATGCAACTTTCTGCGACAAGCAACACGCTGTAAAGAACAACTAGCTCACAGCTAAGGGGATTAAGTCAAGTCACAGATAAGGGTAATAAGTCAAGTCAGAGCTAAGGGATTAAATCAGAGTCAAGTGCTTTAGAAGAAGAGAACACTTAAATTTAAAAGAAGAAAAGATTCATATGAAAGAAGCACAGTGAGGAAGAAGAAAGATGTAATAAGAAAGAAAGTGTGGTTCTTGTTAATAGTAATCGGGGAGAATTTTGAATTGATAAAACAACATAAGTTTTTAAAAATACTTAAGAGTCTCATATGTCTACGTCCCTGGACATGCGGAAGTACGGATAAATTAAAGAGCGGACAGATTGGCTAGCTGTGCTGTCGTTGAAGACGGTCAAACAAGTGATCGCGCTGACATCATCAATGCCCTCCGAGATGTGGGAAGGACACAGGACTTCGACAATCAAGAGTTCACGTCACTAGTTCGGATAAAAGAGATAGAAGTTAAGATGGGCACAGCCAGAAACGAGAAACTTAGTGGGCGTGTAAGAAGACTTATCACCGACACAGAACTGGAGTCGTCAGTCGCTGGACACTGCGAGACTTGCTGAAGAGGGGATCTGAGCACCTATGGACATGTTCGGGGTGCAATGATGATGACCCACAAATAACTCAATATCAAGAGATGATCAAGAGAACATATATACAATCAAGATAAGAGGCTGATTGAAACAGTGCTTCTTGGCGGCCAACCTCCCATGCGGAGAAGCAAAGCTGATAATGATGATAAGGTATATACAGATAAGCTCATGAGATAGGCAAAAGAATATCATACCGGTAGCAATAATAACATACATGAATGGGTGGGCCTCCGCTTCGCTGGCAGCAGAAGGTAGAAAACTGGTGAAGATCATTGTTTTTGTTGATGGTGCCTCATCACTGCACTCAGTCACGTGACAGGCAAGATAAGCAATTGTCTCAGTGTGCTTGCATATATTTGTATAAATATATTTAAAATATTCACCCTAAAAGGTCACTGCGAAATATAAACATTCCTAAACCACCTAGTGTACAAAGTAAGTAAGTAAAGAGCCCCGTGACGCCAAGTGGCGTATAGGGAATATGGTGTTAGTAACCATAATTTTTACAGACTTTCGGCACATGATTTTTGGGTAATGTGGTCTATATTGCGACCGTTCTGCTTTACTTTCCCAGAAAAACATCCGGTGCCCAATTAAGACTGGGTGAACCTGGCAGCCGCCAATCAGAATCAAACAATCCTCTTGTCCTTCGTAGTCCAGTTCACTAACTACTGAGCTAACCCAGCTCCCTCAGCTAGTGTATACTGTAACTAAAATATCCAATTAGTTGGCGATCGGGGCTCTTTACTTATAAAAGATTTCTGATTGACCAGCTTCTGTATGTCTGACTAAGGCAGTCACTGTAGTCCTTAGCTCTTAGCTTAAGAAGACTATTTCAGGAGAAGACTTCAATAGTGAAGTGTAATTTTGGCTGCTGGTGATATAAAGCCACTTATTTTGGATGAATACCCCCTTAGTCCCGAGTAAAGCTATTCGTGGGAGTAGCTTCCTCTGTATGGTAATCCCCTTATCACAAGGCAATTTAGATTCCACTGCAGTTAGGAAATGATTTTACTGGAGTTCTCTTTGTCCATTTAAATTATTAATGGTAGAATTGCAACTATATCTTGTTGTATTGTATAGTTACAGTAATTGCTAAAGCGCCTTTCACGGTTTTCTATGTTTCTTTTGCTTTATCGCGCAGAGGATCTTTCTAAGGTTGGGGACTTTATGAAATATGGTGTAGATTGAAAATGAAAGGGAGTCAGAAAACTGAAAATAACATGAATTATTTAATGGAACAATTAATTTTATAAATTAAAATAAGTGATTTCTCGGCACATAATTATGAAATAAAATAGCCTTGTAGACTAGCAAGACGCACTCATATAAAACAAGCTCCAAATACATGTTAAGTGAGAATGACGCACAAAAGAAGATATCATAGCCATCTATAGATTTACAAGGCCCGCGGGCAGAAAATGAAACAGGAAAACCCTCACAATTAGTTTGACGTTATCAGCTATAGTACCTACAGATGGCTGACGTTACTCTTCCCACAACGGCCACTGCTTGCAAAGTTGAAAACGTCACGTTAGTTGAGAGATGTCCGGGAATTTCCTCTCAGCCCGCAGGCCTTCTTAAATCTATAGATGACTATGGAGAACCCAGAGGGCGATGTAACTAGTGGACTGTTAAGCTGACCTCTGGGGGTCGGAATTAAATTTCTGCTGAGGCATTTCCCCTGATAGGTGAATTTCTAGGCTTCACTTCATCATCATCAAGTACTATGCCTGCTGGCGTAGGTGATCATGTCTCTCCACAACTTTCGATCTCAAAAATTATTTATAACTTCTGTTGTTGACCTTCTGCAAAGGCATTCTCTTAAGCTGTCTGGTATCTTTTCTCTTTGCTTACCTCTAACTCTTCATCCCTCAATTTTCCCAGTTGTCACAATATATTCCAGCTGTTCCCTTTTCATTACATGGATAAAAAAAAATGATGTTTTTGTTTTCCAATTTTGGAAATTATCTCTCTTTTTTTTGCGTTGTCCTATTTTAGAACGTTTTCATTATTCTTCTAAGCTGTGCGTGGCGTTCTCAACATTCTTCTGTAAAGCAACATTTCTACAGCCCCCAATGATTTTCATGTTTGTTGTCCTATTGTCCATGATTCACATCCATATGTTAAGACTGATTCTATATAACGCAGGCTTCACTTTGATTCTGATAAACATTACTTTAGATTTTATCTGGTAAAATAGAACGGCTTGGCTAGATAGTTGTTATATCAGCCGTCAGTAAATATGTCCGTGATGAGTAGGAGAAGAGACTAACAATACATTCTTTACACGGCTTCAGACGTCACTGATAATCTTCGCATTTGTTATGTTCCACAATAGAAAGCTTTATATTTGTGGTTTATGGACTGGTTAAGCTGACATTTGGCTTTCTTTGTTTAATTGTTTGTAATATTCGTACAGCTAAGAAGAGTAATGAAAACGTTCTGAAAGAGGCCAAACCAAACAGAGAGTTACTTTCCAATATTAGGAAGAAACAATCATCATTTTTTTGGCCATGTAATGAGAAGAGAACAACTGGAATATATTGTAACAACTGGGAAAATTTAGGGACGAAGGGATAGAGGAAAGCAAAGAGAAAAAAAATACCAGACAGCTTAAGAGAATGGCTTGGCAGAAGGTCAACAACAGAAATGATAAATAACTGTCGAGATCGAAAGTTGTGGAGAGACATGACCACCTACGCCAGCAGGCCCGGTAGTTGATGATGCTTATTAGTTACGTATTTGGTTCATTGTTACTTTGTACACCACAAGAGAACGAAAGAAATAATTAAGGAAAGAAAGAAAGAAAGAAAAAAGAAAGAAAGAAAGAGAGAAAGAAAAAAGTAAGAAAAGAAAGAGAGAAAGAGCACCATCCCGTAGAGTAATGTGAATATTGCGTTTAATTAATGTGCTAATTTGTTAACCAATTTTGAGCAACACATTCATCATGACGGCTCTGCCTTCTATCTGTCCAAGTGGAGAACTAACACCGGTACCTATTTAAGTCTGAGTGAACCAAGAAATAATCATTCGGGATCGAACTCGCCCCCAGGATATCATCTCACTAGTCACTCCTGTACTGCGACCGCACACTTCACAACTTCAATTAAATATGTTTGCATACATGAAAATAGCGCTGGTTTAATATTATAAGTATATTTTCATAACGCGCACTGTAGATCTTTGCTTGTGTTGTTGTACCTGTTATATAGTTTCTTAGTTATTGAAACGGTCAGCTTGAAGTACACATTGAGTGGTCGGACATAAATTTACAGAGCTAAATCGGCCAGGTAATTAGGGGGAGATAAACATAAGCTGGTAAATCAATAACAACAAATGATAAGAGATGCAGAACTTATAACATGATATGCCACTCAGTGGAAATTTAACTTATAACTGGACTTTGCTGATGACATAGTTCTCATCAGCAATCAGATAAAAACGATGCAGGAAAACACAAATGAACTATCATCAATAGCCAGCAAAATTGGGCTTGAGGTCAATCATGAAAAGACTAAAGTCATGAAAAGTTTAATTCCAACAAGTGACAAAATATACATGGAAAACAAACCAGTAGAAGAGATCGATCACTTCATCTATCTTGGAAGTCACATTGATCGAGAAGGGGATACGAGCAAAGAAATTAGAATCAGACTGGCTAAAGCAGCAATGTCTTTCAGAAGCCTTGAAAAGTTGTGGAAATCAAAACTCATTAGCACAAACACAAAACTTAGGCTATTCAAATCAAATGTACTATCAACCCTTACGTATGCGTGTGAAAGCTGGAAAACAACAAGAGATATAGAAACAAAGTTGAACGCATTCGAAAATAAATGTCTAAGGAAAATACTTGGTATAGAATGGAACGAATTCAAAACAAACGAGGAAATTAGAGAAATCGCCAATCAACCACTAATATCTTCAGTAATAAAGAAAAGACGATGGTCATACGTTGGACATGTGATGAGAAGAGATAATAATCGAATAGCAAAGCAAGCCCTCATATGGGAAACAACAGGTAAAAGAAAAAGAGGAAGACCCAGGGAGTCACTGAGAAGAACATTGATGAGAGAGGCAAGAGCAGCAGGAATCGGCTCCCTCAATGAGATAGAACTGCTTGCACAGAACAGAGACAGATGGCGAGATTTGATAAAATATCTTTAAAAGAAAACTGCTAGAACAAAAATTCATATAGGAGAAGGTGTATCTTGGTCTACGCCCTATGGGCCGGTTACGGCTCGAAAGGTCAATAGATAGATAGATATCAGAAAGATACTAGAGATATATAGAGGTTTCAGAGGGCAATACTTTGGTGTATTTTTAGTAGAATGCTTACTGTTTGTATACAGTAGAAAAGCCGTATTGATGTCAGGAAAATTAACTTTTGTTAAGGGAATGTTTCACAGTCACTTTGCTATGGTTTGTTTTGTAGAACTTTTCAAGCTTGATACATAATCATTCAATCAAACATAAGTAGTCTGTGTTCTGTGTTGTTCTTTCTTTTACAAGCGAACATGCAGCATGAACGTTTATGTTATTTATTATCGCAAAAAATTGACAATAAAATCTGTGTGTTGTGATGTTAAACTTATCATGTGTTGGGATGTTAAACTTATCATGTGTTGTGATGTTAAACTTATCATGTGTTGGGATGTTAAACTTATTATGTGTTGGGATGTTAAACTTATCATGTGTTGGGATGTTAAACTTACCACGTATTGGGACGTTAAACTTACCGTGTGTTGGGATGTTAAACTTACCCTGTGTTGTGATGTTAAACTTATCATGTGTTGGGATGTTAAACTTATCATGTGTTGGGATGTTAAACTTATCATGTATTGGGACGTTAAACTTACCGTGTGTTGGGATGTTAAACTTACCGTGTGTTGGGATGTTAAATTTATTATTCATCTTCTTTAACTTGGTTGCAGAGCGACAGCGCAGTCGGAGACCGTTACTTTCTGTGAAGTCTTGCAGAGCATCAAAGTTTACCTAAACCAGGGTAGCAGTTTATATAAATATATCTTCAGTTGATGATGAGCTTTGTGTTCCTTATGATGAGTCTTGGTATTATCGTTCTGTCTCCTGTCATGTAAGTCTGGATCGAACCAGACAGAACACCTCTCTATTGATTTCAACTATAGGCGTTACAGAATTGGGCAACAGTTGTGGACATCGACAATCAAGGACAACTCCATTAAGAGCTTTCTAGCGACTGGAACAACTAGCCAGGACTCCAACAGGTTTAATAGCATAACAAAATAGCAGGCCTACAATTACAAAGACCTACAATCACAATTCACAGAATACGCACACATTCCAAAGTGAAATATACAAATCTAACAGAACTTATAAGTCCTTTAAAACTGTCCAAGATGGGCCCAATCTTCTACGCCATTCTATGACTGGCTAACTGCATGTTTCTAACTGTTTGGCTCATCTTTCTACTTCATTTCTAGCTCTCTATTCTTCACTAATTCTAGTAATCTGCCATTATCTCCAGGTCGTATCCGTTTTTCTGGAGCAAATTCCTGATCGAAACTTTACTTCGTGTTGCTCCAAGACACCAGCGAGAACTGATTCACTCAGGACCCTAGCCTGGTCCGTCCAGTTTCGTCACGTGACGAACCTACTCATACAATCACGAAACGTCCTTCATATTCACCAGTGCTCAGTGTGGCTGACTAAATTAACGTCTCGGTCATCCCTGTTAACCCTATTAATTCTCACTGTCCTGGTATGCTATCTAACCCTCTAAAACCAAAGACCTGGAATATATCCAGCTCGTGTAATCTACTACTATACTTCGTAGGGTGCCGCAGGTCCGGCCCAACTACATGTCTCCTATCAACTATTTCATGCTGAGTTATCCTTGATCGGCCATTTTCTATTGAACTGTAGTGAGTGTGAATGTTTTTTTGCAATTTCCTCTGATTACACGACTCATCGAACCCTAGTCGTTTGCCTGTCATTACCGTTTATAGATTTTCTTCGTTAAATCATCTATTGGGCATTTCTTGACGGCGAATTATGTGTAGCTAGTGAGGGTTGTCTCCCAGTTACCTTAATTAGATCATGAAAGTTCCAAAATCTACCCTTCTGTCACTCTCTACTAGTTGAACAAAGACATGAAACATTGATGACGACATACTACTAACTACCACTTTATGAAGATTGAAAACGTACACCACTTTATGAAGGTTAAAAACTAACACCATTTGTCTTTTTCAAATTGGTAACTTCCGGATACGAGACGTCAAGCCTAACTCAAGTTGATGGGAAGAAAACTATATCATTTCAGATAAAATACTCCGAAGAGAGTTCTTCATATTTCCTGCCCAGATAAAAGAGCCGACACAAGTAATGGAATTGAAGAACAATAAAACTGATTCTTAGACTCAACTTGAAACAAAGTTAACTGACTTGTCTCTGTTGCGTGTAACACGATAATGGATATCCTTACTTTATTTCTTTTCCTATTTTGCACGAAAAGAGTTGAAACAAGAGAAAAGTGAAGAAAGCTGTGTAGGACAGATGCAGTAAAAAAAAAACAAATAGCGCTGTGGTTCCTAAGTCGAGAAAACGTTCAGAAGTGTGGACAAAATAAGATCTTTTATGCAGAAATGTTTTCCAAACACCACAATTTAGACAAGAGTGTGGTGATTTTTGTAAGTGCACTGTGGACTTACAAAGCGCGTTTGATAGATCAAGTGTATCAGTAGCTTAGTGGTTAACGACAATGATAGATCAATAATTTAGGCTTTAGAGCCAAGAAGATTGATAATGGAGCGACTAAGAATACAATGGGTCAATTTCATTTATAGCGATAACTTGATAGACTGCTTCACCATGGCATTTATTACAAGGAGACAACGAGAGGGATTCACGTTGACAGACAAGAATGACGTCTCAACTGGACACGCTACAAGATGATGGTGATAAGTGACTTATCCCACAGTTTAGAAATAAGACGAATTATTTCCCTTTCTTGTTTTTTTACGTCATCACTAACTGTATGCAGTGGCGTCGCATGGATTTCCAGCGCCCGGCACAAGGCAAATATTGTGTTCTTAACCAATTTTAAACATGTAATTATTACTCATTTAAAATAAAAATTTACTTCCCTAAATTAGAAGAACAAATGCAGTGATGACTTTCACAAACGTTGATAGAATGTGGAGATGAAAATAATTAATCACACAAACAAAGATCAACTTTTTAAAATCCAATGTGTTACTCTCAAAAAAAAAAAAAGGAAAATAAATCACACCCCTGTGGTTCCAGCTTGGTCAGTCACTGACTGGACTGAAACTAATATGGCCAGCTGACAGGGCGGGGCGGGCACAGGTGTGAAATACAGTAAAAGGAATTTTTTTCTAAAATTATGTGGAGGTGGGTACACGATCCACAGACTCTACTATTACTGGAAACCTTTATATAAGCTGCTTCCCAATAAGTTTATCCACGTGGGCAATTTTTTTTACGTACCCAAGCAAACATATAAATCTGTGTATATCTGCAACTATGAGCGTGCCCACCGAACAGATGTGTACAAACACATGCGTACATAACCATGCATTCAAAAACTCACACATCTGTGTATATTACCACAAGCACATAAAAAATACCTGAAGGTGTCCAAATGTGCAAGAACACATGCAGACGCATGTATATGCATACGCACATGTATAGGTGCGGGTATGCATGAGGAAAAGACATGTGTAGCAGGTATCATATGTGTATGAGAACATATGTTCATGCTTCGTGGGGACAACAAACCCAACTGGACTATGAGACGATTCTCAAAGGCGAAGCGGCTGCGATTGCTGGAGTGACATGAGACAATGCCAGTGACTTGCATGGCAGGTTTACCACTGTGGCCTGGGAATTGAAATGGAACGACACTGGACTATCAGTCTTCTGCTCAACATCAGGAAGATGATCACAAAATCTGTAACCTAGACATCGTCCTGACTCGCCTGTATAAATCATCTGGCAATGCTGACATATTATGACGTAAATGATATTCTCTGATACGCATGTAAACCCCTCCTTGATACAAAATCGCCCATTGGGGAACAGAACGGAATCGGTGCAAAGTACATGGTCCCAAGTGCTTCAGACTGGAGGTCCACCGGAACATTGAACGTCCAACGAACGGTGTCTATGTGTTTGTTGTTTGTGGTTTGAGCAGTGGAGGCGGCTCTTGACAAGAATGTCTCAGACTCCTGTCGCGTTTGAAGGCGACCATGGGAGGATCACTGAAAAGTAGACGGGTGGTGGGATTCGAGTGGAGAATTGGGCGGTACAGGTTAAGGATTCTCATCGCAGTCAAGTTGTGAGGGTAGTAAGTATGGGTGAATATAGTCCTATCGGATGAGTGGTGAGTGGATAGAGTGAGTGCTACCGGACGGGAAATGCTGAGAGCTCGTTGGAATGCAGATTGGAGAACCGATTCAGGATAGAGGCGACGCCTAATCACGATGCCTTTATCATCCTGGCAGAAACGACGATGTCGTAACACTTATAAAATATAATCGAATCTCTGCAGTGAGCTGGGTGAGTGAGGTGTAGTTAAGATAACAGTAGGCAGTGTATGTTTATAGAAGACGCAAGTGTGGAGGCTGGAGGTATCCAATGAGACAATCAGATCACGAAAGGTAACGGACAATGTAGAGTTATAAGATGTAATCTTGATGGATTTATGAGAGTTGCCAATGTAGTCTATGAACCAGGAGATGTCATCTTCCGGCAAGCCAGTCAGTTTAAAGTCGCCATCGATACACCAGAGGTATTTAAGGGGAAGGGGACCACGGTAGAAGTCCAGCATTTAATTTTCAAGGCAACCCATGAACAGGCAAGCCGAGCTTGGACTTATCTTGGTTCCCATAGCTACACCACTGACATGGCCATTAAACTGACCGTTGCATTCGAAATTATTAAGGTTGAGAACAAGTTCGGTAAGGCGGAGGAGAGTGAAAGTATCCACAGATGGATGTATTCTTTAGTCGAGAAAGAATTGAAGAGCTATTAGACCATGAGCATGAGGGATAGTGGTATAGAGAACACACGTTGAGGGCGAAAAGTTTGTACAAGCGGCCTGGGGCAAAGGAAAGAGAAGAGCAGATAGTGAGGGCATGGTTCGTGTCCTTGATATAGGTGGAAAGAGATGTCTCCATTGGGTTGGAAATTGCTGTCCAGATAGTCGGATATATGTACCGCGGGGGGGGGGGGGGGGACTACTCGCCGAAACAAAAGAACGCCCGGGACTATTGGGTTTGTGAATCTTAGAGAGCATGTAGGACGGCTTGCAAGCCTAGACCACTGTCAAGGATGATGAGACGGACTCGCTAGGAGGGAAGAGTTTATCGTCGATAAGCTGCTTGATGTTTGAGGGAACCTTCCATTGTTGCAAATAGTGGAATCACTGGGACAAGGTTTATAGAACGTAGCGTTAGATGATTGTTATGGCCTTCTTGTATATATATATAAGTCTTTACGCCAGACCACTACAGCCCCTCCCTTATCAGCTGGTTTAATGATAATTTCAGCCCGACGGCGAAGGTTGGAGAGGGCTCGAAATGCAACGAGAGTTAAATTGGAACGAGGTACCCGGTGAGAGGGCAGCTTCTCGCTCTCATGTAAAGTGACCTGCATGTATATATCGAGAACACTTGAGACACCGGAGTGTGGTGTCCAATCTGATTTCTGAGAGTTGTAACGAGAAAATACATCGAAATTTGAGAAAGAAGAAGCGTCGGATTTTCCACAGAGATAGTATTCTAATCGCACGCGTCTGTGAAGATCATCAACATTCTTTAGGAAACCATAAAGATCACTCGTTGGGCGCAAAGGGACTGACAAACTGTTACCCTTTCGCGTGAACTGCGCGTTCTATGTCCAATAATGTGAGGTACCATTGAATGAATTCAGGACAGCGCAGAAATAAGAAAACTGACCAAACATTAAAATATAGCATCCATAATCAATCAATAGAAGAAGGTGGTCATATGTTGGCCATGTGATGAGAAGAGACAACAATAGAAGAAGGTGGTCATATGTTGGCCATGTGATGAGAAGAGACAACAACAGAAGAAGGTGGTCATATGTTGGCCATGTGATGAGAAGAGACAACAACAGAAGAAGGTGGTCATATGTTGGCCATATGATGAGAAGAGACAACAATAGAAGAAGATGGTCATATGTTGGCCATGTGATGAGAAGAGACAACAACAGAAGAAGGTGGTCATATGTTGGCCATGTGATGAGAAGAGACAACAATAGAAGAAGATGGTCATATGTTGGCCATGTGATGAGAAGAGACAACAACAGAAGAAGGTGGTCATATGTTGGCCATGTGATGAGAAGAGACAACAACAGAAGAAGGTGGTCATATGTTGGCCATGTGATGAGAAGAGACAACAATAGAAGAAGATGGTCATATGTTGGCCATGTGATGAGAAGAGACAACAATAGAAGAAGGTGGTCATATGTTGGCCATGTGATGAGAAGAGACAACAATAGAAGAAGGTGGTCATATGTTGGCCATGTGATGAGAAGAGACAACAATAGAAGAAGATGGTCATATGTTGGCCATGTGATGAGAAGAGACAACAATAGAAGAAGGTGGTCATATGTTGGCCATGTGATGAGAAGAGACAACAATAGAAGAAGGTGGTCATATGTTGGCCATGTGATGAGAAGAGACAACAATAGAAGAAGGTGGTCATATGTTGGCCATGTGATGAGAAGAGACAACAATAGAAGAAGGTGGTCATATGTTGGCCATGTGATGAGAAGAGACAACAATAGAAGAAGGTGGTCATATGTTGGCCATGTGATGAGAAGAGACAAGACAATCTCAAAGCACTCCATCAAAGTGAATCAGCGGGTAAAAGGAAAAAAAAATACCGACATAGAAAAAACACTAAAAATAACAAAGTAACACCGAAGCGACTGGCAACAACGGCAGACATCAGGTCCCTCTGCGAGATTGAGCAGCTCACTGACAACAGCGTTATATGGAGAGATGCAATTGTGGTCCTGTGAAAGGTCTGACATTTGACGACAAAGATCGTCAGGCAGAAGAGTTCTACCCTACGTGTCGTTCTCCGGCTCGAAAAGGCATTAGATAGACAAACAGACAGAAAGATGTTTCTTGTGCACTAAGCAACCACACTTTGGCTTCTCTCACACTACGCCTCTGACTGTGTTCTAGTTATCTATTGTTATGGAAGCGATGACTATGCCTGCTTGTCTAAAAGTGAACCTACATTCATGAAACCTGTATGTTAGCACTACACTACTACGTGCACATTATTGAGTGTTATAATAACGACAACACATCTACACTCCACTCACTCTTCTTCACAGACATAATTGACTGGACACGTCTGATAATGATGACGTCAGTCTATTATACATCAAAGATAAAAAAAAAAAAAAACAATTTCCGGCGTTCTCGAAGGCGCTCACTTCAACGCTCACACAAGTCTCACGTTAAAAACTTCACGCTTAGAATCCCAATAAACTTAAAAAGAGTACATACACGACTTCAATCATGACGAAAATACATATCTTATCTTATGAATCACGGCATCAACTAGTTTCTTATCTAACGATTCCATGGTCACAACCCATTTCCTATCTAGTAGTTCGTGGCGACAACTCATTTCTTATCTAGTGAATCTAAGCGACAACTCATTTCTTATCTAGTGAATCTAAGCGACAACTCATTTCTTATCTAGTGAATCTAAGCGACAACTCATTTCTTATCTAGTGAATCTAAGCGACAACTCATTTCTTATCTAGTAAATTGTGGTGACAATTCATTTCTTATTTAGTGAATAATGGCGACAATTCATTTCTTATCTAGTATATCGTGGCGACAATTCATTTCTTATCTATGTGAATCATGGCGATAACTTATTTCATATATATATATATATGAATCAAGGTAATAACTAATTTCTTATATAGTAAATCATGGTGATAACTCATTTTTTATCTAGTGAAATATAGTAATAACTCATTCCTTACCTAATAAACTATGGATACAACTCACTGCTTATCTAATTAATCGTTGTGACAGCTCAATAAATATGGAATGAATCAAAGCGATAACTCAATTCTTATCTAGTGAATCATGGCGATAGCTCATTTTTTGGATCTAGAATTCGAATCTGGACGCAAGACAAGAAAGTAACAAAGAAGAATATATTGCGGAGCGATTAATCTTGTTCATGTTACCCGTGATCTCAGGTATTTAATCTCTCAAGATTAAATATCTAGTCAAAACGGTAATCTACGATAATATGTAGGTTTCATATCCAGGTTGATCACGTATAACAATCATCATCAAGTACCATGCCTGTTGGCGTAGGTGATCATGTATCACCACAATATTCGACCTCGATATTAAATTATCATTTCTGTTGTTGACCTTCTGCCAAGCCATTCCTTAAGCTGTCTGGTATATTTTCTCTTTGCTTCCCTCTATCTCTTTGTACCTCAATTTTTCTATTTGTCACAATATTTTCCAGCTGTTCCATTCTCATTACAAGGCCAAAAAATGATGATTGTTTCTTCATAATATTACATATTAGTTCACTTTTTGCGTTGGCCTCTTTCAAAATATTTTTATTACTCTTCTTAGCTGTTCATGGTATTCCTAACATTCTTCTACAAAAACCACATTCCTACAGCCTCCAGTGATTTTCTTGTCTTTTGTCCTATTGTCCATTATTCTCATCCATAACCTAAGACTGGCCCTACATAACAATTAAGAACTCTTTTTTTTGTTTCTGTTGTCAGAAATGGACTGCACAGTATCTTGCTCATTGTTTTTTGGAAAGCTGATTTCGCCTGAGTCATTCTGCATCTCGCCTTTCTTTAACATCTACCATCTTAACATTGTTCCCAGATATTTAAATTCATTTACCTGTTCCAATATTGCTCAGTCGTCTTTATCGTGGTTTGTGGTGATGAAAAGATAACAAAGCAACTGAAGTTTGTCTACTGGAGGCTAAACGCTGTGGTAAGTAAAGTAAAGTACCCCCGTCACGCCAAGTGGCGTATAGGGAAATATGGTGTTAGTGACCCTATATTTTACAGACCTTCAGCACATGATTTTTGGGGTAATGTGGTCGGTATTACGCCCGTGCTGCTTTACTTTCCCAGAATAAAATCTGGTACCCATTTAAGGCTGGGTGAACCTGGAAGTCGTCGGTTGGGATCGAACCCTATCCCTTGTCCTTTGTAGTCCAGTTCACTAACCACTGAGCTATCGCGGCTCCCTAAAGTAAAGTACCCACGTCACGCCAAGTGACGTATAGGGAATATGGTGTTAGTGACCATACATTTTACAGACCTTCAGCACAAGATTTTTGGGATAATGTGGTCGGTATTACGCCCGTGCCGCTTCACTTTCCCAGAAAAAAATCTGGTTCCCATTTAAGGCTGGGTGAACCCGGAAGCCGTCGGTTGGGATCGAACCCTACCCCTTGTCCTTTGTAGTCCAGTTCACTAACCACTGAGCTAACGCGACTCCAAACGCTGTGGTAGAACATAAAAATGTAATAAAAAGATAAAGTCCCTATAGTCGCTGACAAGATCTTTCTTTAAATAGAGAATCTGCGTAGCGAAGCGGTTAGTCTGATCTGCTGAAGGCAAAAATTCGGTTCTGAACGCGATCGAAATTTTTTTAGATTGTTTATATTCTATTCTATTGTATTCTACTCATGGAATCAGTTTAATTGAAGTCAGGACATCCCCAAATCCGCTCCACCGCCCGTCCTAGCAATTCTCGAAGCGGATGCAGACTGATTGTTCCTGCAAGATGTTGATTATAGATACATCTCCTTTTCCCATTAATCACTCCGGATCGACCAGACCCTTTTCCACCTTTAGACTCCTCAGTCTCTCAATATATACATCATTGTCTCACCCAGTCTCCTCTTCTTCTCTTTAGGGATGAAGAACAAACTTTGCGATGTCTTGTTTATTGAGAGTAAGGCCACACTCAGTCTCACAGCTGCTTACGGCATTTCTATATTGACATAATGTTAAATGGAATAAAAGATTTCTTGCCAATAAAAACACAGTAATGGAGTAGTGCTGTCAAGATTACCTCAAGAAATCTCCGTGGTCGAAATATCTTTATACTAACATTATGTTTACTGTGGTGCACATTCGACCAGTGAAGTGGTTTTTCTTTTCCTCTTAATAATTCTTTCCTGTTTATTTCTTTATTTCTTTTCTTCTTTGTTTCTTTCTTCTCTCCATTTCATGTCTATTTATTTTCTTTCTTTTTGTTCGTCCTTTTCTTCTACTTTTGTGTGCTTCTTTTCTTC
Organism: Megaustenia siamemsis; assembly: GCA_032433765.1. Classification (NCBI taxonomy): domain Eukaryota; kingdom Metazoa; phylum Mollusca; class Gastropoda; order Stylommatophora; family Ariophantidae; genus Megaustenia; species Megaustenia siamemsis. The sequence continues at coordinate 20,720,881 of JAVIAB010000092.1, read as the reverse complement.
TTCTTTGTTTCTGTCCCTCCTTCTTCATGCTTTCATTCTTTCCTTCTTGCTGACTTTCTTTTTTTTTCTTTTTTCTTTCTTTACTTAGATTTTGTTATTATTTGTTTGTTTGTTTCTTTCTTTCCTTTCTTCGTTTTTACTTCTTTTAAATTCTTCTTATATCCTTTTTTTTCTTTTACTTTCCTCTCTTTCTTTTTCTTCTAGTTATTTATTTCTTGAAGAACGACAGGGTCCCATTCAGATACTGCAGGGGTTCGTCTATGAGGCTGATATCTTCTTATGTAATCGTAAAATAAATTGGAGCGTTAACTGACAGGATGTCATTACAACGACGGTCGTAGTAGGTGCAAGAATGCAAGCTTATCTGCGCACGTGCGTTAACACAAGTGGATAAAAACAGCGAGGAATGTATGTTTATAGATGCTCTAACTATGGATTAGAGACAAGGAGGCCGCCAAATATTTGCTTCCAGTGCTGAATGCTCTTCCTCCTCTTCTTTCCTTCCTCATTTGCCTTTCAGCGTCGAGGGGAGATATAATTTGCGGTCTTTTGCTCTTCTGTTCGCCTCTGCTGCTGTTATGTTTCCTAGTGCTTCTAGTATTCCGTCAATCCATCTTTTTCGTGGTCGACCCTATGGTCTGGTATTCTCACAACGTTTATTGAGGGCCCGTTGTGTGTGTTGTGTTTTGATCTTTCTGTCGTGTCACGTGGTCAAACTATTTTATCTGTTGTTTCTTTATATATTCTATGGCGAGGGCTATTCCTAGCTTTTTTCTCAGTTCCTCGTTTCTGATCTTATCTCTCAGACTGTTTCTGTCATTCGTCTGACACATTCCATCTCAGTAGTGGTTAATTTATTATTGTTCTTGCAACTAGGGTCCAGGACTGGCCTTGGTAGCAGAACGTTGGGATAAAGATTGTATTGTATAGTGCCCGTTTTGCCTCTAGGGTTATTTCCTTGTTGGACAATAGTGGAGTTAACTGTCCAATTATTTGACAAGCTTTGTTGCATCTTGAAAGGTGAATGCTGAGTAAAAGAATATTTTGTTTGCACTGCTTTCATGAACCGATGCTCCTTTGCAGCACGTGATCTCATCGTTTGTATCATTTTAGTACAAATAATCACATCCATAAATCAGTTTGGGTTTTAAGCAGAATGTGGCTGACTCACATTGCTTGATATTTAGCATTTAAATTCAGAATTATAAATGTAACAAAGAGAACAGAAAAGGAGAGTCACAGTTATTTAAGAATTGTATTGCGTTTGATGAGGCTAACAAGTTAGACAGTGAAGATAATAAAGCCTATCTTCTTCTTTCTTCTACCTTTCAGCTCCATGTGGAGCATAGGTCTTCAACAAACACTTTCCAAGTCGTTCTGTTTCTTGTCATTCATTTAAGATCACTCCATGTTTTCCCCAGCATCTTCATCTTTGCTTCTGTCTGTCTTCTCCAATAATTTCTTCGTCATCCTCTTTGTCTTTTCACCTGGGGATTCCAAAAAAGGACCTGTTGTGTAATACTCTCAGTTGGCTTCCGCAGTGTGTGTTCTATCCAGCGCCATCGTCTATCAGCCAAATACAAATATAACTTGTGGTAAGTTTACAAGGTTTGTCAGGAACAAATGTATAAACTAACGAAATGATGAAAACAAGGTCCACCAGAAGAAAGCGTTGTCTACTAACTAGTTCATCAGATAAGGACTAGTAACAATTGTAATATCCGAACAGATGATAACAGTCTGATGGAGCATTTCTTCAACACCTAAAATATTGGAGCCTCTGGTAAATGTGACCGCAGTAAGATAGACAACTGCCATGCACCTGCTTGAGACGCCGGACATATTAATCTTCACCATCATGTGACAAACCGGTTGGCCTAGGTGATCATGTCCTTCCATAATTCTTTGTCCACATTGCTTCGTATCAGATTTTTTTATTAACTGTTTACCGTGCCACGAAGCCAAGATATCTAGTATCTTCTTTCTTTGTCGTCAGCGATCTTCCTTGAATGTTGCCAGTTGTAACCAACTATTCCAACTTCCCTCTTCTCATGATATTTTGCCAGTTGTAACCAATTATTCCAACTTCCCTCTTCTCATGATATGTTGCCAGTTGTAACCAACTATTCCAACTTCCCTCTTCTCATGATATGTTGCCAGTTGTAACCAACTATTCCAACTTCCCTCTTCTCATGATATGTTGCCAGTTGTAACCAACTATTCCAACTTCCCTCTTCTCATGATATGTTGCCAGTTGTAACCAACTATTCCAACTTCCCTCTTCTCATGATATGTTGCCAGTTGTAACCAACTATTCCAACTTCCCTCTTCTCATGATATGTTGCCAGTTGTAACCAACTATTCCAACTTCCCTCTTCTCATGATATTTTACCAGTTGTAACCAACTATTCCAACTTCCCTCTTCTCATGATATTTTGCCAGTTGTAACCAACTATTCCAACTTCCCTCTTCTCATGATATGCTGCCAGTTGTAACCAACTATTCCAACTTCCCTCTTCTCATGATATGTTGCCAGTTGTAACCAACTATTCCAACTTCCCTCTTCTCATGATATGCCCAAAAATGTCGATTGTTTCTTTCTGAGATTTTTCTAGGAGCTCGCTTTTTTTTGAGTTGACTTCTTTGATAATGTACTCATTGGTCTTTTTAGCTGTCCAGAAAACTGTCGACACTCTTCTGAGAAATCCCATCTCTGAGGCCTCTAATTGTCTTTTCATTTGTTTGTCTACTGACCATGATTCGCTTCCTTAGATGAGAATTGAATCTATATAGCACCGAGGAACTCTCTTTCTCATTTCTATTATCTAGTAGTACAACACAAGTTTTTCTTTTATGTTAATGATTTATTACAGCTGAAATAGAAACGACATGTAGTCTGTTCTCTTGTCAAGTCCTGTTTATATAATTTAATATAAAATATAATGAAGCACTATTCTCGTTTAAAAGCGCCCCATTGTAGAATGATTAGCTTATAAAGTCATCTCATAACAAGAATTCCGATGATTTCAGTAGAGAATAATCCCATTACCGGAATTACTAGTCAATGATGGAACAAGTAGAATGGAAAATTGGGATAGGGTATGTAACCAGTAAGCTAATGAATCATCAGCATCCACACTTTACCACCTGTTTTTGGGGAGTAAGATTGAGACCGTTTATGCGTATGTGTGAGTGTGAGCAAGCGTGTACGTATGTGTGTGTGTTTGTGTGTGAACAGAGAATGCCCTATATAATGTACACCCTTTTACTGTTTACAATGTAATGAGGTCGGCTTTAACTAGCCTCATCTTATTGTCGCCTTATTTTACTTTTTGATGCTTTATAATTTTACATTTCAGTGCCGACGGCAACTTTGAGGTCACGTACAAGTCCAACTGTGTCCTGTATGCAAATTCAGAAGTTCACTGGATCCCGCCCGCAATCTACCACAGTTCGTGTTTCATCGATGTCCAGTACTTCCCCTTTGATCAGCAGGAATGCGAAATGAAGTTTGGATCGTGGACGCACAAAGGGAAGGCTCTAAAGTACAATTTCTATAAAAATAGGAACAAACTGGACCTGGTTGATTACCTCAAGAGTGGCAGCTGGGACATTATCGATTGCCCTGGAAAAATAGACACCTACCAGGACGATGTTAATGGCGATGAAAAAGAACAAATTATCTTCAAGTTCATTTTGAGACGAAAGTCCCTATTTTATACTGTCAATCTCATAATTCCATGTGTTCTTATTTCCTTTGTGACCGTCTGTGTGTTTGCTCTGCCTGCAGACGCTGGGGAAAAGATGGCGCTGTGCATTTCCCTACTTCTCGCCCTTGTTGTGTTTCTTTTACTGGTCTCTAAAATCCTGCCGCCCTCTTTAACCATACCTCTAATAGCTAAATACTTGCTATTTACATTCGTCATGAATCTCGTCGCCATTTTGTACACAGTCATAATAATAAACCGTAATTACAGAACTCCGCGAACTCACAAGATGCCCTACTGGGTTCGTGTTGTGTTTTTGAGAGAACTGCCAAAGTATCTCTTCATGACGAGACCAGATCATGACCACAGATGGCAGGACACCACCTCTTTTTCACCTTCAACGCAGCCAACGACAGGGGGGCGGAGAGTCGCTCAGAACGTTTCTAACGACTCACTCGAACTTTCGGAGTCCCAGGGGTCGCAATGCACGTCAGCAGCCACAGAGCTTAGACACAATAATGTTCGTTGCAGACATTCCAACGAGAAGAGAACAACTCAAGATGCACACGTGACTGCGGGGTCTAGCCATCAGGATATTGAGGAGATGACGGAGATCGAGATGACCATGGAACTGCGGAGAACTGTGGAGTCTGTCAAGTTTATTTACCAACATCTCAAAAGTGAAGAAGAGTATGAAACGGTATGTGAATTTTGTCCCCATGTAGATATGTGTAAGTGTTCTCTGTAACATACAACTTACTCTCCTCTCTCTCGTTAGCATATGTCAACATCTTTCAAACTAAACAATTCTGATCGAAATGTTACCGTCATATTATGATGATTACCACATATTTTTAATTTGTTGGTGTTCGATACGTGATTTGACAATATAATATGTTAACCTATGGCAATAGAACCAATATAATATGTTAACCTATGGCAATAGAACCAATATAATATGTTAACCTATGGCAATAGAACCAATATAATATGTTAACCTATGGCAATAGAACCAATATAATATGTTAACCTATGGCAATAGAACCAATATAATATGTTAACCTATGGCAATAGAACCAATATAATATGTTAACCTATGGCAATAGAACCAATATAATATGTTAACCTATGGCAATAGAACCAATATAATATGTTAACCTATGGCAATAGAACCAATATAATATGTTAACCTATGGCAATAGAACCAATATAATATGTTAACCTATGGCAATAGAACCAATATAATATGTTAACCTATGGCAATAGAACCAATATAATATGTTAACCTATGGCAATAGAACCAATATAATATGTTAACCTATGGCAATAGAACCAATATAATATGTTAACCTATGGCAATAGAACCAATATACACATGTTAACCTATGGCAATAGAACCAATATAATATGTTAACCTATGGCAATAGAACCAATATAATATGTTAACCTATGGCAATAGAACCAATATAATATGTTAACCTATGGCAATAGAACCAATATAATTTAATGTATTGGTATGTTCAATGGTATTTTTATATCATTGATATTTGACGTTTCTACTTATATCCCATTATATGTATACTATATATATATATTCTACAATCAGGTAATCAACTATGTCCAGCTTGTACCTATTTTTGTGTGTGTTTGTTGTTTGTGTGTGTGTTTGTTTGCAATTGGTGTGTTTGTTTGTGTATGTGTATATATATGTATAATAGTGCAAAGTACAGCATCCCCTGTAAAGCTAAATCCTAACTGAAAAAGATAGGAATATCAGTTTTAGCTCCAAAATTAGACTGAACTAACCTTTGTTGTATACGTTTTCCTATACGCTTGCGAAATGGGGACACTTAACTTCTTAGATCCAGGAGAAAATACCAGCTATAGAGATGAGATGTTATCGCAGATTTTTGGCATCTCTCACTGAGAATATATCACAAGTGAAAATGTTCGCTAAATGATACAACAAACAATCAGAGGACACGATGAACTTTTGACTATTGTGAAGACGCGCAAAATGAGATGGTGTGCCCACGTGTCTTGATTGTCTGGCCTAGCGATGACCATTCTACAATGAACGGTGAAGGGAGAGAGATGGAGAGGTGGACAGTGAAAGTGATGAGGACAGTTAACATCAAAGAATGGACAAGCTTCAGACTTGCAGAGAATATTCAAGATAGAGATAAAGATGGTTGTCGAAGGTTGACAGTGGTGCTCCAATTCCCCCCCCCCCACGCCAGATTACGGGATGATGAAGATGAAAAATACGTCCGTATATATATATATATACTAAAGGGAGGTCAAAAAGTAATGCACACCAATTTTTTTCTCGGCTAATAATAAAGATAGGAATATGAAATTTTGCACACTTGGAATATGATATGTTCCAATTATGTGTACCAAATTGCACAGCATTTTGATAAATATTACGCAATCTATGAACCGTTAAAATGGAGCTTGTCAACAATGTCCGTTACAAACAGCGAATTGTCATAGAATTTCTGGTTGCGGAAAAAGAAACTGTGGCAAACATTTATAAACGACTGTGTGCAGTGTACAAATGTTCTGCAGTCGATAGGAGCACAGTTAGTCGCTGGGTTCAGAGAATTAAAGCTGCAGAAAGTGTACGAGTGGAGCTGCATGATTTACCGCGTTCTGGACGTGTTGCCTCGGCTACCAGCACAGACATGTTAAACCGGGCTGATGCCATTATTCGTAAGGATAGGCGTATCACTAGTCAGCAATTGGCATTGCAGCTTACAGTCAGCAAGGGAAGTGCAATCGCAATTTTTAAAGTTCAAAGGAAAACATTCTGTTCTGAATTGTTGGAGCGTTTCGGTGTTGAAGGAGAAATGTTTTTGTCAAAAATTGTTACCGGTGACGAAATGTGGGCACATTATTATGAGCCGGAAACAAAAATGCAGTCAATGGAATGGCATCATCCGCAGTCACCAAAAAGAAAAAAAATTCAAAACATCTCCATCAGCCGGAAAGGTGATGATCACTGTCTTCTGGGACATTGATGGTGTGATTCTTGTTGATGTAATGACAAGAGGTGAGACAATCAACTCGACAGCTTACATCAATACACTGACAAAACTCAAAAATCGGTTCCACAGAGTTCGACCTAATAAGCCATCTGCAGATTTGTTGCTTCAACATGACAATGCACGCCCTCACACAAGTCTGGTAACACGGGAAGCAATCAACAAATTTGGTTGGACTGTACTGTCCCATCCTCCTTACAGCCCTGATCTGGCTCCCTCAGATTTCCATCTGTTTGGACCACTCAAAAAATTCCTGCGTGGGACACACTTTGACAATAATGAGGGTGTGATCCGTGCAGTTAAAAAATGGCTACGCGAGCAGGACAAAACTTGGTACAAACGAGGCATTCATGACCTAGTTTCGCGTTGGCGTAAGGCAATACGCTTGGACGGAGATTATGTTGACAAATAGGTAGTGTCAAGGGGATGTTCAGCTACAATCTGAAAATTTCACACATTTTGCCCGAATAGTTTCCGAGAAAAAAATTGGTGTGCATTACTTGTTGACCTCCCTACGTAGATATGTTAATCTGCACCATCAAAGCAAGTGACAGAGTGGAATGGCGCTCCATGGTAGCCAACCTTCGATGCGGAGACAGCACTCAATGATGATGATGATGATGATATATATATGTATACATATACTATATATACGCGATAGCTCAGTGGTGAGTGAACTGGACTTCAAAGGACAAGAGGTAGGGTTCGATCCCAACCGACGGCACCGGGTTCACCCAGCTTTAAATGGGTACCGGATTTTTTCAGGGAAAGTAAGGCGGCATGGGCGTGATACGGACCACATTACCCCAAAAATCATGTGCCAAAGGTCTATACAAATTGTTGTCACTAACACCATTTTCCCTATACACCACTTGGAGTTACGGGGCTCTTGAATAGACATTTTGAATATTGGTTATGGAAGGACCCAGTATCATTGCACAGGAATTAAAATCCATAATTGCTCAATCGTCCGTGCCGTGGAATCATCAGAATTACTATTTGATCTCCCAAACAAAGAAAGGTAGCTGTAGTCCCCATCATAGCAGTCTCAGCACACGCCAAAAGATATAAGGCGAAACCGCACAAAAAGTGAACACAACCATATATATATATATATATATATATATATATATATATATATATATATATTAACAGATATGAAATAAAGTTATATGTGATGCTTTTGACGTGTAAAAAATTATATACTAGATTGTGTTTACACGTGCTGCGTAGTTTCATCCTAATTGACTTGCGACAGACTTCTAATAAGAAAAGTGTTACATTCATCACATCTTCATTCTTAGAAGCATAATAAAAGTCATCTAAAGGGTAGAACGAAAGCTGCTCAAACCTTGTCTATTTCGACAAACTATACACTCTAGCATGAAACATGACACATTTACTGAGTAAAAATTGCTGAGAGTAATTAGGATTCCAAACAAAAGTGTAGTAAATGTATCAGTTAATGTACTACACTTAAATGTTCATGCTGATTTGATCAAACGTAGCGAACTGGTTTTTCTCTCTGCCATCAGGACTCAATCAGAGTAGGATTCCAGACTCTCACAAGAAAAATCAGCTGTCAGGTTAAGTGTGTTCATCGCCACCACAGACAGAACATCGCAATTAGAGTCTGTTAAATCCACTCTGATTGAACACCCGTTAAAACGTTGCACTGTGTTCTGCACAGTGGCCTAGTGCATCCGATTTCAGCCAGCATTTTATTCAGGTTAGCTTTCCTTAGCCTTTGATTGTCCCCAATCTTCCTGCAAGGCAGCAGATTGTCTTTTCTGTAATGGGATTCTGCCTTTAGATAAGGAAGAACTGAAGGACAAAGGCCTGCTGTTTGATACATTCTCTTCGTGTTTGTTATTTACCAGACAACAGACGATACGTATAGGCAAGGATACTAGCCTTGAATCAGCGTCTCAGTACGTGGGTTTTTACCGATATATGCTCGGCCGTCTATCCAGAAGTGTTCGGACTCCTGTCTAAAGTGACCTCAAGCATCGTAACTCAATATCGATGTGATTCCTCACCTACTCAGAATATTACCATGGTACCAATTTCTGCCCGCATCTGGGTCGACCGCGGGGTATTTTTTTCCATCTACTAGTACATCTCACGCTGCTGAAGCAAGAATCGAACATAGGTTGTCCGAACGTCAGTCGGGTGGTTTTCCCAACTAGGCTACCGAGGCCCCCTACAATAGACGATATAAAGGACTAATAGGAATAGGATGGGTATCGTTACACGTATAGATTTAGATACACCGCACTGACACGATGTAAGATACCATCAAGCAAGATATGAGCAGCCCTACATATGTGCAGAATTGCCAGCTATAGCCAGTCCACAAAGTTAAGTCCAAACTCAACATCAATTTTCTCTGAAACTCATCTTCATCATCTAGTGCCGTTTCCGCATCGAAGGTTGGCTTCTATAGAGCACCATTCTGCTCTGTTTCTTGCTTTGATTGTGCAGGTTGTCATAGGCTAACTTGTCCATCGTTTGTTGTTATTTGTATATGTTAGCCTTGGTATGTCTCTTATCTTGTATATTCCTTTCCAAGATTACTTTTAGAATGCTGCTGTGTCTTTTAACATGCCTAAAAAATCTCATTTGTCTTGTTTGAATTGTATTTAATAGTTATCTTTTCATTTTTAGTTGTTTTAATACTTCATCGTTTGTTTTCCTTTCTTTCCATCCAATTCAATCTATTCTACTTCTATATATCCACATTTCTAAGGCTTCAATTTTATGTTCTATTTTCTTGTCTAATGCCCATGTTTCTGCACCATATAGGAATGTTAAGAAGTTATAACATTTTTGCTATTCTTTATTTATATTGGATAAGGTATGAAACAGATTAGGACTAAATATGTTATTTGTTTTGATGTTATATATTTTATATACAGTTAGTATATATATATACTTGGAAACTATTTCGTGTATTGCCGTGAACAATTGCATGCAATCTTAGATTTGCATAGACCTTAAGAATTTGAAAATACTATGTTCAGAAGCAAAGCGGATTTCGCATATATGAGTGTTTCTTATATAAATTGTATACTAAACAATACAGTCTGCAAGAAACATTCACATTGTATAGTATTACATACTTTTTATTACATTGTCACGATGATTCGTGATTTAAAGGCGTATTCACACTGTATAGACAGGGCATACTTTTTTTTTGTTTCAAATAGGGTTTTACCTCCTCGGAATATAATGTGTTGTTAACTATATACTATTTCTCTTAACAATGCCAATGATGTTTTCTTCTAATTTGAGAAAGTGCTAAAGGGTGTTTGTATGAAGCAATGGAAGGGTGTGTCATCAAGAGAAGTTTGTCGGTGGCTTGCTATTTCATTCAGAATCTAACAAATCTTGGTAGCTCACAACTGTTATTGGCTGGAGATAATGCAAACCATGTCGCTGCCAGTGCTCGTCTTATTCCCGAAGCACGTGCTCTTCATATTTCTTCCAGTACTTAATGTCTGTCTGTAAAAGGGCATCACACAGCAAGTTTTCAACACCACTTATTTTCAACTTGTTGTTCTGTGCTGCCACTAGCCCTTTGGCTTTGGCTCACACAAGTTCTAGCGATTAAAGTGCCAATGGTGGGAGTCGAAGTGAAGTGTCACCATGCTCTGTAATCATTAAAAAAAAAAAAAATAAAACACATTCTTGCCTTCTTCCTTTGTTGCACAGGCTGCAATAACTCTGATTTCAACTAGTTATCCTGGAAGGCACCATTTTCCTTTGCAGGCCACGTATTCATTTGATCTTCTGTGCTTGGCGAGGTTGTAACCTTTTTCTTGCTACTTGACAACATTATTGTAGGCCGGGGTGTCCATTACCAAGCATGATAGTTTTGTCATGGATAGCATTCATATAGTGTTTTCTATATCCGTGTTTTCTATATCCGTGTTTTCTATCCGATCCCTCAAAAAGTGTGTCATTTATTTCAAAGTAGTAGTCTCTACCGTCTGTAGAGACTTGCTTGAAAGAGAAGTTCTGCTTGATTGACAAGTTCATTCTTGTTTGCTGCCAGCATGTGCTGTTGTAATGCATTGTCCTTTACTGGGAAGCATGTTCCTTTTCTTTTATCTGTGAAGTGATTGCCATTCATGTCCAAAGGTATGTTGAGCATTAATCCACGTTTCCACCAAATATAGGAAGTTGTAGCCTTCCATCCATCTCACTGGGATCAGCTTCCGGTATTTACCCCAAGAAGCAATCAGTCGTGGCTCTATACAATTTTCCTGTCGTCTGCAGATTTTCGAAAACGAAACCAACGCTTCTTAAAACTTTTCACAATGTGTTTTTTTTTACAAATTTCATCTTGCATTGCGATTGTAATCTTAATTTACGGAGAGTAACAAGTTTATTTGTCTGAAACATTTTCAAAACTTCTCATCTAGAGACATTTTATACATACTCACTATTTATGCACTCTGAAAAATAAACTGCACTTTGTGATACACCTTTACTATGAATATTAACGCCGTTGGACGTAACATGGGGCTGATGTCCCTTGCCAATTTTAACCTGGGAAACCCGTGAACATTTTAATTTGTCATAATTGTTCTTCACTGAAAATGTGTAAGTTTGCACTTTATTGGTTTGGGGAGAAGGCAAGGGATTCAATGCAAAACATTTTAAACGTCTGCACTTAAATGCCTCTTGTGGTTTTTTTTACATAAGCAAAATCCTACACTTTATAGCATATGATACGTATTGTATTAATGTAAGCGATATTTTAAGATGTTAAATTTCAGAAAAATACATCAAAATAGTTTTCGAAAAAATTGATGTTTAGTCTAGGCAACAATCTAACAGCATATGCTTTTTACACGGGGAGCATATAAACACACGAAGGGTGACGCTTGGATATCAACAACAATGTAAACAAATCCGTAATTGCCTTTGTCAATCTAAACAACAGGCAGCGATCTTCCACTCACACCAAGAAAAAAAAACATGATAAGAGCTGATTTCTTTAAATACTTTTGTCTGGAACAGTTGGAGATCAGCAAAAAGGGAAAGATCCAGTCCCTGTAATCGTTTTATAAAAGCTATGTGAAGAAAGTTCTCAGAATGTTTTCGCTTAACAAAATCAGCACAAAACTGCTCGGTGAATGATACCTGTACATAACGATAACAGAAGTCATGTGATCATGTACACAGAGGAGATGCAGAAACCACCACGATACGTGTTCGATGGGGGTGATACCTGTAATTAGTGATAACAGAAGTCATTTGATACTATACACAGAGGTGATGCAGAAAACACCACGATAACTGATCGGTGGGTGATACCTGTACGTAGTGATAACAAGAGTAAAGTGATACTATATACAGAGGCGATGCAGAAAACACCACAATAATTGATCGGTGGGTGATACCTGTACACAGTGATGACAGAAATGTGATACCTGTACACAGTGATAACAGTAATGTGATACCTGTACACAGTGATGACGGTAATGTGATACCTGTACACAGTGATGACAGTAATGTGATACCATATACTCAGAAGCGATACCGAAACCACCACAAGATCTGATTTGCAAAAGATCCGAACGGTTAACCATAGTCAAGCGGACAAGTTCTTATACTTGACGAGAAACATCGCTGATTGGCACTTTTAATGATATAAGTTGTATTTGCTTGCAATATGTTTGCATTTTCTTTATGTCACAAACTTTCTTCATCCGTTGCAAGAACAGGGATCTGGGAAATTAGAAAATTGTATTCGTAAATGTCGTCATATTATTAGCAATTAATTTTAGTGTAAAAATGTTATTTCAGCAAATCATCGCAAACTGAGTTTTCGTAAATCGAAAAAAAAAAGATTACCTCAACATGTATTTTCATTCATTGAATATGTTTTCTAAACTCTATCCTAAATTCTGTTTTGACAGGTTCTCGATGACTGGAAGTATGTGGCACGTGTGTTGGACAGAGTGTGTCTTATCATATTTTTGCTGGTCACCGTCTTTGGCACAGCTGGGGTTCTACTCAATGCCCCGCACATCCTAGAGTTTGTGGATCAGGACAAGATCATTCGGGACCTTGTTGAATACATCCGCAAAGCCGAGGCTAATGCGACCGTTTAAAACATTCACAGACATAGCGGTTGATTTTGTGAAGCAACGCCAATGTACTGGAGATTGAACTCACACTGCAACACTTAGATAAAAAAAAAACCAGTAGAAACAACATGTACACACAACTGACAACTATTAATTGTTTAGTAGCTGCTATGAAAGTAAATTGTAATACTTAATCAGCATGTTGCGTTTTTTGTTTTGTTTTATCAATTGCAATAGATAAAAGAAAGGTTTTATCTTTATTTGTTATACTAGGTAATTAAACATGCCTGTTACATGAATGCTGTCTTCGGGGCTGTGTAGGAAAGGCCTTGTTAAAAAAACGCACACACAATCATATATGTACATAAATATATACATATTATATACACACACAACATATATAACACAGACAGATAGACAGACAGATAGATGGATGGTCAGCAGGTTCTCTCATGATTTATTTTGTCAATATTTGAATGGAACATCCGGCAGCAGAATGAACAATTCAGTGTTATGTGGAGGTATGTAGCTTCTTTTTTCTTGCGTCTTTCCCTCTTTAACTTTTCCTTTACTTCCTTTTCAAATGTTTGCATGTCAGACAACTGATATCTGTTCTTTTCGTTCGCCAGCTTTTGCCTCTGACGAAGTCCCTAGAGACTAGGAACTGAATTTTGCGTGTTAATCTATTTTTCCTTAGCAGCCGTGTGCACATGGGTCCCTCGCCGCACGGTCAGATATCTCCAACTTCGGAGGTACTCATATTTTTTCCGTCGATGAGTAATTGACGTCTCAAGCTGGGCCTCCTGCTGAGACCAGGGGTGGTTGCCGCAGAGAGGAATCATAAATAAAAATCCGAACCGGTGTAGCCGGGATTTGAACCCACAACCTCTCTGTCTCGAGGCCGGCGTCTTGCCTCGAGACCAACTCCCTGGCAACTGATATTAATGCATGTCTTTATTATTTGAATATTGTTGGACATAACAGTAGAGAATTTCTACAAACTTTGTTGACTACTCCGAACTTGGGAAGAGGTTCCCCTGGACGAACTGCTTGTATTTTTTTTTTTACAATAAACTTCTAATTACTCTTTATACTTACAACAAACTCACAATTACTCTTTACACTTACACAACAGACTCATAATTACTCTTTACACTTACAACAGACTCACAATTACTCTTTACACTTACAACAGACTCACAATTACTCTTTACACTTACGACAAACTGACAATTACTCTTTACACTTACAACAAACTGACAACTAATCTTTACACTTACAACAAACTCACAATTACTCTTTACACTTACAACAAACTCCTAATTACTCTTTACACTTACAACAAACTCCTAATTACTCTTTACACTTACAACAAACTCCTAATTACTCTTTACACTTACAACAAACTCCTAATTACTCTTTACACTTACAACAAACTCCTAATTACTCTTTACACTTACAACAAACTGACAATTACTCTTTACACTTACAACAAACTGACAATTACTCTTTACACTTACAACAAACTCCTAATTACTCTTTACACTTACAACAAACTCCTAATTACTCTTTACACTTACAACAAACTGACAATTACTCTTTACACTTACAACAAACTGACAATTACTCTTTACACTTACAACAAACTCCTAATTACTCTTTACACTTACAACAAACTGACAATTACTCTTTACACTTACAACAAACTGACAATTACTCTTTACACTTACAACAAACTGACAATTACTCTTTACACTTACAACAAACTGACAATTACTCTTCACACTTACCATGCTGAGTTCGATGAAATGCCCCCCTACCATTAGTGTGTCCATTCACTGGTACATACAGTCTGTCTGCACATTTTTTATTATATATCCAACTGGACAATATGGCGGATAGGTGGCATTGAAAAATGGAGGCACTGTCTGAAAATGTTCCTTGTTGCAGTTTCCTCATATTCCAAGTCAGACTTGCTGCATGAGCTACTTAGTTTAGTCCTTTGTGCACACCGTGAGCTGTGTGTTTCATCGGATGGTGTTTCTATATTCAGATTGCTTACTATGAATGATGATATCGTAGGACGAAGGACGTGTGCTATGTTTGCTACGATAGTGACTGCAGCTTCTTTTTTTTTGTTTGGATATTCGATGAGATGTTAATTCGGATGATTCCACTGGCACGGGCGGTTGAGCAATTATGGATTTTAATTCGTTTGTGGTGATAGCCGGGGCCTTTAAATATCTATAACTATAACTTCTTCTAGTATCCTTTCATGTATCCACTTCTTTTAGTATTCACTTCTTGTATCCACTTCTTCAAGTATTCACTTTTTGTATCCACTTCTTCACGTATCCACTTTTTGTATCCACTTCTTCTAGTATTCACTTCTTCTAGTATCCAATTCTTCTAGTATCCACTTCTTCTAGTATCCACTTCTTCTAGTATTCACTTCTTCTAGTATCCAATTCTTCTAGTATCCACTTCTTATGGTATCCACTTCTTGTATCCACTTCTTCTAGTATCCACTTTTTGTATCCACTTCTTCTAGTATTCACTTCTTCTAGTATCCAATTCTTCTAGTATCCAATTCTTCTAGTATCCACCTCTTATGGTATCCACTTCTTGTATCCACTTCTTCTAGTATTCACTTCTTGTATCCACTTCTTCTAGTATTCACTTCTTGTATCCACTTCTACTAGTATACACTTCTTGTATCCACTTCTACTAGTATTCACTTCTTGTATCCACTTTTTCTAGTATTCACTTCTTGTATCCACTTCTACTAGTATTCACTTCTTGTATCCACTTCTTCTAGTATCCACTTCTTATAGTATTCACTTCTTGTATCCACTTTTTGTATTACTTCTTGTATCCACTTCTTCTAGAATCCACTTCTTATAGTATTCACTTCTTGTATCCACTTCTTGTATCTACTTCTTTCGAGGTTGACCTAAGAGATTTATTCCATCTTTCTTAGCTATTTACACTGTCGTTAAAACTAGGGTAACAGTGAACATATTTTGGGGTGATGTGGTCGACATCACGCCAGGTCGTCATTACTTCCTAGAAAAAAAAAACTCTGGTACCTTTTTTTTAATAGATTGGAATGAAACCTTGTCTTCGCATCGAAGGTTGGCTACCATGGAGCGCTATTCCTTTTTGTTTCTTGCTTTGATGATGCAAGCTGTCATAGGCTGTCTATAAGCTATTTCAATGGAATATTATTTATTCTTCTTGTGTTGACGTGTTTACCTGTCTTCGATAGGCCGACATGTGTTCGCAGTTCGACAAGCACACATCTATTTTTACAACAATGGCGCCTTCCGGGAATGTCCATCAGCAATGTACAAAGTCTGTGACGGTTGATGGGGTGGAAGAATCATAAATTATCAACTGCTCAGAAAGCGAAAACAACAAAGTGTGTGGTACACAAGTAGCATATTCAGGGAACGAAAAGCGAATATGGCGGCTGACCACCGTGATAGAGGTTGGAGCCTTATCACGAACTATTGCAAAGAAAGCCAATGCTATTAAGGAACCTTTAACATTGCCCTGTGGTATTGTTATGACGGCGGTGTCTCACAGGTTGTGGTTATTCTACACCAGGAGGAAGTAGTGCTTGGTGGAATGATTTTGTAGATTTGTCATGGTGCTTTTGAGCTTCGTGATCTGTGCTTGGCGCTTTCTTAGCTGTAATAAGGTACGTTACAGAAGTGTTGTTAGTCCTTGATGCGAGTAGAATGAAGGTGATCTTTTATCATCATCATCATCATGATGTGCCATTCCAGTTGGCGTAGGTGATCATGTCCCTCCACAATCTTCTATCCACAGTGCATCGTATCAGTTCTGTTGTTGACTGTTTTCCATGCCATGACACCAAGCTATCCAGTATTTTCTCTCATTGTCGTCTGCGATCTCTCTTTCCTTTTATTTTGCCAGTTGTAACCAAGTATTCCAACTTTCCTCTTCTCATGATATGCCCGAAAAATGTTTATTGCTTCTTTCTGATGTTTTTTTTTAAGAGCTCCCTTTTTGTGTTGGCTTCTTTGAGAACTTCCTCATTGGTCTTTTTAGCTGTCCAGGGAACTTTCAACATTCTTCTGAGAAATCCCATCTCTGTGGCTTCTAATCGTCTTTTCATTTGTTTGTCTACTGTCCATGATTCGCTTCCATAGGTCAGAATTGGTTCTATATAGCACCGATGAACTTTTTTTCTCATTTTTATTGACATGGATTTGTTGCATAAGATATTTTTCATTTTCTGAAATGCTATTTTGGCCTGAGCTATTCTGCTTTTTATTTCTGTGGTGCATCTCCCATCTGATGTTATTATTGTGCCCAAGTATTTGAAACATTGCACTTGTTTCAGATTTGTCTCGTTTATTTTTATGCTGCATGATGGTGATGATTGTTTCTTCGATATAACCATTACTTCTGTTTTTTTTTTTTACTATTCAGACTGAGACCTTTCTTGTTGCTTTCATTTACTATTATGTCTATCATTTCTTGTAGTTCATTCTCTGTCTCTGCTATTAAGACTATGTCGTTCGCATTTCGCAAATTATTTATGTTGTGACTGTTGACTTCAATTTCTTTTTTGTCTACTATTGATCTCATAATATATTCGCTGTAAAGTGAAAACAAATCCGGTGACAGAACACAGCCTCGTCTGACTCCTTGTTTTATATATTGGAATTGTCCTGTTTGGTTGTTAATTCGTACTGCTGCTGTTTGTTGCCAGTGCATGTTTTTTATGATTCGCAGATCCTTGCCATCAATGTTTAATTTCTCCAGCATATTGATTATTTCCACATGCTTCACTTTGTCAAATACTTTCGTGTAGTCTATAAAGGCCATATATAGATCTTTCTTTACCTCTATAGATCTTTCTATCAATGTTCTTCAGATGTATATTGCATTATTGGTGCCCTTTCCTTCCACAAATCCACATTTTTCCTCACTTATTTCTTGTTTTATTGATCTTTTATACAAGAACAAATTCAAGAATACTCTTAGGTACACATCAATTATGCAAGATGTAGGGAAAAGCCAGACTTGATTAACCTTGGATAACTTTATTGATGTTGTAGTAATATCATCGATCTGACCAGACCGCTGGACATTGGAGGTGTGCTCAGATAACCCTTGCATTAATCAATATGATATTTCTTGGACACACATTTCTCCAGTTGTAAAATCAACAAACGTTGGGACAGAGATATCAAAGCAATAACGCGGGAGTTTTGTGAGATGTTGATGACATTGATTGATAGTTTATTAAATAATCAGCATTATAGAACTCCAGGCCAACCATTAGTGCCCTGTCCTCCAATTTAGTAAGCAGTGGAATTTGCACGTTATCGACAGTTGTGGTGCACTGGCCACATCAAACACATGTCAACAATTCATTTCATGCAATTTTGTTCCCCGCTGTTAAATTTTAGATTATCATCAAGTACCGTGCCAGAATTGAATTTGACTACAAAGGACACGAGTTAAGGTTCGATCCCAACCGACGGCTTCCGGGTTTACCCAGATACCGGATTTTTTTCTGTGAAAGTAAAGCGGCAGGAGCGTAATACCGACCCCATTACCCCAAAAATCATGTGCCGAAGGTCTGTAAAATGTATGTCACTAACACCATATTCCCTATACGCCACTTGGCGTGACGGGGTAACTTTACATTTTTTTTTTTTTTTACCGTGCCAGAATGTGATCATATCTCACCAGAATATTTTGTCCTTGCGGGTGTTTATTACTTTGTTTTTGATTTGCCTTTCTTTGAAAGTGTCTCGATATCTTCTTTCTTTATCTTTTAGCACTTCTTTCTTCAATTATTCCTGTTGTAACAGCATAAAGCAACTCTTTCATTCTCCTAACATGGCCTTCCACACAAAAATGTTGATTGAAGTCTAAATCACGACAATTTGAACGAAGTGGACTCACCATTTCTATTTGCGTTCTTTCCACTAGCCATTCAGTCTGTGCTTCCAGTATCACCACCTTCTGTCAGGTGTCACCTCTTGTATCCTTGAAATACTATCCTCTTCTTTACCTTTCCCGCATTCATCTTCTAGTATCCACTTCTTCCAGTATTTACCTTTTCTTGAGTCCAGATCTAGGTGAATCCACTTATTGTATCCACTGCTTCTAGTATTCACTGTTTGTATCCACTTCTTATAGTATTCACAATTTGTATCCACTGCTTCTAGTATTCACTGCTTTATCCACTGCTTCTAGTATTCACTTCTTGTATCCACTTCTGGTATCTACTTCTTCTTGTATATAGGCACTTTGACTTTTTTTCCAAAATAATTTCTAATAATTGAAACCAGTATAGCTAAATAGCCCGCGACATGAGTAAAACAATGATACCTGAATCATATTTCTACGACAATTAGGAAAAAAGTTATGATTTTTTAAAGTGAATAATTACTCAAATGATGATACAAAGAAGAAAAAACCATAGCGCCAGATTTGGCATGCAAAAAAAAGTCAAATTTTAAAAAAGCCAAATTTTAAAAAAGCCAAATTTTTTTTAATTAAATTGAAAATATTATCATTATATTTGGTGTACATTTTCAAAATAATCACTATATTATATTTGGTATAAAAAAAAAATAATACCTTTTATTTGATTTGCGTTAAAAATAAGTCATTTAAATTTATATATATATCAAAGTAACTGATATTAATAGGAATTGACGTCAAAGTTAACAGTCATTCTCTGCAATTTATGTAAGAATAATTATAAATTTCTATGATTCAATTCACATAAAAATAATACTAATGTTCTGCTAAAAAAGTCACATCATTATTGTTATTTTATATATAAGAAGTATAATTTTATTATTAATTTTTTTTTTATTCATTTAAAAAAATATGTTTTTACAATATAAAAATAAACCAATAAGGTATCAGTGAATTAGACACATCAATAGCTATTTATCATTGTTTATTTAAACTTTAAACAGACTTCACAAACAAACAAACGATGCTAAACAAAACAAACGTGCAAACAAAGAAAAAAAAATCACATTTGGGGAAAAACATCAAAATTTTATTAAATAACCATTGTTTGATGTTATTTATCAAAATCCACAATATGCACCATTATAGGAACATACAAAGGGCATTTTAAAAATGACATTTATTGAAAACAGAAAAATAATACTGCAGGCTCCAGCAACTGTTAGATATTTATCAATGAATTCGTTTCAAGAAATTTGTTTATAAAATATATAAACACTGGACATAAAATAAAAAAAAAACACATTTAAAATATCTTTACAATCATGTGATCTGAGTGATAAACTGGGGGATGGTAACATAATTATTTTAATTCTATATTAACGCTGCATAAATGCAATAGTTATCATTCTGAAATTTCCTTAAAAACAAGGACTCAAAAAATAATTAGACACTTCAATAGCTATTTATCATTAGTTGTTCAATAAACATACATTATTTACCAGAGGTAGAAAAATTTTATGGAGACTTTACAATATGAGGCAATCTGGGCATCAGAGGGTGATCGTTTAAACAAACAAAAATATAACCATTGTTTGATGTTATTTATCAAAATCCACAATATGCGCCATTATAGGAACATGCAAAAATGGCATTTTAAAAATGACATTTATTGAAAACAGAAAAATAATACTGCAGGCTCCAGCAACTGTCGCTTTCGATGGCACTGGATAGGACACACACTACTGAGAGTATTACGCAACAGGCCCTTTTTTGAAATCCTCAGGGGAAGAGACAAAGAGGAAGACCAAGTAATTCTTGGAGAAGACAGATAGAGTTAGAGATGAAGATAATGGGGAAGACATGGAATGATCTTAAAAGAATGGCAAAAAAACATAACGACTTGGAAAGTGTTTGTTGAAGACCTATGCTCCACTGGGAGCTAAAAAGGTAGAAGAAGAAGAAGATAAACACTGTACACAAAGGAGCATGCAAAGGGCATTTTAAAAGCGTTTTTGAACGTTTGCAATCTTTAATGAATATTTTTCACATAAAAACATAGTAGAAAAGATATAGGCTAATAGATATACGCTTTTGCGGTTTGCATAATTCAAAAAAAGAAACAAAAGATCTTAACAATCTTGTGAGCTGAGTGATAAACTGGGGAATTTTAACATAATTATTTTAATTCAAATTTAAAGCTGCATAGATGCAATAGTTATACTTCTGAAATTTTTTTTGTAAAAAAAAAAAGAAGCAAAATAAACACAATTTTGTTAACTTAAAAAACCTGACCACTAATGATGTTGTCTGGTGAATAACAAGGATTATCTGTCAACTAACTAAAAGACTGAACTTTTTACTAATGTTATTGTCAACATGTAATGAACAATGTATGTCTAATGCTAATATGTATTATGAAAAACCACTTACATGGGATAATAACAGACACTAAACATACATACCATTTTTGACAATAGAAACAAGAAAAGAAACAGAATTATTAAATGTTAGGTAGAGCCAGTCTTAACATATGGATGTGAACACTGGGCAATAGGACAACAGACAAGAAAATCACTGGAGTCTGTAGAAATGTGGCTTTGCTGAAGAATGTTGAGAATACCATGGACAGTGAAGAAGAGTAATGAAAATGTTCTGAAAGATGTCAAAGCAAAAAGAGAGCTAATTTCCATTATTAAGAAGAAACAATCATCATTTTTAGGTCATGTAATGAGAAGAGAACAACTGGAATATATTGTAACAACTGGAAACATTGAGGGACGAAGAGATAGAGGGAAGCAAAGAGAAAAAAATAACAGACAGCTTAAGAGAATGGCTTGGCAGAAGGTCAACAACAGAAATGATAAATAGCTACCAAGATCGAAAGTTGTGGAGAGACATGATCACCTACGCCAGTAGGCCCGGTACTTGATGATGATGAGTTTTAACTAAATAGCTAACATTGTATGACTGTCGCATTCCGTCTAATTAAATCTATATATTTTCACTTACTAACGCACTCAAAGCCAGCATTTCTGGTCTTTAACTAACTTGGACTCTTGCATGTTTCAATGAATTACAGGAATATAAATAACTTCCATCCAGGGTCCAGTCAGGAACTTGGAAAACATACCCAGGGCTTGAAGCTGAATCTGGGTGTCACCATCCATCAGCTGCTTATGGATAGCTTTTTTCAAAAAACTGTTCCTTTCTTTTAAGAATTCCAGGAAGGTGCTTCTTAAACAGTAAACAGTTGCTGCCATATGGAACAGAACATGAATTCTGTTCCCCACATACCTGAGGATGGTGCCAGATTTCAGGTTCTTACCCCGCAGGAATGTTTGTAATCCCTGTGGATCCCCAGAACCCTGTTTGTACCTTAATTTTGAAAGATTGTGGATCAAGTTTGAAACCACACAGCCTGTTGGGGTCGAAGTTGTACCCTTCCACTCACTGTCCAATCTTGCAAGCGTGAGCCTGGCTGCACTTGCCAGACCATCCAGAGGGTGGACATGACATTTCAGATCATAAATGCTAAGATTGTACCTCTCTTCAAGTCTCCGAACAACACAGTGACTTACAACGAGAAGCCTACAGAGAGGTGTTTAAAGTCATGAATACACCTACAGCTTATTAAACAAGCTGAACTGCCCCGCTTCCATTTGAAAAGCCTTCCTCTACTCGGTCGCTTGTGCGTGGCAAAGTTATGTTTAATATTTTGATGAACTGGAAAGAGCTGAGTGCTTACTTTATTAATGCTGAACCAGCTCACTCAAAATTAGACACAAAGTTTAAAGCAAGATTGTTGAAAGAAATGGTGCTAGATTACAACAATTACTTGTTCTTTGTGTTTGCAACACCCGTAGTCCAGGAGTTTGAAATGATGAACAGCCTTTTTCAACAAACTAAAGCTGATCCACCCCTATCATGAACTACATTTACAAGTCTTCAAAGCAGACTATATCATGCAAACGGACATTTAAAAAATGTTGATCAAGTTGATTTTGAAGTAAAATTGTTAACAGGAATATTAGCAGTTCCTTAAAATTATTTGTTCCTTGTATTAAACTGGATTTGGAGCATTAAATATGATGTGATTATGTCAAAAATGTTTGGCTTTTTTAGCAGTTTTTTGGCCTTATATCAAAATTTCCATCTGTCAACCCTGGTGGCAGGCACTGTTAGATTGACTCCAATTCCAGGAAAAAAAAATTATTCACCGTTTTATAATTATTTAAATTTAACTGCACATTTAATCATGGTCATTCATTCTCATCCTTCTTAATCTTCATATCTTATTATAATAATATAAACCATACATTTTATTTTGATACATTAAAAACATAATAATTATATAATATTAAATGATTAATGAATTATTATTCTATTATATATATAATTATTATATTAATCATAATTAATGATTAATGTATTGTGCTTCAATGCAATAATTGGGAATATTTATTAATATTAGGCAACTGGAAATACTACATTTTAAATTTACTATAACTAGTTATACAGTTGAGTGAGTTAGAGGCACATGATGATGGTTGAAGAGACCAAGTAACAAACATGGGGGAAAACCGGAAATTTCGGGGTGATGGTGTGGTCGTTCAAATGCCAATAATTTCAAATAGCGCTGACAGATCAATTTAAAATTTCCCACAAATATGTAAAATTGGTTTTACAATCAGGTTGTCTTATTATTTCCTTTCAATCGGTGCAGTGTTTTAGTCTGCTTTGACTTAAAGGTCGACAGTGGAAATAGTCGCCGATCGCCCATGCTTATCAATGGGGAAATTTTATAATAATGGTGTGGTCGTTCAAATGCCAATAATTTCAAATAGCGCTGACAGATCAATTTAAAATTTCCCACAAATATCTGAAATTGGTTTTACAATCAGGTTGTCTTATTATTTCCTTTCAATCGGTGCAGTATTTTAGTCTGCTTTCACTTTAAAGGTCAACAGCGGAAATAGTCGCCGATCGCCCACGCTTGCCGATGGAGCAAGCATATTCATGAATTTTCGTGATTTTCGCATTATCCTAACACGGATCACTTTAAAATTTCACACACTTATGTAAAAATAGACGCTAAATCTAAATATCCATTTAATTTAACTTAATCTTACCTTATTTTGGTAGAAAATGTGATGAAACCATAGTATGTAGCTGGAAAATTAAAAAAAAAACAAGTAATAATCGACACCGATGGTTTGGCGTCTGCTATAAAACAAAAAGGAGCCTCGTTGTGAGAAAGCTAATTTAATTTCCGTACATGGCGTCCTTACAACATCGTCAGGAAACAATTGATATGATGTTTATTCCGGAGTTAATTGAGATGGCGCGAAAGGCAAAAATGGCTACTTTCCATGGAAACCGAAAATCTGGAAACGGTTTCCATTGGATACCAAAGTACCTATTGTATACACTTTTTATATCCACTTCATCTAAGTTTCCACCTCTTGTACTATCCACTTCTTGTATCCACTTCTTCTAGTATCCACTTGTATCCATTTCTTCTAGTATCCTCTCATTGTATCCACTTCTAACATCCATCACTTTATATCCAGTTCTTCTTGTATCCACTTCTTCTAGTTTCCACTTTTTCTGGTTCAATTTCTTCTTGTATCCACTTTCCATTGTACTCTGTTCTTCTTGTATCACTTCTTCTAATAGCCACTAAATGTGCGCCGGGAACAGCAAAATGTTTGTTGCCTCAGCGATGATTTAAAACCCAAAAACTCGCTACTTATGTTCAGCAAACAATCACATAGCATAAAGAAAATTACCGTCAATTGCAATTAAAACAGGAAGTGTATATGACCCCTACAAAAGACAAGTTAAAAAATGTAAAGAGCACCGTCACGCCAAGTGGCGTACAGGGAAAATGGTGTTAGTGACCATAATTTGTATAGACCTCCGGCACATAGTTTTTGGGGTAAAGTGGTCGCTATTACGTCCGTGCCGCTTTATTTTCCCAGAAAAAAAATCAAGTACCCATTTAAGGCTGGGTGAACTCGAAGCCGTCGATCAGGATTGAACCCGACCTCTTGTTTTTTATAGTCCAGTGCACTGAGATGTCGTGGCTTCATGACCCTTACTATAGACTAACGTTAATGTCTTGTGACTAGATGTATTCTTGTTAAATCTCCAGGGAAAAATCAAAACTAGAAGGGCCAGATGGCTGAATAGAGCAATTACAGCGTAACCTGTGGGCCAATGTTTGTTGATGCTCAAGTAAGGGAATTGTTGGCATCTTTCACGTCGATGTTTGTGAACTGGTTAGAGTGTCCATAGACATAGCTCTTGTTTCTCGTGCAGGTTATCATAACAAACATTGGAAACTTGTAGTTGGGTCACATTGAAAACTATGTTATCAACATGTGCACGTGCATGCTATGTGTTGAGGCCTATGGCAATAAGGGATCTACTGTATCCAGTTAGCGATTTTTACGCAAAAGGAATGTTTCTTTCGCTAGCAGCTTGCAGCATCGTGTGGTGCTTAGAATGATATCAACCACATAAATTATGTATTTGTTTATTTTAAATTATATTTTTAATGCATCTAATCTCATCTCCATTTATCATTTAATCTCCGTTTGCTATGTATTATAGAACTGAAACGACAACAATACTGAAAAGAATCTGGAAGCCTGTGTTTAGGATATTTATATATATGTATATATCTCAAGATGTCTAGAAGTCGAAACTATGGAAAGTAAACAAAACTTAAGAGAGATGCACACAGAAATAAAGAGAATGACGAATAAAGACAAAAAAGCTATAGGAAACGGATGTATTGCAAATAAAGAGGGAAGAATGCTAACAGACAACAAAGATATAATAGATAGATGGCAAGAATATATAACATAATTATTTCATGACGAAAGGGACAAAAAGCCAGACATAAAATGTACATACAACTATAACATCCTGAAATCTGAAGTAGAAAAAGCTATAAATACAATGAAAATTGGAAATGCAGCAGGGCCTGACAATATACAGATAGAGATGATACAGGCTCTAGAAGAGTTTGGCGTCGAAGTGATCACAGACATATGCAATGACATATACCATACAGGATACATACCAAACGATCTAAAAAATATCAACTTTCATTGCATTGCCTAAAAAGAATGGTGCAGTTGAATGCAGTGACGTCAGAACAACAAGCCTAATGAGCCAGGTAACAAAAATTTTACTAAAAGTTATAACGAGAAGGATTCAGAATAAAATCAATACTGAATTAGATGAGCAACAATTTGGATTCAGGAAAATCAGTGGGACAAAAGAAGCCATATTGAGCATGAGAACATTGATTGAAAAGTACATAGAAGTAAACAAACCAATATATGCCTGCTTTATAGACTACACCAAAGCTTTCGATAGAATACACCATAACCAACTTATAAACTGCATAAAGGATATAAATCTAGACGACGCAGATATACGACTAATATGTAATTTGTACTGGGAGCAAACAGCAATAATAAGATATAACAAGGAGAACTCTACACCCATGGACATAAAAAGAGGAGTAATACAAGGATGCATCCTATCACCAGGCTTGTTCAATCTATACACTCAGCAAATCCTTAAAAACATCTCAGAGATACCAGGCCTAAACATTAATGAAAGATAAAGATAACCAATAATCTAAGATATGCTGATGATACTGTTCTACTAGCAGAAAATCCTAAAGACCTACAACAATTGCTTAATGTGATAAACATAACAAGCAAAAATATGGACTAGAAATGAATTAGAATTTTAGAAGACTAAAACTATGATCCTAAACAAAGAAAATTCTCAAGACCTACAATTAAATATCACAGTTGAGGGAATACATCGGGAGACAGTGCAGAGTTACAACTACCTGGGACATACTATAACCAATGATGGAAAATGCAAAACTGAAATAAACAAAAGAATAGGTATGGCAAAAAGTAATTTTAATGCCATGAAAAATATACTAACAACAAAACAAATATCAGCAGGGCTGAAACTAAGAATGGCAAAATGTTACATCATCTCAATATTCCTGTATGGTGCAGAAACATGGACATTAGACAAGAAAACAGAACAGAAAATTGAAGCCTTTGAAATGTGGATTTATAGAAGAATAGGTAGAATTGGATGGAAACAAAAGATAACAAACGATAAAGTTTTAAAACAACTGAAAATAAAAAGAGAACTACTAAATACAATTAAGACAAAACAAATGCAATTTTTGGGGCATGTTAAAAGACACAACAGCCTACTAAAAGTAATATTGGAAGGAAAAATACAAGGTAAAAGAGGCAGAGGCAGACCAAGACTAACATGGACGAGTAACATCAAAAGATGGTCAAGTCAATCTATGACAGCCTGCACCATCAAAGCAAGAAACAGAGTAGAATGGCGA
The DNA here is from genome assembly GCA_032433765.1 of Megaustenia siamemsis. NCBI lineage: Eukaryota > Metazoa > Mollusca > Gastropoda > Stylommatophora > Ariophantidae > Megaustenia > Megaustenia siamemsis. The sequence continues at coordinate 20,693,646 of JAVIAB010000092.1, read as the reverse complement.
TCCATGGTAGCCAACCTTCGTTGCGGAGAAGGCCCACGATGATGATATATATATATATACATATATATATATATATATATATATATATATATATATATATATATATATATATATATACAATCATCATTTTTTGCCATGTAATGAGAAGTAAACAGCTGGAATATATTGTAACAACAACAAAAATCGAGGGACGAAGAGATAGAGGGAAGCGAAGAGATAAAAATACCAGACAGCTTAGGAGAATGGCTTGGCAGAAGGTCAATAACAGAAATTATAAATAACTGTCGAGATCGAAAGTTTTGGAGGAACATGATCACCTACGCCAGCAGGCATGGTACTTGATGATGATGATACCTACTAAGTTAAAACTTAAATAGTTAAAACAGGCATAAATGCAACCATTACAAAGACACACTATTGGTTGAAAATACCCGTGAGTAGTAGGCGTACGCGGAGTAACCTGGGAAAGAAATTATGTCTGGGAGTTGAAACAGTTATATATCACAGGTAACCACGAGTCGATAAAAAGCTTTGCACCTTAGCACGTACCTAAATATTGGTGCCAACTTTAGTCCATCTCTATATACTCACGCATCGATCGGGCGAACATCATCAATGTCCTTCGACAAGTGGGCAGGACACAGAACTTCGACAACAATGAGTCCACGTCACTCCTTTGGATGAAGAGATGGGAGTTAAGATGGGCACAGCCAGGAACGAAAAACTTAGTGGGCGTGCAAGAAGACTAATCAACCAACACAGAACTGGAGTCGCCAATCGCAGGACACTTGCGACTCGTGCGAGATTTGCTGAGGAGGGGATCTGAGCACCTATGGACATGTTCGGAGTATAATGATGATGATACGCAAATAAGTCAATAACTCAATAATTCAATACTTACTCATCAAGGCGATACACGTCTCCCATCACCACTTCTTCTTCCTGATGCACTGATTGCTGAACCCTAGTGTTGGCCACTAAATGAGTTATTGAGTTATTTGCGGGTCATCATCATTGCACACCGAACATGTCCATAGGTGCTCAGATCCCCTCCTCAGCAAGACCCGCAGTGTCCAGCGACTGACGACTCGAATTCTATGGCTACTATAGCTCGTTTCAAAACATATGCCCAACTTCAAAACGCTATTACTCTCTAACCGTTTGTTAAATACTTTTGAAATTTTCCAAATGTTATTATAATGCAAAAGACCCTTTAAATGTATATTTAACAAATATCTTGTAGCTGCAGTTTTCTTAAAGCGGCGATATTTCTTTGATGTTTGTCAAAATTGTAAATTGTGAAGCCCTAAAGAATAGAAATTACCGTAGTTGCTGGTCTACGATTAATTTTCACTAGGTAAAGGCGTGGCCGTAATGGGGAAATAACTGGATAAAACAAAACACCAGGATAATTATTGTCTGCTCAGTTCGAGGACGGACGATAATATCAGGCTGTATGTCCAATTTTCATAGTTGTGTGGTCCTGAAAAGGACCGTTTGTTGAAATAATTTAAGGTAATATAGGGGCCAACATTGTGGGGGCTATATACTTTCATTCTGAATCAGACGAGTCTAAAAGATTAATAACTGTTTGGGGTTGAACATTCCACAAACCATCATTTTTCCAATATTCCTCTTCCTGTTTTAAGACGTGGTCTTCACATTTAGCCCAATAATCTTTGTCTATATTTAATAAAGCGAGATTAGCAAGAGTCTTTACATCGCATATTTTTAATGTTGTATTTTCATCTGCCACTTGTCCTTTTAATTTTGCCCAGATTAGTTCTATTGGATTTAAATGAGCATGGTAAGGTGGCAGCCTCAAACTTATATGACCGTGCTCTTGGATAATCTTATCTATTTGAAAAATCTTTGTCCTCTGTTTTTGCTTTACTAGAGATAGTAATTCAGGTTTTAAGTACGTGTTATTAAATTGTATGTGCTCCTTTGTGAGCCATATCTTAATAGCATCTTTTGTACTGGATGACGTCGGGACTTTATCTTCAAGTGCAACAATGTTGTGGTACGCTGCATTGTCCATTATTAGGCAAGATGGTCGATCTAGTGATGGGAGAACAGAATTTTCAATCCAATGTCTAAATATGTGACCATTCATCTCAGAGTGATAATCCCGATTGTCTATGGATTTTGAAAGAAAAATGAGCTCTGCATTCTGTATTAGTCCATGTTGTCGACTACCTGCATGAGCAATTATCAAGCGCTGTCCTTTGCTGCTAGGTATTAATCTCTTAATCTTTCCATCTGATGACTGCCATTCCCTTTAGTTAGTGTGGTGAGCATTGATCCATGTTTCATCCAAGTACACAATATCATAACCTTGCTTGCGCACCTCTTTTACTTCGCGTAAGTACTTGCTTCTCATGACTACTATATGTGGCATCTCACAGATGATGTTTCGTCCATTGGAATACTTTCTGAATGTAAAGCCTGCAGCTCTCACATTCCTCCATAATGTAGACTTTGATATTTCAATACTGTTGTTCTTTTTCAGCGATACTTTTAATTTTCTTATTGTAACAGTTTCATTCATACCCAACATTTTGCGAATTTCACTTCTAATAAGTTCACTGTCGAAATTATCCAACATTTTTGCTCTTCCTTGTGATTTTGTATATTTTGAACATTGACGGTCACGTGCTTGAATCCAGCGATTAAATGCCCGTTTAGATAAATCCAAAATGTGTCTTGTCCTATTCTCAGGGTTTTCTAAAGAATGAAATAATCTTCCTCGTTTAGCCTCTTTGCAAAAATAGTCATACATTTTTATTGCGATGTTTTGTAAACTGCAGAATTTCATTTTAAGACTCATGATAAATGTTAGCGTTCCACGTCTACACCTATGAATTAACGGAAATGGAACACACAATGCCTCGTGTTTTCTACAAGTGTCTAATTGTGTCAGACAGCTCACGTTTAAAGCGTGCAAAATCGTAAATTTGACCGTGTATAGATTTGTAATCGCTATTTTTAACTTGAATACTGTAAACACTAAGTTTTGACTACATCAATGGGTCGTTATAAATTTATATAAATCAAATAAGCAACAATAATAACCAAATGTTTGTTTTTAATGAAATTAATTCCCTGTTGGGTTCTAATCATTATAACTTTACATGCAAATTTTGAAAAAATTACAAAAAGCGGTTTAAAAGATATTTATTTTAAAAGTTGGGCACGACTTATGAAACAAGCTATAATAAGAACTCCAAATTCAGTAATCACGTTCTGAGTTTTTTTTTTCCTCACGGCATCCGCTAAGTTTAAAAAAAATAGTGTACCTTTGATAGAAATAATGGCAGTGACGCTGGTTTGACGATAGATGCTGAGCCATTCTAGTGCGGTGAATTTTAATTACTCACTTTACACTAGGATTTAACAATTTACGGGGCATCTAGAAAGAGTTGCGCAACATCAGCCTAAATTTGCTCGTGCATGCTTCCTGTGATCAAATGACATGACAATGCCAATCCTTGTGAAACGATAAATGTTATGAAGTCGATTTTTTTTAAATTCGTTGATTAGTTGTAGCAGAAATATGATTTATTTATTGAATAACGAACACAGTTATTTATTCATGTGAAGTGATGATAAAATATAAAACACACACGTGAGATGATGTGTGTAGATGTGGAAGTAAGCACCTATCGATGGCAATATGAACAGGAGGCCAGAGAAAATAAATGCCCTGTCTTCATTGGTCAAGAAAATATGACTTAAGATGAACTAAAAAAAAAAAAAAAAGATAAAATTAATCAAAAATCGAATACGTAGAGAAGAGAAATAGAAAACTCAGCTGGAGAAGTAGATCACTTCGTATATCTTGGAAACTGCATAGGTCAAGGAGACACAAAGAAAGAAAAATAGAAATAGAATAGGAAAGGGAGAAATGAAACATGAATAAATTATGGAAATCAAAATCACTAAGCACAAAAACAAAGCTCGGATTTTCAAATCAAATGTTTTATCAACCCTTACTTATGCATGCCTTTGTAGCTGAGTGGTTAGTGGGCTCGTTTCTTGATCAGAAGGATCCAAGTTCTATTCCCAGAAACGGCGTTTTTTTTTCGGACCCGGCTCCGGGGTTCATCCAGCCTTTAAAAATGGGTACCACCTGTGAGGTAAACCGGCCTGGCGTGATACTGAACACATCACACAAAAATGTGTCATGTTCAATGAAAAATAAGGTCACAAACACTACATTTCCCATACGGCTAGCAAGGCGTGGAAGGGACCCTCACTATTTTGATTGTTACGAGAGCTGGAAGACTAATAATGAAATAACAAACATGATATTTTTGTGTTCACCAGCTTTCCGCTCTGGCGAAGACCCTAGAGGTTAGAAACTGAATTTTCCGTGTTAATCCGCTTTTCCCTGGCAGCCGAGTGCACAGGGGTCCCTCGCCGCACATGCAGTTAACTTCAGAGGTAGTAATATTTTTTCCGTCGATGAGTAATTGATGTTTCAAACCGAGACCACCTGTTGAGACCAGGGGTGGTTGTCGCAGAGATGTGACAAATAAAACTCCCAACTGGTGCAGCTGGGATTTGAACTCACAACACTTTTTGTCTCGAGACCGGAGTCTTGCAGCGAGACCAACCAGTCCTCGAAACATATTTATAATAAACAACTGCCTCAGGAAAATACTTCATATACAATGGAATGAAGTCAAGTTAGGTGCAGAAATAAGAGAAATAACAAAGCATCCAAAAATATAAAGCACAATCAAGAAAAGGGCCGAGACAAAGAAATGCAAATAACTGCATAAAATTGCGAAGCTACAATAAAATATTCCTGATGAAGGCCTATTGAGCCAAAACGTCGTTCAAATTTGTGTCGTCCATTAATTACGTAAACCTTTATCCATACAATTGTGTTTCTATTTTTGTTAATTTTTCCTTCAAAATTAAGAAAAGAAGGTGGGCATGTGTTGATCATGCGATGAGAGAGACACAAAGAGAATCTCAAAGCAGAACCAGGCAGTAAAAGAAAATAGGCGGCCTAGAGAAATACTAAATATAAAATTGAGACGTGAGACCACAACAGCACCCTTGCGGAGGTTGAGAAGCTCGCCCAGAACAGGGATGTGTCGCAATATACATCGTGGACGTATTTGAAAAGTCAGACAATAACAAAGATCGTCAGACATAAAGAGTAGAATTTCTGCCCATGTGACGTCTTCGTCTCGTTATGGCAATAGATCGATAGATGCAGTTTAAGCACTAAATCATCAGGTTTTATTAGGATCTTTTCTTGTACTTCATACCGCACCTATAGGTGTACCTGAAGTGCTTTGATGTTAGCTCTAACAACCATGAAGAATGATATTTTTGAAGAAAAAAATTTGCTTATTAAGGAAAGAAGAAATATTTTGTTATCATAACATGTTTAAATAACAAACCGACACATATATAAATGACTCAAAGAGACATAAACAAACGCTACGAAAACGCCAGATTAAGAGGAAGACCGAGAAAGAGATATATAAAGGGAATACTAGAGTCACTAGGAGGGATAACACCAGAAGAGGCCAACAGAAGAGCAAAGAATCGCAGATTGTATCTCCCCCTCGACGCCAACGGCAATAGAGGAAGGATAGAAGAAGACACATATATAACTGCTTAAACGCAAACAAGATTGCAACTTAAATAAACACGTGCGTGTTTGTACACAAGACGTACAGACATGAAAAAAATATGTGTTTACCGAAATGTGAAGATTGCAAGTTATTCTGTTGGTATTGTTATCTGTTATATATCAACTTTTAGAGTGTGGATTTAGAGAATAATAGGAAGAATTGGATGGAAAGGAAAGAAAACAAATGATGAAGTCTTAAAACAACTAAAAATATTAAAACTACCAAATACAATTCAAACAAAACAAATGAGATTCCTGTGCACGTTAAAAGACACAGTAGCCTACTAAAAGTAATCTTGGTAGGGAGAATACAAGGTAAAAAAGGCAGAGGCAGACCAAGACTAACATAGACGAGTAACATCAAAAGATGGACAAGTTGGCCTATGACAGCCAACCTGCACTTCAAAGCAAGAGATAGAGCAGAATGGCGCTCCATGGTAGCAAACCTTCAATGCGGAGACAGCACATTGTCATGATGATGATATATCAATCCTATTTCTGGTGTCCTTTACACTTCTTTGTCACTATCTTATGTCAGTCGGTGTGAACCACTCGGCACTATTAATACATCATTGAGTTTTGACGTGTGTAATATAAAAAAAAGTCTGGTGTCTGTAGAAATGTGGTTTTACAGAAGAATGTTGAGAATACCATAGACAGCTAAGAAGAGTAATGAAAATATTGTGAAAGAGGTCAAAGCAAAAAAAGAGCTGGTTTCCAATATTAGGAAGAAACAATCATCATTTTTTGGCCATGTAATGAGAAGAGAAAAACTGGAATTTATTGTAGCAACTGGAAAATTTGAGGGACGAAGAGATAGAGGGAAGCAAAGAGAGAAAATACCAGACAGCTTAAGAGAATGGCTTGGCAGAAGGTCAACACAGAAATGATAAAGAACTGTCCAGATCGAAAGTTGTGGAGAGACATGATCACCTACGCCAGTAGACCCGGTACTTGATGATGATGAATATTAAAAAGGAAATAGCTTTACATAACGTAACATATAGTAATACAACATCAGCATGTATGTAATGATGCAGCTATCAACCGGTGTGATATTTAAATGATTTGATAACACAACATAATCCGTTATATGTGCCCTTTTACAAGGCGTCTGTGCGTCTGAGAAACTTGGCAAAAGAAAACCCCCTCCTAAAGTCCGAGTAGAAAGGACGATAGACCCACTCTTTGCTGTCTTTACAAAAGCTGTCAGTAATCTGCTTCAGGTTAGCAGTCAGGACCTAGTATTTGCACACATATGCAGTATTTACTTCAAGACATTGCTCATAAGGTTCAACCGGAAGTATGCTAGCCCTCGAGGTCACGTCACATCCGCATCCGGTTTGCAGTTTCTTTCCAATAAAATACTAATAACTGCCATTCCTTTACTTTAATCATAAACAGAACACAGGCGAATGTCTGTAGGTTCTTATTCACCAGTTTTCTCTTTCTCTGTCACTCTATCTCTCCTATTCCTTTTTTTCATTTCTTTGTCTAATTCACTTTTCCTCTATCTCTCTCTCTCTCTCCAAGCACACACACACACACACTCATACATACATACACACACACATATGTTTCCTCTCTCGTCTCCTCCTACACCTTTATTCACTTTATATATTTTCTTCCCTTTGTTTTTATTTCCTCTTTCTCTCTATGTTTATCTTTCTCTCTAGCTTCCTTATCTCTTTTAATTCATTTTCCTATAATTATATTTCTTTTTACTTTTCTCTTTGGTCCACACATGAGTAGTATACAATGTCAATTAGGACCGTGGAATGTGTTTCCAGAAGCACCTAAATCCTTATATAAATAGTCTACCCTCACATGGAAGCACATTTTTCCTTATATGAGAGTCTACCCTCACATGGAAGCACATTTTTTCCTTATATGAGAGTCTACCGTTTTTCCTTATATGAGAGTCTACCCGCCCATTTTTGTTCCGGTCGTGGTGCTCGTGGTGGTGGTGACCTCCCGGTGACCTCTCGTGGCGGTGGTGGTGGTGTTGTGGTGACCTCCCGCGGCGGTGGTGAAGGGGCGGTGGTGGTATCATAAATCTATTATATTCTTTGTACTTTCAATGGTTCCGTAACTTTCATAAATCTATTCTTTCTTTATACTCTCATTCAATAAAAAAAAAACAGTGACAAGTTTATTTATTGTTTTTAAAAACTTCCTTTAGAATTAAAGGTAACAGCTTAGGTCGTTACACACGCTACACGCCAAACACTGTGTTTAACGTTAAGCGAGAGATCAAAGAGTTCACGGTAGACGCGAGGCGACCTCGCGCAGCGCGCGAGGGACCGCAAGATCAAAGAAGCCGCCACCGGTGAGTACTTACTTCCCGCTGTGAAAACTCCGTAGCCGGTAAGTGTTCATCAGGAGAGTCATTTAACAGGGGAATTTTACGATACCGATGTTTTAATGTGAGACGCTTGGGGGTAATTAATATCTTTGCGCTGGTTCGTGTTCAAAGACCGTGTTTCGCTGTGAAAAGTTTTGATTGAATGTTTGAGTGCCAGACTGACCAGGGCTACGGACTTTTTATCATCTGAAGATTAGAATACCACTTATCAGGGGAATTTTAGTGGGTGGTTGTTTTAATGTGGGATGTTTAGGGGAAAATTAATATGTTTGAAGTAGAGAGTACTTGATCGATCAAAGAGGTTAGAACTGTATATAAGTAGATCCAAGCAGCCAGGATTTTATTCTCTCTCTCTGAAGCAGTTTCAACGATGTCTTGGCTGTAACTCAAGCAAGAGTGTGCTTGGCTGTGCAAGTAAATTTACTTTACAAATCGTAAGTAGAACCTTATTTCATAGATTCTATACTGTCATTTATTTTAATTTAACAAAATAATTTAAAATTAAATAAATTAAAACAACTCAAATAAAAAAAAAAAAAAAAAACAAATATATTCTTTTTATAATGTTTATTTTCACAATGAAACATAAATTTATTTCAATACATCAACGTGGACAACACATGTTACACATTCAAATGTTTATAATTGAACAATGATGATTTCAATAGTACAAATATGAATTCAAATCATCTGAAAAAAGTACACAAATAACAACATAGTCATGTATAAGTAATAAAAATTTCACTGTCCCACTGCAGAATTTATTAATTTTACTCGTCTCGGCTTCCTCGCTTTGTTGGAACTGTCTGTTTGGGCTAAATGGTTATCAAACACTGGTGAATACGAAGATTGATTAGAGTTCAAAACACAGCCACCCTCCATTTTGACAAAGCCTTGATCAAAGACGGCGTAGGTAATTGGCGACTGAGTGGAAATTGAATCACTCGAGGCATACATATCTCTTGGTTCTTTCGGTTGCTCAACAAGAGGCGTAGTATAGTTGATGTTATCATAAGTTGCTAAAATGTCATCTCGCATATCAACTAGCGTGATAAATTCATCTCTCGAGAGTGTTATTCCACTTCTGGTAGGAAACTTAAGAAGACTCTCACCACGATATGACCTTATGTTTATCAATGGTCTGTTATGAAAAGCAGAAACTGAGACTGCCTTAACACCATCTTTGGACAGTGGAATTATATTCTCATTTCTACGAGACATGAAAATACGTTGATCACATACATCAAATGAAGCTGGCATATTAACGCTAGCCGATTCCATGTTTGAATCACACGACTTGGTAGCAGGGCTCTGACTTTCTGTATGTAGTAGAACTGAGAGCGGCTGACCTTTATACCCTGTAACAAGTGGGGCGTGGCCAGCCTAATTATAGTAACCAATGGAATACGTTCTATTTATAGTAACTGATACAATACGTCATTGGACGTGATGAGACATGTTCAGAGAGCGGCCATCTTTGATGAATCATGGGAAGTTTGTCCCACGAGGCCGATGTATCCATGGAGTCATCAAAACAAATGATGATCCAGAGGGCGGGGCCTACACTGACAAGTTGGAGACAAACTCGAGTATAGCATGTTATGTTCATTAGAGGGAAGTGTTCTTGTGAACACAGGATTGGGCTTGACAAGTAAAATATCAACTAAACTTTAGTTTCTATTACTTCTGAAATACTTTTTAGAATCTTGGCTCTGTGATCAATAGCTAGGATGGGGGAAATAATTTTGCCACATTCTTGTATACGGTTTATGAAGCGCTCCTTGTCTATAGAAAACTGCTGCCAAGAATAATTGGGTTCGTCATTTTCATCATCGTGGATTGTTAAAACAATCGTTTCTTCACAAAAATGAACCTAGAAGAAACGAGACAATTTAGGTTTAAAAGCCCGCAAAAACTTCTAAATGAAAAACACTTTATAATAAAATATCTCTGCACAACTCTGTAGCTCATGTCATATCTCTTTGTTTCTCTCTGTCTTTTCACCCCTCACATTTTCAAGTTGGTACAAGTTATTACAGCGGTTCTCATTACAAGTCACAACATCCAAGTATTGGATATCTCTTTCGCTTCTCACCTAGTAACCTATTGTCCATGAGTCTCTTGGGTAATTTAAACCTGCTTCTACGTAAAATTTACTCTACTCCACCTCCAGAGGATAACACTTCAAAAGATTTACCAGTATTAATATTATTCCACTTGTCTTTTTCTTTGATGTTACAGTTACTTCTTTATGGTATCAAGGATGAGTCCTTTATTTTTTTTCGGTTTCCTTTACTATAACGTCAATCATTACTAGCAACTAGTTTCACAATTTTCATTACATGTGGAAATTTACTATTTATCATCATCAATAAAGATAATGTCTCTACTAGTTGTGTAATAACCCAGTAATAAAGATAACGAAGGAGAAACAGAGAATATCAAAATCAAAAGGTAAACTCGACTCCAAAGCAATTACTTACCTTGGTAGCTCTATCGTTTAGAAAGGTAAACTCGACTCCAAAGCAATTACTTACCTTGGTAGCTCTATCGTTTAGAAAGGTAAACTCGACTCCAAAGCAATTACTTACCTTGGTAGCTCTATCGTTTAGTGTATAACCTTGCTGGCTGCAAGCGTATTGTTCATTCCACGTTGCGTTAATTTGTTCAAAATAAATATCATGTTCAAAGATTTGTATATCTCTATTATCAGTCGAGGAGTGGTTGTTAATTATTTCAGTTGGAATCTCCAGTCTTCCAGCTCCCTGATTTTGAGAGCCGGTGATGTAGGTGTCAGAGGTTTCACTAGAGTTTAAAATCCTTTCACGTATATTTGTCTTTTTGAAAATTGAGTCTAAAGTTAAACCATTATTAAAATTACCACTAGGCCATATTATCGTGGTTTGCGTGCCAATTGACAAATCAATATCGTCATCACTGTCTTCTGAACTTGAGTTTATTCGAAAAAGTAGATGAGCCATAAGGTATAAGTTTACCTCTACTCAATTTATAACCTTCTATTTTAACTAAATACGTGTTAACATAACACTGGCTCTAAGATTGTGTAATATACGATTGTTTCCTTGTTCTTATAGTTTGATGTGCTTATCTTCAGATTTATCTCTCAACCACCAAACTTTCACAACTTAATTATGATCTCTTTAATGATTTTTGTTCCTTGATATTGACACACCTATCGTGACAACATACTTTTCTATGACTGAGAAATTCACTTTTCCATGTTGATGTGAGAGTATTGGGTGAATGAGTATTCTGTTATTGGATCATAGGTCACATTCTATTTTTAGTAACTAATCAGGTATTGCATCAGAGATCAAAATCTATTTTTAGTAACTCAACATCCCCATTATAGGGGAACTGAGTAACACCATCTCTTTTTGTGAAAATTTCAGATTTCAAAGCTGGAGCAAACCATTCTTATTACAATCACTAATCGATAGGCGAGGGTATATAGAACAACAAGACGACCGAAATTGCGAATTCGATCTGAAAGTATTTCGATAACGATGGTTACAAACGTGGCGTAGATATCACGACCACCGACTCTCTGAATTATTCCAGTAAATATCAGCTCATTTCTCTCCGATCATGTGTATACTAGGTTAGCCATCGCGTTATAAAACTTTGAATGTTTCTTATACACCTTATCATATGTGTGAATAATATCAATCCCCAGGAACATAAACTCCTACATAAGTTTATCCAAACACATTCTATGGACCAGAAACGCCCACAATTCTCGATGAGAACCCGACCAAATCATTTACCTTAAGATGGAACTGGAACCGCTTTCAAAGTTACGCTCTTCTATAATTGGTTAATCACTCTGCCGTTCATAGTAATGCTCTTTTCTGAATGGTTATAATACAGATGTCAGTCATTTCTTTGCTCCGCCTCCCATGCTAATGCTCTTCTCTGAATGGTTATAATACAGATGTCAGTCATTTCTTTGCTCCGCCTCCCATGCTAATGCTCTTCTCTGAATGGTTATAATACAGATGTCAGTCATAACTTTGTTGATGTGAGAGTACATAGAGTGTCAATGAGTATTCTGTTAATGCATCATAGGTCAAAATCTATTTATTCTTAGTAACTCAACATCCCCATTAATAGAGGCACTGAGTAACACCATCTCTTTTTGTGAAAATTTCAGATTTCAAAGATGGAACATGCATTGATTAACAAAATCTCAGGTCTACTCCAGGACAACCCGCATCGTCACTGTGCTGGTTGTCAGGCTTTATCACCAAACATGGTCAATCACACCTGCCATTTAGATATCGGCACCCGACTGCAACACCAATTATTCAGTGTGTTATACTTTGATATATCACATGCCGAATTAACAAACTTAATATTTAATCATATATTTCAAATACTCAGACTCCAACTAGTAGCTAATATACCTCAACCAGCTGGTGAAGTCGATGCAGGGTATGCATCACCACCACCTTCGCCTCAAAACGAGGTGGAGGAGGACGAATACATCATAATCATCGAATAATTTCATTTTATTTTAATAAAATATTTTATTTAAAACAATTTTGGCTAGTTTATGATTTTCATTGTTTAAACCTTGTTTGTGTTTAAAGTAAGAATGCTAAGTATTGTTGAGAATGATGTTTGATGAAGTTAAACTAGGTATGTTAAGTATGGTTGACGAAAGGTTTATTGGATTTTCTCCAGACGGTTTCTCATAATGAGGTTTCTTCTGGTGAACATCCGTGTCCATTGTGTTCAAAGAAGTTTAAATGACACGGCGATTTGTTGGAGCACACTCGACAATTACATGCATCCATCATGCGACACTAGAAAACCTACATTCATCCATCCCGACATACCATACGTCTCTGCTAAAACGACATGACATACGTGACTGTTACATTGACATGACTGTTACATTGACATGACTGTTACATTGACATGACTGTTACATTGACATGACATACGTGTCTACTACATCGACATGACTGTGGAACAGTCGACAACTTACATTCATCCATCCCGACACAGTCGACAACCTACAAACAGCCATCATGGAACAGTCGACAACCTACATGATCCATCAAGGCCAACTAGACAACCTACATGATCCATCATGGCCAACTAGACAACCTACATGATCCATCATGGCCAACTAGACAACCTATATGATCCATCATGGCCAACTAGACAACCTACATGATCCATCATGGCCAACTAGACAACCTACATGATCCATCATGGCCAACTAGACAACCTACATGATCCATCATGGCCAACTAGACAACCTACATGATCCATCATGGCCAACTAGACAACCTACATGATCCATCATGGCCAACTAGACAACCTACATGATCCATCATGGCCAACTAGACAACCTACATGATCCATCATGGCCAACTAGACAACCTATATGATCCATCATGGCCAACTAGACAACCTACATGATCCATCATGGCCAACTAGACAACCTACATGATCCATCATGGCCAACTAGACAACCTACATGATCCATCATGGCCAACTAGACAACCTATATGATCCATCATGGCCAACTAGACAACCTACATGATCCATCATGGCCAACTAGACAACCTACATGATCCATCATGGCCAACTAGACAACCTACATGATCCATCATGGCCAACTAGACAACCTACATGATCCATCATGGCCAACTAGACAACCTACATGATCCATCATGGCCAACTAGACAACCTACATGATCCATCATGGCCAACTAGACAACCTACATGATCCATCATGGCCAACTAGACAACCTATATGATCCATCATGGCCAACTAGACAACCTACATGATCCATCATGGCCAACTAGACAACCTACATGATCCATCATGGCCAACTAGACAACCTACATGATCCATCATGGCCAACTAGACAACCTACATGATCCATCATGGCCAACTAGACAACCTATATGATCCATCATGGCCAACTAGACAACCTACATGATCCATCATGGCCAACTAGACAACCTACATGATCCATCATGGCCAACTAGACAACCTACATGATCCATCATGGCCAACTAGACAACCTACATGATCCATCATGGCCAACTAGACAACCTACATGATCCATCATGGCCAACTAGACAACCTACATGATCCATCATGGCCAACTAGACAACCTACATGATCCATCATGGCCAACTAGACAACCTATATGATCCATCATGGCCAACTAGACAACCTACATGATCCATCATGGCCAACTAGACAACCTACATGATCCATCATGGCCAACTAGACAACCTACATGATCCATCATGGCCAACTAGACAACCTATATGATCCATCATGGCCAACTAGACAACCTACATGATCCATCATGGCCAACTAGACAACCTACATGATCCATCATGGCCAACTAGACAACCTACATGATCCCTCGTGGCACACTGGCCAACATACAAACAGCCATCCCGACACAGTCGCCAACTTACATTCATCCATCGTGGCACCGTCGATATTTATCCATTTAACACTATCATGTATAACACTTGTAAATAAACTCAACATCTTAGGAACAAAATACAACATGAAAATCAACATCAACAAAACAGAAGTCATGAATGTCGCCAAAAATAAACAGAACATCAACATAACTATAGAAGGCAGACAACTAAAACAAGTAGAGGAATTCAAATATCTAGGAAGTCTAATAACAAACGAAAATTCCCAAACAACCGAGATAGAATCAAGATGCAACAAAGCTTGTCAAATCATCGGACAGTTATCACCACTATTGTCCAACAAGGAAATAACTCTGGAGGCAAAACGAGCACTATACAATACAATCTTCAGAATAAAACAATAAATAAACTTGTCACTGTTAATTTCCCCCAAGCGTCTCACATTAAAACATCGGTATCGTAAAATTCCCCTGTTAAATGACTCTCCTGATGAACACTTACCTGCTACGGAGTTTTCACAGCGGGAAGTAAGTACTCACCGGTGGCGGCTTCTTTGATCTTGCGGTCCCTCGCGCGCTGCGCGAGGTCGCCTCGCGTCTACCGTGAACTCTTTGATCTCTCGCTTAACGTTAAACACAGTGTTTGGCGTGTAGCGTGTGTAACGACCTAAGCTGTTACCTTTAATTCTAAAGGAAGTTTTTAAAAACAATAAATAAACTTGTCACTGTTTTTTTTTATTGAATGAGAGTATAAAGAAAGAATAGATTTATGAAAGTTACGGAACCATTGAAAGTACAAAGAATATAATAGATTTATGATACCACCACCGCCCCTTCACCGCCCCTTCACCACCGCCGCGGGAGGTCACCACAACACCACCACCACCGCCACGAGAGGTCACCGGGAGGTCACCACCACCACGAGCACCACGACCGGAACAAAAATGGGCGGGTAGACTCTCATATAAGGAAAAACGGTAGACTCTCATATAAGGAAAAAATGTGCTTCCATGTGAGGGTAGACTCTCATATAAGGAAAAATGTGCTTCCATGTGAGGGTAGACTATTTATATAAGGATTTAGGTGCTTCTGGAAGCACATTCCACGGTCCTAATTGACATTGTATACTACTCACATGTACTATTTTATTTATGTATTTCTTTATTTTTCTTTCAAACCTATAGCGAATTTGCCAAATGTCTTGTTTTAAGTCCCTTATGTTTTTGCCCCTGATTCACGCTCTCTCACTACCCTTGATGTTCAAATTACTATTTCGTTCTATCTATCTTTATCTCCTTCTCTCTTGACCGCTGTTGTGTGTCCCTTTCGCGTGCTCATCCGTGTTGGCCACATTGTCGTCATACCCTGTTACTCTGTTCAATAGTGGCCTCTTCGAAAGACTGGAGTTTCTGCTTGTAATTCAGACATAAAAGATAACGTTCAACTGAATGTTCGACTTCTCGTTTCGGGCTAGTTTTACGACATTTTTCTTGTCCAAAAACTTCCAAAATGCTCACCAGTCCAGCTGCGGTATCTTGAGTACACGGCTGTTGTGTTATCGATACTTTAGTTGATTTACCAATTTGCGCCTTTCTTTGAAGATACAATAAAATAAACATGCATTTTCTATTACACATTCATAGTAATTATGCCTCTTCTATTCCACATTCATAGTAATTATACCTCTTCTGTTACATACTCATAGTAATTATACCTCTTCTATTACATATTCATAGTAATTATACCTCTTCTATTACATATTCATAGTAATTATACCTCTTCTATTACATATTCATAGTAATTATACCTCTTCTATTACATATTCATAGTAATTATACCTCTTCTATTCCACATTCATAGTAATTATACCTCTTCTATTCCACATTCATAGTAATTAAACCTCTTCTATTATATATTCATAGTAATTATACCTCTTCTATTATATATTCATAGTAATTATACCTCTTCTATTACATATTCATAGTAATTATACCTCTTCTATTACACATTCATAGTAATTATACCTCTTCTATTACACATTCATAGTAATTATACCTCTTCTATTCCACATTCATAGTAAAATACCTCTTCTATTTCACACTCATAGTAATTATACCTCTTCTATTACACATTCATAGTAATTATACCTCTTCTATTACACACTCATAGTAATTATATCTCTTCTATTACACATTCATAGTAATATATCTCTTCTATTACACATTCATAGTAATTATACCTTATTCTATTACATATTATTAGTAATTATACCTCTTCTATTACATATTAATAGTAAATATACCTCTTCTATTACACATTCATAGTAATTATACCTCTTCTATTACATATTAATAGTAAATATACCTCTTCTGTTACACATTCATAGTAATAGTAAATATACCTCTTCTGTTACACATTCAAAGTAATTATGCCTCTTCTACTACGCATTCATAGGAATCAGAAGAGGCTGCATTTTAAAAAAATGAAAATTAAGAACATTTGTAGTTAAAAATTAGTTTTGCATCCCCCGAAACTCTCAGATTTGTCATTCTTTTATCTATTTCTTACGAGCATTAATGACTAATGTATTATTTATATATATTATTTAACTGAAATAGCATTTCAGAAAATGAAAAATATCTTATGCAACAGATCTATGTCAATAAAAATGAGAAAAAGAGTTCATCGGTGCTATATAGAACCAATTGTGACCTATGGAAGCGAATCATGGACAGTAGACAAACAAATGAAAAGACGATTAGAGGCCACAGAGATGGGATTTCTCAGAAGAATGTTGAAAGTTTCCTGGACAGCTAAAAAGACCAATGAGGAAGTTCTCAAAGAGGCCAACACAAAAAGGGAGCTCTTAAAAAACATCAGAAAGAAGCAATCAACATTTTTTGGGCACATCATGAGAAGAGGAAAGTTGGAATACTTGGTTACAAATGGCAAAATAAAAGGAAAGAGAGATCGCGGACGACAAAGAGAGAAAATACTGGATAGCTTGGTGTCATGGCATGGAAAACAGTCAACAACAGAACTGATACGATGCACTGTAGATAAAAGATTGTGGAGGGACATGATCACCTATGCCAACCGGTATGGCACATGATGATGAACAAGAAGTTTAACGTTTTGCATGATGTGCTATAGATTGAACCCATTGCTATAAAATAGCAGTTTCATGAATGAGGGCAATATTCTAGCGTCAGTACTCCTACATCTATAAGTACAACAAGATATCGAAGATTAGAACTAAATGTCATTTTCAGATGAGAACAAGCAGCTGTGAGCAGCTCTCTTTCATTCTTAAAAACTGAAATGAAATAGAAGTGTTTTAGTGACGTCTTGATTGTGATTGTTTTCTTCTGCCGTGTCTGAAGCTTGGTCCCACACGTAACCCATACTTCTCTTTTCAAAACAATCAACTATAGCACCAAGCTCTGGCACAACTCATCGGGCCAAGATAGAGCTACTAATGACTTATGAAATGAAACAGATATTATGTAGCTGCGGAAAGCTGACAAAACGAGAACAGGACAAAAGGAATAAAAGACATGGTTTAATGGCAACACAAAAGCCTTACGACATTGCGGCCTAGAAATAGCCTTATTTCGGAACACAGATAAACATGCAAGCAGACACTAGTTACACAAGAGTAAATAAAAAAAAATAACATTATAGAGAAC
This sequence comes from Megaustenia siamemsis, assembly GCA_032433765.1. Lineage (NCBI taxonomy): Eukaryota > Metazoa > Mollusca > Gastropoda > Stylommatophora > Ariophantidae > Megaustenia > Megaustenia siamemsis. The sequence continues at coordinate 20,675,493 of JAVIAB010000092.1, read as the reverse complement.
TAGTAAGAAAGAAACATTTATATGCGACCAACAAAACGTTTTCGTCTGCTCCTGTTGACTTATTATTTTGCATAACATAAATTGTCTCACACGTGCACTCTAAGACGGACGCATGTCAACATTTATCTAGACATACTACATACCCGTGCTACTGGTAACTTCAGCAAACACCAAATCAATAACCACAAGTGGTATTGTTTCAAAATATCGAAACTGGCCTGAACTCAAATATGAACTAAGACCTAGTACACGAAACTGAGGGGGGGGGGGAGGAATTGGTGGTGTTGGGATGCAGCAAACTATAGATTTACTAAGGCCCGTCGGCAGAAAGTGATACCGAAAAACTCGATCAACTAGCGTGACATTTCAACTAAAGGAGATATCAACAGCTAACTTCACTCTACCTACAGCTGCTTCTCCTCACAAAGCTGAAAACGTCACGCCAGTTGGTGGTGTTTGGTGAATTTCCTCTCAGCCCGCAGGTCTAAACCAATCTATAGTTGGCTGTGGACTGGTAGTCTAGAGTCTAGAGGTACAACGTTGGTCTTTCAACAGGAATGACCCGGGTTTTTAAAGTCCACCACGAGTGTTGGTGAGAGCCACGATAGCTCAGTGGTTAGTGAACTGGGCTACTTAGGACAATAGGTCGAGTTCGATCCAGATCGATGATTTCCAGGTTCACCCAGCCTTAAATGGGTACCGGGGATTTTTTTCTGGGAAAGTAAAGGGACACGGGCGTAATGCCGACCACATTACCCTAAAAAAATCATGTGCCGAAGGTCTGTAAAAATAATGGTCACTAACACCATATTCCCTATACGGGACTTGGCGTGACGGGGCTACTCTTATTTACTTTTACAGGCGGTGGTGATTTTTCAAGAATCATCATCATCATCAAGTACCGTGCCTACTGGCGTAGGTGATCATGTCTCTCCACAATTTTCGATCTCGGCAGTTATTTATCATTTCTGTTGTTGACCTTCCGCCAAGCCAATCTCTTAAGCTGTCTGTTATTTTTTCTCTTTGCATCCCTCTATCTCCTCGTCCCTCAATTTTTCCAGTTGTTACAATCTATTCTAGTTGTTCTCTTCTCATTACATGGCCAAAAAATGATGATTGTTTCTTCCTAATATTGGAAATTAGCTCTCTTTTTGCTTTGACCTCTCTCAGAACATCTTCATTATTCTTCGTAGCTGTCCATGGTACTCTCATCATTCTTCTGTAAAACCACATTTCTACAGACTTCAAGAATAGAAAAAAAGTTATAATTTGTGTTTGTTTCATTGTGAAACAATGATCTGATCTCTTGGGTATAGAAATTGTGCCCGAGCAGCTTTTTGAATATTTATCGCACACGTTTGGAGTTAAGATCGTAAAGGAGGCTTTAACATTTGGTAGCTGCTCGGGCATACATGTCAGTAAAAGAAGTCTACCACAGCATGGATCCAGCAGACCGCCGTGCTACGTAGTTCGTGAACATACGTCAGGGTTCTCTTCGGAATTTTTTTAGATTATATATGGGGTAGGGGTTATTGATTGTACAAAGATGAAGGTTGTGGAGAGGCATGATCACCTACGCCAACAGGCCCGGTACTTGATGATGATGATGATGATGATGATGTTGATGATGATGATGATTAGGGGTTATAGGAGCATGATGTGGATCATCATCTTGTAATCGTCTGGTGTGTAGTGATGAGGATCTTAACTCAACAACGAACAAAACTTAGCATGGTCCAAAATTGATCTGACCTCAAAGGGTAAGGGGTGACTGTGTCTGCTACTGTCGAAGACAAATAAACAAACAATTAGGAGGACACGATTTCTAGTAATGCAGATATAAGAACCAATTATTTTTTTTAATAGAAAAGGCCTGGCCGTAAACGACTAACCAAACAGATGTAAAAAAAAGTCACTGAACCATCACTGACTTCACAAACTTTAAGAAATAGACTTTGAGTTATTGAGTTATTTGCGGGTCATCATCATTGCACTCCGAACATGTCCATAGGTGCTCAGATCTAATCCTCAGTGTCCAACGACTGACGACTCCAGTTCTGTGTTAGTTGATAAGCCTTCTTATACGTCCACTACATTTCTCGTTTCTGGCTGTGCCCACCTTAACTCCCATCACTTTCATCCGAAGGCATGACGTGGACTTATGGTAACGAAATCATGTGCCCTTCCTACATCTCGGACTGCATTGATGATGCCCACGATCCACCGTCTTCAACAACAGCACTTCTAGCCAACCTGTCCACTCTTTCATTTCCCCGTACTCCCACATGTCCAGGGAAGTAGACAAAGAGAACACTACGTATTTTTGACGTCTGCAACGACTCTACCCATTGCATGCGTACAGATCCCGTCTCCACGTTGTTATCATGCTCATCAAATCACTCAGTATGCAGGTATATGTGTATTCTTGCGACTCTAACCAGATAAATGCCCTGGTCACAAATAGACTATCTTCAGTGACTTCAAGTTCGTCCAGAATGATATTTTCATGTGCGATCAAAAAATACATTTGGAATAGCATTGTCAGAGAACAGTGACGATGGTCATGTATACAGGAAGAAAGGAAGACTGGCTTAATTCTTGCAAATAAAGCTATCCTTACTTCAAAGAATACAATTGTATTGAATTTAAACCTAAAAAATTACCAGATTATAAAATTCCATTGCCCAGAGCTACAACTAAGCAAATCTAAATCTGTTAATGGTTCAAACAAGTACATTTTTGAATTGAAGTCAAAAGAATTAAAACATTTATTTGAAGAATAAAATCTAGCATGTGGCCAAAAAATGGTTAGGATCCAAACAATAATGGTATTAACTTAAATTTACATAAAACTAGCTTCAGCTTAGCTGCATTAAAGCTGACAAACGTTTGCATTTGACCTATGCTTATACAAAACTGGCTTGAATTTGATTAAAACAGGCTTATGTTAAAGTTATACTGACCGGAGTTACGAAGAGGCGTATAGATGGATGGATGGAGAGCTAACATAGAATAATACAAACAGAGACCGTGCGCTTGTGTTGTTTTAGTGTGATATTATTTTGTGTTTGAATCGTTATCAATGCACTCTGGACACATCCATTGGTACTCTAACCTTCTTTACAAAATCTTCATCAGCACGCATCGATTAATTGTGGCAGTCATGATTTGATTGATGATTCCATTATGTCCAGAATTTCGGTCTACTCTGACAATACCAATCTTCAATCACAAATCACCACGTCTAGATAGCAATATAGTCGATTCTGACAATACCAATCTTCAATCCCAAATCACTACGTCTAGATAGCAATATAGTCTATTCTGACAATACCAATCCTCAATCCCAAATCACTACGTCTAGATAGCAATATAGTCTATTCTGACAATACCAATCCTCAATCCCAATTCACTACGTCTAGATAGCAATATGACAGCCTGCACCATCAAAGCAAGAAACAGAGTAGAATGGCGATCCATGGTAGCCAACCTTCGTTGCGGAGAAGGCACACGATGATGATGATGATGAGATAGCAATATAGTCTATTCTGACAATACCAATCCTCAATCCCAATTCACTACGTCTAGATAGCAATATAGTCTATTCTGACAATACCAATCTTCAATCCCAATTCACTACGTCTAGATAGCAATATAATTTCACTTCTTTGAAAGTGTTTTATTCATCTCTCTGCGGTTGGTAATAATATCTGCCCTATCCATTGTTTGTCCATCTCATATGAACACAGAACTAGTCAGTCTGTCTTCATGTTCAGTGTCGTCAACAAAAATGTGACCCGGGACAAACAAGAAGGTAACCCTGCAGAACTCTGAACCCTGTATTGATTCCAGTCATTGTTTAGGGATGGACGCTGTCGCGACTTTGCGTATCATGCTCATCGAGTCACTCATCGCATAGACGTAAGGGAAAAGCTTGTGACTCACACCAGATAAAAACCATGGGGTTTGCAACCATGGTAAACCTTTAAAACCCAGATAAAAAGCCAGGAACTTCATCATCCCACTACTTATCCTTACTGAACAAGCGGCACTATCTTCGATATGTCATGACATCGGCGTGTAAAAAATATTTTCTGATTAAATAATTGTTTATAGTTTTAAAGTTTTCATGAGGCAGATTAAATTGAAATTACGAAGTCCAACATGTTATATTTACTCGACTTTCCTGTATCGTGCAAAAACATGGAAATTAAATAAGAAAACATTGCAGAATATTAAAGACTTTGAAATGTTGATCTATAGGAAAATATGGAGAATTGGGTGGAAGGAAAAGAAGACAGACAAGAAAGTTCTAAATCTACTGAAAATTAAAAAGAACTTTAAAAAAGAACATAATCCGAAAAAAAGACAAGTGGCATTTTTTGGATATGTGAAGAGACATAAAACCTAATACCCTAGTGATAGTCATCTTGAAAGGGAAGGCACAATGTAGACGAGGAAGAGAAGAACCAAGACTATAGTGAACTGATAACATCCAAATGTAGACAGATGAACTGATAACATCCAAATGTAGACAGGTGAACTGATAACATCCAAATGTAGACAGGTGAACTGATAACATCCAAATGTAGACAGGTGAACTGATAACATCCAAATATAGACAGGTGAAATGATAACATAATATATAGACAGGTGAACTGATAACATCCAAATATAGACAGGTGAACTGATAACATCCAAATGTAGACAGGTGAACTGATAACATCCAAATGTAGACAGGTGAACTGATAACATCCAAATGTAGACAGGTGAACTGATAACATCCAAATGGAGACAGGTGAACTGATAACATACAAATGTAGACAGGTGAACTGATAACATCCAAATGTAGACAGGTGAACTGATAACATCCAAATGTAGACAGGTGAACTTATGACAATATGCAGCAATACGACAATATACAGAGTAAAATGGCGCTACATGGTAGCCAACCTTCGATGTGGAGATGGCACCCAATAAATAAATTTCACTATTTTCATGAATAGTTATATCACTGGAATGTGCAGCAAACGCCAAAGCACATCGTTGATGGCGCACTACAGAAACGTGTGTGTTGATGAGCGCGTCAGTGTCGTAGATGAGGGCATCATGTTAAGGAAAAACGTTGCTCCTAATTTGTGGAGCATGTGTGGAGAAAAGGCTTGATTTACTTAGTAACAACATGGAACCTAGAAGGCACGAGAGTTAGAGGTAGACAGAAGGAAACAATTCTGGACTGATGGTTTGATAATGTGGCACGAAAAATGATCAATGACTGAACTGTGATGGTTATGGTTATGGAAGGCCCCGGTATCACTGCGAACGAATTAAAATCCATAATTGCTCAACCGCCCGTGCCAGTGGAATCATCAGAATTAATATCTCATCTCCCAAACATAGAAAAGGTAGCTGCAATCTCCATCATAGCTGACTCAGTACACGGCAAAAGACATAAGCCGAGACCGCACAAAAAGTGAACACAGCCATCTGTTCCCCCTCATGCGATATCATCATACATCGTAAACAATTGCAATAGCGAAACACAGCTCACGGTGTGCACAAAGCACTTAACTCAGTAGCTGCGGCAGCAAACCAAACTGTTTACGTGGCGAACAAGATCTAGTTTATAGAGGAACATGATATCAAGCATCTCTCGGCATGGATCATAAATGATTGAAGGCATTGAACACAACATTAAACTCAGATTTAACCTCATCATTGGCCTTAACATTAACCTCGACATTAGCTTCATCGCTAGTCTCACCATTAATCTCATCACTAATGTCGGCATTACACTAGGCAGTAACCTCAAACATTAATGTCAGCATTAATCTTAATCTCAGCATTGGCCTTAACATTAACCTCGACATTAACCTCGACATTAGCTTCATCGTTAGTCTCACCATTAATCTCATCACTAACGTCGGCATTACACTAGGCAGTAACCTCAAACATTAATGTCAGCATTAATCTCAGCATTAATCTCAGCATTGGCCTTAACATTAACCTCGACATTAGCTTCATCGTTAGTCTCACCATTAATTTCATCACTAACGTCGGCATTACACAAGGCAGTAACCTCAAACATTAATGTCAGCAATAATCTCAGCATTGGCCTTAACATTAACCTCGACATTAACCTCGACATTAGCTTCATCGTTAGTCTCACCATTAATCTCATCACTAACGTCGGCATTACACTAGGCAGTAACCTCAAACATTAATGTCAGCAATAATCTCAGCATTGGCCTTAACATTAACCTCGACATTAACCTCGACATTAGCTTCATCGTTAGTCTCACCATTAATCTCATCACTAACGTCGGCATTACACTAGGCAGTAACCTCAAACATTAATGCCAGCATTAATCTCAGCATTGGCCTTAACATTAACCTCGACATTAACCTCGACATTAGCTTCATCGTTAGTCTCACCATTAATCTCATCACTAACGTCGGCATTACACTAGGCAGTAACCTCAAACATTAATGTCAGCATTAATCTCAGCATTGGCCTTAACATTAACCTCGACATTAACCTCGACATTAGCTTCATCGTTAGTCTCACCATTAATCTCATCACTAACGTCGGCATTACACTAGGCAGTAACCTCAAACATTAATGTCAGCAATAATCTCAGCATTGGCCTTAACATTAACCTCGACATTAACCTCGACATTAGCTTCATCGTTAGTCTCACCATTAATCTCATCACTAACGTCGGCATTACACTAGGCAGTAACCTCAAACATTAATGTCAGCATTAATCTCAGCATTGGCCTTAACATTAACTTCGACATTAGCTTCATCGTTAGTCTCACCATTAATCTCATCACTAACGTCGGCATTACACTAGGCAGTAACCTCAAACATTAATGTCAGCATTAATCGCATCATTGGCCTCAACATTAACCTCGACATTAACCTCGGCATTAGCTTCATCGTTAGTCTCACCATTAATTTCATCACTAACGTCGGCATTACACTAGGCAGTAACCTCAAACATTAATGCCAGCATTAATCTCAGCATTGGCCTTAACATTAACCTCGACATTAGCTTCATCGTTAGTCTCACCATTAATCTCATCACTAACGTCGGCATTACACTAGGCAGTAACCTCAAACATTAATGTCAGCATTAATCGCAGCATTAACTTCGGCATTAACCTCAGCATCAAAATCTGCATTAACATCGGCGTAAACATCCACATTAACCTTAGCATCAATATCTGCATTAACATCGGCGTAAACATCCACATTAACCTCAGCATCAATATCTGCATTAACATCGGCGTGAACATCCACATTAACCTCAGCATCAATATCTGCATTAACATCGGCGTGAACATCCACATTAACCTCAGCATCAATATCTGCATTAACATCGGCGTAAACATCCACATTAACCTCAGAATTAACCATAGCTTAACCTCTGTAGTGATCTCAGCATTAATCTCTGCATTAATACCAGCATTAACCTAAGCATTCAGTCAGCATTTAATTCAGCTGTAACCTCAGTATGAACCTCATCTTTTATCTCGTCATTAACCACTACAGAAAAAACAGTATTAACCTCCTAATTAATTCTAGTATTAACCTCAGCATTAACCTCAGCACTTACCACAGTATTAACCTCGGCACTAACTTCAGTCTTAACCTCCACATTAACCCCAGGATTACACTCAGAGTTAATCTCATCATTAACCTCCGCATTAAACTCTGGATTTTACCTAAATATTATTCTCAGCATTAACCTCGGTATTAATTTCGGCATTAAATTCAGCATTAACCTCATTATTAACTTAAGCATTAACCTCAGCATTAATCTTCGCATAATCTTTATCATTAACCTCGTCATTAATTTCAGCAATGATCTCCTCATTAATCTCAGCAATAATAGCTTCATTAATCTCAGCAATAATCTCCTCATTAATCTCAGCAATAATCTCCTCATTAATCTCAGCAATAATCTCCTCATTAATCTCAGCAATAATCTCCTCATTAATCTCAGCAATAATCTCCTCATTAATCTCAGCAATAATCTCCTGATCAATCTCAGCATTAACTTAAGTATTAACCTAAACGTGAATCTGAACATCACCTCGGCATGAACTTCATCATTAACCTGTGCATTAGCCTCGACACAAACCTCGGTATTAACTTCGGGACTAACCTCGCCGTTAACGCCCACATTAATCTCAACATTAGCCAGAGCATTAACCTCGGCATTAATCTCGGCATTAGCATCAGCACATCTCGCCATTAATTGCATTCAGGTTCTGTTCTCTGCACCCGTTGTCGAGTGTCTCAATGAAGAAAAAAAAATGTATGTGCATATTTGTTATGCGTGTGCAAGTGCTTTAAAGAGAGTATTTGACTGAGTCAAAGTGCGGATAAAAGAATTAGATAGAAAATCAGATTGTGTGAGAAAAGGACATAAGATTTAGATAGTGTCAATGATAAAAAAATAATATAAAATATAATGTGTATGTCGAACGTCGTATAAAAGATATGTGAAGAAGAGTGAGTGAAAGTATGCAAAATTATAACAGGTACAAGGAGAAAGTGTGTACAAAATGAATTAATGAGTGAGAGAGAGAGAGAGAGAGAGAGAGAGAGAGAGAGAGAGAGAGAGATGATATGAAAGATGGAGAATTACAGCAGAACTGTGGGAGAGAAACATTCAGTATGGGAGAAAACAAAAGTGAGAGACTGCGAAAAGAAGATTACGAAAACCACAACGAAGAAAGAGAGAGTACAAAGTGCACAATTCTCCTTCTTCTACCTTTCAGCTCCTTGTGGAGCAAAGGTCTTCAACAAACACTTTCAGCTCCCTGTGAAGCATAAGTCTTCAACAAACACTTTCAGCTCCCTGTGAAGCTTAGGTCTTCAACAAACACTTTCCAAGTCGTTCTGTTTCTAGCAATTCTTTTAAGATCATTCCATGTCTTCCCCATCATCTTCATCTCTGCTTCTAACTGTCTTCTCCAAGAATTCTTTGGTCTTCCTCTTTGTCTTTTTCCCTGGGGATTCCAAAAAGGGCCTGTTGTGTAATACTCTCATTTGGCTTCTGCAGTGTGCGTCCTATCCAGTGGCATCGTCTTAGCTGTACCTCTTTATCCACTGGTATTTGACTGGTACATTTCCATAATTCTATGTTACTGATTTTGTCCTGCCATTTCCATCCTTTCATTCTGCGTAAGCATCTATTAATGAAAGCCTGTATCTTCATGATTGTCAATTTTGTTGTTCTCCATGTTTCACATGTGAAGTTTTTTTGGCTTATTTTTTTTACAGTATGGGATAGCCAGTCCCATGTCCAACCCTCCCTTCTCGCCTCTTAAGAACATGCCTGGTAGGGTACAGCGCCGCTGTTCTTTACTCCCCTTTCGGGCCCCGGCAGCGCACGGGCGAAAGTGCACAATAATAGAAACATATGTGTGGAACAAGGAAACAGCAAAGAAGGTTATTTAAACTGAGACAGTCATCATCAAGCTACAATACCAGCTGTAGGGTTGAAAGCTGGAGGTGATCATTGTTTTTCCTATTACAGCGGCGCTGTCAACACTGTTTTCTCTGTGACTGACAGCAGCTTGGTGAACACTGTTATTTTCTATGACACTGACAGCGGCGTCATCACCTCAGTGCAAAATAAAGACAAGTGGAATAATATTAAAACAGGTAAATGAATTTAAATATTTGGGAACTTTTTTAACCTCAGACGGAAGATGTACAAAAGAGGTGAGATGCAGAATGGCTCAGGCAAAAGCAGCTTTGCAAAAAATGAGGAAGATACTATGCAATCCATTTTTGACATTAGAAACAACAAAAAGAGTTCTTAAATGTTATGTAGCGCCAGTCTTAACATATGGGTGTGAATCATGGACAATAGGACAACAGACAAGAAAATCACTGGAGTCTGTAGAAATGTGATTTTACAGAAGAATGTTGAGAATACCATGGACAGCTAAGAGGAGTAATAAAGGGGTTCTGAGAGAGGTCAAAGCAAAAAGAGAGCTAATTCCCAATGTTAGGAAGAGACAATCATCATTTCTTGGCCATGTAATGAGAAGAGAACAACTGGAATATATTGTAACAACTGGAAAAATTGAGGGACGAAGAAATAGAGGGAAGCAAAGAGAAAAAATAACAGACAGCTTAAGAGATTGGCTTGGCGGAAGGTCAACAACAGAAATGATAAATAGCTGCCGAGATCGAAAATTGTGGAGAGACATGATCACCTACGCCAGTAAGCACGGTACTTGATGTTGCAAACACTGTTTTGTTCCTGTTACACTGACAGTACCGTTGTAAACAATGTTTTTTCACTGTTACACTGACAGTACCGTTGTAAACCCTGTTTTTTTCTGTTACACTGACAGTACCGTTGTGAGCACTGTTTTTTCCCTGTTACTCTGACAGTACCGTTGTAAACCCTGTTTTTTCCTGTTATACTGACAGTACCGTTGTGAACACTGTTTTTTCCTGTTACACTGACAGTACCGTTGTAAACACTGTTTTTTCCTGTTACACTGACAGTACCGTTGTAAACACTGTTTTTTCCTGTTACGCTGACAGTACCGTTGTAAACACTGTTTTTTCCTGTCACACTGACAGTACCGTTGTATACACTGTTTTTTCCTGTTACACTGACAGTACCGTTGTGAACACTGTTTTTTCCTGTTACTCTGACAGTACCGTTGTGAACACTGTTTTTTCCTGTTACACTGACAGTACCGTTGTAAACACTGTTTTTTCCTTTTACACTGACAGTACCGTTGTAAACACTTGTTTTTTCCTTTTACACTGACAGTACCGTTGTGAACACTGTTTTTTTCCTGTTACACTGACAGTACCGTTGTGAACACTGTTTTTTTCTTGTTGCGCTGTTAGTACCGTTGCGAACACTTTTTTTTCCTGTTACACTGACAGTACCGTTGTGAACACTGTTTTTCCTCTTGTACTGACAGTACCGTTGTGAACACTGTTTTTTCCTTTTACACTGACAGTACCGTTGTAAACACTTGTTTTTTCCTTTTACACTGACAGTACCGTTGTGAACACTGTTTTTTTCCTGTTACACTGACAGTACCGTTGTGAACACTGTTTTTTTCTTGTTACGCTGACAGTACCGTTGTAAACAGTGTTTTTTCCTGTCACACTGACAGTACCGTTGTATACACTGTTTTTTCCTGTTACACTGACAGTACCGTTGTGAACACTGTTTTTTCCTGTTACTCTGACAGTACCGTTGTGAACACTGTTTTTTCCTTTTACACTGACAATACCGCTGTGAACACTGTTTTTTTCCTTTTACACTGACAGTACCGTTGTAAACACTTGTTTTTTCCTTTTTCACTGACAGTACCGTTGTGAACACTGATTTTTTCCTGTTACACTGACAGTACCTTTGTGAACACTGTTTTTTTCTTGTTGCGCTGTTAGTACCGTTGTGAACACTTTTTTTTCCTGTTACACTGACAGTACCGTTGTGAACACTGTGTTTCCTCTTGTACTGACAGTACCGTTGTGAACACTGTTTTTTTTCTGTTACACTGACAGTAGCGGTGTGAACACTCTTTTTTTCCTGTTACACTGACAGCGGCGTCGTTATCTCGTTTTATTTAGTCGACATTTCTGTTATAAATTGAGTTCTGTGATTTACTTCATGTTGATTGCCAATAAAATTACACTGTGCTAGTTGGATGTGTTCATTCTATTGGATTCATTGAGATTGAGCTAACGTGTCAATCATGCACAGGTTATCGATAGCGATTAGTTTGGTTAACCCGTTTTGGTGTGACTTGTCAGCTTTGATAAGCGACCTGGCTAAGAGATGGCGAGCTATTACCTAAAACCTTCACTTGTGTGTGGCTACATCCATCTGTGATAAAGGCTTTCGAAGTTAATCTAAACTGAGATTGGATCAGGAGCCGGGGACTCGTAAGCAGTCTCATCTCTGCACTCAATGAAATCCTGGCATCTCCTGGCATATACCTAGTTACAAACTGTATCTTCCAAAGTACTTCCGGATACACTAGGTATGTGAAGGTCACCAAATCTAGACAACAGTGGAACAGTGGTCATGTATACAAACCTGCAAGTACCCCGTCGAGATCTCTCATGCGTGAACGAATACTTCAAGAGTCGCTATAATCCATTTTTTTTTACTAATATTACTATCATAATACTATTAGCATAAATATGACATTGCTTTATTGGTATTTCATGCTTTTAACTTTAAGTTTCTTATTCAAGCATATTTATCAGAAAAACATACTCACTTTTCATCACCATTACCTCCACTAAAATGACGTATAATAGGAATATTTAAATATATATCCCCGTGGAAATAAACATAAAATGGTGTTAAGCAACTAAATCTGTCGAGAGACGAGACAAACTCGGATCCGAAAGATATTTAATATATTACATATTTTATGTGTGTGCCTATTGCCATATATATATATATATATCTCCATGCCCACTTATTTTTTTTTCTTACGTAATGCTGCAGTTTTTTTTGTTGAAATGAATGTAATGGGAAGGAATAGCATGTCCGTTTCTGAGATTCATCACGAGTTTCCGGCTAGAGTTACTGCGTTGCCCGGTAATCATGGCTTCGTTATTCACGCCACTTGTTGGAAACCATCTTGTGACGGGAGAGATGCATCAACGAACATCGATCGAGGGAGGCAAGAGTGCAGCTGAGAGGGAAATGGGTGACTTGAAATACTTTTTGTTTGTTCACAAACAGATGAGAATATTTTTGGCTGTATCCGTTATGATGTGTGTTCTCATAAATATGAAATAATGCTCATACAACGTCATTTTATGTTTAAATTTGTTCTCAGAAAATTGTAATGCCAAGAATATGTCATTTTATATATATATATATATATATATATATATATATATATATATATATATATATATATATGTGTGTGTGTGTGTGTGTGTGTTTGTGTATTATTAACAGAGAGATATTATAACACTAGAACACTGGAAACTGCTACTCGTGCTGTTTCGTTCTATAACTTTGTCTCAAATATTCAGCCTAACCCTATCATGGAGATACCTGTCTTTATACAAATAAAATATCGGAAAATACAGATATACAATTTATTTCCTAATTGTGTTCATAACCCTATGCCATAATCATGAGTAAACATGCATGAAAGACATAGCTAATGACAGCTATTTTTTTAGGCAGCTTAGTTGGGTGTGTGCTCCATCAATTTTTTCTCGAGGCAAGACGCTGTGTCGATGGCGTAGGAGTTCGATCATGCTCCGGGCTGTCTATTTTTCTTTGTTTGTTTCTGTTGATTATTTGTGATTTTTTTCCGAGCACTGTATACCTCTTCCCCTGAAATAATTCGCCTTCCCTATGTATATCTTATGCTTGATCTGTGTTCTGTGATTTACTATAACGCTCAGACTATACTATAACGATCCGACTATACTATAGCGCTCAGACTATACTATAGCGCTCAGACTATACTATAACGATCAGACTATACTATAACGCTCAGACTATACTATAACGATCAGACTATGTTATAACGATCAGACTATACAATAACGCTCAGACTATACTATATCGCTCAGACTATATTATAACGATCAGACTATACTATAACGCTTAGAACATAGTATAACGCTCAGACTATACTATAACGCTCATACTATACTAGAACGCTCAGACTATACTAGAACGCTGAGACTATACTAGAACGCTGAGACTATACTATAACGCTGAGACTATACTATAACGCTCAGACTATACTATAACGCTCAGACTATCGCATTTTTAATCTGTGACCACATAGAGATGAAAACTAACTTACTATGTTTTTTTCTATTTCTAACGTTTGACTTCAGTTTAAATCGTAGGTTCAGCAGTACCACATCTGCTATGCTTTACAGAAAGATGTTAAAGCAAATTCAATACATAAATTGCTGAATTATTAACAACTTTACCACCATCAGGACCAGCGTGTACACACTTCCTCACTAGTTCTAGCAGCTGCTCTATTTGTTTTTCCCAACGTAGACACTCTCCATTTGCTGAATGGACAAAGTGCCTATAGGGTCGCCTGGTCTGTTAACTCTAAAAAATAATTAAAACTGAGCGCATTATTTTAATTGTGATTATCATTTCTTTGAAAGACTTTCGTTTTAGTCGCGATGTTAAGTTATAAGTTTAACAATTTTCACAAGCTGCGGTGACAACGTGGCACTCACGCTCGTCTTCTAATTACAGAGTCGGGGGTTCAGATCTCAACTCATCGACATTTGTTTCTTTCCTGACTGACACGACTTCGGGGTACACCGATCCTCTGAAAATAGGTACGAGGAAATTTGTTTCCCAGAAAGTAGGGCGGCTTGCAGTAATACTGACCAGAGAACTCATAAATTAGCTTATGGTCATTGACAAATAGTATGCTAATATAGGGTGTTTATAAAGTCTCACTACACTTGGTATCTAGGTCAATTTGAAAAAAATGTTTATGACGTCATCACAATATGTGCTCAATGGTAAGTTCACTTGTTGCGACAGTTTTCTTAATGACTTGTCTGGACTTTTAAGGATTCTGTCTTGGATATATAAACATATTTCATCATTCACAGCAGGCCTACCAGATCGTGGAGCATCTTCCACATTTCCAGTAGCAATAAACTTATTCAACAAATTTCATTGACAGTGGGAGCACATATTGTGATGACGTCATAAACATTTTTTTTTCAAATTGACCTAGATACCAAGTGTAGTGAGACTTTATAAACACCCTGTGTATCATGTTCCTTGACAAGATGGGAAGAACGTGGGTTCATACAGGACGAACAATTTACATGTACAGGCAACACAACAGAACATCAACAAGGTGTAGAAACGCTAATAAAAAGAGAGATACAAAAATATATAAGTACCGACTGGATATACAATGATTTGATTATACTACTCAAGATGAAAGCAAAACCATTCGACATAGCAATAAATCAGACATACATACGTACGACCTAGTCAAGGCTATACAGGTGGACAATGAGAGGAATACAATGAAGCTCTAAATAAAGTTATGAAGCAATTGAAATCGTCGGACCTGTTGATTGTAGTGAGTGATATGAATGCTAAGGTAAGATATGGTAGGTATGAAATCATGGTTTAGGGAAAATAAATGAAAGATGAGAAAGATTAATACAATTTTGTGAATAAAACAGGCTGTTAACATGTAACACAAACTTTGTGAAAAAAGAACAGAAAACTATACACATGGAAAAGCCATGGCGGCTAAGAAGAAGAACCAAGCAGACTACATAATGATAAAAGATAGGTTCCGTAACAGCTTAAAGAAAGAAAGCCAAAACCTATCCAGTAGCAGATGTTAACTCACATCACAATCTTGTAATGATTAAAATGAAAGTCAAACTAAAGAGAAACAAACAAAAGACTAATTCATCAACAATACCACTAGACAGAACAGCTTTAAATCAAAATGATGTTAAAAATACTTATGCAATACAAATAAAGAACACATAATAGAAGCTGCCAGAAGAAGGGATTGAGCAGTACAGAAGAGAAAATCCAGATTAAAAGTTATAACCAAATAGCTATGCAATAAAAAAAAGTATATAAGAAACTTGCGACATCTTACCTAAAAAGGAAAACAACAAAAATAAAACAAAAATGCATCACTGACGCTATCTTGGAAAAAAATAGAAGAAAGAAAACAAGCGAAGAACACTACCAAATACATCAAAATAGATAATTAAACACGCAACATGTGCAAAAAACTAAAGAAGACTGGCTCAGCCTATGATGTCTAGAAATCGAAACTGTTAAAAATAAAAAACAAGATTTAAGAGGGATGCACACAGAAATAAAGACAATGACAAGTAAAAATAAAAGAAAGCCACTGAAAGTGGATGTATTAGAAACAGAAAAGTAATTACGTTAATAGACAACAAAGATATAATCAATAGATGACAGGTATATATAGCAGAATTATTTTACAACAAAAAGGAAAAGAAGCCGATTATAAAATGTATGTCAGGCTATAAAATCTTAAAATTGGAAGTGGAAAAACCTATACAAACAATGAACAAAGGAAAAGTTGTAACACCTGACAAAATACAGATAAAGATGATAAAGGCACTAGGAGATTTGGGCATTGAGTTGATAATAGACATATGCAACGACTTATACCATACAGGATACAATCCAAACGAACTGAATACAGTAGCTTTCATTGCATTGCATAAAATGAATGGTGCAGTTGAATGCAGTGATATTAGAACAATAAGCGTACGAGTAATAAAAATCTTGCTAAAAGTTATACAAGGAAGGATTCAGAATAAAGCCAATATGGGATTAAAAGAACAACAATTCGGATTTTTGAAAAATAGTGGGACAGTAAGAAAGGGGCGCGTACTATCACCCTACTATTTATTGCATACATAGACATCGTATGCAAGGTAGACAACCCATCCGGGACAGAGAAGACCAATAGGATTATATTTTACAGACGACCAGGCACAAATACATGGAAAACAGAAGACCTACAAGATCACTTGAATAAACAACAGAACAAACACAAAATACAACATGAAAATTAACATCAACAAAACAGAAATCATGAACATAGCAAAAGTGAAACCGATCAAGATAACTATAGACGGCAGACGACTAAAACAGGGGAATTTAAATACCCAGGATGTCTAGTTACACACAACAAAGCACAAACAGCAGAGATAGACCTAAGATGCAACAAAGCTTGTGAAATCATTGAACAGCTATCACCACTATTGTCCAACAAGGAAATAACTCTAGAGGCGAAACGGGTACTTTACAATACATTCTTCATTCCAACGTTTTGCTACCAATGTCAGTCCTGGGCTCTAGATGTCAGAACAATAAGTAAAATAACCTCTACAGAGATGAAATGTGTTAGACGAATGAGAGGAAAAAGCCTGAGAGATAAGATCTGAAATGAAGGACTGAAAAAAATCTGGGGATAGCCCCGCCATAGAATATATAAAGAAACAAGAGATAAAATGGTTTGGCCCAGTGACAAGGTAGAGAGATCAAAACACAACACAACGAGTCTTCATTAAACGTTGCGAGAACACCAGACCAAAGAGTCGACTACGCAAAAGATGAATTGACGGAATATTAGAAACAACAAGAAACATAACAGCAGCAGAGGCAAACGCAAAAGCAAAAGATGGCAAATTATATCTCCCCTCAGCGGTGAAAGGCAAATGAGGAAGGAAAGAAGAAGAGACAGAGGAAGAAGTGGGACAAAAGAAGCCATATTCTGCATGATGACATTAATCAAAAAGTATACAGAAGCAAACGAACCAATATATGCCTGCTTCATAGACTATACCAAAGCTTTTGATAGAATACACCATAAATAACTTATAGACTGACTAAATGATATTCATCTAGATAATATGGACATATGACGAATATGTAATTTATACTGGAGGCAAACAGCAATAATAAAATATAACAAAGAGAACTTTAAGTAATTGATATAAAAAGAAGAGTAAAGCAGAATGCATCCTATCACCAAACTTGTTCAATCTATACACTAAGCAAATCTTTAAAAACATCATAGAGATGCCAGGCCTACAAATTAATTATTAATGGAAAGATAATCAATAACCTAAGATATGCTGATTATACTGTATTTCTAGCAGAAAATCCTTGAAGATCCACAACAATTACTTAATGAAATAAACATGACAAGCAAAAGCTAATGATTATATATGAATATCAAAAAGACAAAAACTATGTTCATAAACAAAGATAATACTCAAAACCTACAAGTGGATTAAAATTGTATAACTGAAATAAACAAAAGAATAGGAATGGCAAAAAGTAATTTTAATGTCATGAAAATTATACTGACATAAAAACACCAGGGCTAAAACTATGAACAGAAAAATTATATATCATCTCAACATTCCTGTGTGGTGCAGAAACATAGACATTAGACAAGAAAACAGAACAGAAAATTGAAGCCTTTGAAATAGGAATTTATATAAGAATAAGAAGAAATAATAAGTAAATAAAGAGCCCCCGTCACGCAAAGTGGCGTATAGGGAATATGGTGTTAATGACCAAAATTTTTACAGACCTTCGGCACATGATTTTTGGGGTAATGTGGTCGGTATTACGCCCCTGCCGCTTTACTTTCCCAGAAGAAATCAGGTACCCATTTAAAGATAGGTTAAAAACGGAAGCCGTCGGTCAGGATCGAACCCGACCTCTTGTCCTTTGTAGTCCAGTTCACTAACCACTGAGCCATCGCGGCTCAAATATGAAGAAATGGATGGAAATAAAAGAAAACAAATGATGAGTCTTAAAAGAACCCAAAAAAAATGAAAAGAGAACTACTAATACAATTCAAACAAGAGAAATGAGATTTGTTTATTTTTGTTAAAAGACATTGCAACCTACTAAAAGTAATTTTGGAAGGGAAAATACAAGGTACAAGAGACAGACCAAGACTAACATGGACGAGTAACATCAAAAGATGAACAAGTCAGCCTATGACAACCTGCATAATCAAAGCATGAGAAAGAGATGAATTGGGCTTCATGGTAGCTAACCTTCGTTGCGAAGACGGCACTCAATGATGATGATGATTATGTTTCTTATATACGTCACTAGTCGTTATAACAAGTACATCTGGTACAGTCGTTATAACAAGGACACTTTTCTCACTTTTATTTCCATCGTCTCATTGCTATCATTTGTGTATACTCCAATATCATGTTTAGCATTTCTAAGATATAAATATTTACAAACAGTGCATTTTATTATTTTAAATTAGTATTTTAGACAATTGAGAGATCCCTACAATTCTACTGCTAAAGTGTGTCTGTGTGAATGTTCATACCTACCTAAAAGTCATCATGGTCATCTTGTCACACGTTCTTTGCAGAACGTTGTATTCATAACAGTCCATCCGTAAAGATCTTCAGCAGGATCTGTGTCTCTAGCAAGACCTCCATCTCTAGCAATATTTCTGTCTCTAGCAGGATATCTGTCTCTAGCAATATTTCTGTCTCTAGCAGGATATCTGTCTCTAGCAGGATCTCTGTCTATAGCAGGATATCTGTCTCTAGCAATATTTCTGTCTCTAGCAGGATATCTGTCTCTAGCAATATTTCTGTCTCTAGCAGGATATCTGTCTCTAGCAGGATCTCTGTCTCTAGCAATATTTCTGTCTCTAGCAGGATATCTGTCTCTAGCAGGATATCTGTCTCTAGCAGGATCTCTGTCTATAGCAGGATCTCTGTCTCTAGCAGGATATCTGTCTCTAGCAGGATATCTGTCTCTAGCAGGATATCTGTCTCTAGCAGGATCTCTGTCTCTAGCAAGATCTCTGTCTCTAGCAGGATCTCTGTCTCTAGCAAGATCTCTGTCTCTAGCAGGATCTCTGTCTCTAGCAGGATCTCTGTCTCTAGCAAGATCTCTGTCTCTAGCAGGATCTCTGTCTCTAGCAAGACCTCCATCTCTAGCAATATTTCTGTCTCTAGCAGGATATCTGTCTCTAGCAGGATATCTGTCTCTAGCAGGATCTCTGTCTCTAGCAAGATCTCTGTCTCTAGCAGGATCTCTGTCTCTAGCAAGATCTCTGTCTCTAGCAGGATCTCTGTCTCTAGCAGGATCTCTGTCTCTAGCAAGATCTCTGTCTCTAGCAGGATCTCTGTCTCTAGCAAGATCTCTGTCTCTAGCAGGATCTCTGTCTCTAGCAAGATCTCTGTCTCTAGCAGGATCTCTGTCTCTAGCAGGATCTCTGTCTCTAGCAGGATCTCTGTCTCTAGTAGGATCTCTGTCTCTAGCAAGATCTCTGTCTCTAGCAAGATCTCTGTCTCTAATAGGATCTCTGTCTCTAGCAGGATCTCTGTCTCTAGCTGGATCTCTGTCTCTAGCAGGATCTCTGTCTCTAGCAAGATCTCTGTCTCTAGCAAGATCTCTGTCTCTAATAGGATCTCTGTCTCTAGCAGGATCTCTGTCTCTAGCAGGATTTCTATCTCTAGCAGGATTTCTGTCTCTAGCAGGATTTCTGTCTCTAGCAAGATCTCTGTCTCTAGCAAGATCTCTGTCTCTAGCAGGATCTCTGTCTCTAGCAAGATCTCTGTCTCTAGCAAGATCTCTGTCTCTAGCAAGATCTCTGTCTCTAGCAAGATCTCTGTCTCTAGCAGGATCTCTGTCTCTAGCAAGATCTCTGTCTCTAGCAGGATCTCTGTCTCTAGTAGGATCTCTGTCTCTAGCAGGATTTCTGTCTCTAGCAGGATTTCTGTCTCTAGCAAGATCTCTGTCTCTAGTAGGATCTCTGTCTCTAGTAGGATCTCTGTCTCTAGCAGGTTTTCTGTCTCTAGCAGGATCTCTGTCTCTAGCTAGATCTCTGTCTCTAGCAAGATCTCTGTCTCTAGCAGGATCTCTGTCTCTAGCAAGATCTCTGTCTCTAGCAAGATCTCTGTCTCTAGTAGGATCTCTGTCTCTAGCTAGATCTCTGTCTCTAGCAAGATCTCTGTCTCTTGCAAGATCTCTGTCTCTAGCAAGATCTCTGTCTCTAGTAGGATTACTGTCTCTAGCAGGATCTCTGTCTCTAGCAAGATCTCTGTCTCTAGCAAGATCTCTGTCTCTAGCAAGATCTCTGTCTCTAGCAAGATCTCTGTCTCTAGCAAGATCTCTGTCTCTAGCAAGATCTCCGTCTCTAGTAGGAATTCTATCTCTAGCAAGATCTCTGTCTCTAGCAAGATCTCTGTCTCTAGCAAGATCTCCGTCTCTAGTAGGAATTCTATCTCTAGCAAGATCTCTGTCTCTAGCAAGATCTCTGTCTCTAGCAAGATCTCTGTCTCTAGTAAGATCTCTGTCTCTAGCAAGATCTCTGTCTCTAGCAAGATCTCTGTCTCTAGCAAGATCTCTGTCTCTAGTAGGATTTCTATCTCTAGCAAGATCTCTGTCTCTAGCAGGATTTCTGTCTCTAGCAAGATCTCTGTCTCTAGCAAGATCTCTGTCTCTAGCAGGATTTCTGTCTCTAGCAAGATCTCTGTCTCTAGTAGGATCTCTGTCTCTAGTAGGATCTCTGTCTCTAGCAGGATCTGTGTCTCTAGCCGGATCTCTGTCTCTAGCAGGATCTCTGTCTCTAGCAAGATCTCTGTCTCTAGTAGGATCTCTGTCTCTAGCAGGATCTCTGTCTCTAGCCGGATCTCTGTCTCTAGCAGGATCTCTGTCTCTAGCAGGATCTCTGTCTCTAGCCGGATCTCTGTCTCTAGCAAGATCTCTGTCTCTAGCAAGATCTCTGTCTCTAGTAGGATCTCTGTCTCTAGCAGGATCTCTGTCTCTAGCCGGATCTCTGTCTCTAGCAGGATCTCTGTCTCTAGCAGGATCTCTGTCTCTAGCAGGATCTCTGTCTCTAGCAGGATCACTGTCTCTAGCAAGATCTCTGTCTCTAGTAAGATCTCTGTCTCTAGCAAGATCTCTATCTCTAGCCGGATCTCTGTCTCTAGTAAGATCTCTGTCTCTAGCAGGATCTCTGTCTGTAGTAGGATCTCTGTCTCTAGCAAGATCTCTGTCTCTAGCAGGATCTTTATCTCTAGCAAGATCTCTATATCTAGCAAGATCTCTGTCTTTAGCAAGATTTCTGTCTCTAGCAAGATTTCTGTCTCTAGCAAGATCTCTGTCTCCAGTAGGATTTCTATCTCTAGCAAGATTTCTGTCTCTAGTAGGATTTCTATCTCTAGCAAGATTTCTGTCTGTAGTAGGATTTCTATCTCCAGCAAGATCTCTGTCTCTAGCAGGATTTCTATCTCTAGCAAGATCTCTGTCTCTAGTAGGATCTCTGTCTCTAGCAGGATCTCTGTCTCTAGCAAGATCTATATCTCTAGCAAGATCTCTGTCTCTAGTAGGATTTCTATCTCTAGCAAGATTTCTGTCTCTAGTAGGATTTCTATCTCTAGCAAGATCTCTGTCTCTAGTAGGATTTCTATCACTAGCAAGATTTCTGTCTCTAGCAAGATCTCTGTCTCTAGCAGGGTCTCTGTCTCTAGCCGGATCTCTGTCTCTAGCAAGATCTCTGTCTCTAGCAGGATTTCTGTCTCTAGCCGGATCTCTGTCTCTAGCAGGATCTCTGTCTCTAGCCGGATCTCTGTCTCTAGCCGGATCTCTGTCTCTAGCAAGATCTCTGTCTCTAGCAAGATCTCTGTCTCTAGCAAGATCTCTGTCTCTAGCCGGATCTCTGTCTCTAGCAAGATCTCTGTCTCTAGCAAGATCTCTGTCTCTAGCAGGATCTCTGTCTCTAGCCGGATCTCTGTCTCTAGCAAGATCTCTGTCTCTAGCAAGATCTCTGTCTCTAGCAGGATCTCTGTCTCTAGTCGGATCTCTGTCTCTTGCAAGATCTCTGTCTCTAGCAAGATCTCTGTCTCTAGCAAGATCTCTGTCTCTAGCAGGATCTCTGTCTCTAGCCGGATCTCTGTCTCTAGCAAGATCTCTGTCTCTAGCAAGATCTCTGTCTCTAGCCGGATCTCTGTCTCTAGCAAGATCTCTGTCTTTAGCAGGATCTATGTCTCTAGCCGGATCTCTAGCCGGATCTCTGTCTCTAGCAAGATCTCTGTCTCTAGCAGGATCTATGTCTCTAGCCGGATCTCTGTCTCTAGCAAGATCTCTGTCTCTAGCAAGATCTCTGTCTCTAGCAGGATCTCTGTCTCTAGCCGGATCTCTGTCTCTAGCAAGATCTCTGTCTCTAGCAAGATCTCTGTCTCTAGCAGGATCTCTGTCTATAGCAAGATCTATGTCTCTAGCAAGATCTCTGTCTCTAGTAAGATCTCTGTCTCTAGCAGGATCTCTGTCTCTAGCAAGATCTCTGTCTCTAGCAGGATTTCTGTCTCTAACCGGATCTCTGTCTCTAGCAAGATCTCTATCTCTAGCAAGATCTCTGTCTCTAGCAGGATTTCTGTCTCTAGCAAGATCTCTGTCTCTAGTAAGATCTCTGTCTCTAGCAAGATCTCTATCTCTAGCCGGATCTCTGTCTCTAGCAAGATCTCTATCTCTAGCCGGATCTCTGTCTCTAGCAAGATCTCTATCTCTAGCCGGATCTCTGTCTCTAGTAAGATCTCTGTCTCTAGCAGGATCTCTGTCTCTTGCAAGATCTCTGTCTCTAGCAAGATCTCTGTCTCTAGTAGGATCTCTGTCTCTAGTAGGATTTCTGTCTCTAGTAGGATCTCTTTCTCTAGCAAGATCTCTGTCTCTAGTAGGATTTCTTTCTCTAGTAGGATCTCTGTCTCTAGTAGGATCTCTGTCTCTAGTAGGATCTCTTTCTCTAGCAAGATCTCTGTCTCTAGCAAGATCTCTGTCTCTAGCAAGATCTCTATCTCTAGCCGGATCTCTGTCTCTAGTAAGATCTCTGTCTCTAGCAGGATCTCTGTCTCTAGTAGGATCTCTGTCTCTAGCAGGATCTCTGTCTCTAGTAGGATCTCTGTCTCTAGTAAGATCTCTGTCTCTAGCAGGATCTCTGTCTATAGCAAGATCTCTGTCTCTAGCAGGATCTCTGTCTATAGCAAGATCTATTTCTTTAGCAAGATCTCTGTCTCTAGTAAGATCTCTGTCTCTAGCAGGATCTCTGTCTCTAGCAAGATCTCTGTCTCTAGCAAGATCTCTGTCTCTAGTAAGATCTCTGTCTCTAGCAGGATCTCTGTCTCTAGCAAGATCTCTGTCTCTAGCAGGATTTCTGTCTCTAACCGGATCTCTGTCTCTAGCAGGATTTCTGTCTCTAGCAAGATCTCTGTCTCTAGCAGGATTTCTGTCTCTAGCAAGATCTCTGTCTCTAGCAGGATTTCTGTCTCTAACCTGATCTCTGTCTCTAGCAGGATTTCTGTCTCTAGCAAGATCTCTGTCTCTAGCAGGATTTCTGTCTCTAGCAAGATCTCTGTCTCTAGCAGGATTTCTGTCTCTAGCAAGATCTCTGTCTCTAGCAGGATTTCTGTCTCTAGCAGGATCTCTGTCTTTAGCAACGTCTCCATCTTCTTCTGTTGTCACTTGAAAGTTCTCTTTGTTGCCTTAAAACCACATTCTGATGCGTCATCCAGGGACCATGCCTTCCACTAATGTTCTTTCCACAACAATGTGTCTTATGACGTGGCATAGTATTCCCTCTATAGAATGGTGTTTATAAGCCAGTTATTTTTTTAATGTTTAATGTTTTCAAATATGGCTTAACTGATCTTTTTCATTATCCAAGGTGTATACCACCAAGATTATTTTCTGCAGCATTTTGTTTCGAATGTATCATTTTCTTTCTTACTGTTTACGTGATTGTCCTTAGTTCACAACCAGTTGGCGATATCGGAAAGATACTTGCCCTCAGTAATTTTAATTTTCTTGCCTTACAATATTTGTGCATTATGTTCTTCATGACGTTTAATTTGTATGTTGCTATTTCTATTTTTATTTTGATCTCTTTCTTGTAGTCTCCATTGTTAGTTTCTACAGATCCCACATAGTCATAGTTTGTTACACTTTCCAGTTCTTCGCTCTTGATGATGGTTTTGGATTGGCTTTTTACTCTCTCAACGGATATTACTTATCTTGGTTTTGATGAGGTTTTACTTTTCACCTTGAATTATCGGACCAAATAACCACGACTTGTGTATAAAAAATAGGTCAGTGGTTAGTGAACTGGACTACAAAGGACAAGGGGTAGGGTTCGATCCCAACCGACGGCTGCGGGTTCACCCAGCCTTTAATGGGTACCGGATTTTTTATGGGAAAGTGAAGCGGTACGGGCGTAATACCGACCACATTACCCAAAAAATCATGTGCCGAAGGTCTGTAAAATTTATGGTCACTAACACCATATTCCCTATACGCCATTTGGCGTGACAGGGGTACTTTACTTTTTTTACTGTGTATAAATAGGAAAAAAACAATTGCTTACACCGAGACAGATCCAGGGTTACACAAAGTGAAGAATCGTTAAAACAGCAGCAAAAAGCAGTGGCTGTATTCACAAAAAAGAGAACTTTGTATTCCCCTAGACACATATAGGGTATATGTAGAATTGATGAAGATGGAGAAGATGAAGGTGGCTATAAATGTGTAAGCTTTTACTAATTTTCTTTGACATGTTTCTCACCTTGCCTCATTAGAACAGATGTTGTCTGCTAAAACCCTTGACAGGGCTGTTCTGTTGTCTGTGATGCTACACGTTAAATCCATTTCTAAAAATAAGATTCTTTTCAGACCCATTCATTGAAGATGTAGCGACACGCCCCCTTTCTTCAAAATGCTGCCGTCACCAACATCACGCCCATATATAATCAACATATAATAAATAGACGCATGGAAATACAATTGACACAAGTGATAAATAAAAGCAGAAAATAATAGAGAGAATTTCTAAAGGATATACTCATTCTCAAAACGACCCTGTACTAGCAAGACCAGCGAGAAATGATCTCATGGAAGAGGATTCTCCAAACAGTGTTTAATTATTGTTCAATGCTATTTATGCTATTTTAAATTACAAGCCGCGACGGATCGTTGGTTACTTGACTGGTCTACTGAGGACAAGAGATCGGATTCGATGCTGATCGACGGCTTCTTAGCCGTAAATGGGTACTAGACTTCTTGGGAAAAAAGATCGTACTGTCGTAATGCTTGCAGCATGGTAGGAAAGGAGCCGATGGTCAGTACGAGTATGGGTGTTAGCGTTGTACGCTGCAGGAGTGACGAGTTTGTTTTTATTTATTTATTTATTTAAGGTCAAAGGGTACAAATGCGTTCTCTATGTATGATTTATTGTGTGCATACCACCGATAAAACTAGACAGAGCCGTGGAGTGTCTATCATTGTGTTAGCTTTTATGAGCTGTCTACATACACACTGACAATAATATTGTTTATATTGACATATCCACCTTTATCTGACTTTTCATTCATCTTCAGTGCCGTGGGAGATACAAAGTTATAGGCCTGCTCCTCTAGCATCTCAATAATTGATATATGATGTTTATTCCCTTATACAGTCATTCCATCTCACTCTGGGTGTCTCTAGAGCTGTGTGTTACTCTCCACTTTCCTGAGGAAAATATGCCTTTGGGCCTTTTATTGCATACATTCTCAAAGCAGTTCCTGCAGGTATGCAAACCATTTTTTTTCTAATATAATTCTAGGCTATTCTGAGCTGTTATGTTATCTTCTGATATCTTTCAAATGCTGCTACTAGTCTAGGCTATTCTGAGCTGTTATGTTATCTTCTGATATCTTTCAAATGCTGCTACTAGTCTAGGCTATTCTGAGCTGTTATGTTATCTTCTGATATATTTCAAATGCTGCTACTAGTCTAGGCTATTCTGGGCTGTTATGTTATCTTCTGATATATTTCAAATGCTGCTACTAGTCTAGGCTATTCTGAGCTGTTATGTTATCTTCTGATATATTTCAAATGCTGCTACTAGTCTAGGCTATTCTGAGCTGTTATGTTATCTTCTGATATATTTCAAATGCTGCTACTAGTCTAGGCTATTCTGAGCTGTTATGTTATCTTCTGATATATTTCAAATGCTGCTACTAGTCTAGGCTATTCTGAGCTGTTATGTTATCTTCTGATATATTTCAAATGCTGCTACTAGTCTAGGCTATTCTGAGCTGTTATGTTATCTTCTGATATATTTCAAATGCTGCTACTAGTCTAGGCTATTCTGAGCTGTTATGTTGTCTTCTGATATATTTCAAATGCTGCTACTAGTCTAGGCTATTCTGAGCTGTTATGTTGTCTTCTGATATATTTCAAATGCTGCTACTAGTCTAGGCTATTCTGAGCTGTTATGTTATCTTCTGATATATTTCAAATGCTGCTACTAGTCTAGGCTATTCTGAGCTGTTATGTTATCTTCTGATATATTTCAAATGCTGCTACTAGTCTAGGCTATTCTGAGCTGTTATGTTATCTTCTGATATCTTTCAAATGCTGCTACTAGTCTAGGCTATTCTGAGCTGTTATGTTATCTTCTGATATCGTTCAAATGCTGCTACTAGTCTAGGCTATTCTGAGCTGTTATGTTATCTTCTGATATATTTCAAATGCTGCTACTAGTCTAGGCTATTCTGAGCTGTTATGTTATCTTCTGATATATTTCAAATGCTGCTACTAGTCTAGGCTATTCTGAGCTGTTATGTTATCTTCTGATATCTTTCAAATGCTGCTACTAGTCTAGGCTATTCTGAGCTGTTATGTTATCTTCTGATATATTTCAAATGCTGCTACTAGTCTAGGCTATTCTGGGCTGTTATGTTATCTTCTGATATATTTCAAATGCTGCTACTAGTCTAGGCTATTCTGAGCTGTTATGTTATCTTCTGATATATTTCAAATGCTGCTACTAGTCTAGGCTATTCTGAGCTGTTATGTTATCTTCTGATATATTTCAAATGCTGCTACTAGTCTAGGCTATTCTGAGCTGTTATGTTATCTTCTGATATATTTCAAATGCTGCTACTAGTCTAGGCTATTCTGAGCTGTTATGTTATCTTCTGATATATTTCAAATGCTGCTACTAGTCTAGGCTATTCTGAGCTGTTATGTTATCTTCTGATATATTTCAAATGCTGCTACTAGTCTAGGCTATTCTGAGCTGTTATGTTATCTTCTGATATATTTCAAATGCTGCTACTAGTCTAGGCTATTCTGAGCTGTTATGTTGTCTTCTGATATATTTCAAATGCTGCTACTAGTCTAGGCTATTCTGAGCTGTTATGTTATCTTCTGATATATTTCAAATGCTGCTACTAGTCTAGGCTATTCTGAGCTGTTATGTTATCTTCTGATATATTTCAAATGCTGCTACTAGTCTAGGCTATTCTGAGCTGTTATGTTATCTTCTGATATCTTTCAAATGCTGCTACTAGTCTAGGCTATTCTGAGCTGTTATGTTATCTTCTGATATCGTTCAAATGCTGCTACTAGTTTAGGCTATTCTGAGCTGTTATGTTATCTTCTGATATATTTCAAATGCTGCTACTAGTCTAGGCTATTCTGAGCTGCTATGTTATCTTCTGATATCTTTCAAATGCTGCTACTAGTCTAGGCTATTCTGAGCTGTTAAGTTATCTTCTGATATCTTTCAAATGCTGCTACTAATCTAGGCTATTCTGAGCTGTTATGTTATCTTCTGATATCTTTCAAATGCTGCTACTAGTCTAGGCTGTTCTGAGCTGTTATGTTATCTTCTGATATCTTTCAAATGCTGCTACTAGTCTAGGCTGTTCTGAGCTGTTATGTTATCTTCTGATATCTTTCAAATGCTGCTACTTCTAATCAAGTCGGCAGTTTTTTTGGAAAATTGTAGCACTAACATGGCACCCGAGATTCTCGCGAGACCTTTCCTATAAGTACTACTTTATTGACTATTCATCTGGTTTGTTGCCTTGCAGCGTTAGAGAAAATCTTTTGTTTGTGTCAATATTCTGCAGTGTGTCTCATAAATGCTTCCAATAATCTTGACCGTTACTTCATTTTAATCCATTGTTATCATGGTTCTCGTCATTATCGACACATTATTAGTTTTGATTAAAGCGTTATTACTTAAAATTACATTAATAACATTGCATTATAACATTGCATTATAACATTGCATTATAACATTGCATTATAACATTCTCCCGTGTGTTACCAGGGCCTCATTATGTGGGAAGTAAAGAATAGTGACACTGTGACCTTCCAGGCATGTCGTAAGAGGCGACTAAGGTGATTGATCGATGGCTTGACAAGCTGTCATTGTAAAAAGCATTGTTATGGAAACAGACCATAGATTTTAGAAGCAGTGATCTCTGCAATATGTGCCATTTTGGCACGCAAGTTTTCTGTTTTTGAGATTGTATTTCTGCTTTATGTGCCGTCTTCTGCTAGAAAGGACAATAGATAGATAGATTATACACATGTTTTCTAAAGTTCCCACTCTCCCGTACTCTTTGATTTATTTATTTCTTTCAGCTTCACTCATAATTGACTTTCTGTCTTCTTCATTTGAGCCTGTTCTCTGTTGAATCCTTCCTCCATTTATCACATTGCTATTGCTCCGTACCACAGAGTCAGCATTATTTCTCTGTGCTCACTTTCTCTCGCTGTCAACAACAAAATTATGTTCTCACTTTTACCAAGCTCACCTATATCGCTCTTCGATTTTCTTGTCTTTCGTTCAATCCATCGATTCTTCGTATCCTGTTTCAGTATCTCCCTCTTCTCTCTCTCTCTCTCTCTCTCTCTCTCTCTCTCTCTACCTCTCTCTCTCTATTATCTACCCATTCACAGTATTATAAAGTCAATTGTAAATAAATAAGTTAAGAACATACTTTTATATGATGCAATCTGTATGCTATTCTCATTATCATTTGTGGACATATAATAATGTATATAATGAGGTCACTACATTAATTCTCCTCTACTAGGCTGTTTTTTTTTTAAAATATTAATAACGAACCCAGCAATTCTTTTCGCTATT
Organism: Megaustenia siamemsis; assembly: GCA_032433765.1. Taxonomy (NCBI): domain Eukaryota; kingdom Metazoa; phylum Mollusca; class Gastropoda; order Stylommatophora; family Ariophantidae; genus Megaustenia; species Megaustenia siamemsis. The sequence continues at coordinate 20,645,973 of JAVIAB010000092.1, read as the reverse complement.
GCTGTATTTAACTGATTTCTCATATATTGATAGTTTTTACTATTTATTTTCAACATGCAGATATATTTATAAACCTATTTTAAAGTTATTTATGCTACATGCTATTTTTATTTCACTTTTTACCAATGAATTCACGAAGAGGATGACGCAGGACTGTAAGTAGCTTAGCAACAATAAACCTAAAAACGACGGTCCCTGTGAAAAGCTGTATTTAACTTTGTCATGACGCAAAAAATGGCAATTTTTATTATGGTCCACTTATTGATTAGGCAGGATATGACGCATCCCACATATTAATTTACTAAAAGTGTGTACTTTATATATGTATCAAATTCACAAGTTAAAGATCATGAATATTTTCTGAAATCTCTGGTGAGAAGGATTTTTGCTTTGATTGAACTATTCTTGAGCTGCTAAATAAATAAATTTTTCGACATTGTCGCAGTTGTCCTGAAGACCAACACCAGAAGGACGGTGTAGGCGAGTGAACCATGTCGACTATGTATTCTTTCCATCAATAAATGAGATAGGCTTGGTATAAACGGCTCCACAATTCTGATATCTTCTCCGTGCAAACACACTCTTGAAGCTTGTCTCAAATTGGATTTTGTTCCCAACGATTCTTGCAACATAGAGTAGAAAATTCCCATAAAATATGAGAGAAATCCCTGTCACATATAAGCATTTATATGAGTCTTCAGAAATATGAAACGATCTGGGAGTAATTGGTGTGGGATAATTTCAGCAGTGTTGTCCCTCCCACCCGTCCAGGGAAATAAACACACACTGTCTGTGAGCCAATTGAACGTCTAATGTGGTGATTACTCCACAGGGGAAATCTGCCCATCCAAAACTGGACAATTTTTAACTTGCCCGTTTTCTTTATTTCTTGTATTTTTGTGTGCATGCTCCTTTCAACGCTCATTCTCCAGACTTTAGAGACAAGAGAGCTACACTACACGGCCAATGCTCTTGCCAGCTTGTGATTATAATTTTTTTATTCTCAAAATGAATTCCCGGAAGAAATCTTCCCACTAAAAGCTTCATTTAAAACTATAACATTCCCTCCCTTTAATTTTCCCCCCAAAACGAGGAAAATAACAAAAGAAATCACATTTTTTTCTGAAGCGCATTATGAAAAGGAACATTAAACATAGAAAACAAGTGTTGACAATTATCAACTTAATTACCCAAAGGACAATGGACACTTGGTACTGACATGGATATTTGATTTAGAGGCCAACGTTTTCAATATAGAAGGAAATTGGTAATTCTCATAGGAATGAATAAGTTTTTGGGTTGACAGCAAACAAAAAAATGGACAATGACTTCAAGTAATACAAACGAAATAATCTATATCAACCGAATAAGTAATTGCAAGAAAACATACTTCGGTCAGCTAGAAATATCATTGAAAGAAAGCTGTCGTTTTTGTTACCCTGAAACACGTTGAGGTTAACGATTGTGAATGCCATATTCTAAAGTGACAAATATAGACACAAAAATTAAGTTGGAAATCTATGTTTCCTTTTTTAAATTTTTGTCACGTCAGATCAGTATTTTGTTGTTTTGTGCTTGATGAAGGTTTTTTTGCCGAAACGTCATAGTTTGTCTTGTCCTTCGTTTAGTTTATCCGCTTTATACAGTTGTGTGTTTATTTTAAATGTTCTCTACAGGTCTAATTGCGGCCCCACATAGTATTTAACATGTTATATATTTTACGTGTGTTACAGGGGCCTCGTTACGAGGGAAGTAAAGAATAGTGACACTGTGACCTTCCAGACATGTCGTAAGAGGCGACTAAGGAGGTTGATCGATGGCTTGACAAGCTGTCATTGTAAAAAGTATTGTTATGGAAACAGAGCCATAGATTTTAGAAGCAGTGATCTCTGCAATATGTGCCATTTTGGCACGCAAGGTTTCTGTATTTGAGATTGTGGTTCTGCCCTGTGTCGTCATGGGCTCGAAAGGACAATAGATAGATATTTTACAGTGTGCGCTTAATTTCATATTTATATGTGGGATGATCCGCGCTACGGCATACAGCCGTGGTAAAATCTCAGTTTCCGATGATTTGTAAATGGTGAAGATTCGACTGTCGGATCATTGCCTCCCCTCCACCCACACTCCGAAGAAAAAGAAAATAGTTCACAATTAGACCAGGACAGCTCGATCAGCAGAGGGGTGAATCAACCACCTTGATCCAACAGTGCTGAAGTATGAATCACCAGGGAGTGTTGCACGAAACAAACTAGATGTGATTTATTTTGGTTTTTTTTCGGCTTCGTGGTTAATGGTAGAGCAAATCTAATCCGTGTAACCATCAAAGATTTGAGACATGTTCTTAACGAAGATTGCAATACTTGAAAAAAAAAACAAAGAATTAATTGTGCAAGGCTAGCACAAGCTTGAAGAAGACAGACTAGTTGGACTTTGCTCTCGTTGAGTGTGGCTTCAGTTCCCGCGAGAGTTTTAGATACAACGTTCAGAGTAAATAAAAACCTTTGAATCTTGGGGGGAAAAAAACATAAGTTGGAAAAATCCATTAGAGACAGGGAAAGAAATTGGAACATCATAAAGGAGGAATGCTGTTCATACTTTTCAAAGAGTTTCCTTTCAAGATTCATCTTTTCACAACCATTGCTGCATTTCGTTTCGCCTCTTAAAACCGCAACTAGAGTCGTTATTCTTGTTCGATTTATCGATTTTCTCATTTATCGAAATTGAGAACCTTCAGGAAGTGGACCTTTTTTTTTTTTTGGTTCAAAAGAACTATCATTGCTATATTTACACGACATTCGTGGTTACAGGTATCATACAGGTCAACATTCCTTTCTTCAAAACTAGGGTATCGGTTTCATGGTTGCTGTGAAATCCCATGAATTGATAAAATGGTATTCATTTCCAATGTTCACCTGTACTACAGATGTTCATATTCCCAGCACACTAAAAAAAAAAAAAAATACGCGTGCATATATATAATGTTTATGTATGTATAAATGTATATGTATGAATATATATGTTTGAATGTATATGTATGAATGTATATGTATGAATGTATATGTATGAATGTATATGTTTGAATAATATCAGCAGGGCTGAAACTAAGAATGGCAAAATGTTACGTCTTCTCAATTTTCCTGTATAGTGCAGAAACATGGACATTAGACAAGAAAACAGAACAGAAAATTGAACCTTTTGAAATGTGGATTTATAGAAGAATAGGTAGAATTGGATGGAAACAAGAGATAACAAACGATAAAGTTTTAAAACAACTGAAAATAAAAAGAGAACGACTAAATACAATTAAGACAAGACAAATGAAATTTTTGGGGCATGTTAAAAGACACAACAGCCTACTAAAAGTAATATTGGAAGGAAAAATACAAGGTAAAAGAGGCAGACAAAGACTAACATGGACGAGTAACATCAAAAGATGGACAAGTCAATCTATGTCAGCCTGCACCATAAAAACAAGAAACAGAGTAGAATTGCTATCCATGGTAGCCAACCTTCGTTGCGGAGAAGGCACACGATGATGATGATGATGGTGATATGTTTTAATGTATATGCATATAACTTGCAACTTAAAATTACTTTTTTTCAGATGAGTGTTCTGTTTAATCTTAATCTGTTCAAATAAATATTTCAACTGAAGATTTTCTAACGGCTGTGTACCAGAGACCGAAACAAACATGCACTCTTTAGGAAGGTGTATCAACAAGAGGTGTCACCGCACTGTGTATTTTCTCAATAACTTTCAAGAAAGATGCATCGACGTACCACACAGGCATCTTCTGCTATTCATACAGGTCATGTACTCAATCTGCGAACACAATTCAAAATAATAACATACACACAGCTTATACCATCAAAGCACACAGTTCATACCACCAAAAAGCACACCTCATACCCTTAAAGCACACAGCTTATAAATGTTATGTTTGTTCTGACCTTTATTAGAACTTCCTCGTTATTCATTTTAGTTGTCCATGGCGTAGTCAACATGCTTTCGTAAAACGACTTGATTTGTTCTGCCTCCAACGATTTTCTTATTTGTTGTTCTATTGTCCATATTTCATCATCATCATCATGTGCCATAGCGGTTGGTGTAGGAGAATCATGCTTCTCCACAATTTTCTATCCACAGACAAGACATCAATTCTGTTGTTGACTGTTTTCCATGCCATGACACCAAGCTTTCTAATATCGTCAGCTAGTGTCCTGCTAGTGTCCTGTCAGTGTCTTGTCAGAGTTCTGCTAGTGTCCTGCTAGTGTTCTGTCAGTGTCCTGCTGGGTCCTGCTAGTGTCCTATCAGTGTCTTGTCAGATCTCTGCTAGTGTCCTGCTAGTGTTCTGTCAGTGTCCTGCTGGGTCCTGCTAGTGTCCTGTCAGTGTCTTGTCAGATCTCTGCTAGTGTCCTGCTAGTGTTCTGTCAGTGTCCTGCTGTGGTCCTGCTAGTGTGCTGTCAGTGTTCTGCTAGTATCCTGTTAGTGTTCTGCTTGTGTTCTGCTAGTGTCCTGCTAGTGTCGTTTCAGTGTCCTGCTAGAGTCCTGCTAATGTCCTGTCAGTGTTCTGCTAGTGTCCTCTCAGTGTCATGCTAGTGTCTTGTCATTATCCTGCCAGTGTTATGCTAGTGTCCTGCTAGTGTCTTGTCTGTGTCCTGCCAATGTTATGCTCGTGTCTTGTCAGTGTCCTGTTAGTGTCTTGACAGTGTCCTACCAGTGTTATACTAGTATCTTGTCAGTGTCCTGCTAGTATCTTGTCAGTGTCCTGCCAGTGCCCTGCTAAAGTCATGTCAGTGTCCTGCAATTGTCCTGCCAGTTTCTTGCCAGTGTCTCGTTAGTGTCTTGCCAGTGTTCTGCCAATGTCCTGCCAATGTCTCGTTAGTGTCTTGCTAGTGTCCTGCCAGTGTTATGCTAGTGTCGTGCCAGTGTCCTACCTGTGTTCTGCTAGTGTCTTGCCAGTGTTCTGCTAGTATCCTGCTACTGTACTGCCAGTGTTCTGTCAGTGTCCTGCTAGTGTCCTGCTAGTGTACTGCTAGTGTTCTGTCAGTGTCCTGCTAGTGTACTGCTAGTGTCCTGTCAGTGTCTTGTCAGAGCTCTGCTAGTGTCTTGCCAGTGTTCTGCTAGTATCCTGCTAGTGTACTGCCAGTGTTCTGTTAGTGTCCTGCTAGTGTCCTGCTAGTGTACTGCTAGTGTCCTGTCAGTGTCTTGTCAGAGCTCTGCTAGTGTCTTGCCAGTGTCCTGCCAGTGACCTGTTAGTGTCTTGCCAGTGTCCTGCCAGTGCCCTGCTATTACCTACCCAGTGTACTGCCAGTGTCTTGCTAGTGTATTTTCAGTGTCCTTGCAGTGCCCAGCTGTTGACTTGTCAGTGTTATGCCAGTGTTCTGCTAGTGTCCTACCAGTGTATTGTTGGTATCTTGTCAGTGTTCTGCCATTGTCCTATCAGTGTCTTGCTAGAGTCCTGTCAATGTTCTGCTAGTGTTCTGCTAGTGTTCTGTAAGTGTCCTGTCAGTGTCCTGCTAGTGTTCTGCTAGTGTCCTGGCAGTGTCTTGTCAGTGTTCTGCTAGTGTCTTGCTAGTGTACTGCTAGTGTTCTGTCAGTGTCCTGCTAGTGTCCTGCTAGTGTCCTGTCAGTGTCTTTTCAGAGCTCTTATAGTGTCCTGCTAGTGTCCTGCTAGTGTTCTGTCAGTGTCCTGCTAGGGTCCTGCTAGTGTGCTGTCAGTGTTGTGCTAGTATCCTGTTAGTGTTCTCCTTGTGTCCTGCTAGTGTCCTGCTAGTGTCCTGCTAGTGTCATTTCAGTGTTCTGCTAATGTCTTCTCAGTGTCCTGCTAATGTCCTCTCAGTGTCCTGCTAGTGTCTTGCTAGTGTCCTGTCAGTGTCGTGCTAGTGCCCTGCTAGTGTCCTGTCCGTGTCCTGCTAGTGCCCTACTATTTTCTTGTCATAGATCTGCTAATGCCTTGCCAGTGTCCTGTCAGTGTCTTGTCAGTGCCCTGCTAGTGCCTTGCCAGTGTCCTGTCAGTGTCTTGTCAGTGTCCTGCAGTGTCCTATCAGTGCCTTGCCAGTGTCCTGCCAGTGCCTTGATAGTGTCTTCACATTGTCCTGCCAATGTTTGCCATTGTCTTGCCAGTGTCCTGCCAGTACCCTGCTAGTGTCTGGCCAGTGTCCAGCCGCTGTCTCGTTAGTGTCTCGTTGGTGTCTTGCCAGTGTCCTGCCAGTGTCTTGCCAGTGTCCTGCCAATGTCCTGCTAATGTCTTGCCAGTGTCCTGCCTGTGTCCTGCTAGTGTCTTGCCAGTGTCCTGCCAATTTACCGCCGATGTCCAGCCAGTGTCCTGTCAGTGTCCTGCCTGTCTCTTGCCAGTGTCCTACTAGTGTCTTGCCAGTGTCCTGCCAGTGCCCTGCTAGTGTCTTGTCAGTGTCGTGCCAGTGTTATGCCAGTGTCCTGCTAGTGTCTCGCTAGTGTCTTGTCGTGTCCTGCCAGTCTCTAACTAGTGTCTTGCCGGTGTCCTGCTAGTGTCTCGCTAGTGTCCTGTCAGTGTCTCGCTAGTGTCCTGCCAGTGTCCTGCCTGTGTTATGCTAGTGTCCTGCCAGTGTCCTGCCTGTGTCCTCCCAGTGTCCTGCTAGTGCCATGCAATGCCTTGTCAGTGTCCTGCCATTGCCCTGCTAGTGTCCTTGCCAGTGTCTCGCTAGTGTCCTGCCAGTGTCCTCCCAGTGTTCTGCCTGTGTCCTGCCAGTGTTTTGCAAGTGCCTTGCCAGTGTCGTGCCTGTGCCCTACTAGTGTCTTGTCAGTGTCCTGCCAGTATCCTGCTAGTGTCTTGCTAGTGTCCCACCTGTGTCATGAAAGTGTCCTGCCAGTGCCCTGCTAGTGTCTTGCCAGTGTCCTGCCAGTGTCCTGCTAATGTCGTGCCAGTGTCATACTTGTGAACTGCTAGTGTTTTGACAGTGTCCTGCCAGTGTCTTGCAAGTGTCCTGCCAGTGACCTGTTAGTGTCTTGCCAGTGTCCTGCCACTGCCCTGCTAGAACCTACCCAGTGTACTGCCAGTGTTCTGCCAGCTATCTGCTAGTGTCCTGCCAGTGTATTGTTGATATCTTATCTGTGTTCTGCCAGTGTCCTATCAGTGTTCTGCCAGTGTCCTGTCAATGTCCTGCTAGTGTCCTGTCAGTGTCTTGTCAGTGTTCTGTTTGTGTTCTGCTAGTGTCCTGTCAGGGTCTTGTCAGTGTTCTGCTAGTGTCCTGCTAGTGTACTGTTAGTGTTCTGTCAGTGTCCTGCTAGTGTACTGCTAGTGTCCTGTCAGTGTCTTGTCAAAGCTCTGCTACTGTCTTGCCATTGACCTGCTAGTGTCTTGCCAGTGTCCTGCCAGTGCCCTGCTAGTACCTACCCAGTGTACTGCCAGTGTCTTGTTAGTGTATTTTCAGTGTCCTTCCAGTGCTCAGCTATTGTCTTGTCAATGTCCTGTCAGTGTCCTGCTAGTGTCCTGCTAGTGTCCTGTCAGTGTCTTGTCAGTGTTCTGTAACGTATTCTGCTAGTGTCTTGCTAGAGTCCTGTCAATGTTCTGCTAGTGTTCTGCTAGTGTTCTGTGAGTGTCCTGCTATTGTCCTGTCAATGTTCTGTTAATGTTCTGATAGTGTCTTGCGATTGTCCTGTCATTGTCCTGCTAGTGTCCTGCCAGTGCCCTGCTAGTGTTTTGTCATTGTCCTGCCAGTGCCCTGCTAGTGTCCTGCCAATGTTATGCTAGTGTCTTGTCAATGTAATGCTAGTGTCTTGCCAGTGTCCTGCCTGTGTTATGCTATTGTCTTGTCAGTGTCCTGCTAGTGTCCTGCCAGTGCCCTGCAAGTGTCTTGCTAATGTATTGTCAGTGTCCTGTCAGTGCCCTGCTAGTTTCTTGTCAGTGTCCTGCTAGTTTCCTACCTTTGTATTGTCGGTATCTTGTCAGTGCTCTGCCAGTTTCCTGTCAGTGTCCTGCTAGCATCCTGTCAATGTTCTGTTAATGTTCTGCTAGTGTCTTGCGATTGTCCTGTCATTGTCCTGCTAGTGTCCTGTCAGTGTCTTTTCAGTGTTCTGCTATTGTCCTGCTAGTGTTGTGCTAGTGTTCTGTCAGTGTCCTGCTAGTGTCCTGTCAGTGTCCTACTAGTTTCCTGCTAGTGTCCTGTCAGTGCTCTGCTAGTGTCCTATCAGTGTCTTTCTTGTGTCCTGCTAGTTTCCTGCTAGTGTCCTATCAGTGACCTGCTAGTGTCTTGTCGGTGTTCTGCTAGTGTTCTGCTAGTGTTCTGCTAGTGTTCTGCTAGTGTTCTGCTAGTGTTCTGCTAGTGTTCTGCTAGTGCCCTGTGAATTGTTCTGTAAGTGTTATGCTGGTGTTCTGCTAGAGTCCTGTCACTGTCCTGCCAGTGTCCTGTCATTGCCCTGCTAGACTCTCTGCTAGTTTCAGAGCTCTGCTAATGCCTTGACAATGTTCTTTCAGTGTCTTGCCAGTGTCCTGCTAGTGCCTTACCAGTGTCCTGCCAGTGTCTTGTCAGTGCCTTACCAGTGTCCTGTCAGTGTCTTGCCGGTGTCCTGCCATTGCCCTGCTAGAGTCTTATCAGTTTCCTGCCAATGCCTTGCAAGTGTCTTGTCAATGTCCTGCCGGTGTCCTGCCAATGTCTTGCCAGTGTCCTGCCAGTGTCCTGCTAGTGTCTAACCATTGCCATACCAGTGTTTGCCAATGTCTTGCCAGTAACCTGCAAGTGCCGTGCTAGTGTCTGGCCAGTGTCCTGCCAGTGTCCTGCTAGTGCCTCACAAGTGTCCTGCCAGTGTCTTGCAAGTGTCCTGCTAGTGTCATACCAGTGTCCTGCAAGTACCATGTTAGTGTCTTTTCAGTTTCCTGCCAGGATTCTGCTAGTTTCTTGTCAGTGTTCTCCCAGTTTCTTGTCAGTGTCCTGCTAGTGTCTTGTCAGTGTCCTGCCAGTGTCCTGATAGTGTCTTGTTAGTGTCCTTCTAGTGTCTTGCCATTGTCCTGACAGTGTTATGCTAGTGTCTTGTCAGTTTCCTGCTAGTGTCTTGTCTGTGTCCTGTAATGGTGTGCTAGTGACTTGTCAGTGTCCTGCTAGTGTCTTGTCGTTATCTTGCCAGTGTTATGCTAGTGTCTTGTCAGTGTCCTCCTAGTGTCTTGTCAATGTCCTGACACTGCCCTGCTTGTGTCTTGTCAGTGTCCTGCCATTGCTATGCTATTGTCTTTTCTGTGTTCTCCTAGTGTTATGCCTGTGTCTTGTCAGTGTCCTGCCTGTGCCCTGCAAGTGTCTTGTCAGTGTCCTGCAAGTGCCAATCCATTGTCTCGCTAGTGTTTTACCAGTGACTTGCCAGTGTCCTGCCAGTGTCCTGCTAGTGTCTTGAGAGTGTCTTGCCAGTGTCCTGCCAGTGTCTTGCCAGAGTACTGCCAGTGTCCTGCCTGTGTCCTGCCAGTGTCCTGCCAGTGTCTTGCTAGTGTCTTGTCAGTGTCATGTTAGTATCCTGTCAGTGTTCTGCTAGTGTCCTGTCAGTGTCCTGTCAGTGTTCTGCTAGTGTCCTCTCAATGTTCTGCTACTGTCCTGTCAGTGTTCTTCTTGTGCCTTCTCAATGTCCTGCTAGTATCCTGCTAGTGTCCTGCTAGTGCCCTGTCAGTGTCCTGCTAGTGTCCTGTCAGTGTCGTGTTAGTGTCCTGTCAGTGTTCTGCTAGTGTCCTGTCAGTGTCCTGTCAGCGTTGTGCAAGTGTCCTGCTAGTGTCCTGTCAGTGTTCTGCTAGTGTCCTGTCAGTGTTCTGCTAGTGTCCTGTCATTGTCCTGTCAGCGTTGTGCAAGTGTCCTGCTAGTGTCCTGTCATTGTTCTGCTAGTGTCCTGTCAGTGCTCTGCTAGTGTCCTGCTAGTGCCCTGTTAGTTTTCTGCTAGTGTCCTGTCAGTGTCCTGCTAGTGTCTTGTCAGTGTTCTGCCAGTGTCCTGCTAGTGTCTCGTCAGTGCCCTGCCATTTTCTTGTCAATGTCCTGTTAGTTTCCTGCTAGTGTCTCGCAAGTGTCCTGCCAGTTTTATGCCTGTGTTTTGTCAGTGTCCTGCTAGTATCTTGTCAGTGTCCTGCCGGTGTTATGCTAGTATCTTGTCAGTGTCTTGCTTGTCTTGTCAGTGTCCTGCCAGTTTTATGTTAGTGTCTTGTCAGTGTCCTACCAGTGTCTTGTCAATTTCCTGCCAGTGCACTGCTAGTTTCTTGTCAGTGTCATGTCAGAGCCCTGCTAGTGTCTTGCCAATGTCCTGCCAGTGCCCTGCTAGTATCTTGTTAGTGTACTGCCAGTGCCCTGCTAGTCCTTTGTCAGTGTCCTGCCAGTGTCCGGCTAGTGTCTTGTCAGTGTTCTGCCAGTGCCCTGCTAGTGTATTGTCAGTGTCCTCCCAGTGTTATGCAAGTTTGCTGTCAGTGTCTTGCTAGTGTCTTGCCAGTGTCATGCCAGTGTCTCGCTAGTGTCTTGCCAGTGTCCTTCCAGTGTCTCGCTAGTGCTTTGTCAGTGTCCTGCTAGTGCCCTGCTAGTGTCTTGTCAGTGACCTGCCAGTGTCCTGCTAGTGTCTTGCCAGTTTCCTGCCTGTGTCCTTCCAGTTTCCTGCCAGTGCCCTGTTAGTGTCTTGCCAGTGTTCTGCCAGTACCCTGCTAGTGTCTTGTCAGTGTCCTGCCAGTGTCCTGCCAATGTCCTGCTAGTGTCGTAGCAGTGCCCTGTCGTGTCCTGCTAGTGTTTTGACAGTGTCCAGCCAGTTTCTTGCTATTGTCTTGCCAGTGTCCTACCAGTGCCCTGCTAATGTCTTATCAGTGTCCTGCCAGTTCTCTGCCAGTGTCTTGTCAGTGTCCTGCTAGTGTCCTGCTAGTGTACTACCAGTGTATTGTTGGTATCTTGTCAGTATTTTGCCAGTGTCCTGTCAGTGTCCTGCTAGCGTCCCGTCAATGTTCTGCTAGTGTCCTGCGTGTGTCCCGTCAGTGTCCTGCTAGTGTCCTGTCAATGTCCTGTCAGTGTTCTGCTAGTGTCCTGTCAGTGTCCTGCTAGTGAACTGCTAGTGTCCTGTTAGTGTTCTGCTTCTGTCCTGCTAGTGTCCTACTAGTTTGCTGTCAGTGTCCTGGTAGTGTCCTACTAGTGTCCTGTCTGTGTTCTGCTAGTGTACTATCAGTGTTATGCTAGTGTACTGTCAGTGTTCTGCTAGTGTGCTGTCAGTGTTCTGCTAGTGTCCTGTCAGTGTCCTGCTAGTGAACTGCTAGTGTCCTGTTAGTGTTCTGCTTCTGTCCTGCTAGTGTCCTACTAGTTTGCTGTCAGTGTCCTGGTAGTGTTCTACTAGTGTCCTGTCTGTGTTCTGCTAGTGTGCTGTCAGTGTTCTGCTAGTGTGCTGTCAGTGTTCTTCTAGTGTCCTTTCAGTTTTCTGCTAGTGTCCTGTCAGTGTCCTGTCAGTGTTCTGCTAGTGTGCTGTCAGTGTTCTGCTAGTGTCCTGTCATTGTTCTGCTAGTGTCCTGTCAGTGTTCTGCTATTGTCCTGTCAGTGTTCTGCTAGTATCCTGTCAGTGTCCTGTCAGTGTTCTGCTAGTGCCCTGTCAGTGTTCTGCTAGTGTCCTGTCAGTGTTCTGCTAGTGTCCTGTAAGTGTTCTGCTATTGTCCTGTCAGTGTTCTGCTAGTGTCCTGTCAGTGTTCAGCTAGTATCCTGTCAGTGTTCTGCTAGTGTCCTGTAAGTGTTCTGCTGGTGTCCTGTCAGCGTTCTGCTAGTGTGCTGACAGTGTTCTACTAGTGTGCTGACAGTGTTCTGCTAGTGTCCTGTCAGTGTTCTGCTAGTGTCCTGCTTGTGTCCTGTCAGTGTTCTGCTATTGTCCTGCTTGTGTCCTGTCAGTGTTCTGCTAGTGTCCTGCTTGTGTCCTGTAAGTGTTCTGCTATTGTCCTGTCAGTGTTCTGCTAGTGTCCTGTCAGTGTTCAGCTAGTATCCTGTCAGTGTTCTGCTAGTGTCCTGTAAGTGTTCTGCTGGTGTCCTGTCAGCGTTCTGCTAGTGTGCTGACAGTGTTCTGCTAGTGTGCTGACAGTGTTCTGCTAGTGTCCTGTCAGTGTTCTGCTAGTGCCCTGCTTGTGTCCTGTCAGTGTTCTGCTATTGTTCTGTCAGTGTTCTGCTAGTGTCCTGCTTGTGTCCTGTCAGTGTTCTGCTATTGTTCTACCAGTGTTCTGCTTGTGTCCTGTCAGTGTTCTGCTAGTGTCCTGCTTGTATTTTAGTTTTCTGCAAACATACCATTTTTCAAAAATTGTCTGCACCTATTTCAAGTCTGGTTGCGTTAGAAGCCACCAATCGGGTTCGAAATCGATCTTTCCCTTTCCAGTTCAGTAACCACTGCTCTACTTTAGCTTACAACAGAAGTAAATGTGTTCTCTACTAGGAAAATTTGAAAATGAAAGACAGTGCTAAGGACGCTTTATATTTTAAGCATCCTAGTAGTGACCTGAACTATATTGTCCTTGTTTGTCCGTTGGTATTGATGTGAATTCAGATGTCATTGTTTACTGTAACGATGGGTACAAATACTGGAGACAACGCCATCACAAGCCCTTAAGTACCTGCTGCAATGAGAATATATAGGTTTTTGTTATGGCTTATTGTGGAGATAATTTTATGTTTTAGGGTGGTGTAATTTTTTCTTGCAGCGAGTCCGGTTCGTATCTCATATTTATTTCTTGTAAGTTATTTGACGATCAAGGTTTAAATTCACTCTGATCTAACATCCTCAACAAGCTCTTTATGTGATGAAATCTTCCACGCATCAAAGGCTACCTTTCTTGCTCTTTGCAATATTCTTGAATATTGTGTAGAATCGTACATTGAAATTGTGATATGTCAGTTTCCTCGATAAAATTGTCTTTGCGTGTGAATTTTTGAACTATACAACATTCCACTACTGCTTATTATGTTAGCGGGCTACATTTATTATATATGTATGTATGTATGTATGTATGTATGTATGTATGTATGTATGTATGTATATATGTATGTATGTATGTATGTATGTATGTATGTATGTATGTATGTATGTATGTATGTATGTATGTGTGTATGTATGTATGTATATGTATGTATGTATGTATGTATGTATGTATGTATGTATGTATATATGTATGTATGTATATATGTATGTATGTATGTATGTATGTATGTATGTATGTATGTATGTATGTATGTATGCATGTATGTATGTATGTATGCATGTATCAGTACATAATTACCTTCGTCTGTTCGCATTATAATGGCAGTATAAGTGCTTAAAAGGATCGTATGGATACTGCCTTTCACGTGCGCATTAGGGGATGCGGTAAACGACGCTACTTTAGATAAACCCCAATTTCCAGGCTGCACGAAACCCCTCATTGCTGCTATCAAGGGCAACAAATCTATTCTTTACAGCGATATTAAACTGCTCTCTTATGATGAGGTCTGTCTGTAATTTGCCATCATCAAGTCTGCTGTTGTTGGATGTTATCTTAATCATCAATTTGGCCTTTGTAAGATTTGGTGCTCACTGTAGCGTGCATGGAGTGTTGCAAATAGCAACATGAGAAGATAACCATAGTCAGACGCGGGTCAAAAGTAACGACGCCTGAGCGAGGGTTGATGTGAGCTATTTAGGAGATACGTGTATCATGCTAACGAGGACAAGCTTTCTGTCAAGAGTGATTTGTTGGCGTTCGTAAAGTCGATTGGTGGCTTGCCTCATCCGTCCTGAAAAGGACGTAAGCTACATTATAACGCGGTCTACAGAAGCTGCATACTTTTTAGCACAGATATATCCGATATCGGCAAGGAGTATTTGGAGTACCGGATTGACTTCACTATTCGATCTTAACTCCATCTGCTAGTCAGTTTACTTCTGGGACAACTAAAGAGAAACATAGTACATGGTCTTGACCACTTCTGGTACAATCATATCAGATGATTGTGGCAATTCATTATCATCATCATCATCATCATCATCAACGCTTATTCTAGATGTAGTAGAGTTTATTTTTATTTCGTTGTCCGTTTGTGTTGTTCTAATTTTCTGAAGAAGGCCGCATGTAGACCGAAACGTCAGCATTTTGTTGTGTTCATTTTTATTGTAAAGCTGCCACCATACCTTGTAGGAGTGTACGTTACACCCCACTACTTACTCCTGCTACCAGCTTTACCAGGCACTGTAATTATTTGGCTGTTCCCTAAACAAAATAGACCTGGCCATAGTATTCTTATACTGGATATATTACAAATATTCCTACTTGATGAGCATGGCAGAAGAAGAGGGAAAGACGACGAAGAAAAGAAGAAGAGGTAGAAGATGAAGAAGAAGAAGACGAAGACGAAGAAATACACGACGAAGAAGAGGATGAAGACGACGAAGAAGAAGACGACAACAAAGAAGAGGAAGAAGACGAAGAAGAGGAAGAAGGCGACGAAGAAGAGGAAGAAAGCGATGATGAAGACGAAGAAGAAGACGACGAAGAAGAAGATGACGAAGACGACGAAGAAGAAGACGACGACGAAGAAGAGGATGAAGACGACGAAGAAGAAGACGACGACGACGAAGAAGAAGAGGATGAAGACGACGAAGAAGAGGATGAAGACGACGAAGAAGAAGACGACGACGACGACGAAGAAGAAGAGGATGAAGACGACGAAGAAGAGGAAGAAGAAGACGACGACGAAGAAGAGGATGAAGACGACGAAGAAGAGGAAGAAGACGACGACGAAGAAGAAGAAGACGACGACGAAGAAGAAGAAGACGACGACGAAGAAGAAGAAGAAGAAGAAGAAGAAGAAGACGACGAAGAAGAAGAAGAAGAAAAGACGAAGAACGAGAAAAACAAAGATAAAGAAGGGGAGGAAAAATGTTCATATCTTTGTAGTTTCCTTTCTGAGAAAGTCAGACACCTATGCCGCTGTCAGTGAACAAGTAGACTGCACTATCGTCTCTGGTTGTTCTAGAGTGACGACAAATCGTGATTCTCTTGCATTAGATCTACAGGTTTCAATATTAGAAGGCAGATACTGCTCTGAAATAACTTGTTCCAACTGAATTCGAAAAAAAATATATGAATTAGTTTGACTCGAGATTTACGGCACACAAAAAAAAAGTCAACGCAAAAAATGTAAATTCTTACAGAATATTTATCAAAATAAATATGAAAATAGGTCACTGAATATCACACATCGACTAAAAAAAAATTATGATAAAGTCTGAAGGTAATACGCGTGATCGATGGATAGCTATATATTAATGATGAGAAGTGTCAAAGCTATAAACACAAGGAAAATATTCGGGACGAAGTCTGTAAATTGGAGGAAGAAAAGGTGGTTCACGGAAGGTCACTATTGAATTTTGTGTGATTCTAGAATTGACACCGTGTGTATTAGAGTTCAGCACTGGCGAATGTAAATTATGAGCGTTGCAAGTCGTGACATTATAAAAATGAGATAGAAATAAACTTTCATAGTTATGCTATGCGATGTGACTTAACTGCTGCAGGGCTGTCAGTTGTTTTATTTTAGTAGGAACAATTAACCCATACTTGCAACATTGATCCATTTATTTTTTGGGTCTGACAAGGTGTTTTAGTAAGGTTTGGAGACTGATGGTCGTTTGTTTAAGTGCAGTCGTCACATGGTGTACACACCAACGTTTTTATTTCATCCACCAACACACAAAGAGACAAACATACACACACACACGCACAAACACTCAAAAACAAACACACGTATACAGATGATTGATTCTATCGAGCATTTAAAATGTCAAGATAAGAAGAAAACAGCAGATCCCGCCATTTGGCCACCAACTCTCCAATACTAAAATATATATTTCATTTTTTCTTTAATGGATTTGTTTTCATTTTACAGCGAAAATATTAGGAGATCAAAAGTAGACAGAAAGGGAATTGTAGTCAACGGTGCATAAACGATTTGCGATATGCCGATGACAGTCTTGATAACTGAGACAGAGAATAAACTACAAGAAATGATAGACATAATAGTAAAAGAAAGCAACAAGAAATATATCAGTCTTAATAGTGAGAAAACATAAATAATGGTCATATCGAAGAAACAATCATCAACATCATGCAGCATACAAATAAACAGGACAAATTTGAACAACGCGTCAAATACGTGGGCGCAATAATAACATCAAATGGATGATGCACAACAGAAATAAAAAGCAGAATAACTCGGGACAAAGTAGCATTTCAGAATAGGAAAAACGTCTTATGCAACAAATCTATGTTAATAGAGTGAGAAAGAAAGTCATCCGTGCTATATAAAACCCATTCTGACCTATGGAAGCGAATCATGGACAGTAGCCAAACAAGTGAAAAGCCGGTTAAGGCCACAGAGATGGGATTTCTCAGAAAAATGTTGAGTTCCCTGGACAGCTAAAACGACCAATGAAGACATTCTAAAAAAAAGGTAAACACACAAAGGGAGCTCCTAAAAAACATCAGAAAGAAACAATCAACATTTTACGGGCACATCATGAGAAGAGGAAAGTTGGAATCTTTGGTTACAACTGGCAAAATACAGGGAAAGAGAGATTGCGGACGACAAAGAGAGAAGATACTGGATAGCTCTGTTTCATGGCTTGGAAAACAGTCAACGGAACTGATTCGATACACCGTGGATAAAGTATTGTGGAGGGACATGATCGCCTACGCCAACCGGTATGGCACATGATGATAATGCTTTCAGCGTCATGGAAACCAACAGTTTGCCTTCTTTTGCTCTTCTGTTGGTCTCTCCTGCTGCTGTTTCCTGGTATTGTCAATCCGTCTTTTTTCGGTGCAGACCTTTATATTCTCATTGTACTTGTTATCCGCGTGTAGTGTCACATCTAGTTCTGTATAAAATACGCCACACAGTTAATTAGTTAGTTACCATTCTTCTCTTTTCACATTGTTCAGTTGATAAATGAGCGAGGATATCTTGTGTGGCCAGCAAGCCGTAATTTCTGCAACTTTCCTACCGACACAGTTATCCTCAACATATAACATTAGTATAAACAGAAGTTAAAATATTACATGAGTATAAACGAAAATCAAAATATGACATGAGTATAAACGAAAATCAAAATATGACATGATTATAAACGAAAGTCAAAATATGACATGAGTATAAACGAAAAAACACTGGACTAGAGCACATATTGTGAACCTGTTTAATGAAAAGTAGTCAATATTATATTTGTTGAAGCAAACCAATCACTTCATGTGTACAGTAGGGATATTAAGTAGTTGAGTCTAGGAATATCAGACTTCAACTTTTGGAAGTGGAGTGCCCAGTGCTCAACTTGCTATCTATAATTTACATACAAATATCGATATTTTATGTTCGCGTGAAGCCAATTGTGAGCATCACATCTTTTGATTCATAAATACGAGCGTTGACAACACGAGTTCCTTGAAGATCCATTGACGAGGACAGAGCAATACACAACAACTCGTCTATCTGTTGATGGCATTCATATAGTAGATAGTTATATATAACTTTAAAAAACGATGACTTTTGTTATTAAAAGCAAAACAAAGTCTAATAATTATAGTATAAACTATAAAGGCATATGTTGTGACGAATTTCAAATGAAATAGGATTTTAAAATGTTTTCATATAAATACTAACTGTTTAATTAAAACCTTAAAATTATCAAAGTATTGTTAACCAGATTTGTTATAATTTCCTTGCAGTTGTTGAAAATTGCACCCACTTATATTTGATCGATTTGTAATAGTAAATAAAGGAGACAACATTAGAGTAATTTGATAATTAGAATGCGTAACATTTTTTATTTTTAGCTAGACCTTCAAAACCATTGTAAACATAAAATATTAGCTGTGATCACAGAAGTGTATTAATGCAGCGGTCTTGTTAATCGTTCTGTTTTCATAAGAGCCTAAACAATTGTTTGAATTGTAGGAGAACTCGATAAGCTCAATCCAGGGAGATTACCACACACTGAAAAATGTTTCACTTAACGGATATCCTGTTTATCAGAACCACATTTTTGACTACAAGCATCAAACAAAATGATATTCCATAAAATAATGCTCCCATTATTCTGATTTCCTGAGGGTGAAATATCCAGTTGTGTTATCAACGCAGTGTTACCGTATCTTTCTTCTTCGTGTTCAGTATTATCAAATCCAACTTCACAACGCAACACAAAAATGGTGGACAACTAAGAGGAGTAACCGTCCGGCTAACAACAAGAACATCCACACTCACACGCTAGCGTACTCACAACGTGACACACTCAAGGTAATTGATATATTTTGTTCAATTCTTTTTAAAACAAAAACAGGTATCTCATTTAAAAGCATTTGTTGTTTAAACATTTATTAAATTTGAAACGCAATCTCGGTTTCAGTAAAATAAAGTGACATTTTAATAGCTAACTGATAACAGTTGATGTGATAAGTCTGGTTAATTTAATAAATTCTTCATTCCGATAACATTTTATAAGTTATTTCCTATACGTCAGTTTATGGCGCCACAAAAGGAAATATTTTTTTTATTTTTTTTATTTTTGGTTGCTATTTTTGGCGTAACATTTTGGTGGGCACATCATGTGAAGATGAAAGTTGGAATACTTGGTTACAACTGGCAAAATAAAAGGAAAGAGAGATCGCGGACGACAAAGAGAGAAAATACTGGACAGCTTGGTGCCATGGCTTGGAAAACAGCCAACAACAGAACTGATACTACGCACTGTAGATAGAAGATTGTGGAAGGACATGATCGCCAACGCCAACCGGTATGGCACATGGTGATGATAATGATGATGTTTTGTGTGTCAAGTTTTACTCATAATTTGCTCGGACAATTGTTGGCACTGCATTGTTCATTTCGAAACCCTGTTCTGCTGAAACTACAATTATTCCACTGATATTAATAGAATGCCTGGGAAAAAAAGAGTTAAATTCAAGTTACTTCAAATAAATTATGTACAATAAAAAAAATAAACAATCAAATCAAAACGTAGCCTGTCATGTTCAACTTCCACTAAGTAATCTCACGCGAGAAGAGAAAAAAAATTGAGAGTTTTTGTAAGTTTTAGCCATTTTCTCCATACAGAGTATAGTTTAGTTTCTATTGATGTGGCGTTTAATATATACCTAATTCATGGTTTGGAAAGTTTCCCTTTTCTATCTTATTTGTTTACCTAGTTACAGCAGCTATCTGAAGGAGGATGGCTGACACAATGATTTATATTTTAAGAGATAGATAAGTTTAAATGTATCTACAAAGAACACAATACAGAAGCAGTCAGTCTGTATACGCATCGAGATATGCTGTGACGGGTTGATTGAGCCCATATGGGACTGCAATGAAACTTGAAACTTGTTCCATGAATAGAATAGGATATGGGATGTCTTTCGCTGAAACTCATGTTCTACGTCTGTTATTTGCTGCTCTATAACTCTCATGTAGTGATGCAACTACTCTTCTACTGATATCTAAAATTTCGAATTTTCTAAACTAATTTTTTTTCTTCTGTTGTTGCGAGAGTATTTGTGAGCGTGTCTTTTCTTTTCTTTTCTTGTCTTTTCTTTTCTATTCTTTTCTTTCTTTCCTTTTCTTGGCATTGTCTCTCTCGTTAACCCGAAGGAATTAAAAAAACATGAACGCAAACATAAGAGTATAGACTCAACTTCAACAAGTTTACTATGGTCGTGTCTTATTATTGTTGGCACCAGGTGGCGTGGCGCGATCTGACAGGCAGGGGAAAATCAGGCCGTGTTGCAGTTGTAGTTTCTCTCCCTTCCCCGGCCTTCGCCACAACGTTTGGGAGTTGCCTGCGCTTGCTGTGTCGAACCAATAGGCCGTGGTGTGACTTGCTCAACTTTCATTCCAGAAGTGAGTACCTTTAACAACGTGCGCAGAATTTACCACACCTTTGTCACTATGAGTAACGGGTGAGGCATGGGGCCTTGTGTTTCAAGCATTATTAGAGTTACCAAACACCTCTTTTTTCTTCTAATTGCTGTGTGTGAAGCCAACGACAACGCTAAGAGGCTGTACGACGACCTACTTAGAAGCAGTGGCTACAACAAACTCATTCGTCCAGTGGG
The DNA here is from genome assembly GCA_032433765.1 of Megaustenia siamemsis. Classification (NCBI taxonomy): domain Eukaryota; kingdom Metazoa; phylum Mollusca; class Gastropoda; order Stylommatophora; family Ariophantidae; genus Megaustenia; species Megaustenia siamemsis. Next base: position 20,625,883 of record JAVIAB010000092.1, on the reverse strand, counting down.
CAATAACTCGGACAAGCTCGTTGTCAAATTAGGCATCAGGTTGTCTCAGCTGATTGACATTGTAAGTAAACTGACTTATATGTATGGAATCTGCCTTTGTTATTATGATTAATATAATTAACAGGACTTTCCATTGTAGTTATGTGACAACCTTACGTGTGTTTCTTTTGACAAATGAATTTCATATTTGTCTCTTTATTTTGGGCTGCAAATTAGTAGAATCTAAACTGTGAATGTAACTCATTGTGTGTATCTATTTTTTTTTTAAAAACATTTGAAATGAATTAATTGCTAATTAGATGTAAATTAGAAGTGATCATTCTTAATACAACGAATCAAGCTTTCTGCCGTAACGAAATAGTTGTCTTATTGGAAAGTAAATGTTTATTGTAAAGCATACATCCTACTATTAATATATCGACATTTTAATTATGGGTAAAATTATTATTATTATTCTAAATAAAATGACGTTATTTGTGATGTGTACTTGCTTGGATTTCCAATTGTGAAATATAGAGCGTTCTGTAATCAATTATCTACCTCCGCTTGCAAATAAATGTATGTATTCTTGAGGGTATGTGCATTTCTCATACCAAATACATTGAACATCTGTCGTAAACAAAAATAAAAAGATACTTTTTGAGCGGAACGTTCCAGGACGCGTTCCAGTAAATTTTTATGATCTTACTGATCCCGAGATACATATTTCATATGTAAATTAACATGAGATTGCCGTCTGTTTACATTCCAAAGTTAAGGGTTTTGACGATGATCATGCAGATAACACGAGAGCAGCTTCCAAGACATTGCTTATCACGGCCTTCTCGCGTTATCGGATTGGATGATCAGTTCCGGAAAACTATTTTGTAGAAATAAAATAAGAAGAAAATACTGGATTTAAGTTTGCTTTAAGTTGACAAAATTACGAATCTAAGTAAATGCCTTGTCACGTAAATATAAAGGCTTCTATTGTAAACTATTAGGCCGAAAATAAATAGAAAGTTTATTGTGATAACACAGTGTTATACAGGGAGCCGCGATAGCTCAGTGATTAGTGAACTGGACTACAAAGGACAAGGGATAGGGTTCGATCCCAACCGACGGCTTCCGGGTTCACACAACCTTAAATAGGTACCGGGTTTTTTTTCTGGGAAAGCAAAGCGGCACGGGCGTAATACAGACCACATTACCCCAAAAATCATGTGCTGAAGGTCTGTAAATGTATGGTTACTAACACACCATATTCCCTACACGCCACTTGGCGTGACGGGGGCTCTTTACTTTAACTTGTTTACAGTGTTATACAATGCACTGCTTGTATGTAATTGAAAGAGCCTAGCCACGTAGTTGCGATTAGGGAAAACGTTAGTGCCAATATCCAAACATTAGATTGGGGGGGGGGGTGATATGATCTGTATTACGGCATTGCTGTCCTTCATTCTCATAAAGATCAGGTATCAATTTTTAAGCTGGGTGGAAGAGGACCCGTCTTTGAGATCGAACTCGACTCTTGTTCTTAGTAGTCTAATTCTCTAACCACTGAACTACAGACACTTCAGGTGAGGAAACAAACTTCATGTTGTGAATTAAATGTTCACATACTCAACTCCATTTGCTCATGAATGGCAAGTATCGATTCAATGTCCCTTCCGTCATCTTACCAACAATTCGTGTGAAGGACATGTGAGCGATTAGACAATACTTGCGCACTCCTCATCCACCAACCCACCGTCTTTGTTTGCTCAGATGTTTTATGTTATCAATTATTTTCATCTTTACTGTCATGCTTATCATCAATTTATCAGCAAAACCCAGGAGCATCAACGGTTTCCGTGTTTCTTAAATCTTCAGCATTCATGAAGCTACTTACAAGTACCTACACACTTCCTAGATGTTATGTTTTCAGTGTATATCTTATAGAGTTATATGACATTATGTTTTTTTTTCTCTAGAGCTCATTTCTCTTCCCGTAATCATGTATCCACAAAATCCATGTTATGTGGACATCAAGTTGTTATAGTACAATTATTAAGTAAAAAGAGTAAAGAGTCCCCGTCACGCCAAGTGGCGTATAGGGAATATGGTGTTTGTGACCAAAAATTTTACAGACCTTCAGCACATGATTTTTGGGGTAATGTGGTCGGTATTACGCCCGTGCCGCTTTACTTTCCCAGAAAAAATCCGGTGCCCATTTAAGGCTGGGTGAACTCGGAAACCGTTGTTGGGGTCGAACCGTACCCCTTGTCCTTTGTAGTCCAGTTCACTAACCACTGAGCTATCGCGTTTCAGTACAGTTATTATTGAAGTCGATCTCAAGGCATTTCTAGCAGGCTCAGAGGTACTCAGCCCTTCCCAAGAGATAACTCAAAGGCTGCACACTTATAGTTCATGTAGCTCACTGATTATACACACTCTTAATCCTCTTATATTAAACATGTTATTTTTAGTCATAAGAGAGGTCTTCAGCATAATTGTTTTGCTTATATTATTAATTAATACTTTCTTTGTGTATCTGTGGATATTTCTTGTTCATGCACATATATAGTTCTCATTATCACTTCGATTTTCTTCCTAATCAGAATTTTCTTCATAAGTAGAAGATCTCAGAACCGCAAGGAATCCTTGAGCACTTTTTAAAAATAGGTACTTTACTCAAAGTAAGAGATGCTATAATAACGGGAAAACGCATGAATTCTTTCCCTCATTTAGTGTTACAACACTTTACACAACTTCAATATGCTATAAGATTACCTTTAATTTGACGAGCTAAAGATGTCTAGTCTTGATATTGACATAAAGTTATGATATCCTGGCTACATATCTGAGAATAAGAGCGAGTACTAAAGACCTCAACAAATGCATATACACAAGAGGAAATAGTTACTTACTTTGGAGAAGGGTACCAAATACAGATATAGTTTAATGTAACTATCATGACGGAAACACAATAAAGGAAAAGGTAAAGTGCGAGACTTGAACCGGCGTCTTAGAACGCGAGTTTTCACCCATATGTACTCGGCCGCATATCCAGAAATGTTCGGAGATTTCTTGATAGTGTCGCTTCAAGCATCGAAACTCACGATGCGATGCGACATTCCTCACCTTCTCAGGGTAATACCCTGGTACCCATTTCTGGCAACGGTTCGGTGGACCGTGGGGGTATTTTTTTTTCCAACCACGAGTACAACTCACACTGCTTCCAGCGTGAATCGAACACGGGTTGTCCGAACTTCGGTAGTCCAGTCCGGTGGTTTTCCCCACTAGGTTACCGAGGCCCTTGCACAATATGTTTATGTAATATTGCTACTACTGACTTGTTTATGTTTATAAACCATACATGCTACTATTATGTGTATGCTACATATCATGGTGTTATTCTTGTGTATATCCAATGGGGGGGGGGGGGTGTAACTGACCACCTATAGGCATGTTTGAAGTGCAATGATCATCATCATGTGTCATACCGGTTGGCGTAGGCGATCATGTCCTTCCACAATCTTCTATCTACAGTGCATCGTATCAATTCTGTTGTTGACCGTTTTCCATGCCGTGACACCAAGCTATCCATTTGTTAGAAGTGCAATGATGATAACCCGCAAATAACTCAGTATATCAAATGCGCGCGTTACTATTATTCTTGTGATAGTCTGTTATAAGCGTTACTGTTACTGTTGTACATTCTATCGTAAACGTTACTATTATTCTTGTGATGTCGACCTGGCCTGCTGCTTTTATTCGTGTGTTATTTATTGTGAGTGTTACTATTACTCTTGCGTTATCTATCGTTCATGCGTTACTGTTATTTTTTGCTATATTGCAAGGTATAATAATTATTATCATTGCGCTTTAATCATTACATGTTACTATTGATCTTGTGCAGCTATCATGCATTTTATCCTTGTGCTATCTTTCGTATACTTTATTATTTAACAACGCACGTTAAGTGATATTGTGAGTAATTTCGGACAACCTACTTGCAACATCGCCTTCATAAAAGCCGCATTCTGCAACACATGTTCTGACCTAGTTTTGGGATACAACTTTGAACCTATGCAGACCTGGGCTTGTTTTTGCTCAAGTCTTAAGTGTATGACCTTTACCCCTCTTATCACGTGTAGCCATCTGTTACCTCACACACGTGAGTTATGGCTGAGTGCACTAGCGTCGCTAAAGCTCCCAGTGGATAATTGAAACAATGTGTTGCCAATTCCCTCCTTTTAGTTACTTTAACAGGTCGTTGATTTTTATGTAACAGTGGCAACAATTCACTTATTTATGTTACCTGAGCTATTCTTGTCATTAGTTTTTCTTCCTACCTTTTGTTTCATTCTCTTTAGAGACACATGCGTGTGCTCATCTTGAAGAATGTTAAAATGAGATGTTCATTGTTTTTCTCTGGTGTGTCAACATGCAACACAGAGCGAGGCGAGCTACACGTGTTGTGTTGTGACTGACTAGTGGGAAGGGAAAGTGAGTAATAGAATGAATTGTGGGTAAATGTGTAGTAGGGCAGCAAGTTAGTGTGTGTAAGAGTGAGTAAGTGTGTGTAAGGAGGACATGCACGTTTAAATAAATTGGTGATTGAGTGAGGCAGTGAGTACGGGAGAAGATTATGTGTGAAAAAATTGTTGTTGAGTGAATGAGAGATTGTATGGTGTGAATGTGTTTGTGAGTGGCTTCGGAAGTTGGTAATTGTAGAGGAGTGGGTTATTAGAGATTAAATAAATATATGAAAGGTTGGATTAAAGCGGTCAGATTTTACAATAGTATGTGAGAATGCGAATATGTGAGGATGAGCATATGTGCGGTTGTGAATATGTGAAGATGAGCACATGTGCGGATGTGAATATGTGAGGATGAGCATATGTGCGGATGTTAATATGTGAGGATGAGCATATGTGAGTGTTTAAGGGAGCCAGTGAATGTGTGTGTTAGTCCAGTTCGATTGAGAAAGAGAGACCAACCATGAAAGTATGGACTGATGAAACAGGAAACAACAGTAGAAGTGAACAGAAGAGCAGAACAACGTAAGTTATATATCCCCTCGAGATTTAAAGGCAAATAAAAGGGAAGAAGAAGGAGACTGAGAAAGAGTCATTTATTAATTGTATTGCCAGATCTAGTTATTGAGTGATTTCACCCGTGATTGATTTAGTCCAACCGTGGTCCAACCGTAGTCGACACCTGGTGGGTCGCGGTGCCGTCACAAGGAGCCATGTGTCTTCATAGGGGGTCCACAGTGCCGTCACAGGGGGATCATGCGTCGTCATAGGAGGCCGCGTCTCGTTATAGGGGGGCCATGTGTCGACATTGGGGGTCCGTGAAGACTTAAATAATAGTATGATATTTTGTAGCTAAATGGAAAGAGATAATAACGAATAAATGAGTAAACAAGAAAATAAATTGTAAAAGAAGTATGGGTTTTTCGTTAAAAAAGAAAAGACTTTTCAAATTTACCGCCGCCAAAACACCAGCCCCAGCACAAAGAAATAAATTCCGGTGTGACTTCAAAGACAATTTAAAGTGGACAAATATCAAAGAGGCAATAACAAAAATAAAGAGAGAATAACAAAAAGGCGGGTCAGATCATACATTTGTAAACAGTCTCAACATTGATTAGGACGACGGCTAGAAGGAATCACCCAGCCGAATGTGGTGTAATTAACGAAGGAATAAATGCGTTAATAAAAGTGATCTATAATAAATAAATAAAATATATGTTCTATACTTGCAAATAAATGGACATGTGTAATTGAAAGAAAGGATGTGACGTTTTTTGTAGCTGATATACAATCACCGAAGTAAGTTTCAGTTTAATGGTCATCATCATCATCGAGTGCCGTCTCCGCAACCAAGGTTGGCTACCATGGATCGCCATTCCACTCTGTTTCTTGTTTTGATGGTGCAGGTTGTCATAGGCTGACTTGTCCATCTTTTGATGTTACTCGTCCATGTTAGTCTTGGTCTGCCTCTGCCTCTTTTACCTTGTATTTTCTCTCAAATATTACTTTTAGGCTATTGTGTCTTTTAACGTGTCCCAACAAATGCACATGTCTTGTCTTAATTTGTCTTAATTGTTTCATGGTAGTTGAGCGAATTTGGTCATTGTGATTCTTTCTTCAATTTGTGTAAATAAAAGTCATATGATTACTGTCAGGTAAAGTTGTGAATTTAGTATCAACACATTTTAGCCCAACATGGAGGCGAATTGTTGACTGAACTTGAAACACACAAGAACTGCTGATGTTATCATGAGATCCTCTTGAGCGAAGGCCAATGAAAGCTCTTTTAGTTACCTTGTACCGCCGTTATAGTCATGAATATGTGTGGCCGGCTTGACGTGTACAGGTCCAGAAGACAGCTATCACTGTGTGTTGTATTACGATGTCTTGTCCAATGAGGCTATACAAACCATCTCAATTACCAATAAATCTCTATGCTAAACATGAAGAACGAGCCACAAAAAGCATTTTTTTTTCTTCAAAAGTAACGAACGAGAGCTTCAGGAAAATAAGAAAATGATGGGAAAAAAAGACTGGCTGTAAAAATGAAAATGTTGTGAGGGCTTACTTTGAAGTGTCTCATCTTATAGCACAAACGGGAAAACCGTACACAATAGCTAAAGAACTTATATTGCTGCTCCAAAAATAATGGTTTCGACACTAATCAACAAGGAAGCTGCCAAGTATCTTTCCTTAATATCTTTGTCAAATGATTCTATGAAACGGCGAATCGGCAATTTGTCAGTCAAAATAAAGGAACAATTATTTGAGAGAATTCGACTGTCCCACCATTTTGCTCAGGGAGCCGCGATAGCTCAGTGGTTAGTGAACTTGACTACAAAGGACAAGGGGTAGGGTTCGATCCCAACCGACGGCTTCCCGGTTCATCCAGCCTTAAATGGGTACCTGTTTTTTTTTGGGAAAGTAAAGCGACACGGGTGTAATACCAACCACATTACCCCAAAAATCATGTGCCAAAGGTCTATAAAAATTATGGTCACTAACACCATATTCTCTATACGTCACTTGGCGTGACGGGGCACTTTACTTTACTTTTTTACCATTTTGTTCTGCAATAAGACGAAAGCACAGACAAAACAAAGTGACCTTGCTGTGTTACTTTAGGTAGTATGAACACGAGAGAATTATTTTTGAAGACAAACTGTTATCTACTTCTTGAATCACGCTACAACTGAAGAAATATTTAACGGGGGAGCAGTAGCGCCTGCGACCCGTGGTCGCAATAGCACCGACGGCGCACCATCAGCTGACCAAGTCGAAATCCAACTTTTCCAGTAAGAGTCGGGAATGTGAAGAAAGCAATTACGACCCGCCAAATCAATGAGTCAAAGGGCACTCTACTCGCATCAACTCGTGGCATTCCGCCAAATCAAGAACGAAATATTTAGCAGCTTCAATAATTGTATAACATCTCATGACTTGGATTGGTTGAATGTGTTGGAATTAGTACAGACCAGGCACGAGCAATGTCCGGAAAGCTTACAAAACTTGTCAACACATGTTAAGGAAACAATACCGTCGGAAACTTGACATCATTGTTACATCCATAGGGAAGCTCTTGTTGCATACATAGGGAAGCTCTTGTTGCATACATAGGAAAGCTCTTTTTACATACACATGGATGATCTTGTTGCATATATAGGGAAGATCTAGTTGCATGCATAAGGAAGCTCTTGTTGCATACATAGGAAAGCTCTTGTTACTAACATAAGGGCGCTGTTGTAATGAGTATAAACATACATAAAGAAGCTCTTGTTGTATACACATTGAAACTCTTGCTACATACATAAGGAAGCTCTTGGTACATACATATGAAAGCTATTGTTGCATACACATGGAAACTCTTGCTACATACATAAGGAAGCTCTTGGTACATACATATGAAAGCTATTGTTGCATACACATGGAAACTTTTGTTACATAAATAGGAAAGCTCTTGTTGCATATATAGGTAAGCTCTTGTTGCATACATAGGGAAGCTCTTGTTGCATACACATAGAAGATCTTGTTGCATATATAGGGAAGCTCTTGTTGCATACACATGGACTATCTTGTTGCATATATAGGTAAGCTCTTGTTGCATATATATTGAAGTTCTTGTTGCATACACATAGAAGCTCTGGTTGCATATAAAGGGAAGCTCTTGTTGCATACACATAAAATACCTTGTTGCATATATAGGGAAGATCATGTTGCATATATAGGGAAGCTCTTGTTGCATACACATGGACTATCTTGTTGCATATATAGCGAAGTTCTTGTTGCATACACATAGAAGCTCTTGTTGCATATACAGGGAAGCTCTTGTTGCATACACATGGAAACTTTTGTTACATACATAGGAAAGATCTTGTTGCATACACATGGAAGGTCTTGTTACATACATAAGGAAGCTCGTGTTGCTTACATAGGGAAGCCCTTGTTGCATATACAGGGAAGCACTTTTTGCATATACATGGAAGGTCTTGTTACATAAGTAGGAAAGCTCTTGTTGCATACACATGGAATTCTTGTTAAATACATAAGGAAGCTCTTGTTGCATACACAGGGAAGCTCTTGTTGCATACATAGGGAAGCTCTTGTTGCATACATAGGGAAGCTCTTGTTGCATATATAGGGAAGCTCTTGTTGCATATATAGGGAAGCTCTTGTTGCATACACATGGACTATCTTGTTGCATGTATAGGTAAGTTCTTGTTGCATACACATAGAAGCTCTTGTTGCATATATAGGGAAGATCGTGTTGCATATATAGGGAAGCTCTTGTTGCATATATATGGAAGCTCTTGTTTCATATATAGGGAAGCTCTTGTTGCATACACATAGAAGCTCTTGTTGCATATATAGGGCTTGCTGTATACATAAGGAAGCTCTTGTTGTATATATATATATATATATATATATAGGGAAGCTCTTGTTGTATACACAGGGAAGCTCTTGTTGCTAAGATACCAGAAAAATTGAAGGAGACTAAATGAATCGGTCACAAATTATTTTTTTTTAAAGCAAACCACAGAATTCAAGACATTTAGAACAACTCTCTACAGATATAGGAAGTGATCACTCTCTACAGATATAGGAAGTGATCACTCTCTACATATATAGGAAGTGATCACTCTATACAGATATAGGAAGCGATTACTCTCTACAGATATAGGAAGCGATCACTCTATACAGATATATAGGAAGCGATCACTCTCTACAGATATAGGAAGCGATCACTCTCTACAGATATAGGAAGTGATCACTCTCTACATATATAGGAAGTTATCACTCTATACAGATATAGGAAGCGATCACTCTCTACAGATATAGGAAGTGATCACTCTCTACAGATATAGGAAGTGATCACTCTCTACAGATATAGGAAGTGATCACTCTCTACAGATATAGGAAGCGATCACTCTCTACAGATATAGGAAGTGATAACTCTCTACAGATATAGGAAGCGATCACTCTCTACAGATATAGGAAGCGATCACTCTCTACAGATATAGGAAGCGATCACTCTCTACAGATATAGGAAGTGATCACTCTCTACAGATATAGGAAGTGATCACTCTCTACAGATATAGGAAGTGATCACTCTCTACTGATATAGGAAGTGATCACTCTCTACAGATATAGGAAGCGATCACTACCAACCTTTGCTACACAGCGAAGTCCACTGGCTTTCGCGAGGTAAAGTTTTGTCACGTTTAGTGGAATTGAGAGATAAAATAAGATTATATCTCACGAGGAAGCTGTTTCACATCATCAACCGTATATATCCCTCCTGGTTAATCAGATTGGCATCTCTGTCAGATATTTTCACCAATTTAAATTTGCTCAACTGAAATCTTCAAGTCTAAAGTGTTACAGTTTTTGATGTTGAAGACAAGATCGAGGCAATGACTTAAAAATTGGAATCATGGCATCATCGCCTATTGAACAGAAACTTGGAACAATTTCCAAATCTCACACATTTTCTTGAATCCGTCGACGAGCAGATGTCTGCAGGGGACATGTCACTTATTGTACAACATTTGGAAGATTTGAGGCACAGTTTCCGCCAATATTTTCCTGTTTCAGATGCAAGCAAGGACTGAGTTAGAGATCCATTTTCAGTTAACGTGTATGAGCTAACAGGGCTCACTACATCTGAGGAAGACAAGGTCCTAGAAATATCCATGGAAGGTGCTCTGAGATTACAGTTCAAGGAACAATCACTTCCTAATTGTTGGGCTCACTTTAAAGCAGATTTTCCTGAATTATCCAAGAGGTCTTTGAACGTATTGGTGACTTTCATAACAACATACTTGTGAGGACAATCTTTCTCTGCTTTCGTTTATCTTACAAATAAATACAGAAATTACTGAGTGAGTACTGATGTTAGTAAGTTAACGAGTGTTTGTGTCTACAGTGCAAAGAGTATGACCATTTCTAATGTTTTGTGTTGTTGCCAATATTATTGTGTTGTTGATAATGTTATTGAGTTAATGTTCATGTTATTGTGTTGATACTAATATTATTGTGTTGTTGCCAATATTATTGTGTTGATACTAATATTATTGTGTTGATACTAATATTATTGTGTTGTTGCCAATATTATTGTGTTGATACTAATATTATTGTGTTGATACTAATATTATTGTGTTGTTGCCAATATTATTGTGTTGATACTAATATTATTGTGTTGATACTAATATTATTGTGTTGTTGCCAATATTATTGTGTTGATACTAATATTATTGTGTTGATACTAATATTATTGTGTTGTTGCCAATATTATTGTGTTGATACTAATATTATTGTGTTGATACTAATATTATTGTGTTGATACTAATATTATTGTGTTGATACTAATATTATTGTGTTGATGCTAATATTATTGTGTTGATGCTAATATTATTGTGTTGATACTAATATTATTGTGTTGATGCTAATATTATTGTGTTGATGCTAATATTATTGTGTTGATGATAATGATAATGGTTTGTAAACAAAAACTTCCAGGCATGTCATTCATGAAAGCCTGAGCTAAACTCAACGAACTGACCCGCGTAAACGAAAGAAAGACATTCGATGACCTTATTAGAATTTCCCACCTGCAACAGCAAACATCAATTTCCCTATCAGTTATTTCAACATTGGTCCGTAATTCTGGCTGTCAATCCCAGAATACACAGCGTTAAACTATACTTTGTTTACATCTCACAGTGGCTTCTTTATTTTGCTATCTCCCCACCACAACTAAAACGCTTGGCACGAGCCATGGAGTCACTTAAAAACGTGAACTGTTTCCCTTGCCACCAACATTTTTGGCATTCTAGAGTTTCAAGTCAGCGGTTGTCGGTAGCGATGAACGTGGATACAAAGAAGGCGTCTGCGGAGCGGGGTTCTTAACCTTTTGTCTTTCGTTCCATCATTAGTTGTTAACTGTGTCTTTTGACCTTCAAGGGATATGATTTTTGTGAACTTTGACACTGTAGCGATTCAGCACATATGAGCATACTTATTATATAATGTCTGTAAAGTGAAGCAGTCTTTATAAACACCAGTAGATGGTGTACTACCGTTAATGGCGACTAATCTGCGTCACTTTGGATTTAGAATATTAAAATGGTATCTCCTGAACTACGAACCTTGTCTCATTTTACTGTTTAAGGTCACGAAGGATTGTAATAGATCCAGAAACTTGCTTAATACTGCATAACAAACTTATGATTATCTTTGTAATTTATTGAAATTGGTTTATCATTTCATGTTTATTTTTATAAATGAATTATATTTAATAGAGACTGGGTTTATTATGAATATTTGTATTTATGAATTCTGAAACAATTTGGTTTATTATTACATTTTATATCTTTTTTTTATATGAGAATTTGAGAGTTGTCTTTTATGATGAATGCAGGTAGTAAATTACAGTCTACTGCTCCGCGATAAATGTGAGATCATCCAAAAACATAAAAATATCTGAATGCCATTTCTCAATAGTTGGAAATATCAAATATTTAAGAAAATCTGTCATTGTCTTTGAAATAATAATCGATATCATTTTTTTAAAAAATAACTTACTGCAAATTGTTGCTATTGGTTCTAGTAATGATCAACAGTCACAAAAATAGGCTGACAATTGGGGTCATTTTGACCGTTGAAAAAAACAAAGAAAGAAAGAAAGTTATTAAAGGAGAACTATCCACAAGTTGTATTTGTTTTCGCCAGAGGACAACAAGGTTGTTGCAGTGAAAGTACAATATCTTTAATTAAAGATGTAATATAAGAGATGACAAAAGGGCGTTAATAAATGCCCTCCAGATATGTGCTTCGAGTATGCAGTGACGGATTCTCAGTCAAAGTAAAGACAAATGACGCAGTGACGGATTCTCAGTCAAAGTAAAGACAAATGACGCAGTGACGGCTTCTCAGTCAAAGTAAAGACAAATGACGCAGTGACGGATTCTCAGTCAAAGTAAAGACAAATGACGCAGTGACGGACTCTCAGTCAAAGTAAAGACAAATGACGCAGTGACGCACTCTGTCAAAGAAGAGACAAATGAATGACGCAGTGACGGACTCTCAGTCAAAGAAGAGACAAATGAATGACGCAGTGACGCACTCTGTCAAAGAAGAGACAAATGAATGACGCAGTGACGGACTCTCAGTCAAAGAAGAGATAAATGAATGAGGCAGTGACGGACTCTCAGTCAAAGGAGCGATAAATGAATGAGGCAGTGACGGATTCTCGGTCAAAGAAGAGATAAGTGAATGACGCAGTGACGGATTCTCAGTCAAAGAAGAGATATGTGAATGACGCAGTGACGTATTCTCGGTCAAGGAAGAGACAAATGAATGAAGCAGTGACGGATTCTCAGTCAAAGAAGAGACAAATGAATGAGGCAGTGATGGAGTCTCAGTCAAAGAAGAGATAAATGAATGAAGCAGTGACGGATTCTCAGTCAAAGAAGAGATAAATGAATGAGGCAGTGACGGACTCTCAGTCAAAGTAGAAGAGAGAAATGAATGACGCAGTGACGTACTCTCATCAAAGGAGAGACAAATGAATGATGCAGTGACGGACTTTCAATCAAAGAAGAGACAAATGAATGATGCAGTGACGGACTTTCAATCAAAGAAGAGACAAATGAATGATGCAGTTCAGAAAGTCAAGAATCGATGTCTCTGGCGTGACTGGCTGACGTAAATAGTAGTCTTGACCTTGAAGGAAAACAATTTTATTTCTTAAAGTCCAAGTGAAAAGAGCGTTTGTGGCAACAAAATGGCTGCTATACTTTCCCCTGATACGCTTTCGGGTATAGCAGACCAACAAAGAGGGGCACAAATTCTTTAAAGAGAGACATATCCTCAATAGTGAGACACAGATCGTCAAGAGCCAGACACAGATCCCTGGATAACATGACAACTAAACACGTTCTACAGGATTGCCCCCAGCGCACAGGCCTGAGGAGGACAATGTCCACCTCCCTTGAAGAGAAACTATACGGGGCAACCGAACCACTTAAACAGACAGCTGCCTTCATAAGAGAGTCCGGCGTCCTAACCTGAATGAGCCATGGTCGCAGAAGAAGAAGAAAAGGGAAACATAGTTCCTCACAAGGGAGACACACATCCTAAAAATGGAGACATAGATCCATAAAAGGTAGACATAGATCATTAGAAGGGAGAGACAGATCCTTAAAAGGGAGACACAGATTCTTAAAAGTGAGACACAGATCTTAAACGTAAACCACTATTTTAAATGGCATTTATCATATATCTGGAGTCAGCTGGGAGGGGAAGAGGAATACTTCCCTCATGGTCCTTGGTAAGTAGCGATTGTATGTCGGACCCGGATATCTGTTTGAACTTAAATATCGAGCTAAAAAATAGTCACATGTATGGGCAAGCTATGCTCTACCAGCAAGTTACTGAACTAAAGAGAGCCATCTTATTTACATGAAAACTAAAGAAGGTCCATCAGTTTACTTGCCAACTAAAGAAGGTTGATTAGCATACTTGACAACTAAAGAAGGTCCATCAGTTTACTTGACAACTAAAGAAGGTCCATCAGTTTACTTGACAACTAAAGAAAGTCCATTAGTTTACTTGACAACTAAAGAAGGTCCATCAGTTTACTTGACAACTAAAGAAGGTCCATCAGTTTACTTGACAACTAAAGAAGGTCCATTATTTTCCCTGACAACTAAAGAAGGTCCATCAGCTTACTTGACAATTAAAGAAGGTCCATCAGCTTACTTGACAACTAAAGAAGGTCCATCAGTTGACAACTAAAGGTCCATTAGTTTCCTTGACAACTAAAGAAGGTTCATTAGTTTACTTGACAACTAAAGAAGGTCCAATAGTTTACTTGACAACTAAAGAAAGTCCATCAGTTTACTTGACAACTAAAAAATGTCCATCAGTTTACTTGACAACTAATAAAGGTCCTTTAGTTTACTTGACAACTAAATAAGGTTCATTAGTTTACTTGACAACTAAAGAAGGTCCATCAGTTTACTTGACAACTAAAGAAGGTCCATCAGTTTACTTGACATCTAAAGAAGGTCCATCAGTTTACTTGACAACTAAAAAAGGGCTATCAGTTTACTTGACAACTAAATAAGGTCCATTAGTTTACTTGACAACTAAAGAAGGTTCATTAGTTTACTTGACAACTAAAGAAGGTCATTAGTGTACATGAGAACTAAAGGAAGGTCCATTAGTTTACTTGACAACTAAAGAAGGTCATTAGTGTACATGAGAACTAAAGGAAGGTCCATCAGTTTACTTGACAACTAAAGAGAGTCCATTAGTTTACTTGACAACTAAAGAAGGTCCATCAGTTTACTTGACAACTAAAGAAGGTCCATCAGTTTACTTGACAACTAAAGAAGATCCCTTTGTTTACTTGACAACTAAAGAAGGTTGATTAGTTTGCTTGACAACTAAAGAAGGTCCATCAGTTTACTTGACAACTAAAGAAGGTCCATCAGTTTACTTGACATCTAAAGAAGGTCCATCAGTTTACTTGACAACTAAAAAAGGGCTATCAGTTTACTTGACAACTAAATAAGGTCCATTAGTTTACTTGACAACTAAAGAAGGTTCATTAGTTTACTTGACAACTAAAGAAGGTCCATTTGTTTACTTGACAACTAAAGAATGTCATTAGTGTACATGAGAACTAAAGGAAGGTCCATTAGTTTACTTGACAACTTAAGACGGCCCATTAGTTTACTTGACAACTATAGAAGGTCATTAGTGTACATGAGAACTAAAGAAGGTCCCTTTGTTTGCTTGACAACTAAAGACGGTCCATTCGTTTACTTGACAACTATAGAAGGTCATTAGTGTAAATGAGAACTAAAGAAGATCCCTTTGTTTACTTGACAACTAAAGAAGGTTCATTAGTTTGCTTGACAACTAAAGACGGTCCATTAGTTTACTTGACAACTAAAGAAGGTCCATCAGTTTACTTGACAACTAAAGAAGGTTCATTAGTTTACTTGACAACTAAAGAAGGTCCATTAGTTTACTTGACAACTATAGAAGGTCCATTAGTTTACTTGACAACTAAAGACGGTCCATTTGTTTACTTGACAACTAAAGAAGGTCCATTACTTTACTTGACAACTAAAGAAGGTCCATTACTTTACTTGACAACTAAAGACGGTTCATTAGTTTACTTGACAACTAAAGAAGGTCCATTACTTTACTTGACAACTAAAGACGGTCCATTACTTTACTTGACAACTAAAGAAGGTTCATTAGTTTACATGACAACTAAAGAAGGTTCATTAGTTTACTTGACAACTAAAGACGGTCCATTACTTTACTAGACAACTAAAGACGGTCCATTAGTTTACTTGACAACTAAAGAAGGTTCATTAGTTTGCATGACAACTAAAGAAGGTTCATTAGTTTACTTGACAACTAAAGAAGGTTCATTAGTTTACTTGACAACTAAAGACGGTCCATTAGTTTACTTGCCAACTAAAGCCGGTCCATTACTCTACTTGACAACTAAAGACGGTCCATTACTTTACATGACAACTAAAGAAGGTCCATTACTTTACTTGACAACTAAAGACGGTCCATTAGTTTACTTGCCAACTAAAGACGGTCCATTACTTTACTTGACAACTAAAGACGGTCCATTACTTTACATGACAACTAAAGAAGGTCCATTACTTTACTTGACAACTAAAGACGGTCCATTAGTTTACGTGACAACTAAAGAAGGTTCATTAGTTTACATGACAACTAAAGAAGGTTCATTAGTTTACTTGACAACTAAAGAAGGTTCATTAGTTTACTTGACAACTAAAGAAGGTCCATCAGTTTACCTGAATAGCAATTTAAAGATGTATATCAAGTTACGTGATAGTTAAAGAAGTCCTTAAACGTCATTAACTAGTACGTCTTTGCATAGACTTAGCCATACTGCTATTAGATATTAGTGAGTAATAAACCTGTCAGTAAAGTTATCAGCTTCTCAGAAATACATACATGTAGTTAGTTTTATGAAACTGCCAAATAAAGTCAACAAGACAAAAATAGCTTGAGACCCTTTACATCTGGGATCGTTTAATTTGATGTTAGTTTTTTTTTTAAGAAGGGAAGTCAAGGGAGTTAATTTGAGAAGATGAAGCAGCAGAAAGACACGAATATTAACATTCAAAACCTTTGACACAACTATTAAATGTCACAAGATTGTTTCCCATGCCCAGTCTATAGATCAGAACAATTTATACACAATGGGATGACTGCTTTAAGAATTGTTTCGTACAATAATTGAGTTCTTATTCTCTAGTGCACAACGGGAGCAAACCGCCATTTATAACAATTGACTGACACTATCCGTGTTGTTCAATATTGAGTTAAGGTTATCATCACAACCAGAAATGTATATATGGTGCATTGATATACACGCGTGTAGGATTAGTTATAAGATGCTGGTTGCGAGGCTAAATCTGATCGCTCAAGTTGAGCGCGTACAGTGAACCACATCGTCATAACAGTTCATCCCTAGCACACAACGTACAACAGATAGTAACTGTAGGACATTAACTCCACTCAATTGTAAATCTTACAACAACACGCATCTCCAGTACCATCATCATTATCGGGTTGCCTGTGAATCTGCAACAACACTTTTATGTCACTTTTGTGTTTCGATGTCACGATTACGTGAAAGGACTAAACAAATGTGTACACAGGACTGAACAAATATGTACACATGACTGAACAATTATGCACACATGACTGAACAAATATGTACACATGACTGAACAATTATGCACACATGACTGAGCAAATATGTACACATGACTGAACAATTATGCACACATGACTGAGCAAATATGTACACATGACTGATCAAATGTGTACACATGACTGAAAAAATGTGTACAGAATTGTAAGAAAATTAAAATTTTAGAACTGGTAAATCATTGGTTGCTGTCACCACATCGATGGTTGGTTTCCATGGAGCGCCATTTCACTCTGATGTCTAGATAGTACACGTTGTCACTGGTTCACCTGTCCACTCTCTGACTTTAGTCTGAGTCTACCTCTGCCTTCTCTATCTTGTACTTTTCTTTCCAAGATGACTCTTAGGTCTGCGATAACACCGATGAGAAAGATGCAGTCATCTATACAGATGGATCTGTAAGACGACACGAAAGAAGTGCATGGGCATTTACAGCACGCTCGGCAGGCAGAATAGCCAAGGAAGACAGTGGTGCATACTCCCTGACCACGAGTAGCATGACAATGGAGGTGATGGCAGTGACCAAGGCATTCAAATGGTTAGAATCACAAGATTACATCCACGCATGTATACTGAGTGATTCGATGAGCATGATAAAAAAAGTGGAGGCGGGCTTTGTACGCATTCAATGGGTAGAGTCGTTGCAGAAATCCAAAATACGTAAGGTCACCTTTGTCTATGTCCCTGGACATGCGGGAGTAAGGGGAAATGAGCGAGCGGACAGGTTGGCTAGCTGCGCTGTCGTTGAGGACGGGCAACCGAAGGATCAGGCGGACATCATCAATGCCCTCCGAGATGTGGGAAGAGCACAGGACTTCGACAAACACAGATCAACGTCACTTCTTCGGATGATGGAAATGGGAGTTAAGATGGGCACAGCCAGAAATGAGAAACTTGGTGGCCGTGTAAGAAGACTTATCAACCAACATAGAACTGGAGTCGTCAGTCGCTGGACACTGAGGGAATTGCTGAGGAGGGGATCTGAGCACCTATAGACATGTTCGGAGTGCAATGATGATGACCCGCAAATAACTCAATAACTCTTAGGAAGGTTAAGGTATTTCATCATATGTCCACAAATTTCAGTTGTCTTTTTAGAATTGTATTTAGTTTGTTTTTTTTCTCTTCAGCTGATTCAGAACTTCCCTGTTTTTGTCTTCTTTTCCTTCACCCGAGTTCTCCGCATTTTTCTTTAGATCCGCATTTCAAAGGCTTCAATTTCTTGTTCTGTTTTCTTATATAATGTCCATGTTTCTGCTCCACACAGGAATGTTGAGTAGATAGATTAATACTAGAAACCTCAATACATGTAGAGATGAAAAATAAAATAGAAGTAGACATTTGAAAGAGAATTAGTTTATAAACACACACACAACATACACACACACATGTATATAGTTGAAAATCAGTTCTTTAACTCTTTCAGTACATAAGGTGTTTATCAATATTAATATATATGTTTATATTATATAACACTTAACATATTAAATAAGAATTTTTAGATAATTGAACAGTGAATTACATTTCATTATTACCAAGATGATAGAAGACATAAAAAGAATATGGTTTGATTGCGATTTACACTAATCAAATTGAGAGTGACGCACTGTGCGTCGAAACATATGGAAAGAGTTCAATGAAATCAGTCCGGGTCATAAATATTCAGTCCAAGAATAAATCTATAAATGAAATAAATTTGGCAAGCTCAGTTTATTATTTTGTATATGACAGTTATTTTGTACCATAATCTCATGAAAAGAAATTGAGCAATCTCAGCAGCAACAAATATAGTCAAGAAGCGAATTCTATTTAATATAATTCTTGTTAAGAAAAGTATCGGCGTCTGAATTAAATTAAAGAAAAACGTAAAAAATGACGTGCAATATAATCATCATCGAGTGCCATATCCGCAACGAAGGTAGGCTACCATGGAGCGCCTTTCTGCTCTGTCTCTTGCTTTGATGTTGCATTTTGTCATAGGCTGATTTATCCACCTTTTGATGTTACTCGTCCATGTTAGTCTTGCCACCCTATATTTTCCCCTCCAAGATTACTTTTAGTATAATAAATAGTAGACATTTTTATTTTCTTTAACATATTTCGATTATTTTTGTTTTGGATGTTTCGTTATTAGTTTTACTTACCTATCCGTGTGTGTGTTTTTTTTTGTTCCTGCTGAAGGCCTATTGGGCCGAAACGTCGTTTAGTCTGTGTCGTCCACTAATCACGTAAAGCTTCTAACATACCATTTTTTTCTATTTTTTAATTTTTCCGTTACTTTTAGTAGGCTGTTGTGTCTTTTAACTTGGCCCCAAAATCGCATTTGTCTTGTTTGATATATAATGCAATATGAGCAAATTGTTAATGAACACACTACATGGACTTCATACCTCTGATTAGTCAAGATCGTTGATAAAGGGTTAATAAAACAACACTTTCGATAAAACTAGATGACTATACATCTTTATGCTGATATTTTAGTTTCCTAGATTCATTAGCCTCCACTTCTCATGTTACTATCACTAAGCTTGCACCTATTTTGTGTTGGTCTCTTTGAGAATTGGTTGGTCTATTTAGCTTTCTAGGGAACTTTCAACATTCTTCTGAGAAATCTCATCTCTGTGGCCTCTAATCGTCTTTTCTGACGTTACTGTCCATGATTCGCTTACATAGGTTAGAAATGGCTCTATATAGCACTGATGAACTCTCTTTCTCACTTCTATTGACATAGATTGTTGCATAAGACGTTTTTCGTATTCTGAAATGCTATTTTGACCTGAGCTATTCTGATTTTTATTTTTTTTTTGTGGTGCATCTTCCTTCTGATGTTATTATTGTGCCCAAGTATTTGAAGCGCGTTGCACTTGTTTCAGAATTGTCCAGTTTATTTTTCATGCTGCATGATGGTGATGAATGGCTCCGTAATCCATGTAATGATATACGTAGGTATTTCAGAATTCCCCTGTACTTCCGTACAGGGTGTTCAATTTATTAGGTCTTTGAGGAAGTAGATTTTGTCTGATGTCAGTGAGCTTTGCATAGTTAAAAAGGGTAATGTGCTACTTTTTCATGTGGATGTTCACAGAGTGGACACGCTGCAGTTTTGTTGTATTCTATTGATGTTGTTGTTCAGTGGTACATGATCGGTTCTCGGACTGAAGATCGTGGTTTTGTATCTTCTTTTCTAGGGTGTTAATGATGACATGGGGATTTGGCCTTAAATTTTATATCGGAAATGACTTAGGGTTATTATCTTTTATCTCTGAAATGACTCTGGGTTAGTATATTTTATCTCTAAAGTGTTTTTGGGCTATTATCTTTTATCACTAAAGTGACTTTGAGTTATTATATTTTATCTAAAAAGTGACTTTGGGTTATTACATTTTATCTTTAAAGTGACTTTGGGTTATTACATTTTATCTCTAAAGTGACTTTGAGTTATTACATTTTATCTTTAAAGTGACTTTGGGTGATTATCTTTTATCTCTAGAGTGACTTTGGGTTATTACATTTTATCTAAAAAGTGACTTTGGGTTATTACATTTTATCTCTAAAGTGACTTTGAGTTATTACATTTTATCTTTAAAGTGACTTTGGGTGATTATCTTTTATCTCTAGAGTGACTTTGGATTATTACATTTTATCTTTAAAGTGATTTTTGGTTATTATTTGTTATCTCTAAAATGATTTTGGGTTATTATCTCTAACACCGGGTCTCCTTTTAGCGCCCCCCCTCCCCCGTGTGATGGTTTGATTCATTATAGTCGGTCTAACTGGTTATGTTGACACATGAAGAAAATTTGATCTGATAAAGAAAAAAGGATGGCTTCATTAATAAAGGCGAGTTTTCTTATTTCCTTCCCTATTCGTCTATCAGAGTTTAGGGGACATATAGTTTGTGGTCCTTTGCTCTTATGTTGGCCTCTCCTACTATTAATCTCCCTAGTGTTGATAATGTTTCATCAATACATCTTTTGTGGTCGGCCCTTGGGTCTAGTGTTCTCGTAGCGATTGTTGAAGGCTCATTAATTTTTATCTTTCGGTTTAATAAGACGCCATACAATTGTATCTATTGGGTCTTTATGTGTTTCATGACTGTAGTTATTCCTAACTTTTTTCTCAAATCTGATCTTATTTATAAACCTATCGATAATACAACAGATTAACGAAGTAACAGACATCACAATCTCTACACAAGACACACACTACAGAGCATTGACCGAATACTTACGCATTTTATTTCGACGCTGAAAGGTTACAGAGGCAGAGGAAAGTAAAGATAAAGCACATTCTTCTTCATTGCACGTTTGTTTTCTGGAAAACAGAGCTTCAACATTTCGTTTGAAACATTAGATTCTGTTTATGTGATTTGAGGCTAAGTTATCGTTGTTGCAGCTTGTTGGGAAAGTGATAACAGCCATAAAAATAAACTATATACTGCTCATATTTACAAACTTATTCTTTTATTTATATGGGTGAGATAATAGTTATTACAATTTAAACACAAATTGGGAACTGGTAGGATAGTAACCTGCTATACCAATTGAGTTAGTCGTGCAGGTGTATGATTACACTTAAACAACAGCAATTTTTGCGATAAAGTTTAAACTATGCTATATTTATCAATCATGTGGTAATTAACGTAGGCGTAATAGAGTGGTTCTTCTAACTAATGCATTTACCAAGTGATACTCTTATAACATTAAGAGATATATATTAACATACCTGTCTTTGCACGTGATGTAATTACATGTTTTTGCTCCTACTCTAGCAAAGATGAAAGCCAGATTCTTTTCTCTACCCTCTTCAAGTTAACATTTCAATCGAACTGCAACCTTTATCTCAGAACTCGAGTCCCGTATTAGCAATTAAACAGGTTTGAGCGGCAACATTCCTATCCTACCTCATGACGTATATCCTGCTCTGCTGACACTCTTTGGGTGGTTTAAATCAAACCAGGAAAATGTTTAAAGTGAAGTTAACCAACAGCGGAGACAAACTTTGTCTTGCTTCACTGCGAAACCTCACACCTTTATCGGGGAATTTAGTATCACCATCGGTTCCACAACCCCGAGGTTCGGGGAACGAGTCCCGTCTAGCGCGGTTTTTAAAGAAATCATGACTCGTGGGAATACCATCCTCAGGATCGCGTCTACCGTTAGCAGCCAATGGCAAACCACTGTCGTATAATGACTAGACAATTACCAAGGCCAACAAATGCTGGGGTAATAGCAACGTTCTGTGAGTGATATGTTACTAACTTTATCAACGAAGGTCAAGAGGAGTAAGACACCGTGACGTCTTGAGCTTGGTGTAATACGAACTGTGTCGTTCGTGTCCATGCTTTTTTTGATCCTTCGACACATCTTCAGACAATGGTATGAGCACGTGACATGGCAGTCTTTCTTTCCCACAAGTTTCCATTGAAGGATATATGAATTTTGAAGCGTTAGTAGAGTAGTGATAGCGCTTTGATGTGGTAACGAAGTGAATGTGAGTTTCGTCGCAGCTTTGAAAAAAAAAAACTTAAAAAGGAGTGGGTACCTACCTATCTCAAAAGGTTATGATATAAAACAACGAGGAAGAGCACTGTCCCCTGTACCTCCAAATGCCGCGGACATGTACTTCCAAATGCCGCGGACATGTACTTCCAAATGCCTTGGACATATACTTCCAAATGCCGTGGACATGTACTTCCAAATGCCGCGGACATGTACTTCCAAATGCCGCGGACATGTACTTCCAAATGCCGCGGACATGTACTTCCAAATGCCGTGGACATGTACTTCCAAATGCCGCGGACATGTACTTCCAAATGTCGTGGACATGTACTTCCAAATGCCGCGGACATGTACTTCCAAATGCCGTGGACATGTACTTCAAAATGCCGTGGACATGTACTTCCAAATGCCGTGGACATGTACTTCCAAATGCCGTGGACATGTACATCTACTCTAAAAAGGAAAACGCTGTCCTTTATCAAATGTCGTTTGGGTAAAAGTACAGTACGAGACTTGAACCGGCGTCTTAGCACGCGAGTTTCCACCCATATGTGCTCGGCCGCCTATCCAGAAATGTTCGCAGATTTCTTGATAGTGTCGCTTCAAGCATCGAAAGTCACGATGCGAGGAGAGGAGACATTCCTCACCTTCCCAGGGTAATACCATTTCTGCCAACGGTTGGGTCGACCGTGGGGGTATTTTTTTTTCCAAACACGAGTACAACTCACACTGATCCCAGCGGGAATTGAACACGGGTTGTCCGAACGACGGTAGTCCTGTCGATTGGTTTTCCCAACTAGGCTACCGAGGCCTACCCCCATCATTTCCAGCAAACCACCACTTATAACAACCATCACTTCCAGCAAATCATCACTTCCAGAAACCATCAATTCCAGCAAACCATCACTTCCAGAAACCATCACTTCCAATAACAATCACTTCCAACAACCATCACTTCCAGAAACCATCGCTTCCAATGACAATCACTTCCAACAACCAACCCTTCTACTGTCTTGTTATCAAAATTTATCTGGCTCTGCAGTGATCGATAAACGCTATAGAATAACAATTACCATATGTTGTTTGCCGTGCCATCCGTCCGTGTGTTCACGAGTGCTCCTTCAGATCGGAACAAAGTAGCCTAATCCTCAGTGTAGCGACGATTTGAGATCAAAGTTTCTCTTGTCCTTGAGACTTGACACTTAAAGTGACGAACTTCACCTGCCTCTAGAAATTAAATTGCCCTCTCTAAATATTCATACATTAAATTATGCTCGCATTAAATATTATTATATTTGTCGCTTTTCACTATAATATTCGTGTAATATTCGTTAATCGCTAAGAGTGAAAAAGAGTTACAAGAAATTTTAGTCATTATAGTGAAAGAAAGCATAAATAAAGGACTCAGCCTTAATAGCAAAAAGACAGAGGTAATGGTAACAACAAAGAAAAAGACATCATCTTAGTGCAAAATAAAGACAAGTGCAATAATATTAAAATAGGTAAATGAATTTAAATGTTTGGGAACTTTGTTAACCTCAGACGGAAGATGTACAAAAGAGGTGAGATGCAGAATTGCTCAGGCAAAAGCAGCTTTCCAAAAAATGAGGAAGATACTATACAATCCATTTTTGACAATCGAAACAAGAAAAACAGTTCTTAAATGTTATGTAGAGTCAGTCTTAACATATGGATGTGAATCATGGACAATAGGACAACAAACAAGAAAATCTCTGGAGTCTGTAGAAATGTGGGTTTACAAAAGAATGTTGAGAATACCATGGACAGCTAAGAAGAGTAATGAAAATGTTCTGAAAGAGGCCAAAGCAAAAAGAGAACTAATTTACAATATCAGGAAGTAACAATAATAAATTTTTGGCCATGTAATGAGAAGAAAACAACTGGAATATATTGCAACAACTGGGAAAATTGAGGGACGAAGAGATAGAGGAAAGCAAAGAGAAAAAATACCAGACAGCTTAAGAGAATGGCTTGGCAGAAGGTCAACAACAGAAATGATAAATAACTGTCGAGATCGAAAATTCTGGAGAGACATTATCACCTGTGCCAGCAGGCCCGGTACATGTTAATGATGATGAATATTCGTGTTCCAAAGAAGAAACAAAATGTTACCGAATCTTGTCCAGCTTTCCATTAATGACTCATCGTTGAAACGTTCTCGGATCAACAAATTTGCATTGATGTCTTCGTCTAACATTCACTCATCACTAAACAATCAACTTTTCAATAATTGCTAGTAATTATTGATCACCGTTGTTGATTATGTTTATTGTGTGTGTTTTCGTGCATATGGCAGAGTGTTGATGTTCAAGTTGTGTGTTTATGTATGTTATATTTTTTAAACATATGATGTGTACGCGCGTGTGAATGCATGCGACAGTGTCCGGATATAGCGTGCGTGTAACTGTGTTTATACTAAACGCGTGTGTACACACATTTACTTAGTATATATGCGTGGATATGTTGAGTTTAAACCCCGCATTTGTTTGCATTATCTATTATTTCATCATGATCATTGAGTGCCATCTCCGGAACGAAAGATGCCTACCATGGAGCGCTATTTCACTCTGTCTCTTGCTTTGATGGTGCAGATTTGTCATAGGCTGACTTGTTCATCTTTTGATGTTACTCGTCCATGTTAGTCTTGGTCTGCCTCTGCCTCTTTTACTTTGTATTTTCCCTTCCAATATTACTTTTATTATGCTTTTGTGACCTTTAACATGCCCCAAAAATTTCATTTGTCCTGTTCTAATTGTGTTTAGTAGTTCTCTTTTCATTTTTAGTTGTTTTAAAACTTCATTGTTTGTTTTCTTTTCTTTCCATCCAATTCTACCTATTCTTCTATAAATTCACATTTCAAAGGCTTCAATTTTCTGTTCTGTTTTCTTGTCTAATGTCCTTGTTTCTGCACCACACAGGAATATTGAGAAGATGTAACATTTTGCTGTTCTTAGTTTTAGCCCTGGTGTTATTTGTTTTGATGTTAGTATAGTTTTCATAGCATTAAAATTACTTTTTGCCATACCTATTCTTTTGTTCATTTCAGTTTTACATTTCCCATCACTCGCTATAGTGTCCCAGGTAGTTGTAGCTCTGAACTGTCTCCAGATGTGTTCCTTCAACTGTGATATTTAATTGTAGGTCTTGATCTATCACTTAAACCTTTATAATCTAGTTGTACAATCCCGCCTACATTGTCTTCTTCTTCTGCTTTTCTCTTTTCACTTATACCTTAAAGGTGTCGTGGTTTATGTCATTTGTCGTTCTTGAGCTGCTCGAACTGTCTGAATTAGTGAATTTCCTTTGTTGTTACATGTCTCTGTCACTGCATCTATATATCTTCTTCTGGGTCTTTCTCCTGGTCTTTTCCCATGCATTCTCGAGAAGAACGCCCTTGATGGTGATTGGCAAGGATTCATTCTGACCAGGTGGCCAAACCATTTAAGTTGTTGTTGTTCTATATGTTCTTGGCAGGGTTTAGTTCCTACCATTTTTCTTATGGTTTCATTTGGTATTCTATCTCTTCTTGTGTTGTTTGTTACTTTTCTCAACCAGTACATTGTCTTCATCTTATCTTAGTTGCTTATCACATTGTTTCATACCCATATAGATTATAGGAAGATTACAGAGCGCCTAATTTCGCAATGCTCCAATCCATTACTCAGTGATTGGGTGCCGTCTCCCCATCGAAGGTGGGCTACAATGGTGCGCCATTTTACTCTGTCTCTTGTCTTGATGGTGTATGGTGTCATCGGTTCATCTTTTCACTTGTTGATGTTATTATCAATCCACTTTAGTATTGGTCTTCCTCGTCTACCGTATACCTTCCCTTCCCAGATGACATTTAAGAGGGTATTATGTATCTTCACATGTCAACAAAATGACATTGTCTTTTTTTTAATTCACTCAACGTGTGAAGTTAAATACCTCAGTGTATTCTTTCTTATTTGTTTAAGTCTCAGTTCAAAATCCTTTAGGTCAAAATGATGGAACTATTAGTCTTGTCTCGTTCCCTAAGCTGAAATTTCACTATCTTGTTCATCTTTTATTGTATTCAAAACCTATTTTCTTGCAAGATAAACTTCTTGTGTATTATTGTTTTCTTCTTAGCGTGTTGGGTAGAGGTGTAAATGCAGGGTAGTTCGTTGAATTGGTTGTATCAGTTAGTAAATGTTGGTGGTAGCAGTTAGTAATGTTGGTGGTAGCAGTTAGTAATGTTGATGGTAGCAGTTAGTAAATGTTGGTGGTAGCAGTTAGTAATGTTGATGGTAGTAGTTAGTAAATGTTGGTGGTAACAGTTAGTAATGTTGGTGGTAGCAGTTAGTAATGTTGATGGTAGCAGTTAGTAATGTTGGTGGTAGCAGTTAGTAAATGTTGGTGGTAGCAGTTAGTAATGTTGGTGGTAGCAGTTAGTAAATGTTGGTGGTAGCAGTTAGTAATGTTGGTGGTAGCAGTTAGTAATGTTGATAGTAATAGTTAGTAATATTGGTGCTAGTAGTTAGTAATGTTGGTGGTAGCAGTTAGTAATGTTGGTGGAATCAGTTAGTAATGTTGGTGGAAGCAGTTAGTAATGTTGGTGGTAGCAGTTAGTAATGTTGGTGGAAGCAGTTAGTAATGTTGGTGGAAGCAGTTAGTAATGTTGGTGGAAGCAGTTAGTAATGTTGGTGGAAGCAGTTAGTAATGTTGGTGGAAGCAGTTAGTAGTGTTGGTGGTAGCAGTTAGTAATGTTGTGGAAGCGGTTAGTAATGTTGATTGTAACAGTTAGTAATGTTGATAGTAACAGTTAGTAATGTTGGTGGTCGCAGTTAGTAATGTTGGTGGAAGCAGTTAGTATTGTTGGTGGTAGCAGTTAGTAATGTTGATTGTAACAATTAGTAATGTTGGTGGTAGCAGTTAGTAAATGTTGGTGGTAGCAGTTAGTAATGTTGGTGGTAGCAGTTAGTAAATGTTGGTGGTAGCAGTTAGTAAATTTTGGTGGTAGCAGTTAGTAAATGTTGGTGGTAGCAGTTAGTAATGTTGGTGGTAGCAGTTAGTAAATGTTGGTGGTAACAGTTAGTAATGTTGGTGGTAGCAGTTAGTAAGTGTTGGTGGTAGCAGTTAGTAATGTTGGTGGTAGCAGTTAGTAATGTTGATAGTAACAGTTAGTAATATTGGTGCTAGCAGTTAGTAATGTTGGTGGTAGCAGTTAGTAATGTTGGTTGAAGCAGTTAGTAATGTTGGTGGAAGCAGTTAGTAATGTTGGTGGAAGCAGTTAGTAATGTTGGTGGAAGCAGTTAGTAATGTTGGTGGAAGCAGTTAGTAATGTTGGTGGAAGCAGTTAGTAATGTTGATAGTAACAGTTAGTAATGTTGGTGGAAGCAGTTAGTAATGTTGGTGGAAGCAGTTAGTAATGTTGATAGTAACAGTTAGTAATGTTGGTGGAAGCAGTTAGTAATGTTGGTGGTAGCAGTTAGTAATGTTGGAAGTAACAGTTAGTAATGTTGGTGGTAGCAGTTAGTAATGTTGTGGAAGCGGTTAGTAATGTTGGTGGTAGCAGTTAGTAATGTTGATAGTAACAGTTAGTAATATTGGTGCTGGCAGTTAGTAATGTTGGTGGTAGCAGTTAGTAATGTTGGTGGAATCAGTTAGTAATGTTGGTGGAAGCAGTTAGTAATGTTGGTGGTAGCAGTTAGTAATGTTGATAGTAACAGTTAGTAATATTGGTGCTAGCAGTTAGTAATGTTGATAGTAACAATTAGTAATATTGGTGGAAGCAGTTAGTAATGTTGGTGGTAGCAGTTAGTAATGTTGTGGAAGCGGTTAGTATTGTTGATAGTAACAGTTAGTAATATTGGTGGTAGCAGTTAGTAATGTTGGTGGTAGCAGTTATTAATGTTGGTGGAAGCAGTTAGTAATGTTGGTGGAAGCAGTTAGTAATGTTGGTGGAAGCAGTTAGTAATGTTGGTGGAAGCAGTTAGTAATGTTGGTGGAAGCAGTTAGTAATGTTGGTGGAAGCAGTTAGTAATGTTGGTGGAAGCAGTTAGTAGTGTTGATGGTAGCAGTTAGTAATGTTGTGGAAGCGGTTAGTAATGTTGATTGTAACAGTTAGTAATGTTGATAGTAACAGTTAGTAATGTTGGTGGTCGCAGTTAGTAATGTTGGTGGTAGCAGTTAGTATTGTTGGTGGTAGCAGTTAGTAATGTTGATTTTAACAATTAGTAATGTTGGTGGTAGCAGTTAGTAAATGTTGGTGGTAGCAGTTAGTAATGTTGGTGGTAGCAGTTAGTAAATGTTGGTGGTAGCAGTTAGTAAATGTTGGTGGTAGCAGTTAGTAAATGTTGGTGGTAACAGTTAGTAATGTTGGTGGTAGCAGTTAGTAAATGTTGGTGGTAGCAGTTAGTAATGTTGGTGGTAGCAGTTAGTAATGTTGATGGTAACAGTTAGTAATATTGGTGCTAGCAGTTAGTAATGTTGGTGGTAGCAGTTAGTAATGTTGGTGGAAGCAGTTAGTAATGTTGGTGGAAGCAGTTAGTAATGTTGGTGGAAGCAGTTAGTAATGTTGGTGGTAGCAGTTAGTAATGTTGGTGGAAGCAGTTAGTAATGTTGGTGGAAGCAGTTAGTAATGTTGATAGTAACAGTTAGTAATGTTGGTGGAAGCAGTTAGTAATGTTGGTGGAAGCAGTTAGTAATGTTGATAGTAACAGTTAGTAATGTTGGTGGTAGCAGTTAGTAATGTTGTGGAACGGTTAGTAATGTTGGTGGTAGCAGTTAGTAATGTTGATAGTAACAGTTAGTAATATTGGTGCTGGCAGTTAGTAATGTTGGTGGTAGCAGTTAGTAATGTTGGTGGAATCAGTTAGTAATGTTGGTGGAAGCAGTTAGTAATGTTGGTGGAAGCAGTTAGTAATGTTGGTGGTAGCAGTTAGTAATGTTGATAGTAACAGTTAGTAATATTGGTGCTAGCAGTTAGTAATGTTGATAGTAACAATTAGTAATATTGGTGCTAGCAGTTAGTAATGTTGGTGGTAGCAGTTAGTAATGTTGGTGGTAGCAGTTAGTAATGTTGATAGTAACAGTTAGTAATGTTGTTGGTAGCAGTTAGTAATGTTGGTGGTAGCAGTTAGTAATGTTGATAGTAACAGTTAGTAATATTGGTGCTAGCAGTTAGTAATGTTAGTGGTAGCAGTTAGTAATGTTGGTGGAAGCAGTTAGTAATGTTGGTGGAAGCAGTTAGTAATGTTGGTGGAAGCAGTTAGTAATGTTGGTGGTAGCAGTTAGTAATGTTGTGGAAGCGGTTAGTATTGTTGATAGTAACAGTTAGTAATATTGGTGTTAGCAGTTAGTAATGTTGGTGGTAGCAGTTAGTAATGTTGATAGTATCAGTTAGTAATATTGGTGCTAGCAGTTAGTAATGTTGGTGGTAGCAGTTAGTAATGTTGGAGGAAGCAGTTAGTAATGTTGGTGGAAGCAGTTAGTAATGTTGGTAGTAGCAGTTAGTAATGTTGTGGAAGCGGTTAGTAATGTTGATAGTAACAGTTAGTAATGTTGATAGTAACAATAAGTAATGTTGATAGTAACAGTTAGTAATGTTGTGTAAGCAGTTAGTAATGTTGGAGGTAGCAGTTAGTAATGTTGGTGGAAGCAGTTAGTAATGTTGCTAGTAACAGTTAGTAATGTTTGTAGTAACAGTTAGTAATGTTGGTATTAACAGTTAGTAATGTTGGAGGTAGCAGTTAGTAATGTTGGTGGTAGTAGTTAGTAATTTTGGTGGTAGCAGTTAGTAATGTTGGTGGAAGCAGTTAGTAATGTTGATAGTAACAGTTAGTAATGTTGGTGGTAGCAGTTAGTAATGTTGGAGGTAGCAGTTAGTAATGTTGATAGTAACAGTTAGTAATGTTGGTGGTAGCAGTTAGTAATGTTGGTGGAAGCAGTTAGTAATGTTGATAGTAACAGTTAGTAATGTTGATAGTAACAGTTAGTAATGTTGATAGTAACAGTTAGTAATGTTGGTGGAAGCAGTTAGTAATATTGATAGTAACAGTTAGTAATGTTGATAGTAACAGTTAGTAATGTTGGAGGTAGCAGTTAGTAATGTTGATAGTAACAGTTAGTAACTTTGGAGGTAACAGTTAGCAATGTTGATAGTAACAGTTAGTAATGTTGGAGGTAAAAGTTATTAATGTTGATATTAACAGTTAGTAATGTTGGAGGTAGAAGTTAATAATGTTGATAGTAACAGTTAGTAACGTTGGTGAGAGAAGTTAGTAATGTTGATAGTAACAGTTAGTAATGTTAAAGGTAACAGTTAGTAATGTTGATGGTAGCAGCCAGTAATGTTGATGATAGGAGGAATCGGGAATAAAGTGTGTGGTAGCAGTGTTCTGTTTTGTGCCAAACTGGCCGCTCTCTTTGTTATCCATCTTCTTTGAACGAGGATTTAAGTGATTGTTCCGAGCTATCTTTCTCGGTATTTTCCTCGATCTCATTATCTTCCACTCAAATATTTATGAAATTCTGACATCGTGTTCCAGTTGAATCCTTAACCTCAAAGATCAAGATGTCATTTCTCTCCAATTCCACCCCCTGACGATCTTCTGAAATTATTTCTACTGTTTACATTATCACAAGCCATACTTTCCCAGCAGTTGCATCAGCTTTGTGTCTGAGATGAGATCAAGTCACTAGCAGGAATCGTTAAATTACACCTTTTGCCGCAGTTATAGTTTTATTAGCTGAAATTGAAGTTGGCCAATTTGCAGACGCGTTAAGTGTTACCTTTCACATTCCCGCAGAGTTGTGGTTTATTGAAGGTTTTAAATGTCAATATTATTTACCTAATAAGAACTTTGAAATAATTTATAAGAAAGTGTCATTATCTGGGGTCGTTTTATAAATGTCAATATGTCAATTAATTGTGTCGCTCAATAAGAATGTTTGACATTGTATGTAGAATCCCATATATGCGTCTGTGAAACATTTTGAGAATTATAATTTGTTAAATGCAACACTGATTATGGATTCTTTAGTCACAAGTATTATTTACTTATAGCAAATGCGTTTGTGACAAGTTATTGATCACTTCTCATATCAACGTTATGATTGTTCTATATCAGTTACAAATATGCATTAGCGAAGACAAGAGCAAAAGTCGACAATACAATTGTTCTTGTTAACATTTTAATGCATTGTTACAAGACTCTCTCTCTCTCTCTCTCTCTCTCTCTCTCTCTCTCCACATAAACATGCACACACATGTACATAGTTAGAGAGTGAGAGAGAGAGAGAGAGAGAGAGAGAGAGAGAGAGAGAGAGAGAGAAGAAACATAAGTGGTGAAAAATGGCATCGATGAAAGAGACAGATGAATGATGCTCGTTAGTATATTTCTTATTGAACACTTAAAACCGACCATGCAATAAAAATAGGTACCTATAATCAGTTACACAAAATTGTAACATTAAGAATAGTTCCAAGAAAAGGCACTGTCCTCTCTTATTTCTAAACATTGCAAATTACCACTCGTAGACGTCAAATTGTATATTAGGCTCAATCAAAACCTCTATTATGCTTCAATACTGAGACATTGGTATCACTGTTCAGGTAGGAAAGTAACCAGTATGAGGTGAATGAAATATGTAATCATGTGCAATAACGTATAGGATAGTTCCTTTCAGGTGAATGAGATTGTGCAATCTTGATTGTCTGCAATAACAGGTACAACAGTTCCTAGTGGTATTATGTTATCTCTCTGTGTATCGTTATTCCAGCAAATAGGAACAGATTATCCGATATCTATCTCACACTTTGTCCCAGCATGCCAATAAAGCTTGTAGTTGGCTCAGAGATAGCACTAAGCAAGTATTTCTTTTCATTGACGAATATCTCGCACTTTCTGAGAGTGGAATTGCCATAGATGTCTAGCACAATAGTTTACAAAAGAGTGCAATGCTCAGATATTAATTCTATGGTGCGCTCTACAAAGAACAACATGATGATCAAAAAATACATGACAAATAAAAAAGAAACTGCTTTAGCAGACCAATCAGTAACTATTTGCCGTAATCTATCTACTTTACTTCGGACATACAGGATGCATGCTGAGAGTTCAAGTAGCTTGCTGTTTATACACATCATCATCATTGAGTGCCATCTTCGTATCGAAGGTTGGCTACCATGGAGTGCCATTCTGCTCTGTCTCTTGCTTTGATGGTGCAGGTTGTCATAGGCTGATTTGTCCATCTTTTATGTTACTCGTCCATGTTAGTCTTGGTCTGCCTTTGCTTCTTTTACCTTGTATTTTCCCCTCCAGAATTACTTTTAGTAGGCTGTTGTGTCTTTTAACACGGCCCAAAAATCGCATTTGTCTTGCTTGAATTGTGTTTAGTAGTTCTCTTTTCATTTTTAGTTCTTTTAAGACTTCATCGTTTGTTTTCTTTTCCTTCTATCCAATTCTACCTATTCTTCTATATATCCACATTTGAAAGGTTTATACACAACTCTCTTTAATTTGTCCTCTAAATTGAAGCAACCTACATTTACTCAGTTTAACTCCTGATTCCTATAATCTCACACCTGCCCTCTCATCAATCACTAAATAACAATCTCGGTGGGCTCTCAAAACATCCTGTATTTCTCGAAGTTCGATGTGGCCACTGTTAGTGCCCTCGAAACAAGTCCGTAGCTTTCATGAACTCCTGAGTTATAATTAGACACACGCATTCAACTGTTTCATGAACTACTGAGTTATTGTTATTGTTATTGGTTATGGAAGGCCTCGGTCTCACAGCAAACGAATTACAATCCATAATTGCTCAACCGCCCGTGCCAGTGGAATCATCCGAATTACTAACTCAACTCCCAAACAAAGAAAGGTAACTGTAGTCCCCATCGTAGCAGTCTCAGCACACGCCAAAAGACATAAGGCGAAACCGCGCAGAAAGTGAACACATACTGAGTTATAATTAGACACACACATTCAGTTGTTTCATAACCTACTGAGCGACGAGTAGACACCCTTAGCTGTTTCATGAACTACTGAGCGACAAGTAGACACTCTCAGCTGTTTCATGAACTACTGAGTTATAAGTAAACACATTCAGCTGTTTCATGAACTCCTGAGTTATACGTAGACGCATTCAACTGTTTCATGAACTACTGAGCGACGAGTAGACACTCTCAGCTGTTTCATGAACTACAGAGCGACAAATAGACACTCTCAGCTTCTCATGAACTACTGAGCGACGAGTAGAGACCCTCAGCTTCTCATGAACTACTGAGCGACGAGTAGAGACCCTCAGCTTCTCATGAACTACAGAGCGACGAGTAAAAGACCATCAGCTTCTCATGAACTACTGAACGACGAGTAGAGACCCTCAGCTTCTCATGAACTACAGAGCGACGAGTAGAGACCCTCAGCTTCTCATGAACTACTGAGCGACGAGTAGAGACCCTCAGCTTCTCATGAACTACTGAGCGACAAATATTTGAACGTAAAAGAAAAAAATCAATGAGGAATGAAGTTTTTAGAAGTTTCATGTTTCTTCTTTTGAGTTAACATCTGTCAATGTTTTATTTATGTATTCAAATAGAATACGAGATCTAGATTTTGTAGTCCGCCTCCTATATGACTTAGACACTGGATTTCACCTACTGACATCAATAATCACTAATTTACAAGCAGATACAATTAGAGCGAGAAGCGAGAGGGAGACAAATTACAACGATCACCTGTATGAAGCTTAACAGGGAAATCGAAACTAATGACCGCTTTTCTGGCAGACAAACATCAATTTTCTAGGACGACTAGGTCCAAGTGATGGCCTACAAGGGTAATCTACTTCTTCTTCTTCATCTATCCTTCCTCCATTGCCGTTGGCGTTGAGGGGTGTTACAATCTGCGATTCTTTGCTCTTCTGTTGGCCTCTTCTGGTGTTATCCCTCCTAGTGACTCTAGTATTCCCTTTATCCATCTCTTTCTCGGTCTTCCTCTTAATCTGGCGTTTTCGTAGCGTTTATTTATGGCTCTTTGAGTCATTGTTAGTTCTTTTTGTCTTATTATGTGGCCGAACCAATTTATCTGTTGTTTCTTTATGTATTCAATGGTTGGTTCAATTTCGAGTTTCTTCCTCAGGTCAGTGATTCTTACTCTGTCCCTTAAGCAGTTTCCTGTCATTCTTCTGACACATTTCATTTCGAGTCCAGCGTCAAATTCTGGCACTGATAGCAAAGAGTTGTTAGAAAAAATGGATTTTTTTTTTGCTATTTTTGCAATTTAGAACAAAAACGAAGAAATAAACAACAACGTGTGCACAAAACTCTACATTGATGGACGATGCAACATCAAAACCATCATCCGTCTCAGGATGTATTTCTATCGAACAATAAAGAAAAGAGTGTTATTCACTTTTATTTGTACAAATTTAAGAGAAGAATTTTTAAATAAAGGTGTGGGTGAATGGTTGGTCTTGAGGCAAGACGCCGGTCTCAAGAAGGAGAAGTTGTGAGTTCAAATCTCGGCTGCACCAGTTGGGAATTTTATTTATGATTTCTCTCTGTGGCAACCAGACAGCGAGGTCCGGCTTGAAACGTCAATTATTCATCGACAGAAAAAAATATGAGTACCTCCGGAGACGGAGTTATCTGCCTGTGCGACGAGGGACCCATCTGCACACGGCTGGTGAGGAATAATGGATTAACAAACACAATTCAGTTCCTAGATTCTAGGGACTTCGACAGAGGGGAAAGCTAGCGAATGCAAAAAAAAAAAAATGAAGGTATATTTTGTAATTATATTCTTATTGACATTATTATGTGGTGTTTTTTATTGTCTTCATTTTGTTTGTTAAGTTCGTTTTGTGTTTGAAATCGTAAACGTTTTGCCCGAACATTTAAAATTGTACTATGTTTTGTTCCATCAGCGCAAAATTGTAATCATTCGATGTGTATTGGATTCCTCTCTAGTCTCGTGATCTCCTATATGTAAAGATTGGACCGGAAGTGTTTTATCTTTTATATTACTGTTGTATCTTGTCATCTGCAAAACACGTGCCTTCTGCCCGTTCAATGTCAAACAAACGTCTAGAGATTAAAGAATGTGAACAAACAGTGCAAAATTAGCATACCTAAGGCCTAGCACTGTGTATTTAGTCAGAGCTAATTTCCAATATTAGGAAGAGACAATCATCATTTTTTGGCCATGTAATGAGAAGAGAACAACTTGAATATATTGTAACAACTGGAACAATTGAGGGACGAAGAGATAGAGGGAAGCAAAGAGAAAAGATACCAGACAGCTTAAGAGAATGGCTTGGCAGAAGATCAACAACAGAAATGATAAATAGCTGCCGAGATTGGAAGTTGTGGAGAGACATGATCACCTACGCCACTAGGCCCGGTACTTGATGATGATGATTTAGTCAGTTCAGCAATGCTAGTTCCCTCCAGTTTTATCGTATTTTATCACAGTGTATTTAGTCAGTTCAGCAAATTAATAGTTCCGCTCAGTTTTATCATATTTTAATACAGTGTATTTAGTCAGTTCAGCAAATTAATAGTTCCGCTCAGTTTTATCATATTTTATCACAGTGTATTTAGTCAGTTCAGCAAATTAATATTTCCGCCCAGTTTTATCATATTTTATCAGTGTGTAAGTCAGTTCAGCAATGTTAGTTCCACTCAATTTTATCATATTATATCAGTGTGTATTTAGTCAGTTCAGCAATGTTAGTTCCACTAAATTTTATCATATTTTATCAGTGTGCATTTAGTAAATTAAACAATGTTAGCTCCGCAAAATTGTGTCATATTTTAACACTTTGAGTTTAGTATACTGTGCTAATTAGCGCTCACAATATTTACAATGACAGTAGCATCTGTATAAAGTGTTTTCCAACAAGAATTCATCTGAACCCGAGACGCTGACCCGTTGAGTGAATGTTTTAACCCTTTAGCTTGTGAACGAGGGGCGGGCCCGCCTTGGTCATGACTCTTATCGTCAATCTCCTGCTGCACTCGAGGCTCGTGAAATGTCCTGAGTTAATCGTTTAGACACTTTGAATTGAATAAATAACGCCATGATTAAACAAAACGTTTACCAAATCTTAGTACCGTTGAATGATTAAACAAAACGTTTACCAAATCTTAGTACCGTTGAATGATTAAACAAAACGTTTACCATATTTTAGTGCCGTTGAATGATTAAACAAAAGGTTTACCATATTTTAGTGCCGTTGAACGATTAAACAAAAAGTGTAACATATTTTAGTACCGTTGAATGATTAAACGAAACGTTTACCATATTTTAGTGCCGTTGAATG
This sequence comes from Megaustenia siamemsis, assembly GCA_032433765.1. Lineage (NCBI taxonomy): Eukaryota > Metazoa > Mollusca > Gastropoda > Stylommatophora > Ariophantidae > Megaustenia > Megaustenia siamemsis. Next base: position 20,588,792 of record JAVIAB010000092.1, on the reverse strand, counting down.
ATTAAACAAAACGTGTAACATATTTTAGTGCCGTTAAACGATTAAACAAAAAGTGTACCATCTTTTAGTACCGTTGAATGATTACACAAAACGTTTACCAAATCTTAGTACCGTTGAATGATTAAACAAAATGTTCACCATATTTTAGTACCATTGAATGATTAAACGAAACGTTTACCATATTTTAGTGCTGTTGAATGATTAAACGAAACGTTTCCCACATTTTAGTGCCTTTGAATGATTAAACAAAACGTTTACCAAATCTTAGTACCGTTGAATGATTAAACAAAACGTTTACCATATTTTAGTGCTGTTGAATGATTAAACAAAACGTTTACCATATTTTAGTGCCGTTGAATGATTAAACAAAACGTTTACCAAATCTTAGTACCGTTGAATGATTAAACAAAACGTTTACCATATTTTAGTACCGTTGAATGATTAAACAAAACGTTTACCAAATCTTAGTACCGTTGAATGATTAAACGAAACGTTTACTATATTTTAGTGCCGTTGAATGATTAAACGAAACGTTTACTATATTTTAGTACCGTTGAATGATTAAACGAAACGTTTACTATATTTTAGTGCCGTTGAATGATTAAACAAAACGTTTACCATATTTTAGTGCCGTTGAATGATTAAGCAAAACGTTTACTATATTTTAGTACCGTCGAATGATTAAGCAAAACGTTTACCATATTTCTCTCTCTCTCTCTCTCTCTCTCTCTGCGTTCAGGACTCAATCAGAGTAAGGATTCCAGACTCTCATATGAAGTCAGCTGTCAGGCTAAGTGTGTTGATCGCCCCCACAGACAGAACATCACAATTAGAGTGTCAGATCCACTCTGACTGAACACCCGTTAATACGTTACACTGTGTTCTGCGCCAGTGGCCCAGTGCATCCGATTTCAGCCAGCATTTTATTCGGGTTTGCTTTCCCTAGCCTTTGATTGTCCCCAATCTTCCTGCAAGACAGCAGATTGTCTTTTTTGTAGGGGGATTCTGCCCTTAGATGGTCTGCCCTCCCAGGTTTACGAGCACCATCTGCCCGAGTCACTAGAGGTGACTAACACAGACATGCACACACAAAGATGTGAGATGTGACTAACACAGACACGCACACACAAAGATGTGAGATGTGACTAACACAGACATACACACACAAAGATGTGAGATGTGACTAACACAGACATGCACACACAAAGATATGAGATGTGACTAATACAGACATGCACACAGCGATACGAGGCATGACTAACACTGACACACATCAAGATATATGACACATGACTAACATAAACATGCACATAAAGATATGAGATATAACTGACATTGACATACACACACAAAGATATGACACATGCCTAACATAGACATGCACACAAAGATAAGAGATATGACGAACATAGATATGCACACACAAAGATATGAGATGGGACTAACATAGCCATGCACACACAAGGATATGAGATGTGACAAACACAGACATGCACACACAAAGATATGAGATATGACTAACATAAACATGCACACAAAGATATGAGATATCACTAACCCAGACATGCACACACAAAGATATGACATATGACTAACACTGGTACACACTAAGATATGAGATATGACTAAACACAGACAATTTTAGTGCTGTTGAATGATTAAACAAAACGTTTACCATATTTCAGTGCCGTTGAATGATTAAACAAAACGTGTAACATATTTTAGTACCGTTGAATGATTAAACAAAACGTGTAACATATTTTAGTGCCGTTGAATGATTAAACAAAACGTGTAACATATTTTAGTGCCGTTGAATGTCACCGTCTCGGTCTAGGAATCATCAACCAAGACTCGAAGTAGAACTGAGAAAAAAGATTGCCAAGTACTTGTTGACCACCGATTGATGATTTAACTGCTATGCTCCACATAAAGAAATAAGATGCAATAAAAGAAGTCCGAAGAGCAAATAAAATAACCTGTTATAAATACAGTTTTGTGAATATAATAATGTTATTGCGGTGAAATCCACTGTTTCGCTGGCTGAAAAGCTGGCGTACGGTGTTCGAAACCCGCGGTAGACAGAAATCATTTTTCCTAACAATGAAAAAAAAAAAAAAAAAAAAAAAAGTAAAGAGCTCCCGTCACGCCAAGTGTCGTTTAGGGAATATGGTGTTAGTGACCATAAATTTTACAGACCTTCAGCACATTATTTTTGGGGTAATGTGATCGGTATTACACCCGTGCCGCTTTACTTTCCCAGAAAAAAATCCGGTAACCATTTAAGGCTGGGCGAACCCGGAACCCCATCGGTTGGGCTCGAACCTTACCTCTTGTCATTTGTAGTCCAGTTACTAACCACTGAGCTATCGCGGCTCCCTTTCCTATCGGTGGTGAAATACAACTCCTGACTTTCACACGTCGTGGCGACTACTTTCACCAAGCGGCCTTTATCCCTCTGGTCCTGCCGTGAGCACCCCGATATACACCTGCAATGGTAATATGTGTTGTAAATATAGCCTAATGATGTTATTTGTTAAGTATCACTTCTCTCGCCATATTTACAATTCTCTCAAATTTCGAATATTTATTCGTCGCCCTCTGTATGATTGTAAGGAAGTGATTTAATTTAAGAATTATGGTCTAGATATATTTATTGATTTATCCCAGTGTCCTTTCACGGTCGGATAAGGTTATTATAACCTGAATTCTGTGTTCTCGAGCAATTACAAATACTGATATCGATCAAATCAATACACGTTATGGTTTGGGTATAATTATATGCCTTGAAATTGTCAAATAGAAGCTATATTATTTATACGTGAATTTGACAAGAAAATATGGTATTTCACATTGAGAACAACTTATTTGAACATTATATTAATGAGCTAGATATTTTTTTAAGCAGGTTAAAAAAAAGTAAAGTAAAGTACCCCCGACACGTCAAGTGGCGTATAGGGAATATGGTGTTAGTGACCATAAATTTTACAGACCTCCGGCACATGATTTTTGGGGTAATGTGGTCGGTATTACGCTCGTGCCGCCTTACTTTCCCATTAAAAAATCCGATACCCACCAGAGGTTGGGTGAACCGGAAGCCGTCGGTTGAAATCGCACCCTGCCTCTTATCCTTTGTAGTCCAGTTCACTAACAACTGAGCTATCGCGGCTCCCTTTTTAAGCAGGTAATAATCAAATATTGTTGGCAGCTAATCGTGGACATCGACAGGTAATAATCAAATATTGTTGGCAGCTAATCGTGGACATCGACAGGTAATAATCAAATATTGTTGGCAGCTAATCGTGGACAGAGTACACCACAAACAACTTATAGAATGCCTAAAAGAGATACATCTAGATGACATGGATATACGACTAATATGCAATCTATACTGGGAGCAAACAGCAATAATAAAATATAACAAAGAGTTCTCTACACCCATTGATATAAAAAGAGGAGTAAGACAAGGATGCATCCTATCACCAAGCTTGTTCAATCTATACACTGAGCAAATCTTTAAAAACATCATAGAGATGCCAGGCCTACAAATTAATGGAAAGATAATCAATAACCTAAGATATGCTGACGATACTGTACTACTAGCAGAAAATCCTAAAGACCTACAACAATTACTTAATGAAATAAACACGACAAGCAAAAAATATGGACTAGATATGAATATCAAAAAGACTAAAACTATGATCATAAACAAAGAAAATACTCAAAACCCACAAGTGGATATCAAAATTGAAGGAATAGACCTTGAGACAGTTCAGAACTATAACTACCTTGGACATACTATAACCAGTGATGGAAAATGTACAACTGAAATAAACAAAAGAATAGGAATGGCAAAAAGTAATTTTAATGTCATGAAGGACATACTAACATCAAAACAAATAACACCAGAGCTAAAACTAAGAATAGCAAAATGTTACATCTTCTCAATATTCCTATATGGTGCTGAAACATGGACATTAGACAAGAAAACAGAACAGAGAATTGAAGCCTTTGAAATGTGGATATATAGAAGAATAGGTAGAATTGGATGGAAGGAAAAGAAAACAAATGACAAAGTCTTAAAACAACTAAAAATGAAAAGAGAACTTCTGAACACAATTAGAACAAGACAAATGCGATTCTTAAAAAAAAAAAGTAAAGTACCCCCCGTCACGCCAAGTGGCGTATAGGGAAATATGGTGTTAGTGACCCTATATTTTACAGACCTTCAGCACATGATTTTTGGGGTAATGTGGTCGGTATTACGCCCGTGCTGCTTTTACTTTCCCAGAACAAATCCGGTACCCATTTAAGGCTGGGTGAACCCGGAGCCGTCGGTTGGGATCGAACCCTACCCCTTGTCCGTAGTAGTCCAGTTCACTAACCACTGAGCTATCGCGGCTCCTACTAATTTTTAGGGAATTAGTAAAACCCAGGTGTCCTCGCCAGGGTACGAACCCCGGCTGTTGCCGTGGTAAGCCAACCGCAATGCGATTCTTAGGCCATGTTAAAAGACACAACAGCCTACTGAAAGTGATCCTGGAGGGGAAAATACAAGGTAAAAGAGGCAGAGGCAGACCAAGATTAACATGGACGAGTAACATCAAAAGATGGACAAATCAACCGATGACAACCTGCACCATCAAAGCAAGAGATAGAGCAAAATGGCGCTCCATGGTAGCCAACCTTCGTTGCGGAGACGGCACTCAATGATGATGATGAATCGTGGACATCGACAGGTAATAATCAAATATTGTTGGCAGCTAATCGTGGACATCGACAGGTGATAGATACATTATGCTATCATTTTTCATTACGATCATTATGTGCCATGCCGGTCGGCGTAGGCGATCATCTCTCTCTCTCTCTCTCCACATCACTCGGTCCTTCATGCACGTCATTATTTCATCGGTGATAATTTATTATGCCATTTGGGTATACTGTTCAATAATTTTTCTCTTGGTTTTCCTCTGCTCTTCTTTGCCTTCATTCTGTCTGTTGTTATAGTATTCACAGTGCCTTCTTTTTGCTTGACATGAGCAATAAACGTAGATTGTCTCTTCCTTCAATTTTTTAATGATATTTCTGGTTTTTCCAACTTGTTAACATTTTTTTTTTCATCTGCACTTTTTGCTATCCATTGATATCGTATCATTCTATTGATAAATCACATCTCAGCTGCCTCTAATGTTCTTTGTGTTGTCTTGCTTATCGTCCATGACTCACTTCCATGAAGTAGAACAGATTTTGTGTAGCACTTTAGGACACGTTTTCTAACATTAATTGACAATGATTTGATACATAGGATGTTTTTCATTCCATGGAATTCTGTCTGTGCTTGTCCTTTTCTGCTTCTAATTTCTTCAATGCAGCTGACATTGATATAATATCTGGTCCTGTTCCTATTTTCGTGTAATTAATGGCATCTACTACTTCACCTCCAAGTATTGATGGTCCTTCATAATTTATGTTATCTGGTTCTGGTGTTAGTTCTGGTCTTTCTTCTCCATATAATTCTTTGATGTATTCCATTCATCTCTCCACAATATTGTTTTCCTTCACTTTAGTTAATACTATTTGTAATAAGATGGTTCAAGATGGCGTCCGTATGTGGACAGTGTTTTCCATTATAGCGTGTGTATTGTTCCGTCTCCAAGATGGCGTCCGTAGATGGACAGTGTTTTTCATTATAGCGTGTGTATTGTTCCGTCTCCAAGATGGCGTCTGTATGTGGACATTGCTTTGCGTTATTGCGTGTTTTTGTTCCGTCTCCAAGATGGCGTCCGTATGTGGACAGTGTTTTCCGTTATAGCGTGTGTTATTTCATACGCCGGTTACACGCGGTGTGTGCTGCTAGGATTTAATGTTCTGTTCATGCCTGCTGTGGTTGTTTTAATTCTTACAGGCTGTGGATGGTGACATTCTTGTTGTTAAGTGGATATTTGTCTTCTTTTCAATCGGGATAGACCTATCGGTGATAGGTCATTGGTTTTCACTTTTGTGCACCGACGAATGTATGTTTTCGACATCGGCTTTCTCGTCCAGTTCGCTCCTGTACTGTGAGAAGACTCGGGAGAGTTCAAAGGTTACGGAAGTAAACCGAAACAGAAAATCCGGAGCGAAGGACACTAAGGCAGTCAGTGGTGTATTATCCGTCTTCTGACATTCCTCACAACCACTATCTTCATACTATTGGCCCAGGCACAGCACGCAAACAGAAATGTCAGTTCCATCCTCGTTAGGACACAGCAGAAGGAGAACACAATCTCTCATACTCGGAACATGGAACGTTAGGACCACGTGTCTTGGATTAAATAACACCAACCTCACGAATGTAGAAAACAGTCTCATCGACATGGAGCTGCTGAGACTACATGCTTATATTACAGTTCATCAGGAAACCAAACTTGCGGACTATAGTTCAATCAGAAAAAAAATTATACCTTTTTCTGGCAGGGGCTAAAACCTGAGCAGCCTCGCTTACATGGAGTGAGTTTTACTGTGCATAATAAGCTCATACATTCTATAAACACTCCAAATGGTACATCATAACGTATAATAATACTAAAAATCCATTCAAAAGCGGGACCAATCAACATTATCAGCACATACGCACTAAAAATGGCATGGCAGCAATAACAGAAGATAAAGAAGATACATTCTACGAGATGCTCCAAGCTACCTTGGATTCAATCCACATAAACTTGACGTGCTCGGCGATCAAAATGCACGCGCAGGATCTGACCATCATCCATGGCCATCATGTCTAGGTCATAGGGAACTGCGATAGCTCAGTGGTTAGTGAACTGGGCTACAAAGGACAATGGGTAGGGTTCGATCCCAACCGACGGGTCTGGGTTCACCAAGTCTTAAATGGGTACCGGATTTTTTTCAGGAAAAGTGAAGCGGCACGAGCGTAATACCGACCACATAACCCCAAAAATCATGTGCTGAATGGCTATACAATTTATGGTCACTAACACCATATTCCCAATACGCCACTTGGCGTGACGGGGGTACTTTACTACTTTTTTTTTATGTCTAGGTCATCATGGTATTGGCAAAATGAACGATTATGGTCAGAGACTTCTAGAATTGTGTTCCCTTAACAACCTGTGTGCTACCAATACATTTTTCAGTGTCAAGAACCTACAAAAAGCAACATTGCGGCATCCAAGGTCCGGGCATTGGCACCAGTTGGACTTTGTCCTAGTTTGCAGACAGCACTTAAATAATGTTAGAGTAACCAGAGCATACCATAGCGCAGACTGTGACACAGACAGCACTTAAATAATGTTAGTGTAACCAGAGCATACCATAGCCCAGACTGTGACACAGACAACACTTAAATAATGTTAGTGTAACCAGAGCATACCATAGCCCAGACTGTGACACAGACAACACTTAAATAATGTTAGTGTAACCAGAGCATACCATAGCCCAGACTGTGACACAGACAGCACTTAAATAATGTTAGTGTAACCAGAGCATACCATAGCACAGACTGTGACACAGACAACATTTAAATAATGTTAGAGTAACCAGAGCATACCATAGCACAGACTGTGACACAGACAACACTTAAATAATGTTAGAGTAACCCGAGCATACCATAGCACAGACTGTGACACAGACAACACTTAAATAATGTTAGAGTAACCAGAGCATACCATAGCACAGACTGTGACACAGACAGCACTTAAATAATGTTAGAGTAATCAGAGTATACCATAGCGCAGACTGTGACACAGACCATGCACTTGTCTCAAGTAAAGTGAAGGCAACCACCAAAAGGATATACAAATCTAGAGAACCAACCAGGCCTAAGATCAATATCGCTGCTACAAAATTACCCGACAAGCAAGTCCTGTTCACGAATGCCTTCCAGAAATGCATGGAAAAAGCAGAAGACCTAGACAATGTAGATGACCCATGGAACCGGCTAAAATCTCACATCACTGACTGTGCAATCTCTTCTTTTGGTAAAGATAAACACTCCACCAAGGATTTGGTTCAAGAAAACTCGATGAAACTCATGCCACTTATAGAGAAGAAAAAGCTTTCCTAACCTTAACGAATTATCCATGCCAGAGCACAAAAGACAATTTCAAACAAGCAAGAGTAGAAATACAAAGGGAATCAAGTAGATGTGCGAACGAGTACTGGTCAAATCTCTGCTCTACGATCCAGAAAGCTGCTGAACTGGACAATTCACGAAAATTATGTATAACAACATAAAGATTACTCTAGCCCCAAAATCTGAAAAAAATTGTTCCCTTAAAAGATGCAAACGTTGAGCCTACCAGTGACAAAACGAAACAGTTGAAAAGATGGGCCGAACATTACTCAAGTCTATATTCTGTAGACAGACCAGCAAGCTCACTCCTAGACCAGCTAGTCCCAAAATACTCAGTGCTGACTGAACTGGACAATGAACCTACTGAGAAAGAAATTCATAACGTCATCCGCGAACTCTCAAGTGGAAAAGCTTCTGGTAACGATAACATCCCAGTCGAAATTCTACACAATGCGTTTGAAACCGTGTCTGGAGACATCTACATCCGTACAGTGGGTCGGTGGGTACAGGATATGTGTAAACTATGCACGTCTACCTCTGTGTGTACAACCCGAAACGATGTGTAAACATAAGCATGTGTATGTAACAATGCATGCGTACAAGCATAAATCAGCACACATATTGCCACAAGGCCCACAAAAGTAAAACCCAAAGGAGCCCAAATGTGTCAATACATGTGCAGACAAATATGTCCACATGTATAGGTTAAGTAGCGCATGGGGGTATGAAATATGTAGTGGGTGTCCTATGAGTATGATAGTGATATGTTCATTCCTTGGGGGGACAGCGAACCCAACAGGGCAATAAGGCGATTCTCAAGGGCGAACCTGCTGCGATTGCTAGAGTGACATGAGACAAGTAACCTGCATGTCGAGTTTACCACTATGTCCAGGAGAGTTGAAATGGGCAGACACCGAGCTGCCAGTATTTTGCACAACATCACGAAGATGCTCACAAAATCTGTCACTCAAGCATCAAGCGTAAATGGTAAACAGCTTCCATGCGCGTTGTCTTCGAAAGATTATGAACATCAGATGGCAGGACAAAGTAACCAACTCTAATATCTTAGAACGAGTCAAACTCCCATCCATCACGGCAGGACAAAGTAACCAACTCTAATATCTTAGAACGAGCCAAACTCCCACCCATCATGGCAACATTTATGAGTCAGTAGACTAAGGTGGCTGGGTCATGTAAGAAAAATGACAAACATTTGTATTCTCAAACAAATATTGTATGGTGAACTTAAGGACGGAGACCAAAGGGTAGACCGGTGCTGAGATATAAAGATGTTTGCAGGGCTTCCATGAGGAAATTTCTATCAGTGAAATTAACTGGGAGAGTCTGGCTGCAGATCGCTACACATTGAAACACACATTTAAAAAATAGCACAACTTTCGAGGTAGTGCTGATATCAAATTTAGAAGACAAAAGGCGCAGGAGGAAGGAAACGAGGCCAGGCACCACGAATACATCTTGTTCGTTCTGCGAGTGGATCTGTCTATCCAATATTGACAGATTCAACCATGAGAGAAGCTCTTCAACAAAGCACCATTCAATATAAGACACTAATAGTTTTACCAAACTGCTGACTTATCATGATTGCTTGTTATCAAGCGTCTGTCAAGACGTCAAAGGCCTTATTTGTAATAAAGTCCATTACAAGCAAAGTTCTCTTTCCAGAGAAAATAAATGTTACCCTTTCTTAAATGTTAGAAATTTCTCAAAAACAATACCCACATATGGAGAGTTTCAGTGGCCAGGTTCTGGACAACCTGGCCTTTCAATAATTTCAGCTTCTAAACCAGATAGAGCGAATGAATTGCTTTGTGTAAATACTGTCCCTCTCTCCCTTTCTCTGTCTCTTTTTATCTCTCTCTCTCTCTTTCTCTCTTTTTCTCTCTCTGCGCCACGGGCGTATAGAAGGAGGAAAATGAGGGAGTACGATGGTAAAAATAAATGCTGCCGTGCTAAAAAGAGAATCCTTTCCTCAAGTCATTTACCAAATGTCAACTATATTCAACAGCGCCATTTTGTTATGTACCGAATGTCTTCTTTCATTGTCTATTATATCAGTTGCTTTCTTTGTAATGTGGTGATTTCATTCTTATGTTATTTTTCTATTTACCAAACTGTTCAGACATACCTGTAAATAAGAATCGTTGACTGTACCTTATCACCTGTTCATCAACTACCGAGCATCATTTTTATTTTTCATTTAAATCGCTGACTCGCTAACAAGCAGCAGCACACCGGAGCAGACACATATAGCACATTAGCGTACACATGCAATCAGACACATATAAAGTAGCAACCGTACACACGCGCATAAAATGTTAACACGCGCTTCAGCTTCAAGCGCTGTGCCAACAGTTGTAAGTCAGTGGTTTTCAAACTTCGTGATAAACCTCAAGTCCACAGCTTCTAAAGTAGAGTTTAGTGGCCGTTGTGTTCTTTGAAAATAGATGCTTCATTTATGTTGACTTCATTTAAAAATAGAGAGACCATGGATTTAGCTCCTATACGAGGTTTTTGCTGATAGTCTTCATTGGATGTCGCTTGCCTGCTCATAGCCCTGTGTTTCTTAATCTCGGTGATACCGCCCACTATTAGGTGATTCCCCCCTTCTAGTGGATGGCTTATACAATTTATCTGTTATTTTAAAGCATCAAAGTATGTGAACTTGTGAGGGAATTATGGGAACAGAAAATAGAAAAAAACATTACCACTTTTGATACCATAAAACTTTTACATTTGAATGATTAACTGTAGAGATTTCCTAATATTATATATAATGTCGATTATATAACAAAAACATCTTTAGTGTCATCACTTCTATGGAGTCTGCGGGAGAGGGGATGGGGGACATATAGGACCGGAGAATTTAGGCCGCTTATCTTGATCAGTCGCCACTAGATGTTGGGGTCTGAGTTTTGATTTCACCACCAAAAGAAACAAGTGTTTCACCCTATCGGTTTGGAACCCTCCTTTCTCTGGTTTGGAGCAAGACGATTTATCCAGTCCAGGCTCCAGATCCGAGCACACACTACTGTTTATTTTAAAATGTAGACGTCTACAGCTTGCATTAATCCTCGTATACACAAAATGTCAGTAATAAAATAAACATTAAGACAAAAGTAAAATATTAAACACACAATTTTAATTAATTTGTGAAGCAATTTTAAATGCTTGTATAAATATCTTTAATCAGATATCCCACATTTCTCAGCTACCTCATTAAATTAAAGAATATTTCAAATGTTTTTATTTAAAATATGTTATATATGTATATATGTTATATATATATATATATATTTATATATATAGATATATATATATAGATATATATATATGATAATTGGCGGCGAGGAAACGTGGCTTCCCTGAAAGTGATACAAGGGGATGCTTAGTTTTCAAATGTTGAAGAGCTCTGATGTAGAGGATCGTTTTAAGACATGAACCAGATTCTGTTTCACATTCCATACAGTTCCTAAATAAAACAGAACGACTAGTTTGATAGAACTTGACAGCAGCGAGGACATTACGTTGACTGAGTAGCACTGAGAGCTGTTACAGATTATATTGGTTTGTTACATCGCTTTTATGGTTCCCGGGAAGCGGATTTCTATAGATGAAGCTTGTATATACGTCTTGTCTAACTCTAACACTGTCAAAGGCCAGAGGGAACCTCGTTTAACTGTCCCTGACACTTCCCGTTTCCTTCCGATATATTAAAGGATGCTCTTATAATAACATTATATTCACTGAATACACCTGTGTGTGATAGTTTAGTTATCAGGTTGTCTTTCTCATGTGAGAAACTTACTGCTGTATATGATTCTTTTATGGTACGTTATTTTATTTTATTTTGTTTATTTTATTTATTTATTTTTTTTTTCGTTCGTCAGCTTTTACCTCTGACGAAATCCAGAGACGAGGAACTGAATTTTTGCGTGTTATTCCGTTTTTTTTTTCTGGCAGATGTGTGCACAGGGGTCCCTTGCCGCACAGGCAGATAACTCCGTCTTCGGAGGTACTCATATTTTTTCCGTCCATGAGTAATTGATGATTCAAACTGGGCATCACTGCTGAGACCAGGAGTGGTTGCCAGAGAAAGAAATCATAAATAAAAATCCCAACTGGTGCAGCCGTGATTTGAACCCACAACCTCTCTATCTCGAGGCCGGTGTCTTGCCTCGAGACACTAACCAGCCCCCTATTATACGTTATATGTGATTATAAAAGTATGTTCTCATGAGTTACTAAAACACAAACACAGGCACGAAATTATCTAGAGATTTCAAATATCGGTCTTCTGTTGAGAATTGGAACCACCCCCATCAAATGCCAATGTCAAGCATGTAGAAGACTCAGAACAACGTGAACCGTAATTGCTGCAAAGTTTTAAGGACTGTATTTAAGATGCCACTTTGTAATTAAAACCAGCGCTGTTTGAAAGGAACAAGCACATTTTTTTTCCACCCAGCCCATAATTTGTTTCACGTGTTTTTCAAAAGTGTTGTCCTTTACAACCAAAAAGTGTTTTCCTCAAACATGTGCACACAAACATTTGTCTTAGGCACTCCAGAGTGCCTGGCCTAAAATAGAACACTTCATTTTGATGTTAGGAGCATGCGTTTTACTGTCAATTTTGAGTAATAAATGGAGCTGATAAACGAGAGCTTTCAATCGCCTGTTTTCCTTGCAAGTGGGTGTTGGTTCGATTCCTCGGAGGGTACATATATTTTTAAATATCCAGGACGAAATAGAAATCAAAACGTTGAACAATTTACGCAAATTACACTCGTGGGGGAGGGAGCTTTGATAGCTCAGTGGTTAGTGGACTACAAAAGAGAAGATCCCAATCGACAGCTTCCGGGTTCACTCAGGTTAAATGGGTACAAGATTTTTTTTCTGGGAAAGTAATGCGACACGGGCGTAATACTGACCACATTACCCTAAAAATCATGGGCTAAAGGTCTATACAAATTATGGTCACTACCACCATATTCTCTAAACGTCACTTGGCGTGACGGGACTCTTTACTTTTACACTGGCAGTGCGTCCTTATTTTTATTCTTCTATTAAAGCATATCCAATCTATGGCAAACAATGTTGAATCTATCTAATAAGGTTCTACCGTTACAATGGCAGTCCTAAAGGGGATCAAAGAAAGATGTAAACACCTGCAATGGCTGACTTGTGTTGTCATTGTTCAGCGGTGGATCAATTCTGTTGCCATGTTTGAAGAAGTAATTTTATTTCAGTTTTAAAGGTCTTATGTTTTCGTGAAAAAATTATTAATTGTCTGTTTCAACATATACCTACCTCCTGTTCAACTGTTTCTAACATGCCAAATAGTAAACTCACCTGCAGGTGATTTACAAGCATCATTGTGTGCCGCCTCAGTTGAGCACTGGCTAACATAGAGCAATAAACCACATTGTCTCAAGTCTTCATGGTGCAGGTTATCATCAGTTTTCCTATCAATCTCTTGATTTGTTCAGTCCACTCTAATCATTTGTTTTGTTCAAATTGAATTAAATAGTTCAGATTTATTTTTAGCTGTTTCAAAGCTTCATTATTGTCTCCCCCGTACCTACAATTGTTCTAATATTTCAAGGGCTTCTATTTTCTTCTATTTTTTTTTCTTATTAAATGTCGATTCGTCTGCGCCATTGAGAACGTCAAGTTAGATATATCACTTTATTTCTCTCAGTTTTTGTTCTAGCTGTATTTGTTATGACAGGACGCGAGTATAGCCATCGTTTCTTAAAAACGCATTTCGCTATTCCTATTCTTTTGTTTATGTCTAGTATTTTCTAACATTCATTATTACATAAAGACGATTATAGAAAACTCACAAAGCGCTAAATTAAAAAAAAAAAAAAAGTTTAACACAAACCATTTGGATTGTTAAAAGCAGTGAAATAACGAAATAACACAGGAAATGCAAGATTTAATAACAGAAATTCGTACAAGAAAAATAATTACTCAGAGCCTGCAAAAAAGTATACATCCACATTAGATGCTATTTATTGTAAAGGACAAAATCTGGTGGTTCTAATATTCCTAACATATTTACATTAACATTCTTTTCTTGTTAATATAATTTTATTATTTACTAGAATGTTCACCACAAATGTCCTCTACTCAGTAAAATACTCGTATCGTCCCTGAGATGTCCAGCGGTATTTTAATAACGTCTGGTCTTGTTTACATACTTCGGTCAGGAACAATCAATGTAGCTCGGTATCTATTTGGAAACTGCCAAGTTTGACTTCCTGTCTAGCTGTTCAAACTTCAGCCCCTATTACACATCTTTCGCCCTACAGTTCGCTCGGCTTCAATCTCTTTTTTTCATGAAATTCTTGACGCTTGTCTTCTCTTTTTTATCTTCGCCGGAAAAAAAACAACACTCTCAGCAGTGATTTGTAGAGACACATTTCCGACAGAATGAACGATCAGGGCGCTGACTGATGGGGAAAAATGCATTAGTTTGAGGTCATTTTGGTTGTAACATAAAATATTGTTCTTTATACAGCCTTTTTATTGTTGCCTATTAAAGAGCTTTGTAGAACTTGAATTCTTCTTCTTATCCCCCTTCTTCTTCCTGTTTAGCATTCACTCGTTAAGCTGTTAGTTTACGCCAGGTCAGTGATATCTCCGCCTTCCGGCCAAAGAAATCCGTCTTCGACAAGGGCCGATTTGCCAATGTTGCACGCGCAGTAGCCATTATATCTACTGTTTCGTCTTAAATGTTTGTCCGCAACGCAAGTATTCAGCCCTACCCTATCCGGGAGATACTTGTCTTAACAGGAAAAAATACAGATACACTATGTATTTCCGAGCTGTGATCGCGGCCTTATGCTATAGTCATGAGAACACCTGCGCGAAAGACATTGCCTACGAAGTAATTTTTGAGTTAGCTGAGTGGCAGTGTTCCTTAGCGTTTGGCTTTTTGTGGCAAGGCGCTGTGCCACTGAGTACGGGTTCGATCCTGCTTTGGTCCATATTTTTTTCTGTTGATTATTTGTCAATTTTTCCGAGTGATGTAAACATACCTCTTCCTCTGAATTGATACACAAGGGACATCCTGTTTTTCGTCGTTTTCCGAGATGGCTAAACATCTAATCTCACCACCCATCGACCGGGGCAGGGTAACGCCACGAGGAAACACGGATTCGAAGTAAAAAAAAAAAAACTCAAACCGCCTGCGACGGGATTCGAACACAGGACCTACCTATTCAGAGACCAACGTCTTGCCTCTAGATCAATCAGTCCATCTGGGACTGCAATAAAGCAAACGAGTAGAAAAGTAAAAAAAAAAGCCGAAAAATAGTAAAAAATAAGGATTGGTTACAACATAATTGGGAGCCGCGATGGCTCAGTTTTTAGTGAACTGGACTACAAAAGACAAGAGTTAGGGTTCGATCCCAACCGAAGGCTTACGGGTTCACTCAGCCTTTAATGGGTATCGGATTTTTTTCAGGGGAAGTAAAGCGGCACAGGCGTAATACCGACCACATTATCCCAAAAAAATCATGTGCCGATGGTCTGTAAAATATATGGTCACTAACACCGTATTTACGCCGCTTGGCGTGATGGGGCACTTTACTTTTTTTTTTTTTTTACAACATAATTGGAAATTATCCTTTAGTGTATATATATATTTTTATCTCTTCTATATTCTATATTCTTCTTGCTCTCCACTTTGTATTGATATGGTATAGGGCAAACTAAATAAAACACAGCAATGGAGATAATAGGGAGCCGCGATGGCTCAGTGGTTAGTGAACTGGACTAAAAATGACAAGGGGTAGGGTTCGATCCCAACCGACGGCTTCCAGGTTCACCCAGCCTTAAACGGGTACCGGATTTTTTTTCTGGGAAAGTAAAGCGGCATGGGCGTAATACCGACCACATTACCCCAAAAATCATGTGCCGAAGGTCTGTAAAATGTATGGTCACTAACACTATATTCCCTATACGCCACTTGGCGTGACGGGGGTGCTTTACTTTTTTTTTTTTTTAATGGAGATTATACACAGTAATCAATGACTGTTTTTTTTCCAGTTACTGATAACAAATTTGATGGAACAAGTAGGGAAGATTTTTACTGTCGTATATTTGTAAATAAAATATCATGTTAGTTTGTATTAGTTGTGATGTTCATAATTAAGTTTAAAGGCTTAGGTCAAGCGCGGAGGGGTTCGAACAAATAATTATATAGAAGATACGAAAAGGAACTTGAAATAGAGGGAGACCTGAAGTAACATTTAGGAACAACATAATACTCGCAACAGCATCAAGGGGCAATGGTTGATGCTGTCAAAAGAGAAATAGAATTGTTTTTTCCCCCAGAATAACTGAGATGATGTAAGTGAAATTAAAGACAATATGGAGGCATGACAGTTGCTGACGCTGGAGATTCCAGACGTGAACACATAAGTGAGGTCACTAGAAGAATAAAAGGACCAGGTCGGATTATAAATGCATAGTTTCTATTACTCCCAGATTAATTATTAAAAAAAAGACATAATTTGTGAGCAATAGAGACCATCCGCAAGCATCCTCTTTGTTATTGAGTTATTTGCGGGCCATCATCATTGCACTCCGAACATGTCCATAGGTGCTCAGATCCCCTCCTCTGCAATTCCCTCAGTGTCCAGCGACTGACGACTCCAGTTCTATGTTGGTTAATAAGTCCTCTTACACGCCCACTAAGTTTCTCATTTCTGGCTGTGCCCATCTTAACTCCCATTTCCATCATCCGAAGAAGTGACGTGGATCTGTGTTTGTCGAAATCCTGTGCTCTTCCCATATCTCGGATGGCATTGATGATGTCCGCCCGATCCATTGGTTGCCCGTCCCCAACGACAGCGCAGCTAGCCAACCTGTCCGCTCTTTCATTTCCCCGTAATCCCTCATGTCCAGGGATATAGACAAAGGTGACCTTACGTATTTTGGATTTCTGCAACGACTCTACCCATTGCATGCGTACAGAGCCCGCCTTCACTTTTTTAATCATGCTCATCGAATCACTCAGTATACATGCGTGGGTGTAGTCTTGTGACTCTAACCATTTGAATGCCTTAGTCACTGCCATCGCCTCCATTGTCATGCTACTCGTGATCATGACGTATGCACCACTGTCTTCCTTGACTATTCTGCCTGCCGAGCGTGCTGTAAATGCCCATGCACTTCTTTGGTGCCGTATTACAGATCCGTCTGTATAGATGACTGCATCTTTCTCATCGGTGTTATCGCAGATAAGACCGTTGACCTCAGCATTAACCACGACCGGGTTCTGTTTCCTACTTTTCCTGTCAAGTGTGACAATACACGAAAAAGTCCCCTTGAATGACGTAGGCACCGGTATCCACTCCTCACCAACGCTGATATTGGTAAGTCCACAGACCTGTTTGATGACATCCTCTGCTCGTCCCACCCATGATTTGCCTCTTTTAAGCCTGGCACCTTTCACTGTGTTGAGCACGTGGTGCAATGGATGCTCTCTTTCTGTACTAATCTTCAGTTATGCTCGTGCTCTCCAGATCTTGATTTTGTCATCCATGGTTGAAAAGTCAAGAAGATACCTCATTGCTACTCAGGGAATGTCCTTCGTACAATTTTGTTGAAAAGAACAGAGCACTTTTGGGACCATTCGGCGTGGAAACAATTTGCCGCTACTAATCAATAATCAAGTTAGAGGCTGGAGTGGGTGATCTAGAGGCACGAGCTCGGCATCAGGACAGGGTGTAGGTTCAACGCCTACCAGAAGCTGTGCCGATTTTTCAGAAATAAGAAAAGTTACTCGGCGGTTTCTTTAAGACCCTCCTCTGATCTCTTCGGTAACGAGATCTGATGTCAAACCCTCTCGGATAATGGCAATGAATAGGAGGTCTCGCGTGCACTCTCGCATCCCATAACAAAGATCCCATAGCAAAGATCCCATAACAAAGATCCCATAACAAAGGTCCCATAGCAATTAAAATCGAAAAGAGTAGGCCATAAATATGGCCGCTGTCCAGGTAAGATTGTCAGCAAAAACCTACCCACACTGTGGATCCCAGGCCGTACTATGCAGCTCGTGCTCATGATAAAGTAAATATCTCCGCACATAAATATATCATTCCACATAGATCTTTGGGGAAAGAGACGGCACACTACTGATTACAGACTGGCGACATATTATGGCAAATTCAATCCAAGATCAGTATCGTGAGTGAAGAAGTGAAAAACTTGGAAGTGTAACAAACTATGTGTGTATCGAAGACCTTTAGTAACTAACATTAGAGACTGTCAGAAAGAGCTCAACAGAAGATTAGCAATAGCAACAGTAAGTAAATTAAGTGTCATGAGGAATATGTGGAATACCAGCAAGGCAGTGACATTGACATTACTGAGGGCATATTTGTTCCTGATAACAGCAAATGGCAGTGAATCATGGACAATCTAGCAAAGAAGAAAATCGATTCACTCGAAACAAAATGTATGGGGAAGAAAACAGAACGCAACGTTCTGCAAAAGACATATAACATGATGATGGTGACACAGATCTAATAATGAAATAGACATTATGGTGACACAGATTTAATAATGAAATAGACATTATGGTGACACAGATCTAATAATGAAATAGATGTAAATATGTTAGTCTTCTTCTTCTTCTTTCTTTCTTTCCTCATCTGCCTTTCAGCGTCGAGGGGAGATATAATTTCCGGTCTTTTGCTCGTCTATTCGCATCTGCTGCTATTATGCTTCCTAGTGCTTCTATGGAAGCCGATCTATTCTGTCGATCCATTATTTCGTGGTTTACCCTTGAGTCTGGTGTTCTCGCAGCGTTTATTTAAAGTTCGTTCTGTTGTGTTTTGATCACTCTGCCTTGTCACGTGGCCAAACCATTTGATCTGTTCCTTCTTTATATATTCTGTGACGGGGGTTATTAATAGCACACATTTTTCTTAATTCTATATTTCTGATCTTGTCTCTCAGACTGTTTCCTGTCATTCGTCTAACACATTTCATCTCAGTAGACGTTATTTTTCTTATCTTTCTTGTATCCAGGGTCCAGGACCATCATTGGTAGCAAAACCCGGTTTCCGGTCGACCAAGATGGCGGTTTGTTAAATTTCGGAGCGTGGATTCTGTGATAAAAGTGATTGAAAAAAAAGTGTTAAGTATGTTAGTGCATGTACAAATCATTCAGTCTTCGTATAAATCAAGCAATTATCAGATACAATGAATGAATTCATTCATAAGATGTTGCGACGCATATAAATCGATCAATCAATATAGATCAATCAGAGAAGTCATTACATACAAAATAAGCTCCTAATAACCAATTACAATTTATTACAAATCGGTAAGCAAAGACTTGTGGGAAATGCCAAAAAGTGATTCATGTGATTAAATCAATCTCCATGGTGACGTCATGAAAACGGTAACAAAACCCAGCAAAACGTAATCTGCTTTAACAGGTTGGCGATATTTTTCTACAGAAAAGATTTGTCAGAAATTAAGATAATGACGTTTTACGGCGTCAGACAAATTCTTCGCACTTGAACATTCCTAATCGCTTTGTCTAACTACTTTTAAATTATATGGCAGAAATCGTGAAATAATTGAATAGAATAAAAACACTTAGCCACAGCTGAGCCGTGGAGGAAAAAATTCAATTTCGCGAAAACAACTGTATACGATAAAGTGCAGTTGACGAACAATTTTAAGTGTTTCTTGTTTATTATTGGAACAAATTGTTCAACGGCTTGTAGATGTGCTGTATAATGTTTCGCTATACGTAGCTGTTGTTTTTATATGGCGATACTGCTAGCCCACATAGAAACTGCTTAAGTTTCAGCGAATTCGTTCTTTTCTTTCTATTATGATAATCACGAGGCCTAACAGTAATAAAAGTAAAGTACCCCCGTCACGCCAAGTGGCATATAGGGAAATATAGTATTAGTGACCCTATATTTTACAGACCTTCAGCACATGATTTTTGGGGTAATGTGGTCGGTATTACACCCGTGTTGCTTTACTTTCCCAGAAAAAAATCCGGTACCCATTTAAGGCTGGGGGCCTAAAAGTAACACAGATGAATGTAGCTAGAAGTACTTTATAAAGAGAGACGTTCAATATATGCATCCAGATGTGAGTGCCAACATCTACTCAAATATAAGAAAGATGATAGGAACACATAAGAACTTAAAGGAAATATCAATTATGAGGCCATGTTTTAATGACCGTATGCAGTGCTTTAGTTAACGTGGCCAGCACTACCGACTGTCGTCTTTCTTTTCAAGTAAAAATCACCGGTGACCATTTAAGGTTCAGAATAAATCTATTACTAGCAGGAGGTCTCCATGATAATTCTAGAGGCGAATACCAAAACAGCCACGAGGGAACATCCTTTCATTAATGGAGAATTGCGTATAATAAAAAAGGGGAAATGACATGACAACGTTTCTAACATAAAACTAGCTATGAGAAAGTACCAGACAAGCGCTAGTAGGCAAAGAGGGGAAAAACAGATTATGACGTTGAAGAGAACATACACTGTGGAAGCTAAATAAAAGCATTAAACGACAAGATCGTTTTTGGAATCCCCAGGAGAGGAGACAAAGAGAAAGTCAAAATATTATCGAAGAAGACATGTAGAAGCAGAGATGATGAAGATCGGAAAACAGGGAGCGATCTTAAGAGAATGCCATCAAACATGCCGGCTTTGGAACGTGTTTGCTGAAGACAAATTTTCAACAGGAAGTTGAAAGGAAGAAGAAGAATAATCAGAAGCTATAGATTGGAACTGAACGCAACCTCATATTCTCAGTAGGCCAGTTCCCAAACCACCACACCACCGCGGCTCATGAGCATAAAACAGAAGAGAAATAATTACGACGAAATGAGGGACATT
The DNA here is from genome assembly GCA_032433765.1 of Megaustenia siamemsis. Classification (NCBI taxonomy): domain Eukaryota; kingdom Metazoa; phylum Mollusca; class Gastropoda; order Stylommatophora; family Ariophantidae; genus Megaustenia; species Megaustenia siamemsis. Next base: position 20,567,799 of record JAVIAB010000092.1, on the reverse strand, counting down.
ACACAAATGGTGTTATTTAGAGCCTATTGAGATTGTTTTGACATTTGCCAAGCTATTGATGAGACTAAGGGACTGTGAATAGAAGAGAGAGAGACAACGCCAAAGATGAAAATAAACGAAGGTATCAAAGGTAAGCAAAGTGGCTGAGAACATATGATGTGATCAAAGACAACACCTGGCTCAATCTGCTTTCCCTGGCATTTAGGCGCGGCTTGCACTCTGGGAACGAACGAGCTACCATTGGCTGTTTGCCAGTAATCTAAAAACTTTTGCACATTCGAAAATAAATAAAATTGACGAAGACTTGAAAATCTTCATGATAGATTTAACCGTACTTCAATCCGATGAAGAAATAAATATGCAATGTAATATCACTGCTGATAACAGGCACTATGGTGAAGATAAAGCCAACGCTGATAATAAATATAAAACGCTGAAGAAATCAATACATAAAAAAACATGACAAGAGAAATAAAAAATCTCCACGGAAGACAATGACACATGACGTTATATAATATATGAAGATAAGAAGAATATAGGACGATGGGATAAACTAAGGGAGAATACTTTGATTTGAATAGACCATGCATGGCTCCAATCAAGAGCCAAGATTTGCATGGAAAACTCATAACTTCTCATTGGCTGTAAATGGGAGAGAAAAGCGTCATCAATTCTAGTCAATGAACGGCAACAAGAAATTTAATCCAGAAATTGTCAGTTCAAGCCAAGCTGGGTGCGCGTGGTCGTGCGCCTAAAACCACTGTTCCGCTGGCTGAAAAGCCGGCGTACGGTGTTCGAATCCCGCGGTAGACAGAAAGGATTTTTTCTATCGGTGGTGAAATAAAAATCCTGAGTCGCACACGTCGTGGCGACTGCTTGACCAAGCGGCCTTTATCCCTCTGGTTCTATCGTTGCCCCCCGACATACACCAGCAATGGTACTATATGTCGTAAAGATAGTTTTTTTTTTTTTTTAAGCAAAACCATAAAAGTTGCCGTACTAAATCTAACGTTGCCGTCAATGCAAGATAGACACGATTATCATTCTTAAGTAAATAAAAACGCTAACATAAATATTGTATTTTTTTTATTTTACACTTTTACGGGAAAATAAAGCAGGTTTGAATATTAAAATCGACTTTTCACTTGAGATTCTTCTTCATTAGACTTGAGTAGTGAACAGAGATACATATCGATATGGATTATTCTCTTCGTAATTCCATTAATAAACCTCGTGCTGTCTCGCAGACCGACCATATAAACACCGCAGAGTCAACATTGTTTTACATTATATTCTATGGCAGTGTCTTGGCCTTGTCTGGGAGTACACATCCCAGCATCATTACTTCCAGACTCGGTACATGTAGCTTCTCGTTATGTTCTGTCCTGCTAGTGGCTCTGTAAATAGTGGTCTGTCCTGGATAACGAAAAGTGGTAGTTCTTTGGGGCGGTCTGTAGGTGGTTGGGATGGGTTATTCTGTACGATTCATGTAGAAAGAGGCTATAAAGCCGTTTAAATATGTTCATAACATACTTACAAATATAACAAGAGTAATTGTTACGTAGTTGAACTTGAGATTAGTGAAAATAAATATTTAAGGAGACGCATCGCCATTTGTGGCGCATAGGGAACATCACGTCATGCTCTTTTATTACGTCACATTTACTGATGATGTTCCCAGAGAAAACTTCCGGTATCCGTTTTCAGAATTTGCTGAAACACGAAAACCTTGTAAGATGATTGTTATAATGTTGGGAAAATCGCTGAAACGGAAGTCATCTCTGAAAGATAAACAAGAATGAAAGTTATAATCAAATCTATGTTATTAGATAAACAAGAATGAAAGTTATAATCAAATCTATGCTATGAGATAAACAAGAATGAAAGTTATAATCAAATCTATGCTATTAGATAAACAAGAATGAAAGTTATAATCAAATCTATGCTATTAGATAAACAAAAATGAAAGTTATAATCAAATCTATGCTATTAGATAAACAAGAATGAAAGTTATAATCAAGTCTGTGCTATTAGATAAACAAGAATGAAAGTTATAATCAAATCTATGCTATTAGATAAACAAGAATGAAAGTTATAATCAAGTCTGTGCTATTAGATAAACAAGAATGAAAGTTATAATCAAATCTATGCTATTAGATAAACAAGAATGAAAGTTATAATCAAATCTATGCTATGAGATAAACAAGAATGAAAGTTATAATCAAATCTATGCTATTAGATAAACAAGAATGAAAGTTATAATCAAATCTATGCTATTAGATAAACAAGAATGAAAGTTATAATCAAATCTATGCTATTAGATAAACAAGAATGAAAGTTATAATCAAGTCTGTGCTATTAGATAAACAAGAATGAAAGTTATAATCAAATCTATGCTATTAGATAAACAAGAATGAAAGTTATAATCAAGTCTGTGCTATTAGATAAACAAGAATGAAAGTTATAATCAAATCTATGCTATTAGATAAATAAGAATGAAAGTTATAATCAAGTCTGTGCTATTAGATAAACAGGAATGAAAGTTATAATCAAATCTATGCTATTAGATAAACAAGAATGAAAGTTATAATCAAATCTATGCTATTAGATAAATAAGAATGAAAGTTATAATCAAGTCTGTGCTATTAGATAAACAAGAATGAAAGTTATAACCAAGTCTATGCTATTAGATAAACAAGAATGAAAGTTACTGAACCGGCATAGAAGACGCTACTGGCGCTCTTATAGCGGCTGTTAATATTGAGAAAGGGAAGAGTTTCTGAACACCTCTGATATTCTGAGTGGAAAAGCAAGATGATTCAACTACTTTCTATTGGAGACTTTAGTAACAAATTAAACAACAGAAGCTTAGGAAACCAATCATGGTGAACTGGAATCAAGACAGTTCAGTTATCTCAAATTGCTATGCTCACTTGGCAAACTAACGAAAACAACTTAATAATCAGTGTAAATATAAAAAAGGACACTGACCACCAAGAGTCACATACAATATGAGGTAGAAACCACAAATACTGATTCAATAAATAAGTAAAGGTTTTAAGGTGAAACAAACGTCTGAAATTACGTATGAAATGAAACAATATCTTTGCGGACGTGTAATGTGTCATTGATCTTGTCAAAAATTGATGGAAAATTGATGTGATAACACACGTCAGCAGAGTTTAATGTGGTGAAAAGAAAGTAAGGATGAAATAAATTAGTGCAAGGCTCTAATGAAAGAACAGTTAGTTGGAATAATGAAGTCAATGAAGAAGTACAACTAAAGAAGAAACTTTACATGTTCTCGATAAAGATCAAACGTACATGGAAATTATACAGCGTAAAGAATGCAGGGAAGCACTGAAAGCGTGTAATCAATGGAGCAATATAAGTGTAATGTAATTACAGAGAACACACAAAAACTCTTACGCCAAGAACATGTAAGAAGAGATCGTTCTCTTCTAGACGCTAATTTCATGAAAGCAAGAGAGGAAAGGTGAAATCCCGCCATAATTATTAACTACTGAAACGGAACATAAATACACAGTGTAAACAAAAGAAAAGCTGCATGAAAATTATATTTCCAAAAGCTTTTTTTTTTTATTACGGCAAAAGCTCAAGGAAAATTTATATACATACACTTGTAAATACAATATCGGTCTGGCTTCAAATGCATTCAGGGGAGATTAACAAACTTTTGGTAATAAAAATACTAAATAAATATACGTAACTCTGGCGGTTCAGCTGCTGCGTAATATCAGTACTGACATATGTATATGAACGCTGGAAGTGAACTCAGAAGAAACTCAAAGCCTTCGAAAGCTGATGCTTGTGTAGGATATGAAATACTAACTGGAGAAATTTAAAATAAATAAAAAAAAAATAAAGTAAATAAAATTGTAGGTAAATAGAATAAAGTAAAATATGGATTTTCTCTGAAAAATGTATTCAGAATGAGTAACAATAAAATTTCTTGTCGGACACTTGGGAGTACAATACATCTATCTATCTATTGACCTTTCAAGCCGCAGCCGTCACATAGGGCGTAGACCAAGATACTCCTTCTCCTGTATAAATTTTAATTCTAGCAGTTTTCAATTCCTTTAAAGACACTTTATCAAATCACGCCACTTGTCTCTGTTCTGTGCCAGCAGCTCTATCTCATGGAGGGAGCCGATTCCTGCTGCACTTGCCTCTCTCATCAATGTTCTTCTCAGTGTCTCTCTGGGTCTTCCTCTTTTCCTCTTACCTGTTGTTTCCCACACGAGGGCTTGCTTTGCTATTCGGTTATCTCTTCTCATCACATGTCCGACATATGACCATCGTCTTTTCTTGATTACTGAAGATATTAGTGGTTGATTGGCGATTTCTCTAATTTCCTCGTTTGTTTTGAATTCGTTCCACGCTATACCAAGTATTTTCCTAAGACATTTATTTTCGAATGCTTTCAACTTTGTTTCTATGTCGCTTGTTATTTTCCAGATTTCACGCGCATACGTAAGGGTTGATAGTACATTTGATATGAATAGTCTAAGTTTTGTGTTTGTGCTGATGAGTTTTGCTTTCCACAACTGTTCAACGCTTCTGAAAGACATTGCTGCTTTATCTATTCTGATTTTAGGTTCTTTACTTATATCCCCTTCTCGATCAAAGTAATGAAATTTGAATCAGATTAAAATGTACAATACATTGTAACAGAAAATTAGGAAGAGCAAAATTGTTATTAAAGCTGAACGAATTTATGGTTATGATTATTTGAAGGCCCCGGTATTACGGCAAATGAATTAAAATTCATAATTGCTCTACCGCCCGTGCCAGTGGAATCATCCGAAATAACATCTCATCGAATATCCAAAAAAGAAAGGCAGTTGCAGTTCCCATCGTAGCAAACATAGCACACGTCAAAAGACATAAGGCGTATTATAGCACCGACAGTGAATGCATCTGAACTGTCCTTCGTCATATGGTATCATCATTCATTGTAAGCAATCTGCATATAGAAAAACCATCCGGAAGAAACACACAGCTCACGGTGTGCACAGAGCACTACTCAGTAGCTCCGACAGCAAGCCGGACTTGGAATGCACCAGGGCTAAAACTAAGAATAGCAAAATGTTACATTGTAACATTTGTAACCTGTATGGGCAGAAACATGGACAGTAGACAAGAAAACCGAACAGAAAATTGAAGCCTTTGAAATGTGGAATTATAGAAGAATAGGAAGAATTGGGTGGAAAGAAAAGAAAACAAACGATGAAGTTTTAAAACAACTAAAAATGTTAAGAGAACCACTAAACACAATTAGAACAAGACAAATGAACTTTTTGGGGCATGTTAAAAGACACAACAGCCTAATAAAAGTAATACTGGAAGGGAAAATACAAGGTAAAAGAGGCAGAGGCAAACCAAAACTAACATGGACGAGTAACATCAAAAGATGGACAAGTCATCCTATGACAATCTGCACCATCAAAGCAAGAGACAGAGTGAAATGGTGCTCCATGGTAGGCATCTTTCGTTCCGGAGATGGCACTCGATGATGATGATGATGAGAAGAGAAAGTGGCACATCAATTGATTTATAACTCGAAGATGAGCACAGATAACAAACATTGCGCGGACCGCTTGTATAGCTGTAGAATATACAGAAAATAAGTATTGTATGGTTTATAACTCGAAGATAAGCACAGATAACAAACATTGCGCGGACCGCTTGTATAGCTGTAGAATATACAGAAAATAAGTATTGTATGGTTTATAACTCGAAGATGAGCACAGATAACAAACATTGCGCGGACCGCTTGTATAGCTGTAGAATATGCAGAAAATAAGCATTGTATGGTTTATAACTCGAAGTTGTTATAGAAAAGTTGACGCAAAATTGACGCAGCAGGATCAGTCAACTCGTTACCAATCTTACTAAAGCGCAGCATGAATATACGAAGAACTAGCCTTTGTGTTTAAGTTAACAACAATGATGTTATAGGATGGTGTAATATTATCATTGTTTTTTTAGCGTTTATATGGAACATTACAAGTTATGCATTAAATTAGACAAATGCAACTCCAGAACTGAGGGCTCGAGAAATAGTGGGACTCATTAGGTTAGATAATATCACAGATAACGACTTCTTATCCGCCCTTTCCCATTTGCCCTTTCCCATCTGCCCTTTCCCATCTGCCCTTACTCATCTGCCCTTTCTCATCAGCCCTTGCTCATCTGCCTTTTCTCATCTGCCCTTTCCAATCTGCCCTTTCCCATCTGCCCTTTCCCATCTGCCCTTTCTCATCTGCCTTTTCTCATCTGCCCTTGCTCATCTGCCTTTTCTCATCTGCCCTTTCCAATCTGCCCTTTCCCATCTGCCCTTGCGCATCTGCCCTTACTCATCCCCCGTTTAAACTTGAATGTCGTTGTTGTATGATGTTGGTGGTGTTACATTCCGAACATTTTGATTTTTTTTTTTTTTTTAATAATCCTGCACTGATGCAACCCACATTGTTATTTCTAACTCAATCTCTTCTTCTGGCGCCTAGTATTCTTCTCAACTGATGTGACATGTGTTTTCTTTGACTGTTAATGTCCAAGTCTTGTAATGAGTCTTGGAAAAAATAAACACTCTCTTTCCTTTATATTTTCTTTGACATGTTTTGTACTGTAATATTTGGGCAAACTGACAAATAATGAAGTTTGCTTTGCACTTTTGTAAAACTCTGCTTTAATGTTCCCATTAGATGAAAGAATCATTCCTACATATTGGAAGGTTAGTGCTCGCTTTAGTTAGTTGTTCTCGATAAGGATCAGAGCTTCCATTTCTTCTCTTGCTAAAATCATAACATCGTTTTTGCCTATTTTAAATGTTCACGTTCCATTCTTCATATCTTTTTTTCTAATCAATTAGACTTTTCTCAAATCAGCGGACCAATGTTACTATTGCTGTCTAACAAGGAAGTAACACTATAGGATAAATGGGCACTGTACAGCACAATCTTCATCCTAACGTTGTGCTACCAATGTCAGACCTGGATCTTAGATTCTACAACATTAAGAAAAATAAATCACTATTGAAATTAAATATGTTGGACGAATGACAGAAAACAACTTGAGATATAAGATCTGAATTGGAGAACTGAGAAAAAAAGGATAGGAATAATCCCAGCCATCATATATAAAGAAACAACAGACACAATAGTTTGACTACGTGATAAAGTAGAAAGATCAATATCAAAACACAACTAACCTTCAATAAATGTTGCGAGAATATCAGACCCATGAGAATCGACTAGGAAAAAGATGGATTGATGAAATATTAGAACCACTAGGAAACAAAACATCAGGAGAAGCCAGCAGAAGACCGCGAACTATATATGTCCCCGCGACACTGAAAGGCAAACGTGGAAAGAAACAAGAGGAAAAATAAGATTTAGACGTTGGTCTAGTTTAGGGCTGGTTTTAAACAAAAACAATTTTGAAAAGTGTAGATGCTGGACATTGTCACCGAAAAGAAAATGACGTCAAATCTTTTGTGATGCAAGATCATAAGATCATTGTCTTTGAGACATATAGGCGACAGTAGTCAATTTTTCAACTTTTCGACTATTTTGCGTGAACAAAATGGTGATGTAGCTTCTTCCTTAGTGCCGGAATGTGTGATGCATCGTGATAATGTGAGTGGATAGTGCATTTTACTGCATGCCCGGCAAAACAAACAAGCAAAATTATCCAGGAGTGAAGTAACTTGTCTTTTAATCGTCACATAACTTAACCTGTTTGAATCTCGGCAGTTTGTGATGTTCCTATAAAATAATAAGACATTAATTGCATGACAAACTCTACTGAACTTGAACATATATTCTGTGTACTTCATTTAAAAAAAATGATTGCTTTAAATTTAAAATGTGTCGACTTCCCTCCAAATCATTTCGTTTGCTCTGACATTAAAAGAGACATTTAATTCATTGCTTCTCGGAGATTTTAAACCATTCACGTGACATATTTTGAAAACTCGGGTGAACCCAATTTTTATAATGGTAACATACAAACAGAAATACACTTTATATTTGCTGAGAGATGTCTCACAGTTTGGGAACCGTCTGGAAAATAAAAAAAACTGGGTCTTACACTCCTCTAGAACTTTCTACACATATGGTTGTGACGGAGACATTAAGTAACGACACTTTCAAGTTGGACCTGATCAATTATTTTGTATTTATTTTGAGCCGGGCCGTCATCTTTGAACTGGTTGGACTTCCAATCGATGCCTGGAGCAGGCAAGAGAAATAGCCCCCGAAACAGTTGATTGCCTGGATAAATAGAGTTCTCGCCCTCGAGACAGTTGTACACCAGCCAGACTAGAAAAAGTCGAGGCCACGTCGAGAGAATCGGGAACCTTAAACATCGTGAGATGGGAACTGCTGGACAGGGAGGAACAGATAATGAGGACAAGATTGAAGTGACTGAGTGACTGGCGTGCACAAGATGCCATCTGGTGTCGTTTCCTGTCATGCGCATCACCGACGATTCTCACGGAAAGATTAAAAATGTCGAAGGGATCTGGAACTCAGGTTGCACGCTATCGAGAAAGAAAAATAATTAGAATAAATAAATAAATAACATTTTTAAAACAATTACGTTTAGATAAATAGGTGACTTTGGAATACAAAATGGGGGAAATGTTAGCTCTAATTAATTTTTTTGTTCAATTATTAAAAACAAATATAAACTATATCAATTATTTATTTAGTGTTTAGTTTAATAGAAAAGACACTAAGAGGAGATAATTGAATATTTACAGCAGACAGAAGCAGTTACGTTTCTTGCAAACCCAAACCTCACAAAATATAGCCACTTAAATGATTGGGGCAACGAAACAGAAGTTGCCTTGCCAGCGACAAGATCTCTGACTTTTTAGTAGGTACGATCAAGTACTTCCTACATCTGCAGACTGACAATAGATTCTTGTGCACAATCCGCATATAATTAAAAAACCTTTTTCTGTAGAAAATTCCAAAATATGTCGCTGCCTTGCGTCCAAAACAGTTCAAATTGTCAATTTATGAAAATGATATTACTGTAATTATACAAATGTTATGTTCACTCACATGGCGACGTAATTAACGACGTCATTAGGGGCTCATTTTGTGGTTGAGGGGTTAGATACTTGTGTCTGAACGGGCCTTATATTCCTAATCACTCAATAAATTTCTCGAGTGTACTCCAAAGTATGCTTAGTCTACAAAGTATACAAATATAAAATAGTATACAAAGTTTAATAGTCTACTAAGTATACAAATATAAAATAGTATACAAAGTATAATAGTCTACAAAGTATAATAGTCTACAAAGTATACAAATATAAAATAGTATACAAAGTATAATAGTCTACAAAGTATCCTTAGTTTACTCCAAAACACAAAAATATTATATTAATCTGAGATATTGTGAATGATACTTGATGTAAAACTAAGAGGTCATTTCTATAATGCTGACCTGACATTGAGTGACTGCCTCACAACGATCATGACGCGGTAAGAAAATAAAAGGGTTAGGAAGGTCGACTTATAGGAGGGGTTGTTAGACGTGGTAGAGTCTACGTAGAGTGTAGTGAGCAAACTGTAGAGTAAAGTGATGGGACTGCACAGTAGTGATGAAATTGTAGGGTGTAATTAAATTGTAGAGTGTAGTACTGAAATTATGGAGTGCAGTGATGAAATTATAGAGTGTAATGCTGAAATTGTAGAGTCTAGTGTTTAAATTGTAGAGTGTAGTGATGAAATTGTAGAGTGCAATGATGAAATTGTGTGGTGTAGTGTTGAAATTATAGAGTATAGTGTTGAAACTGTAAAGAGTAGTGCTTAAATTGTAGAGTGTAGAGCATAATTGTAGAGTGTATTTCTGAAATTGTAGAATGTATTGGTGAAATCGTAGAGTGTAGTGTTGAAATTGTAGAGAGTAGTGCTGAAATTGTAGAATGTAGTGATGACGTTGTAGAGTGCAGTGCTGAAATTGTAGAATACAGCGATGAAATTGTAGTGTGTAGTGCTGAAATTGTAGAATGTAGTGATGACGTTGTAGAGTGCAGTGCTGAAATTGTAGAATACAGCGATGAAATTGTAGTGTGTAGTGATGAAATTGTAGTGTGTAGTGATGAAATTGTAGAATGTAGGGATGAAATTGTATGGTGTAGTGATGAAAATGAAGAATGTTGTGCTGAAATTGTAGAGTGCAGCCATGAAATTGTAGAGTATAGTGATGAAATTGTACAGTGTAGCGCTGAAATTGTAGAGTGTAGTGATAAAATTGCAGAATGTTGTGATGCAATTGTAGTGTGTAGTGATGAAATTGTAGAATGTAGTGATGAAATTGTACAGTGTAATTTTGAAATTTTAGAACGTAGCGGTGAAATTGTAGAATATAGTGATGAAATTGTATGGTGTAGTGATGAAATTGTAGAATGTAGTGCTGAAATTGTTGAGTCTAGCGCTGAAATTGTAGGGTGTAGTGATGAAATTGTAGAGTGTAGTGATGAAATTGTAGAGTGTAGCGCTGAAATTGTAGAGTGTAGTGATGAAATTGTAGGGTGTAGTGCTGAAATTGTAGAATGTAGTGATGAAGTTGTAGAATACAGCGATGAAATTGTAGAGCGCAGTGATGAAATTGTAGTGTGTAGTGATGAAATTGTAGAATGTAGTGATGAAATTGTACAGTGTAGTGATGAAATTTTAGAATGTAGCCGTGAAATTGTAGAATATAGTGATGAAATTGTATGGTGTAGTGAGGAAATTGTAGAATGTAGTGCTGAAATTGTTGAGTGCAGCGATGAAATTGTAGAGTGTAGTGATGAAATTGTACAGCGTAGTGCTGAAATTGTAGAGTGTAGTGATGAAAGTGTATGGTGTAGTGATGAAATTGTAGAGTGTAGTGATGAAATTGTAGAGTGTAGCGCTGAAATTGTAGAGTGTAGTGATGAAATTGTAGGGTGTCTAACCAAGGAAAACAGTGGCACAGAGGAGTGGGTTATCATTCCCACGCAATGCATAAAGTACATCACATCCGTGATTTCTTTTATTGTCTCCACATTTGCGTCTTCGTCTGTCGACATTCTACTTTCTCTCACAAGAATGTTGAAAGTTCCCTGCACAGCTAAAAAGACTAATGAAGAAATTCTCAAAGATGCGAACACAAAAACGGAGCTCATAAAAAACAATCAGAAAGAAACAATCGCCATTTTTCGGGCACATCGTGAGAAGAAAAAAGTTGAAATACTTGGTTACAAATGGCATTATACCGGGAAAGAGAGATCACAGACGACAAAGTGAGAAGACACTAGAAAATTTGATGTCGAGGCACGGTCAACAATCAACAATAGAATTGATATGATGCACTATGGACAGACAATTGCGGAGGGGCATGATCGCCTCAGCCAATCGGTATGAGGCGTGAGGGTAACATCCTCTTCAATTCTCTGGTATCCCTCACCTTTGAATCCTTTACAATGTATTGTCATCATCATCATCAAGTACCGTGCCTGCTGGTGTAGGTGATCATGTCTCTCCACAACTTTCGAACTCGACAGTTATTTATAATTTATGTTGTTGACCTTCTGCCTAGCCAATATCTTAAACTGTCTGGAAACTTTTCTCTTTGCACCCCTCTATCTCTTCGCCCTTTGATTTTTCCAGTTGTTACAATATATTCCAGCTGTTCCCTTCTCATAACATGCCCAAAAAATGATGATTGTTTATTCATAATAATTGAAATTAGCTCTCATTTTGCTTTGACAATGTATTGTCTTTACAGTTCTGAAAATGTTCTATTTAATTTACATATTCATATCTGGAACAACACCTGCTTGTTATCATATTCCATTTGTTGGCCTTTTCTTTGGAACATCATGTTTCATAAGAGTCCGTACTGACAAAAATTGAACAAAGCGAAAGTAGAAAGGAATGGCGAACAATTTTTTTTTTTTTTCAGCTCACAGTCCTGTAAACATCTCAGTTATATGGAATGTCCAATTTCGTAGTTCAGCTTGTGTACACCTATATCTTATAATTGAGAAATTCCGAAATGTATTATTCAGCACACTAGCCCGCATACATCTACAAGTTGTCGAAATGTCAATTTTTGTGTGCTAGACACAAATATACGCACTGTCATACACACACACAGGGAACATGGTTATATGTTTTTCACAAAAAAATTGTCGAGTTTTCGTGTCGGGATCACGCAACAATACGCATACAAATCACATAACGTCATAGGCTGATTTGTCCATCTTTTGATGTTACTCGTCCATGTTAGTTTTGTCTGCCTCTTTTACCTTGTATTTTCCCCTCCAGGATTACTTTTAGTAGGTTGTTGTGTCTTTTAACATGGCCCAAAAATCGCATTTATCTTTGTTTTAATTGTGTTTAGTAGTTCTCTTTTCATTTTTAGTTGTTTTAAGACTTCATCGTTTGTTTTCTTTACCTTCCATCCAATTTTACCTATTCTTCTATATATCCACATTTCAAAGGCTTCAATTTTCTGTTCTGTTTTTTTGTCTAATGTCCATGTCTCTGCATCATATAAGAATATTGAGAAGATGTAACATTTTGCTATTCTTAGTTTTAGCCCTGGTGTCATTTGTTTTGATGTTAGTATGTTCTTCACAATTCAAAACAAACGTTACAATGCAATAGAGGAGATACAAAGCATTGATGAAAAGTGGGAAATGCAAAAAAAGAATCAATGCAACAAATATCAAAAGAGTTCATAACACCAGTGAGGACACATTCAAGAAAGAAATGGATGACAGATGACATTTGCAGCTAATGGATACAAGAAGAAGAAATAAAGAAAATAAAGATTAGTTTAAGAGATTAAATAAAGAAAATGTAGTAAAATGCAATGAAGCAAAAGAAGCATGGCTAAAAGAGAGATGCAAAGAGATTGAAATGCAACAAAAAGGAGATGCTAAAGCTATGTACAAACAAAATGAGGAATTAACAGGAAGAAAAAGACAATCAAAAACAGGATACCTAAGATCAAAGGAAGGAAAACTGTTGATTGATCAAGAAAATATAAGGGAACGATGGACAGAATACATTAAAGATCTTTATAATGATGAACGAACGGAAGTAAATATTAAGGATAATGGAGAAGGACCAGAACTACTCAGAGAAGAAGTGGAAGACGCCTTGCGCAATATGAAAGCAGGCAAAGCTCCTGGACCAGATAATATAACTAAAGAAGAGATTGAAGCCATGGGTGATTTTGGAATAGAATTAATAACAAAAATATTGAATGATATCTACAACAGCGGATATATACCAGACGACATGCTCAAATCAATATTCATAGCCCTACCAAAGAAATAGCATGCGATTGAATGCGATGATCATCGCATAATAAACCTTATGAGTCATATGACTAAGATATTACTAAGAATCATCGTGCGAAGAGAGCGAAATAAAATCAGTCCAGAAATTAGCGATGAACAGTGTGGTTTTGTTAGAGATAAAGGAACAAGCAATGCCATATATATCATAAGATCTTTAGCAGATAGAGTCATAGAGATGAAAACAGATCTATACCTATGTTTCATAGATTACACCAAGGCATTTGACAAAGTAAAGCATCAAGAAATAATAAAAATTTTAGAAAGCATAAACGTAGACAGCAAAGATCTAAGAATAATAAAGAACATGTACTGGCAACAAACAGCGGCCATAAGAACTGGAAATCAATTGGGAATGTTTCAATAAATGAAACAGGGTGTTAGACAAAGTTGTGTGCTGTCAGCAGATTTGTTTAATATTTATAGTGAGATTATTTTAAGATCCATAAGGGGCATGCCTGGAATAACAATTGGAGGTCATAATATAAATAATCTAATGTATGCTGATGATACTATTAATCGTTAAGAGTGAAAATGAGTTACAAGAAATGTTGGACATTATAGAGAAAGAAAGCAAAAATAAAGGACTCATCCTTAATAGCAAAATGACAGAGGTAATGGTAACAACAAAGAAAAAGACATCACCTTAGTGCAAAATAAAGACAAGTGGAACAATATTAAAACAGGTAAATGAATTTAAATATTTGGGAACTTTGTTAACCTCAGATCGAAGATGTACAAAAGAGGTGAGATGCAGAATGGCTCAGGCAAAAGGAGCTTTCCAAAAAATGAGGAAGATACTATGCAATCCATTTTTGACAATAGTAACAAGAAAAGAGTTCTTAAATTTTACATAGAGCTAGTCTTAACATATGGATGCGAATCATGGACAATAGGACAACAGACAAGAAAATCACTGGAGCCTGTAGAAATGTGGTTTTACAGAAGAATGTTGAGAGTACCATGGACATCTAAGAAGAGTAATGAAGATGTTCTGAGAGAGGTCAAAGCAAAAAGAGAGCTAATTTCCAATATTAGGATGAAACAATCATCATTTTTTGGCCATGTAATGAGAAGAAAACAACTGAAATATGTTGTAACAACTCGAAAAATTGAGGGACGAAGAGATAGAGGGAAGCAAAGAGAAAAAAATAACGGACAGCTTAAGAGAATGGTTTGGCAGAAGGTCAACAACAGAAATGATAAATAGCTGCCGAGATCGAAAGTTGTGGAGAGACATGATCACCTACGCCAGCAGGCCCGGTGCTTGATGAAAATGATGATGTTCTTCATGACATTAAAATTACTTTTTGCCATTCCTATTCTTTAAACATAAAAAAACATAAACATAAAAATGAGAAAGAGAGTTCATCGGTGCTATATAGAACCAATTCGGACTCTGAAAGCGAATCATGGACAGTAGACAAACAAATGAAAAGACGATTAGAGGCCACAGAGATTGGATTTCTCAGAAGAATGTTGAAAGTTCCCTGGACAGCTAAAAAGACCAATGAGGAAGTTCTCAAAGAGGCCGACACAAAAAGGGAGCTCTTAAAAAACATCAGAAAGAAGCAATCAACATTTTTCGGGCACATCATGAGAAGAAGATAGTTGGAATACTTGGTTACAACTGGCAAAATAAAAGGAAAGAGAGATAACGGGCGACAAAGAGAGAAAATACTGGGTAGCTTGGTGTCATGGCATGGAAAACAGTTAATAACAGAACTGATCCGATGCATAGTAGATAGAAGATTGTGGAGGGACATGATCACCTACGCCAACCAGTATGGCACATGATGATGATGATTCTTTAAACTGCCTTAGGGTTGCGGAATGTGATGGAATTCCTGGAAAACCTGAAAACTTGCGTGACGTTTGCAGTTTGAGAGTATGGGCGATTTTGGGTAGTGTGACGTCAGTCATCTATATCTTCTATAGCTGAAAACGTGAAGCCAGTTGGAAGGTTTTCGGTTATAATTTGTTGCCCATTGGCCGTAGTAAATCTATGGTTGCTGTGATCGAAATCTCTTATCCGATACACAAACATTTATTCTCGTACTGTGTGATATCACACAATGATTTCATGGTGTCTTCCATCAAGTCTTTGAAATCTTATGTTAGGGTCCACATTACTGCACTCCGGACATTTCCATAGGTGCTTTAATCTTTTCAAAATACTGAGAACCTCCTAGTACATCCCTGGTTCGCGTGCACTATCTCTGTTGCACGATCTTGGAATCATTTACAATTTATATTCTGCGCGAGCTTTTCAATCACAGCGAGAGAATCTATTCTGATATTTGACTCTACTTTCAGCTTTCTCAATGTCTAGACAGTCTATTCCTGATATTTGTCTCTACCTTCAGCATTCTCAATGTCTATACGGTCTATTCTGATATTTGTCTCTACCTTCAGCATTCTCAATGTCTAGACGGTCTATTCTGATATTTGTCTCTACCTTCAGCATTCTCAATATCTAGACAGTCTATTCCGATATTTGTCTCCTCCTTCAGCTTTCTCAATGTCTAGACAGTCTATTCCGATATTTGTCTCTACCTTCAGCATTCTCAATATCTAGACAGTCTATTCTGATATTTGTCTCTACCTTCAGCATTCTCAATATCTAGACAGTCTATTCCGATATTTGTCTCTACCTTCAGCATTCTCAATATCTAGACAGTCTATTCCGATATTTGTCTCTACCTTCAGCATTCTCAATATCTAGACAGTCTATTCTGATATTTGTCTCTACCTTCAGCATTCTCAATGTCTAGACAGTCTATTCCGATATTTGTCTCTACCTTCAGCATTCTCAATATCTAGACAGTCTATTCCGATATTTGTCTCTACCTTCAGCTTTCTCAATGTCTAGACAGTCTATTCTGATATTTGTCTCTACCTTCAGCATTCTCAATATCTAGACAGTCTATTCCGATATTTGTCTCCACCTTCAGCTTTCTCAATATCTAGAGAGTCTATTCCGATATTTGTCTCTACCTTCAGCTTTCTCAATATCTAGACAGTCTATTTCTGATGTGTCTCACAACCTTCTGTGTTTTTTCTCAATGTCCCAGAAGATCAACTTATTTTTCTGCCACTGGTTTACTATTTGATTGATTTATTTTCACTTCAATGCCCACTTCAATGCTTGTTTGTTCTCATCACATGGTCGACAGTATGCTGACGACAGATGTATCTGAAATGCGATAATATCAAGCTATACCGTACACTATCGACACGTAACATCTATGACTGCTTTCATCCTTTCAAAGAACGGCGATTAAAATTGAAGAATTATTATATAAACGCAGCAAAAGAAGATGAAGATCACATGAACGATGCATGGCCACCTCTTATTATTATTTGATTCTTTCATTATTGATTAAATCTTTTCCCATAAACCATTCTTTCCCCATTTCCCTCTTTCTGCCTCAGGGCTACAGATCTGAAATCTCCCCTCAAAATTTGTATTAATTGAAGCCCAGGTCATATTACACTCATTTGCTTTAAAGCTTGCATCGATATCAGATAGCTATTATAGCCGATACTGATAGCAAGTTGAAATCTCGAGTGTCTGTCATTAAGTAATGATATTAACTATAATGAGCCGCGATAGCTCAGTGGTTAGTGAACTGGACTACAAGGAAAAAGAGGTCGGGTTCAATCCTGATTGACGAATTCCAAGTTCACCAAGCCTTAAATGGGCACTGGATTTTTTTCTGGGAAAGTAAAGCGGCACGGGCGTAGTACCGACCACATTACCCCAAAAATCATGTGCCGAAGGTCTGTAAATATTATTGTCACTAACACCATGTTCCCTATACGCCACTTGGAGTGACGGGGCTCTTTACTTTTTTTTTTACTTATTAGCTATAATATCGGCAGGAATTAAAATATTCCTAAAAATTAGTGAGGACATAGAAACATGGTATGGGCCAGACCTGTGGCATTCTGTCAAAGATGGCCACTACTCACGCAAAGAAAGGAACTGTGTTGTTTTCCTGAAAGACGCAAGAAGCGTACTGGCTTATTTATCAGCATTTTGCCAAGGAAATATATAAAGGAGAAGGACAAGAAGAGCAATAAGAAGGAGATGAAGAAACAGAAGTAAGAAAAAAGGGGAAGGAGAAGAAATAAAGGAGAGGACGCAAAAAAAGGAATCAGAAAAAGGAAAAGATGAAGGAGAAGAAGGGGGAAAAGAAACATGTGGAAGGGGAGGAGGAGAGAAGCAGAGAAAGTAGCATAAGAAGAAGTGGAGGAAGTCAAAAATGAGGAGGAAAAGTACAAGGAGAAGAGGAACAAAATAAGGAAGAGGCAAGAGAAAGAAAGATGAATATTGTGGTTGCCCTAATTAATTGTAATATGATAAGTTGGGCTGAGAACCACGCCTGTAATAGTTTACTGCTGGTGCAGTGGCCTGATCTGTGTGGTCAGCTAGACCTTGCTTTTACCGGAGAACTAGAGAGCCGTTGCTCTACTCGATAGTTCTAGTTCACTATCCTCAGCACAAGCTATCCTTAATCGTGCGCACTTAAAAGGAAGTTAAATTGACGTAAACGCGTTGTGTCGCTGTTTACAGTAAAACTACAATATTTGCACATTTCGGTCCAATACATCCGTCCTCGGCATGACAGTTTTTGAGTACCGGATTGCATTCCCTCTCGATCCCTGCTGGTTTGACCAGACTAGACTGTTTAGTCTGTTACGAAGAGGTAGAGTGGGGATTGGATAGGTCTGGCTCTCTGATTCTTGTGCATGTTTTGAGCAGCTTTCAACTCTTTTGCTTCGTCCCTTGTCAGCTACACCATAATTATTTAGTCGCTGAATTGATTCAAGTTATTTTATTAAAAAAAAATTAAATAAAAATTTTCAACTCAAATGTTAAGTCGGTCCTATTATATGGCTGTGAAACATGGAGAACAACAAAATTGACAACCACGAAGATACAGACTTTCATTAATGGATGCTTATGCAGAATAAAAGGATGGAAATGGCAGGACAAAATCACTAAAATACAATTATGGAAATGTACCAGTCATATACCATTTGATAAAGAGATACAGCGAAGACGATGGCGCTGGATAGGACACACTACGGAAGCCAACTGAGAGTATTACACAACAGGCCCTTTTTTGGAATCCCCAGGGGAAAAGACAAAGAGGAAGACCAAGGAATTCTTGGAGAGGACAGATAGAACCACAGATGAAGATGATGGGGAAGACATGGAATGATCTTAAAAGAATCCCAAAAAACACAATGACTTGGAAAATGTTTGTTGAAGACATATGCACAACTGGGAGCTAAAAAAGGTAGAAGAAGAAAGAAGAGATTATAATAAAAATGTAAAGTAAAGATCCCGGTTACGCCACAAGGCATGTATGGAATATTGTGTTAGTGACTATAATTTGTACAAAACTTCAGCACATGATTCTTGGGGTAATATGGTCGGTATAACGCCCGTGCCGCTTTACTTTCCCAGAAAATAATCCGGTACCTATTTAAGGCTGGGTGAACATGGAAGACGTCGATAAGGATCGAACCCGACCACTTGTTCCTTGTAGTCCAGTTAAATGATCACTGAGCAACCGCGGCTCCTATGTTATCATAATGACCTTTGTAAATCATAGGGTTATAAAGAGGACATGTAGTGTTGAGAAACAATGACGTTTTATCCAGCTGTCATCTGCAGTGTGCACTTGGTTTGCTCTCTATTATTATACTTGAACTTAACTCAATCTCTGCTTTCATTACTAGGGAGGCAGTATCATGACTGGCTGGGCTACTCGTTAGCAGCAGTAGTTTAACAGTGACTCAAAGAAAGAAAAACTGGAGACGCATTCTATAATAGAAGCTTTAACTAAATATATCACAGGATTGTGTATCGAATGAATACGGCAGAAATGATGTATTTGATAACAATTGCAAAGATTGCAACAAAATACTGAATATATACAGAAAAAAAAAATCAATATGAAAGAAAGTTCAATAGTTATTGAAACGGTATGCTGGGTATATTTTTATCAAATAAATGTATAATGTTCAAAAGACATCCTGAAAAAAATATATTAAATAAATATTTATCAAATGTATATTTTGTAAATATGAAATATATGTTATTTTGTACACAGACGCATTGTATATGTGTTGAATTGAAATTGTCCGTTTATTAACTGTTGAAATCATAAGTATGTCAGTATCATAATGCCTCATATAGAAATCATAAGTAAGTCTGTATTAAATAAATATCGAAAGAGGCAATAGGAAAATGTGTTTGATAAATAATGGAAAGAAAGACTGCATAATTATAAATTAGGTATATATTGAAGAAATGTAGTAGGCATTAATGTTTATATGTATTGGATAACACCAGACAAGAACACTATACCAAGAGGCCGATTAAAAAAAGGTGGATAAACGAATACTAGAAACACTCATCATCATTAAGTGCCGTACCGGTTGGCGTAGGCGATCATGTCCTTCCACAATCTTCTATCTACAGTGCATCGTATCAGTTCTGTTGTTGGCTATTTTCCATGCCATGAAACCAAGCTATCCAGTATTTTCTCTCTTTGTCGTCCGCGATCTTTCTTTCCTTTTCTTTTGCCAGTTGTAACCATGTATTCCAACTTTCCTTTTCACATGATGTGCCAGAAAAAAGTTGATTGTTTTTTCTGATGTTTTTTTAGGAGTTCCCTTTTTATGTTGGTCTCTTTGAGAATGTCTTCATTGGTCTCTCTTCTTTCTTGTATCCCACTGTTTATGCCATGTAGGTGTACGCGTTTTAGGGGTAGACAACTTGGATTCACAACTTCAAGGTCCTGGGAACAAGTCCCGTTGCACCATTTTTAAAGAAATCACGACTCGTGGGTCCTCAGGACTGCGCCTACCGTCAGAAGGCTATGGCAAACCACTGCATTATTATGCTTAGACAATAACACAGCCAAAAAGTACTGGGGTAATAGCAACGTTCTGTAATAGAATATGCTACTTACTTTGCTAGCGTTGCATAGAGGACATTTATTGTCTGGTCTTTGTTAGTTATGTACCTGCAGTTGTCCTGTGAAATTATCTAATGTCTCTTTGATTCTGTCTATCCATGTCTTTCTGCGTCTCACATCTGCTTTGTTGGCTGGACGTTTTCATGTTCGAGATGTAGGTTGCTTGGATTACGTTTTGGTCAGTATCGAAACATTTGATTTTTTGTGGCAAAAATAAACATTCAATGGTAATAGGCACGTTTCAACTAAAAACCTTCGTTAGGTACACAACAACAAATTTATA
This sequence comes from Megaustenia siamemsis, assembly GCA_032433765.1. NCBI lineage: Eukaryota > Metazoa > Mollusca > Gastropoda > Stylommatophora > Ariophantidae > Megaustenia > Megaustenia siamemsis. The sequence goes on along the minus strand of JAVIAB010000092.1, from coordinate 20,547,140 downwards.
CGCACAAATAAATACGAAAGGCATGTACTTATCTCAAAATCGTGACTTGAGGTGATGGTTTCGTGTGGTCCAAATGACAGGAAGAGTGGCCAGGACTGATGTGCCTGTTGATTATACGATGACTAGTATTTAGGGCAGGTAGGATCTCGAGGGTTCATTTTTTGTTGTTTGATAGTCAACAGCTGGTTTTACGCCCACGATTTTTCTCATGGCCTCTTTTTTTTTAATCTTATTTCTTCTAGTTTTATTTAGTTTTTTTTTAATACATTTCATTTAGCATGTTGTTATTTTATGCTTGTGTCTTTCAAGAATTGTCGATGTTTGACACTGATAGCACAGCTTGATAATAAATGTTTCCATAATGTTTTTTTTTTCATTCAAATTGACATGCTTCAAAATCGGTTGATCTATTAAATAATTCAATTCAAATTAAAACATGTATAGAACAGCTACATTTACGAATGGTATATGAAATTATCCAGTTATTCGGCATATCTTTCTAAATATGAAGACACAAATATTGTATTAGTCATTCCGGTCGGGGAAGGGTTTGTTCAGAGGGTACAACAAACAGAAATTAGTTAAATGTGAAACACATTAAGCAGAGAAGGAAACAGGAGCATAGACGCCAATGTCGGGAGATGTGGTGTTGTTTAGTGAAAGTGATGGTGACGGCGTTATAAAAATATAGTATATTATATATAATGGGTGTGTTAGAGATGAAAATAAAATAGGTGTGGCTTGTTCTGAATCTATTTTCAGAGATTTGAGCGACAATCTGATACTTGCGATACCAAAATAGTTCACTGTTGTCCCCCCCGGCAGACAAGATAATTTTGAACGCTGATGGCAGGAATTAGGCCATGAGATTCCCATCTGACTGCCTTTTCATTATAATCATGTAGTTTATACGAGTCTATATCATCCTGGTATATCAGGCTATGTGATGTGGACAATAACACTTATACACAAATCATCAATCGTTCAATAACTCCAACATATCCCATGGCTTGTTTTCTCAACCATTTATGTTTCATGGTTCCAGATCAGTCTACTCTGTATGTTTCATCGTTCTGTGTAATTGATATCTTGCGTCAGCACAAAGTCTTCAAGATCTCACACCACCAAGCAGGTATCTAATACTATTAGACATTTTCATTTTATTCGACAAGTTCACTCAATTAAAGCTTCCCACAGCTGCTCATGGGGCAATGAAACCAATTCTCCGTTAATACTGACTTTTATTTGTGGGCATTGATGAGCGTACATCTACTTAAGATGTTCAAATTAAGCAGCTGGCCAGTTTTAGTTTGAGTTTCTAAGTGTTCGTATCTTTGTTGACTAGATTCAAACTATTTGCTCTGCACGTAATGCCCATCACTGGACACGTTGTTTTGAAAACTAGCGCTACTCTCACTTTCACGACCGTCTTTCTTTTTTAGTTGTTGTGTTTTTTTTTTAGTGGGCGTGTAAAAAGACTAATTAACCAACACAGAACTGGAGTCGTCAGTCGCTGGACACTGTCAGACTTGCTGAGCAGGGGATCTGAGCACCTATGGACATGTTCGGAGTGCAGTGATGATGACTCGCTAATAATTCAATAACTCGATTGTTTTTTTTTTTAGGTTATTCTGACGATTATTACGCTGCCTCTTATGTCATGGAAAGGGTGTGGAATGATTGTAATTTGCGTTGTGGAGTGGGTTACTCCGATATTCTATATTCTTTACTTTCGGACCAACACATCCGACTTTAAACGTAATGTGTTAACTCTCGGTTTGTCTGCCTTCTTCGGCTGCTACTCGCTCTGTCAGAGTGCTAGTTTGTTTCCGAGGTCCCCTAGAGGTTTGTGGCCAAGGTCTTGAACTGATCTTTTGTATCATGATGCCATCAACTAGCTGTGATTAGCCGATTGCATCTACACATTCACTGTAGTACCCCTGCCCTGCAACATCATTATTTATGACACTGATTTGCAACAAACTCGAAGTAAACAAAGAAAATCTGAGTAAAATCAGCAGGAAAATAGCGCTATACTTGTGTACCATACAAGTTATAACAGACCACACCCTTCGTGTTTGTGCATTATCACACTTAACTAATAGAGCAGCCTTCTTATATGTATCAAGGAAAGGTTAGTCAGAGAAGACCGCTAATCTAGGAGGGGTAACTGATTACAAGCATTTACTACTATCTTGTCGACTGTCAAGAAACAGTTCGAAATAAATTCATACTGAAGGTGGATATTCTCAACTGTAAGGTGTAAGACATAGTGCAAGACATAATGCAAGACATAGTGTAAGACATAGTGCAAGACATAATGTAAGACATAGTGTAAGACATAGTGCAAGACATAATGGTTTTCAAAGAGTGAGAAGAATCTGACGACACACGTTTTATTTGAAAATATTTTTCATTTCCTGTGAAACGAACACTCTTCCAATATTGTTTCAAATTATCTTCCTGCTTAGTTTTTGCTTCTAACCTTGCATGTGAATTGATCTGGAGTTTTCTTGTTGATTTTCTTCTAAAATTATGTTTAGGCTGGAGCTGCAGCTTTTCCCTGGCAGGTTAGACTTAAGTTGGCCTAGCACGAAAGCCTGTCAGTGGCGCGAACTCAACGTGGCCAGAATTATCTCGCTTGGGTACAGTTTCCCATTTTTATTCCCAATGTAGATCTTATCTACGATTCTCTATCTCCCCATGTCCCTCTCGTTCTCTCCCCACGCATACACAAAAGTGAACGAACCTCACCACGGCTGCAACGTGGCATATAAGTAATATAGTGTTATTGGCCATAATTTGTTTATCGTTTACACATTTTTATTGGTAAAACATAGGCAGTGCTATTTTTATTTCGCCTACAAAAATATGTTTTGACCTGGCTGGATGGACGTAGAAGACACCGATTGAGATCGATCCCGACCTCTTGTTCTCTACATGCAGACCAAACACAGAGCTGGAGTCGTCAGTCGCTGGACACTGTCAGACTTGCTGAGGAGAGAATCTGAGCATCTATGGACATGTTCGGAGTGCAATAATGATGACCCGCAGATAACTCAATAACTCAATGCAGATCATTTCTCTAACCCCAGTGCTCTATCGCCCCTCTCACAGGCTGTCGTGGGTGTTTAAGGGATTGTAATAGGCTTGCACACGAAGTCTCTCTTGTTACACAATTATATTCAGTTTATTGATCATCAAACATTATTCATCAACTTACGAACTTGTAAGTCTACTTACAATTGTGAGAATTTATGAACACACACAACTTGAATTAATCTTTCGCTGTCTTCCAAAGCTACTTCACACCTATAATTATAACTTGTTGATTCTTAACTGACTTGGCTAACTCAAGACTCCTACTCTTAACTTTCTCACTGTTCTGACTCTAACTGTTTCTAAACTGCTTAACTGCTTCTTGTCTAGATGTTTCTGCTCTGTCCTAACTTAACTGACTTAGTCTACATTCTACTTTCTCTTCTGAAATCTCTGGCTTAACTTCTTTGTCCTAACTCATCCTGGACTGACGGACTATCTACTACTTCATCTTGGACTATCTTTCTCTGAACTAATTGCTAACTGCTTTCAGCAGTCGGCCGAAGCCGTACTCACTGAACGAGCCTACATCCTAACTGCTCTTCTGGTCTTCCGAATTCTTTGACTTTCTTCTTGTGCCGGAGATTAAGTACTTCAGCTCTCGCTCTCTCACCTGGTCTCCGCAGCCAATCAGCTGTTGCCAACTCTTGCGATCTCTCATGATCACGCGAGTTGGTCACTTGCAGGACTTGCTTATTCGGTGACTAACATCTGAATTCGCAACTTCTCATGACTCATTTGGAATAATCTTTGTCACAACAAGCTATTTGTGAACCATCTTCCCATGACCTAATGGGATAACGTTACTCCATGAGCTGACCTCTCCTATGGACACTCGTGGAGATCTGACAATAACACCACGAGGTCGTTGCGTGATGGTTTATCCTCCCAACCACTGGCGTGTGGAGATTCATGGAAAATCCCCCTCAATTATTATGTTTAGGTCAAGTCATGACCCTCTCTACTTTGGTGGGTGTCTACTACCCCCACCTGAACTATTCTCCTTAACTTCTAATTTCTGACTGGAAAATCTATACTTAAATTCTGCTGGTCGCCACTATATGATACTGCTGTCTGTCTCTTGAGAAGCGGTAACAAGCTCTCACTAGCTTAACTGTTACATTATCTCCCTTCACAATCTTGAGGTTTAATTACACCGTAATTAAATCTTATCCATCAAAAAAATTGTAACAGTAGTATGTATGTAACATCATTAAGATATGACTATTAATCATAATAGTAAATCAAAAATTCTAAGTTACCTAAAAAAATTTCAGTACAATGTTCCTCTAACTAATTGTCACCATACAACATTCATTCTTTAATAATACATAAGCATCAACACAATCTAGGAGACAATAAGGTACTAGTAATAAAAATTATTTGTAACAAAAAAATGTAACATTTCCAAGGGACTTAATTTCCAAAATATGTCCAGTTGTGTCCCCTGATAATAAAAAAATTCAAGTCTTCTTGAGCATTCTAACTACTCCTGATGACTGATTGCCAGCTTCTTGAGGAGAGCTACATTACAGGCATCAGCAGAACCTCTGTCGACTGGCATCTGTGATCCCAGTATCAGAATCTAAGAATAAACTCATACAAATAAACCATTTACAACATTTATTATCATGCATCATTATTGCGAGTCTTTATGCTTTAGAACATATCCGCTCAATTGACATAGAACATATATGACAATACGTAGACAATTCACATATCTCCGGAGACCACAATCACAACACGATCACCAACCACACTTAGCTTGAGCAATAATATATCAATATACCTACTTATTTAAGCCTTATCTTTATTTACAACATACCTTCTTTGAGCCTTCTTTTTAAAACTCAACTTCTTCATGACACTCTCTTTTAGTATCTCCTCTCTACTCTCAATATCAGAATTATCTGGATACACCACTTGACAGCATCTGCTAGTCATTAATTTGACTCAGAATAATCTGCGATTAATCCATTAATCTCTTGTATTCACACAGGACTACTATTTAGTCTCAATAAATTCTGGAACTCTCTCTCAAGTTCCATCTTTTTCTATTCCTCATAATGCTCTATTTCTGTGTATGTATCTTCATATCTGTACAAACTTTGTCATTCGACAACAGAATATATATATCGCATCAACCTCTCAGGTTCTCATTACTTCTTCATCTCACTATCTTATATAGCTTCTCTTTTCATGTAACTTTTCTATGAGTTATCACTCAGTTACATGATTAATTTCACCACTTAGAATTCTCCTTGAGGTTCTCTCAATAATTCTCTCATTTCTCTGACTTCTTGTAAGTCTCCTATAATTCCCTCATGTAACCTTTCTATGAGTTATCACTCGGTACATGTTTCACATGAGTCTCTTCCAGACTCCTTTTCTGATGATACTTCTCCTAGTATCACCTTTATCACCTAATTTCCTTTTAGGTCTCACTCAACACAGGTTATCACTTTGTCTTTTCTCATTACCTATTATTGGTCAGTTGTTCCTTGGATTACCATCCAACTTCGCCAGTTTAAGAACTCTGACCAACTCGTAGTTAGTACATATGTTTCATCGATACTCCTCTAAACTCTCTAGTTCATCTGAGGTAGTCTCTATTTCCTCAGCTCTCTCGTCTTCTATATTCTCTTGACACTACTTCTCCATATCTCTAGACATTCTCTATAAATCATCTCTTGTTTGTCAATTCTGAGTTCTCTTAACTCTAGGTACGCTAAGACTTCTGCGTCTGTAAATAGCGTCCTCTCAACTCAACTCAAGCCTTAATTAAGCCAATGTAAACATGGTTATCACCATTTTTTATTCGTTACTTCGGGTGACTCACTCCCCAAGTGGCCACCTATACGGCTTAACTAAATTCTGGCTTCTCATTAGTGAGTCATCACAGGTAAACCTTGGGAATCCCTTACCCTTGTTTACATTCTCGTCTATCGACTCTCGTATCTCTTATACGATCATAACTTTAGGAACCTTATTGTCCCTCTATTGACATCTTCATACATATAGTCTTTATAATTCATCTCCTGTCTACATAGTAAATATTAATATCTCTTATTGCAGCATAAGACCCGTTTAGTCTTATCTAAGTTCCTTCTATTTCTTATCGACGCATAAGACTCGTTTAGTCTTATCCATGTTCCATCTATTTCTTATTGAAGCATAAGACCCGTTTAGTCGTATCCATGTTCCATCTATTTCTTATTGAAGCATAAGACCCGTTTAGTCTTATCCAAATTCCATCTATTTCTTATTGAATATATGCTCATACTTGAATCACATCTTCTCATATGATTTCTTCCTTGCTGGCTAAGTCTAAAGTTCCATTCATTGTCGTAAGATCCTTCCTAAGTCAATATAATTTTATCTTGTATCTCTGTTGGCTAGTACTTCAATGAAAATATTTATGATCTGTCACTGGATATCATCTCTTCCACCAGATCTCACAAATGCCCTTTTCCGTTAGACCAATACTCTGTCTCCGTATATACACACAGGCATTAATTCTACCTTACCTTCCCATGAATGTGGATACTTCATCTGATCAAGTCTTGAAAGTTATATTCTTTAGGTCTCTCCAATTCAGTGTTAAGTCTGCAAATTCTCTACACTCTCCCTCTGTCCTCTTAAGTTTGATGGCAGGTTTATCGCCAGTCGCAGTTCATTCAGTGTTTCGGTTGTGGGGTCTACTGTGGTTGCCATGTTTCTTATAATACCTACCTCTCCCTTGACTATTGATAGAACAAATAATTAACATTTATTATATGTTATATTACATGTAATAATTATCAGCACTTTATGAGCTCTACTCTGGCCTAGGTTTCTGAAATAAATAGAAATTATTATTAATTTCCCTGTGGAATAAAAAACAGTGTAGTATAAAAATTATTATTATTTAATTTCCCTGTGGAATAACCATGTAGTATTTCAAACACTATTAAAAGAATACATCCAGTACAATTTAAAAAAATGGTTACAGAACAATATAAAATAGGGTATGTCACCGTTAATAATAATAATTTTAAAATAATAATTATTTAACCAAACTTTACTACATAATAACAGAACACTATTTTAAAAACTGTCAACCAGCTGTTGAAAAAAATTGTTTACAATACTTATTTAAAAGAAATACAATCTTTAACTACTTACTTAATAAATTAATTAATTAACTACATAATAAATTCAATAACCAATTACTTAATAAATAAATTAATTACTTAAACTTAACAATTTCTAATTAATTAATTATTGTTTCTCAGCCTGTGCTGACAATCGGTCTCCTTTCCTTCTGGTCTAATGTAAATATATTTTAATTTAACAACACTCGCGAATGGCCATTGTAATATCGTAACACTTTACTAACACTGTTTTGTTATTGATTCAGTTTCTCTAATTAGACAATACTACACCACTTGAAATTATTAATTATATATATATCAATCAATAACAATTCCCAATAAATTGACATGTGGACTTCAACACATGTTGGATAATTTCGTCGAGAGTTATCGGTCCTTTCTACACACACAATAATGACGTTTCAAAACAACCGGTGTCGGGTTACAGGTCAGAGGTCGGACTCATTGATGAATTTGAATCTCAGGTGGACGAAACCTGGAACGATTAATTTGCTGTAAACCTTTGACTGGACACAGACAGGTAATATTGATAGGTCAGATTTTAAGCTGACCAATAAAATTGACAGTCAGATTTAAGCTGACTAGAACTTTTGCACGAAGAACAGGTATTGCTGACCCATAAAGTTGACAATTTTCACATTGATGGTCAGTTGTATGTTGACTAAAAAATCTAGTGCTGCTCTTGTCTTGACACAGGTAAATTTCAGACTTGTAACAGCGTAATTTGACTTTTTGACCTTTGCGGACTTCTCCATACACAACTGGATAGACACAGGTAAATTTGTTGACGTATAAACTCTTGACCTCAGCGGCGGTACACGGTGATTTCCAGGTTGAAAACGGTGTCGTATCTTGTTCCTCCGTTAAATTTTTTTTTCTGTCACTCTTCTTTGATTTCTCTCCGCGACAACTCAGGATTCATCCTGGTCACGGCACCAAATTAATAATGTAATAGGCTTGCACACGAAGTCTCTCTTGTTACAAATTTATATTCAGTTTATTGATCATCAAACATTATTCATCAACTTACGAACTTGTAAGTCTACTTACACTTGTGAGAATTTATGAACACACACAACTTGAATTAATCTTTCGCTGTCTTCCAAAGCTACTTCACACCTATAATTATAACTTGTTGATTCTTAACTGACTTGGCTAACTCAAGACTCCTACTCTTAACTTTCTCACTGTTCTGACTCTAACTGTTTCTAAACTGCTTAACTGCTTCTTGTCTAGATGTTTCTGCTCTGTCCTAACTTAACTGACTTAGTCTACATTCTACTTTCTCTTCTGAAATCTCTGGCTTAACTTCTTTGTCCTAACTCATCCTGGACTGACGGACTATCTACTACTTCATCTTGGACTATCTTTCTCTGAACTAATTGCTAACTGCTTTCAGCAGTCGGCCGAAGCCGTACTCACTGAACGAGCCTACATCCTAACTGCTCTTCTGGTCTTCCGAATTCTTTGACTTTCTTCTTGTGCCGGAGATTAAGTACTTCAGCTCTCGCTCTCTCACCTGGTCTCCGCAGCCAATCAGCTGTTGCCAACTCTTGCGATCTCTCATGATCACACGAGTTGGTCACTTGCAGGACTTGCTTATTCGGTGACTGACATCTGAATTCGCAACTTCTCATGACTCATTTGGAATAATCTTTGTCACAACAAGCTATTTGTGAAAAATCTTCCCATGACCTAATGGGATAACGTTACTCCATGAGCTGACCTCTCCTATGGACACTCGTGGAGATCTGACAATAACACCACGAGGTCGTTGCGTGATGGTTTATCCTCCCAACCACTGGCGTGTGGAGATTCATGGAAAATCCCCCTCAATTATTATGTTTAGGTCAAGTCATGACCCTCTCTACTTTGGTGGGTGTCTACTACCCCCACCTGAACTATTCTCCTTAACTTCTAATTTCTGACTGGAAAATCTATACTTAAATTCTGCTGGTCGCCACTATATGATACTGCTATCTGTCTCTTGAGAAGCGGTAACAAGCTCTCACTAGCTTAACTGTTACAGGATATGCGTCTCTTAGAACTGAAGAATAAGGGCCGTATGCTCAAGTACAGTCGACGAATAGTGTACATTCAGTTTTTAGTTTGTCTGTCTCCAGATGTATTCCCTCAACTGTGATATTTAATTGTTAGTCTTGAGAATTTTCTTTGTTTATGATCACAGTTTTAGTCTTTTTGATATTCATTTGTAGTCCATATTTTTTGCTTGTTATGTTTATTACATTTAGCAATTGTTGCAGGTCTTTAGGATTTTCTGCTAGTAGAACAGCATCATCAGCATATCTTAGGTTATTGATTATCTTTCCATTAATGTTTAGGCCTGGTATCTCTGAGATGTTTTTAAAGATTTGCTCAGTGTATAGATTGAACAAGCTTGGTGATAGGATGCATCCTTGTCTTACTCCTCTTTTTATGTCCATGGGTGTAGAGTTCTCCTTGTTATATTTTATTATTGCTGTTTGCTCCCAGTACAAATTACATATTAGTCGTATGTCTGTATCGTCTAGATTTATATCCTTTAGGCAATCTATAAGTTGGTTATGGTGTATTTTATCGAAAGCTTTGGTGTAGTCTATAAAGCAGGCATATATTGGTTTGTTTACTTCTATGTACTTTTCAATCAATGTTCTCGTGCTGAATATGGCTTCTTTTGTCCCACTGTTTTTCCGGAATCCAAATTACTGCTCATCTAATTCAGTATTGATTTTATTCTGAATCCTTCCCTGTATAACTTTTAGTACAATTTTTGTTACCTGGCTCATTAGGCTTATTGTTCTGAAATCACTGCATTCAACTGCACCATTCTTTTTATGCAATGCAATGAAAGTTGATGTTTTTAGTTCGTTTGGTATGTATCTCCTTTTTGGGTAAGGTGTTGCTGGATTCTTGCATGCTGTTTTTTATGCATTGCCATTTTGTTGTGACTTTTTCCTCAGGATTTTCTCTTCTGTACTGCTCAATTCCCTCTTCTAGCAGCTTCTGATATGTGTTCTTTACTTGTACAGTATAAGTTTCTTTTACATCTTTCTGGTTTAACGCTGTTATATCTATAGGTGTTGCTGAATTAGTATTTTGTTTGTTTCTCTTTAATTTGATTTTCATTTTTATCATTACACGATTGTGATCTGAATTAATATCTGCTCCTGGGTAGGTTTTGTCTTTCTTGACGCTGTTCCGGAATCTGTCTTTTACCATTATGTAATCTATTTGATTCCTATTCCTGTCTCCAGGGCTTATTCATGTGTATAATTACCTTTTCTCTTGCTCAAAGAAGGTGTTGCATATTATCAATCTGTTTTCTTCACAAAATTGTATTAATCTTTCTCCTTTGTTATTCTTTTTTCCTAAACCATGATTTCCTATAATAGTCTTATATTTACCTTTTCCTACTTTAGCGTTCATGTCACCCATTATAATCAAGGTGTCTGATGATTTCACTTGCTTCATAACTGTGTTTAGATCTTCATAGTATGCCTCTATTTGTTCGTCTGTATAGTCTTGAGTAGGTGCGTATGTCTGTATTATTGCTATGTCCAATGGTTTTGCCTTCATTTTTACTAGTATAATCCTATCATTGTATGCCCAGTGGGTATTTATATATTTTTGTAGCTCTCGTTTTATTAGAATGCCTACTCCTCTTTGATGTTCTGTTGTGTTACCTAAATATATAAATGTATATTTATCGTCTTGTATGTATCCACTTTCCTTCCATCTTGTTTCTGATATGCCTAATATATCTATGTTTAATCGTTCTGCTTCTACCAATAGATTTTCTATTTTTCCTTGTTGATATGAGGTCCTAACATTCCATGTAGCTATTTTTTAATTCGTTCTTAAAACATAGTTAGAATTTCTCTCCGTGGCTTTCTTTGGAGTGTTTCGTGATGAGGCTCCAATCTCTTTCACGGTGGGCTGCCATATTCGACTATGCCAGTTTCATCACGTATGAAATAATCGATTCTATCGATATCAACCCCGTAATATTCGGATTGGAAAAGTTCATCCACTTCTTCCGTACACATATTTGCTTAAAGCTCTCATTGTGTCGTTTTTATTTCTGACATCAACAGCACTACAGGCAAACTAATAAGTGTTTCTTTGCTCTCATAAGGTGTCCATAATGTTCCTATTAAAGGTTCCAACTGCAGGCAGTGTAAATCGGTTATACTGCTTCTGTAACTGAACTTAACTTCTGTCATTTCTGTTTACCTTCTTTGCTATTTTAATTCTTTTAACTTCGCTTCACTTTTAATATCTCGCTAATTCATATTTGTTTTCTTTAATTACCCTTTGTGCAGTCCAGTGGCGTATACTGGTTTTGGGGTCTGGGCTACCGCTGACAAAATAAATAAAAACATACATTATATTCAATAGGCTAACATAAAGTAATATTTTCTAATGACATCACTACATTTTAAATTACTTACTTATTTATGTTAATAATATCCGTCTTGCTTGGGACGAAAATGTCTTGATGACTTTGTTATTGAAAGTACTGTTGGGTTGTGTTCTAAGTTTCTGAGGGAATGATTTCTCAATGGACATTAATGCCAAACCAGATAAGCGTTCTTGTGTCTGAGTTGAGCGACAATAAGATGTGATTCTCTTGAGAGCAAAAAAGTTCTTTCTACAGATGCTGATGCGCATAACGTAGTTATAAATAGCTAAGGAAATTCCGGTAATCAGACATTGTTTCACTTTCACTTTGTGACGATTCTGATTGGCTAGAGCTAAAAATAACTCATGAAACCGCATTAGTGTAGAGGAAGCTTTGCCGTATTATTTTGACGGGAATTTTTGAATGTCAAGGTCGTCAATACAAGGTCCGGATAGAGGAAAAATGTACTGCTGGCTAATAGAGGTTTCAATGTAGTTACGGTTTCATTCACAATCGTTATAGTGGCCAGAGGAATACCTTGCTTTAATAAATGCAAATCAAAGCAAATAAATATTGTTGGCCTACGAAATGTGTAATAGAATATTCGAAAATTTGTAATATAATTATTTTAAAAAATATAATAAATTATCATTTCCTTTTTGTATTTCGTTAATGTGTTCAGGCTACCGGCGGTAACTGCGGTATCATAGAGAATACACCACTGGTGTAGTCTTATCTTTGCTCATATTACATTATTTATAAGTCAGCTTTAGTACATGATTTTGTGTCGTGTTAGCTTGGTTGCCTCAGTACTGCCGTTGTTATTGTTTTAATAACTCTTTTCTAAACGATAAATTCGATCTAATCAATTATAATAACAGAGAAGATACTGTATGTAGCTGAACAAGCAAGGAAGACATGGGAAAATCCTAAGGACAGTCAGTCTACTCTCAAATTTCTCATCTCACTTTTGTCGTCTCGTTTTTCGATCAGTTTCCGACTGAAGCCAAATTCTTCTCTCTTTCTCTCTCACTCACTTTCTCTCCTCTATTGCATACTATATTCTCTCATTTTCTTTTGCTCACTTCACTCCTGTCATTCATTCTGTGTCCTGTCACTTATTTTATTTCAATAATTCTCGTTTTCTTTCAGTTTATATCGAACAAACACACAAGACATATGTTCCATATACGGACATAGCAATTGATTCTTCGTGGTCACCCATTTTTATTTAAAGTTCGTTTTTTTTAACTTGATACATACATCACCTTTGATTTCACTTTACCAAAAAAGACCTATCTAAGTATTTAACGGATTCATGGTACAATCCTACGGCAGCACTCTAATGAAAGCTACACGTCTTTAGCTTTACATCAGTTTTACAACATCTTTACTTCCTTCACTTGTGTTTGAACTCACAACAGCCTTGTAACATGCACGTCATTTATGTTTGACAATCTCTCTTGATAAACTTTCTTTTCTTAACGTCCTTATCTGGATATGCTCATTAGTGCTTGATTCTGTACATTAATGTTGACAAACCACGCCGTCTGCTCCGGCTCCAGCGATCTTCTCTATTTGCTAATGGTCCATAGTTCCATTCATCACGAGAAGATCCGCTCTAGACAACTCAAAGAAACATGTTCTCTTTCCGTTTAGAAATGTTTAATCAACCATTTTATAATAGAATGCTGATATACTCTTCGAAAAATATACGTTTGTGGGTCTAATTTCTTGTGGATCTCTGTTTGCCAGTATGACAGCCATAAGGAGTTTTCGTTAGCAAATGCTATGCTTTTTTTTATATTTTGTTAGCAATATAATTAAACTGATATAACCTTGCTGGTGTATTTTTGAGCTCGTTGCGAATATAAGTTGTAATTTAACGAGAAATTGAACAAAAAATGTTACTAATGAAGATACATAGCCGGTTGTGGACGACAATTAATTGATTGCCTGGATGAAGCTAAACCAGAATCACAACTTGGGGCTTGTGGTGTGTACAGTTTGTATTATTATGTTTTTTTTTTATTTTTCTGAAGTAACTGAGTCTAGTCTTTCTGAAAGTAGACAGAAGACTCCGAGGTATGGTGGTTAGTGGATTCGTTTACTGATCACGAGAGTTGTGGTTCAGTTCCCAGATGCGATTTGTTTTTCTACGGACCGGTACGCCTTCAACACTCACCCAGTCTTTGAAAATTGGTACCGGATATTTTTTCCTTGAAAAGTGGGAAGGTTTATGCCGAGAAATGACCATTTTACTGGGAAAGTGAGACGATCAATGTTTGGTAATGACCACGTCACTAGGAGTGGGGCGGTCTATGCTGGTAATGACCACGTCACTAGGAGTGGAACGGTCTATGCTGGTAATGACCACATCAAAAGGAAAGTTCGTTCGTTCGCTTTCGTCAGCTTTAACCTCTGACGAAGTCCCACCCACTCAATTTTGTGGGACTGAATTTTGCGTGTAAAGTCTGTTTTATCCCATTACAGGATGCCCCTCGCCATGCAGGCAGATTTACTCCGACTTCAGAGGTACTAATTTTTAGGGAATTAGTAAAACCCAGGTGTCCACGCCAGGGTACGAACCCCGGCTGTTGCCGTGGTAAGCCAACCGCCTATCGATTGCGCTAACCGGACACCCCAAAAGGAAAGTGGGACGGTCTATGCGGCTTATGACCATGTCACTAAGAAAATGGGCGGTCTGTGACGTCACTAATCACGCCACTAGGAAAGTGGAACGGTCTGTGCTAATAATAATCACATCAATAGGAAAGATGGACAGTCTATGCTGGTAATGACCAAATCAATAGGATAATGGGATGGTCTATGATGGTAATGACCGGATGAAAAGGAAAATGGGACGGTGTAAGCTGGTAATGGTCACGTAAATAGGAAAGTGGGACGATCTAGGCAGGTTCTGACTATGTCACTAAGAAAATGGGCGGTCAGTGACGTCACTGACCACATCATCCGAAATTAATTCGATAGTCATTAATTAACAAATATGAGCAAACACCATATTGATCATAAACGTGACTAGGCGTAAGGGAAAGCCCTACTTCCATAAATCATTATTTAGCTATGAGGCTAACTATCTTATGTTTGGTCGCGACATTCAAAACACAGATCGTTTTGCTATGTGGTTAACTATCTTATTTTTGGTCGCAACATTCAAAACACAGATCGTTTTGCTATGTGGTTAACTATCTTATGTTTGGTCGCAACATTCAAAACACAGATCGTTTAGCTTTGCGGTTAACTATCTTATGTTTGGTCGCGACATTCAAAACACAAATCGTTTAGCTTTGCTGTTAACTATATTATGTTTGGCCGCGACATTCAAAACAACATAGAAATGAACAATACTGATCAAATATCTGTAACACTGTATGAATAAAAGATGAAAATGTACAAAAGCGAACTATGAAAAAATGACATTTCAGCATAAACGCATTTCTTTCCTAAGTGCTGGATTAACACACATAAAAACGACACAAGATCCAAATATGTAAATAAAAGATTGAAACTGTAGTTGAAAAACATGTGCAATTAACATTTTTTTAAATGTAACATTGAAAGCATAAAGTTTAATAGATGTAATCAGGAAAGAAATGTCAATCAGAGTAAAGTAGAAAATAATTATTACAAATTGAAGGTATTGTAATGAATTAAAGCCCCCGCCTCTTAGAATCAAAGATGTAGGAGCATTTTGTATTGTGACTTCTTTTGTGATGATTTATGTTAATTGGTTTAATTAGCAAAATCATTTTTTAAAGTGAGGCTCAATACAAAGAGAGCAATATAGAATAGTGTTTGCGTTCATCTGATACTTTTCTCCGTTCATCGCTTCCTCATGTACCCGTTCGGATGTCGAGGGAGATACAACATTGTTTTGGCAGCCTCCATCTTTGTCAGGAGAAATAAAAAAAAGTTATAGAAAAAAAATACGGTATGGTTAAAATCTTACGTAATAGGTGGACGGCACAAATTAGAACATCTTTTCGGCTCAATCTTTGTCATTTGATTTTGTTGTAGTTTTTCCTTTATGTTGTCTGCCCATCTTACTCTGGGTAACTTTTTTTTTGGATCTTATACTAGTAGTAGTAGCCTTTGTCAGTCAAAGTTAACTATGGAATTTTCAACGGCCCCTAGAAATGTTATTTTTTCTTGTCTTTCGCCGTGTATTCTCTTTCTCAATGAATCTGTCTGCTTCTTGTTTGAGGTGAACCTTTAGAGTATGTTACCAAAGATTGCGGTCTGCAGCTATGTCTCCCCATGCTTTGATTATGGCTGTCTTACTGGCGTCGTTTATGTCACGCAAATTGTTCTTATACCTATTCCTCTTTTATTATATGCGTTGTATTGTAAAGAATCGCATGGCATTCTTTCTAGATGGGCTATCCAGTGTATTTGTTGTTTCTGTATGTAACTTAACTCATTCAGTACGGAAGGTTTTTGTCAAATTTAGCGGTACAGATTTCAGAGACATAATTTTTCATTTTTTAAAATATCAATCTACATGTTTATATTTATTTAACGCTTACCATTTTATATATTGATTTTTAGATAATTAAACAAGGAATTATATTTCACCAATACCAACATGATATATCTATCTATTGACCTTTCGAGCCGTAACCGGCCCATAGGGCGTAGACCAAGATACACCTTCTCCTATATGAATTTTTGTTCTAGCAGTTTTCTTTTAAAGATATTTTATCAAATCTCGCCATCTGTCTCTGTTCTGTGCAAGCAGTTCTATCTCATTGAGGGAGCCGATTCCTGCTGCTCTTGCTTCTCTCATCAATGTTCTTCTCAGTGTCTCCCTGGGTCTTCCTCTTTTTCTTTTACCTGTTGTTTCCCATATGAGGGCTTGCTTTGCTATTCGATTATTATCTCTTCTCATCACATGTCCAACGTATGACCATCGTCTTTTCTTTATTACTGAAGATATTAGTGGTTGATTGGCGATTTCTCTAATTTCCTCGTTTGTTTTGAATTCGTTCCATTCTATACCAAGTATTTTCCTTAGACATTTATTTTCGAATGCGTTCAACTTTGTTTCTATATCTCTTGTTGTTTTCCAGCTTTCACACGCATACGTAAGGGTTAACATGATATAAGACAAATAAAAAGAATATGGTTTGATGACAGTTTAAACTAATCAAATTGAGAGTGACGCACTGTGCGGCTAAACGTACATGACGGAAATCGGCATGGCGCATGATGCGTTGAAACTTACGAAAAGAGTTACGAGTGGTTTAATGCCCACTAAATCTCTTATAAGATCATTTCTGATTCTGCCGTTTCTGGTCATTCCAAGCGCTTTTCTCAGACATCTTTTCTCTCTGGTGACAAGCATTTTTTTATGTTTAGTCGTAAGTGACCATGTTTGACATTGGTAGCACAATGCGGGAATGAATATACTCTGTGTAAGATATTTGTTAGGTATAACAGACATAGCTTTGTGTTGAAGTACATAGGATAGCTGACCAAATATTTGGTTTACCTCAGGAAACCCTAACATTGAACATGTATGACATTGCGAGGGCTTTAAAAGAACACCTCTCACGGGATGGTGAGAAGGGAGCTGAGGATAACCAACATGTCAAAAGAATAGTAGAACACGGCGTCACAAGGGAAGACAGTGGGAAAACCATCCTCAGTGGCAAGAATGCAACACTTTCAATAAGTGCAGGAATGGACCAGTCAGTAGACAAACGCTTCGATAGTTGCTGGAACAGTCAGTAGACAAACACTTCGATAGTTGCTGCAACAGTCAGTAGACAAACACTTCGATAGTTGCTGCAACAGTCAGTAGACAAACACTTCGATAGTTGCTGCAACAGTCAGTAGACAAACACTTCGATAGTTGCTGCAACAGTCAGTAGACAAACACTTCGATAGTTGCTGGAACAGTCAGTAGACAAACACTTCGATAGTTGCTGGAACAGTCAGTAGACAAACACTTCGATAGTTGCTGGAACAGTCAGTAGACAAACACTTCGATAGTTGCTGGAACAGTCAGTAGACAAACACTTCGATAGTTGCTGCAACAGTCAGTAGACAAGCGCTTTCATAGTTGCTGGAACAGTAGACAAGCGCTTCAATGAAACAGTCAGTAGACAAACGCGTTGATAGTTGCTGGAACAGTCAGTAAACAAACGCTTCGATAGTTACTGGAACAGTCAGTAGACAAACGCTTTGATAGTTGCTGGAACAGTCAGTAGACAAACGCTTTGATAGTTGCTGGACCAGACAGTAGATCGGATATGGGAATGCCCAGATAACGATGATGCCATCCGAGCCAGAGACTAAAGACTTTGTTTGCCTTGTTTTGTCGGCTGATCTATATCTTTGTAGATTATACCATCTTCTGAGAATATTGTTCCCAGATATTTACAGTTTTTCACTTGTTTTATAACTTACTGTGTTCTTTAACTTTCTTCAATGTCTTCCGTGTCTTCCTATTGATGGGACTTGTGTTGTTGAAGTGCTGATTTTCATTTTAACCTGAAACTATCACTGCCAAACATGTAAAGTAAAAGTAAAGAGCCCCGTCACGCCAAGTGGCGTATAGGGAATATTGTGTTAGTGACCATAAATTTTACAGACCTTCAGCACATAATTTTGGGGTAATGTGGTCGGTATTACGCCCGTGCCGCGTTACTTTCCCAGAAAAAATCCAGTACCCATTTGAGGCTGGGTGAACCTGGAAGCAGTCGGTTGAAATCGAATCCAACCTCTTGTCCTTACTGCCAAACATACACAAGACGAAAGGAAGACGATTGTTATTACCGCAATGAGATGCTTCAGAGGACATCTTAATGCAACAATAAGGACCTAGAGCAGAAACGACAATATTGGAATACACGAAAAAGGTGGGGGGGGGGGGTACTAATTGACTGTAACATCCATAAAAAGTAAACTAAATATTTATTGGCTACCATTAACCCTCATCTCATGTCTACCATTAACCTGCATCTCATGGCTACCATTAACCTGCATCTCACGGCTACCATTAACCTGCATCTCATAGCTACCATTAACCTGCATCTCATAGCTACCATTAACCTGCATCTCATGGCTACCATTAACCTGCATCTCATGGCTACCATTAACCTGCATCTCATAGCTACCATTAACCTGCATCTCATGGCTACCATTAACCTGCATCTCATAGCTACCATTAACCTGCATCTCATGTCTACCATTAACCTGCATCTCAGGGCTACCATTAACCTGCATCTCATAGCTACCATTAACCTGCATCTCATAACTACCATTAACCTGCATCTCATAACTACCATTAACCTGCATCTCATAGCTACCATTAACCTGCATCTCATAACTACCATTAACCTGCATCTCATAGCTACCATTAACCTGCATCTCATGGCTACCATTAACCTGCATCTCATAGCTACCTTTAACCTGCATCTCATGGCTACCATTAACCTGCATCTCATGTCTATCATTAACCTGCATCTCATAGCTACCATTAACCTGCATCTCATAGCTAACATTAACCTGCATCTCATAACCATCATTAAGCTGCATCTCATAACTATCATTAAGCTGCATCTCATGGCTACCATTAAGCTGTATCTCATGGCTACCATTAAGCTGTATCTCATAACCATCATTAACCTGTATCTCATGGCTACCATTAAGCTGTATCTCATAACCATCATTAACCTGCATCTCATGGCTACCATTAACCTGCATCTCATAGCTACCATTAACCTGCATCTCATGGCTACCATTAACCTGCATCTCATGTCTACCATTAACCTGTATCTCATAGCTGCCATTAACCTGCATCTCATAGCTAACATTAACCTGCATCTCATAACCATCATTAAGCTGCATCTCATAACCATCATTAAGCTGCATCTCATGGCTACCATTAAGCTGCATCTCATGGCTACCATTAACCTGCATCTCATGTCTACCATTAACCTGCATCTCATAGCTACCATTAACCTGCATCTCATAGCTAACATTAACCTGCATCTCATAACCATCATTAAGCTGCATCTCATAACCATCATTAAGCTGCATCTCATGGCTACCATTAAGCTGTATCTCATGGCTACCATTAAGCTGTATCTCATAACTATCATTAAGCTGTATCTCATAACTACCATTAACCTGTATCTCATAACTATCATTAAGCTGTATCTCATAACTATCATTAAGCTGCATCTCATAACTATCATTAAGCTGCATATCATGACTACCATTAACCTGCATATCATGACTACCATTAACCTGCATATCATAACTACCATTAAGCTGTATCTCATGACTACCATTAACCTGTATCTCATAACTACCATTAACCTGCATATCATGACTACCATTAACCTGCATATCATAACTACCATTAAGCTGTATCTCATGACTACCATTAAGCTGTATCTCATAACCATCATTAACCTGTATCTCATGACAACCATTAACCTGTATCTCATTACTACCATTAAGCTGTATCTCATAACTATCATTAGCTGTTGGAGGCGACAAACAGATAAAAGGAAGACCTTCATAAAAACGCATGAACGAAACATCAAACTCCACACACAAGCCATTGTGATTGATGCAGTCCCCAGAGATTTCTCATGAAACGCTCATTTTCCCCTGGAAGTTGTGAGCAGGAAGATGACAAATAAGAGATACAGAAAATGAGGAGCCGAGAGATATGGGAACTGGGACGGTGTATCATCATCATATGCCATACCGGTTGGCGCAGGCGGTCATGTCCATCCACATTCTTCTATCTACAGTGCATCGTATCAGTTCTGTTGTTGACTGTTTTCCATGTCATGACACCAAGCTATCCAGTATTTTCTCTCTTTGTCGTCCGCGATCTCTCTTTCCTTTTATTTTGCCAGTTGTAACCAATGGGTTATGTATATTTTCGAATGTACTTTACATAGCGCTTACGGTGTTGATTTATTTACTAATTTAAATGATGTTTGCCACAAAAGTTGACAATGTACTAGCGACACGTGTGCTGATATATTTGAGGAAAATCGTTAATATCGCAAGAGATATCAGCGTGAAGAAATAAGGACACAATACCAACTGTTATGTCTATACTTTGAATCAGACAGAGAGAAAAACACATCAAATAAAAGTGTTCAGTTATATCATGGGAGCGGAACTTATCACGTTATTAAAATATGATTGGCTTGTCACTCACTGGTCGTACATTAGTCGATAAGGCTACGGGACACGGGGAAGACTGATATGTACAGGCACTATTTCAGAGTCACAATGCAAGAGACTAACACCAGATTTGGGGATTTGTTTGGTATAGAAATGGAATTGTAACACCACATACAGCACTTCATAACAAATGTGTATCATCATCATCATCAAGTGCCTCCCCTGCTACCATAAATGACCACATTTCCCTACAACTTTCTGTCTGGTTTGTACAGTTGTTTGTTAATGTTCTTAACGATCCATTCTTTTCAACCTTATCGTATCTTTTCTCTTTGTTACCCTCTAACTCTTTTTCCATAAAATATTTTCAGTTGTTTTTATTGAATGCAGATGTCCTCTTCTCACAACATTGTGAAAAAAACAAAAACATTATCATTGTTTCCTTCCAATATTGGAAATATGTGGATAATACCAGATAAAAGCGTATATGTGAACATATATCAACAAAACATGCGCTGATTTGACACTCTCAATAACATGACGCGTGAAACATAAATACATATTACAATAGTTCGTTTGTACTAGAATACACGTTTTCCAATGACTAATTGATACACCGTGTGATCTCTCCTACGACATGTGTTGTGATATTCTGATGTCATGAAAAGAGATATGCTTTCGTGCTTTTATACAGTCTTAGCTTAATCCTGCGATATATGTTATTGTGTCTAATTGTAGTGTAATTCAGTATGTGTTATTGTGTCTAATTGTAGTGTAATTCAGTATGTGTTATTGTGTCTAATTGTAGTGTAATTCAGTGTGTGTTATTGTGCCTAATTGTAGTTAATTCAGTATATGTTGTTGTGTCTAATTGTAGCATAATTCAATATATGTTGTTGTGTCTAATTGTAGCGTAATTCAGTATATGTTGTTGTGTCTAATTGTAGCGTAATTCAGTATATGTTGTTGTGTCTAATTGTAGCGTAATTCAGTATATGTTGTTGTGTCTAATTGTAGTGTAATTCAGTATGTGTTATTGTGCCTAATTGTAGTTAATTCAGTATATGTTATTGTGCCTAATTGTAGTTAATTCAGTATATGTTATTGTGTCTAATTGTAGTGTAATTCAATATATGTTGTTGTGTCTAATTGTAGCGTAATTCAATATATGTTGTTGTGTCTAAATATAGTGTAATTCAGTATATGTTATTGTGTCTAAATGTAGTGTAATTCAGTACATGTTGTTGTGTCTAAATATAGTGTAATTCAGTGCATGTTGTTGTGTCTAAATGTAGTGTAATTCAGTATATGTTGTTGTGTCTAAATGTAGTGTAATTCAGTACATGTTGTTGTGTCTGAATGTAGGGTAAATCAATATATGTTGTTGTAGCTGAAAGTTGTGTAATTCTACATGCTCTAATTGTCACGACGAGTTTTAATACATATTGTAATGACATGTGATATGAATTCATCTTTTCATGCTATATTTGGTAATATCTGTTTGTGCTTGTTATATTGTTACTTATATTAAACATGTCCCACATTGATCAGGAATAGTTGACACGATTCAAAGTAATCGAACTCGTTATATCCGTGAAGGATATAAGGAGGTGCACGTGGCCGTGCGGCAAAAAACCACTGTTCTGCTAGCTGAAAAGCCGGCGTACGGTGTTCGAAACCCGCAGTAGACAGAAAGGATTTTTTCTATCCGGCGTGAAATAAAAATCCTGAGTCTCACACGTCGTGGCGACTGCTTGACCAAGCGGCCTTTATCCCTCGGGTTCTATCGTTGCGCCCCCCCCCCCCGAAATACACCAGCAATGGCACTATGTGTCGTAAAGATAGTTTTTTATATCCGTGAAAACACTATCATCATCGAAATATGAATGAGAAAGTGATGTGTGGTGTGTGTGCGCGCGCGCAGTAGCTCTTTATTAAACTTATAATAATTGAAGGGGAAAAAAAACAAACGTCTTCAATCCAGGATATTCTACTTGTTAATGGCACAGCTTTAGTTGTTAACAGCTACGTTACTTTGAGGCCATAAAGCTATAAAATGCCAGATATGTGTTCTGTTCTTATCAACAATAAGTGTTCACAAATTTGTTTTGCTTGTAATTTTAGCACGGAGAGAGGCTCGGCTCTTTATCACGTCTTAAATGGAAGTCATTTTGAATAAGTACTAAAATTCGGCCATCTTGTTAGGATGCCATCTCGCTTGAAGACGTAATAAAGGTACAAATCAGCAAGGCAACTGCATCATTTTGCAAAATTGACATAAGGGACATAACACGAGACAAAGTACTACGGAGATAGATCACAATGCATTTATCTCGCTAGAAAACTGGTATATTGGTCTGAAATGTGGAAGCCTAATAAACGCTTATGGTGAAGACAAGCTTTCACGTCCAATGTATTCGAATGGTATCTTGACTTGAAATAAAATGAACATCAAATGGCAAAACAAACTGCCGAATTCAAACATTCTGCATCGTTCTTGGTTCTGCTGGAGTAAGATGATACAACAATATCGAAAACGAAATAAAATCGGAGTTAGAGGAAAAAATAAAACAAGCAATAGAGGAGAATGAGCAAGGTAAATATACCTCTTGTTTCCACTATTGGATCCGGCATTCAAATGTGAGAATCAGCCGTGAGTGTAGCTGCTCGGTAACATAGCTTCTATCTACCAATCATCCAAGCCAACACGATACTGTTAATTTTATGTTGCTATAAATTCCATCTTTATTGTATGTGACAGGAAGTCGTCTTCATTTATTAGAGAAGTGGTTATTACTTACTTAGACACACAAAAATGGAACAATTTGATAAAAGTTAACTTCACTTAACTGATTATTATTCACGTTTTTATTCGAGAAACTGGGCGTATAGAAGTGACGGAGTTAAGTGCCTTTTGTTTTGTATCCATTACGTACTGTTTATCCTTGGAACAGGAAGTCACAGCCATATTTTGCTTTCTATTGACACATTCAGAAAAACCAGCAAAGTATATAGGTCACTTCCAGGATAGGCAGACATCTGGCTGTAAATTGATGACCTGAAACCGATCAAGTTTCCGGAAATCTTGCAGCTGGTCATGCCCATTGATAGAACAGCCATATGTCTGCTTTAATCAGCTGGTCATGCCCATTGATAGAACAGCCATTTCTCTGCTTTAATGGCGTCGTGTTCTGACTGGTCAGTGTTTTAATTACTGTATTTGCCTCATGCACAAGAGAGAGAGAGAGAGAGAGAGAGAGAGAGAACGGAGGGGAAGAAGAGATATTTTATTTCCGGGGTCGCCGACACAATGCTGTTGTGACACATTTATTATAACCGTATTCTAAATTTGCTATTGAGTTTCCATTATGTACAGCTCTTAGTTCCGTCTACCTCCTATGATTAACACTGACACAGAGAGAAATGTGCTGCCTCTTGTCATTATCTTTCCTGGCTATGTGGAAAAGTGAAGGTTCCGCTTTGTGTTTAAGATGATGAATCTGTTAGATCGTTCTTCGATCCAGGGTCACTGAAGGATAAGGTGATCTTGACCAGAAGTAGGTTGGAATAGACGCGACATATGTGATAACTTGTTAACTCAAGAGCAATAAGAAAAATAACCAGTACCGAAATGGAATGTGTTAGACCCACGGCAGGAAACTACCTGAGAGATAAGATCAGAAATGATGATCTGAGAAAAACAAAATCTAGGAATAATTCCCGCCGTTGAATAGATAAAGATGCAACAGATAAAATAGTTTGACAACGTAACAAGATAGAAAGATCAAAACACAACAAAACGGCATTCTAAACGTTACAACAACAGTAGATCCGAGGGTCAGTCACTACAAGATGGATTGATGAAATATGGAAACACTAGGAAACACAACAGCAGCAGAGGCCAACACAAGTGCAAAAGACAGCATGCGAGAAACAGAAGAAGATGAAGCAGAAAGAAGAGGAAAAAAGATAATGATGATGTACGTAGTGTCATTTTTTAAAATTTGTTGATGCACATAATATCACGTTTTTATAAAATATTGATAATGTACAACGAGTGTTAGTTCTTTGGATTTTAGATAATGTGTAGAGACATATGCCTTCTTGGAATATGGAGGTCTCGTACATGTCGTGATGTTTGTTTGAAATATTAGCTTAAAACGAGGTGTCTATTAGATTAAATTGCACGACAAAGTCATGATTGCCTACTTTTGTGTACTCTTCAAACCATTAAGGTGTAAAATATAAGTTTTTATTTTTTCATTCTATTATCTTGAGTAAAAAAAAGTAAAGTACCCCCCCGTCACGCCAAGTGGCGTATAGGGAAATATGGTGTTAGTGACCCTATATTTTACAGACCTTCAGCACATGATTTTTGGGGTAATGTGGTCGGTATTACGCCCGTGCTGCTTTTACTTTCCCAGAAAAAATCCGGTACCCATTTAAGGCTGGGTGAACCCGGAGCCGTCGGTTGGGATCGAACCCTACCCCTTGTCCGTAGTAGTCCAGTTCACTAACCACTGAGCTATCGCGGCTCCTACTAATTTTTAGGGAATTAGTAAAACCCAGGTGTCCTCGCCAGGATTACGAACCCCGGCTGTTGCCGTGGTAAGCCAACCTATTATCTTGAGTGACGAGTATTATTTGAAGATTGTCTAATTCTCTTCTCACATACCCCTGGCCAAAAATTATCTGAAACAAATAGCCTAGACCTATTGGGAAGGGAAACTAAAACACTATACTCACGTTTAATATGAGCAAGTTAAGTAAATCTTGGCAGCTTTCAATCGTGAGAGAGGCTAAGCGCTGCTGTCGAGACCAAAGTTTATAAATGTAATATCGAGATAATATTAATCAACATTCTAGATTTGCGTTGTTGTTGTTACTAAGTTCACGTTCTGTAACGAGTTCTAATTGTTGATATCATGGGAACAAAATCGGGATGCTAATGAACATTGTGCTCGGGTGTAAGGATGATTGTTCTATTAACAATCGCAAATCCAATTGTAGAATGACACGTCGACACATAGAGGGGAAAATAACAGCAGTTCATTGACAGGGTTTTCATTTTGTGAAAGTATGCTTGATTTAGTGTAACGTTAAAGTAAGTCTACTAATTGGTGACAGATAAAACATAAGTCTACTAATTGGTGACAGATAAAACATAAGTCTACTAATTGGTGACAGATAAAACATGTCTAATAATTGGTGACAGATAAAACATAAGTCTACTAATTGGTGACAGATAAAACATAAGTCTACTAACTGGTGACAGATAAAACATGTCTAATAATTGGTGACAGATAAAACATAAGTCTACTAATTGGTGACAGATAAAACATAAGTCTATTAATTGGTGACAGATAAAACATAAGTCTACTAATTGGTGACAGATAAAACATAAGTCTACTAATTGGTGACAGATAAAACATAAGTCTACTAATTGGTGACAGATAAAACATAAGTCTACTAATTGGTGACAGATAAAACATAAGTCTACTAATTGGTGGCAGGTAAAACATAAGTCTACTAATTGGTGACAGATAAAACATAAGTCTACTAATTGGTGACAGATAAAACATAAGTCTACTAATTGGTGACAGATAAAACATAAGTCTACTAATTGGTGACAGATAAAACATGTCTACTAATTGGTGACAGATAAAACATAAGTCTACTAATTGGTGACAGATAAAAAACATAAGTCTACTAATTGGTGACAGATAAAACATAAGTCTACTAATTGGTGACAGATAAAACATAAGTCTACTAATTGGTGACAGATAAAAAACATAAGTCTACTAATTGGTGACAGATAAAACATAAGTCTACTAATTGGTGACAGATAAAACATAAGTCTACTAATTGATGACAGGTAAAACATAAGTCTACTAATTGGTGACAGATAAAACATAAGTCTACTAATTGGTGACAGATAAAACATAAGTCTACTATTTGATGACAGGTAAAACATAAGTCTACTAATTGGTGACAGATAAAAAACATAAGTCTACTAATTGGTGACAGATAAAACATAAGTCTACTAATTGATGACAGGTAAAACATAAGTCTACTAATTGGTGACAGATAAAACATAAGTCTACTAATTGGTGACAGATAAAACATAAGTCTACTAATTGGTGACAGATAAAACATAAGTCTACTAATTGATGACAGGTAAAACATAAGTCTACTAATTGGTGACAGATAAAACATAAGTCTACTAATTGGTGACAGATAAAACATAAGTCTACTAATTGGTGACAGATAAAACATAAGTCTACTAATTGATGACAGGTAAAACATAAGTCTACTAATTGGTGACAGATAAAACATAAGTCTACTAATTGGTGACAGGTAAAACATAAGTCTACTATTTGATGACAGGTAAAACATAAGTCTACTATTTGATGACAGGTAAAACATAAGTCTACTAATTGGTGACAGATAAAAAACATAAGTCTACTAATTGGTGACAGATAAAACATAAGTCTACTAATTGATGACAGGTAAAACATAAGTCTACTAATTGGTGACAGATAAAACATAAGTCTACTAATTGGTGACAGATAAAACATAAGTCTACTAATTGGTGACAGATAAAACATAAGTCTACTAATTGATGACAGGTAAAACATAAGTCTACTAATTGGTGACAGATAAAACATAAGTCTACTAATTGGTGACAGATAAAACATAAGTCTACTAATTGGTGACAGATAAAACATAAGTCTACTAATTGATGACAGGTAAAACATAAGTCTACTAATTGGTGACAGATAAAACATAAGTCTACTAATTGGTGACAGGTAAAACATAAGTCTACTATTTGATGACAGGTAAAACATAAGTCTACTATTTGATGACAGATAAAACATAAGTCTACTATTTGATGACAGGTAAAACATAAGTCTACTATTTGATGACAGATAAAACATAAGTTATTTGTTTTTGGTTATGGAAGGCCTCGGTATCACTGCCATTGAATCAAAATCCATAATTGCTCAACCGCCCGTGCCAGTGGAATCATCCGAATTACTAACTCATATCCCAAACAAAGAAAGGTAACTGTAGTCCCCATCGTAGCAGTCTCAGCACACGCAAAAAGACATAAGGCGAAACCTCGCAGAAAGTGAACACAGTCAACTGTTTCCTGTCATACGATATCATCATTCATCGTAAACAATTGGAATATCGAAACATGATCAAAACGGATGAGACACACAGCTCACGGTGTGCACAGAGCACTTAACTCAGTAGCTCCTGCAACAAGCCGGACTTGGAATATGAGGAAATTTCATCAAGGAACACCCTTCAGACATAGCCTTCAATGGTTCCTGCCGCCTATCCACCATATACCATGGAAGTTCACGTCCTCCCGAAAATGAAGATAAAACATAAGTCTACTAATTAGTGACAGATAAAACATAAGTCGACTAATTAAAAAAAAAAAGTAAAGTACCCCCCGTCACGCCAAGTGGCGTATAGGGAAATATGGTGTTAGTGACCCTATATTTTACAGACCTTCAGCACATGATTTTTTGGGGTAATGTGGTCAGTATTACGCCCGTGCTGCTTTTACTTTCCCAGAAAAAATCCGGTACCCATTTAAGGCTGGGTGAACCCGGAGCCGTCGGTTGGGATCGAACCCTACCCCTTGTCCGTAGTAGTCCAGTTCACTAACCACTGAGCTATCACGGCTCCTACTATAAGTTGACAAATTAGTGAAAGATAAAACATAAATCGACTAATTAGTGACAGATAAAACATAAATCGACTAATTAGTGAAAGATAAAACATAAGTTGACTAATTAGTGACAGATAAAACATAAATCGACTAATTAGTGACAGATAAAACATAAGTTGACTAATTAGTGACAGATAAAACATATTGTTACTATTAAGTGACAGATAAAACATAAGTCGACTAATTAGTGACAGATAAAACATATTGTTACTAGTTAGTGACAGATAAAACATATGGCTACTAATAAGTGACAGATAGAACATATGGCTACTAATAAGTGAAAGATAAAGCATATGGCCGTTAATTGATGACAGATAAAAAATATGGCTTCTAATTGGTGAAAGATAAAGGATATGACCATTAATTGGTGAAAGATAAAGGATATGACAGAGATAAAACATATTGCCATTAATTGGTGAGAGATAAAACATATGGCCTTTAATTGGTGAGATATAAAACATATGGCCATTAATTGGTGAGATATAAAACATATGGCCATTAATTGGTGAGAGATAAAATATATGGCCATTCATTGGTGAGAGATAAAATATATGGCCATTAATTGGTGAGATATAAAACATATGGCCATTAATTGGTGAGAGATAAAACATATTGCCATTAATTGGTGAGAGATAAAACATATGGCCTTTAATTGGTGAGATATATAAAACATATGGCCATTAATTGGTGAGATATATAACATATGACTACTAATTGGTTAAAGATAATTAAAAAAACCATATGGTTACTATTTCAGGAAAAACAAAAAAACACATGGCTACTAAATGGTTAAAGATAAAACAAATAATACTGGTTCAAGATCTGAAATTGTCCATTTATAATGTATCTAAAGTATACAAAGCATAATGTAATAATAAAAAATAAAGTAATTTACCGGAGAATACATTTGCAATGTGTTTTCTTAGTATAACATGTAGGAAAAGTATGCGTCAAAATCATAGAACAAAGGTTAAGATCATTTAGAGAGCTTCAAATCAACAGTTCCTAAATGGACGTCTGAAAAATTGGAAGCTGTACCGACGCAGTATTCATTCTAAAACAACTAGAAGAAAATACAGCAGAACATAATAACAATCTATACGTAGCTTTTATAGACCAGAAGGAACAAAATCTGAGAGAGTTAACAGAGAAAAAACTATAGGAAGATTTTAACAACATACGAATTAAACCAACATATGTCAAAGTACTATGGCATCAAAACCTGCACAGTCAAAACAGCAGCAGGTAACAAAAATAACTTTGAAGTCAGAACAGGAGTAAGACATGAGGTGCGTAATATTTCCCTATTGTTTATTACATATATGGACTACATATCAAGTCCTGCAAGAACACTTATATAGAGTTAAACAAAACATATATCCAACATAACATGGAAATCAACATCAACAAAATGGAAGTAACGAGCATCACTAAACAAAAACAGAATATCAACATAACAATAGACGGCAGAGTAGTAAACCAGGTGGAGGAATTCAAATACCTGGGAGTTTCTAGTGAAATGCGGCAAGCAGGCATGCTACAAACTTGCCAAGTCATCAGACAGTTGCCACTGATTAAAATAGAAAGAAATAATCTGAGAAATAAAACAAATACTCTACAATACAATGTTCACCTCAACATTGCACACCAAATGCCAGATCTGGGCGCTAGTCTCACGAATGATAAGAATAATAAACAACACAGCCAATACTTGTGTTAGACACGTGACAGAAAACAGCCTGAGAGGTAATTCGAAAGTAAAGAACTAAGAAAAGAAGTCCCCACCATTGAATACATAAAGAAACAATACAATGGTTTGACTACAATATAATACAAAGAGAACTAAAAAACGACAGAAAAAAAGTACATAAACACCAGAACTAAAAGCTGAAAGCGAAAAAGATTAATTGATGGAATATAAGAAACACTAGGAAACATAACAGCAGTGGAGGTCAACATTAGAGTGAAAGATCATAAACTATCTCTTATAGACGCTGAGGAAACATAACAGCAGTGGAGGTCAACATTAGAGTGAAAGATCATAAACTATCTCTTATAGACGCTGAAGGGCGCATTAGATAAAATGAAAAGCAATGACACAGGCTAAGATAACTTGTATATGGCCTTTTTCGTCTTGTTAGATAGTCTAGTGGAGGCTATTGTGTATTTTTTTTAAAGTTTTGTTTTTATCGAACAGCTTCTTTGATGGCTAATTCTACCATTGTTTGACAATCACACACGACCATAGTGTGAACAAGTCAGGCCCACTGATCCACAGGGTTTTCCTTCCTTTTCATGAGTCTTTTCTCTTCTAAGTTTTACCTTAGCACAGTCTCATATGATGTTAATACATTCCTTATACATGCTCTCCATGATGTGCGATCACTCGTCAGATGTTCCCAGTCATTTTCACAGATGGAGAAGTCATCCAGAGATGATTTACAGATATCTCTACATCGTGGTTTAGGTCTGCCGATTTGTCTTTTTTCCGTGTGCTTGTTTACCATATAGTATTTGCCTGGGGCACCGTTTTCTTCCTTTCACTGGACGTGCCCCAGCCATCTTAGTCTTCCACATTTGAGCATCGACATGATTGTTGGGGTTTAGCGCGTTGCAGGACAGTTAAGTTGGTTATTTTGTCCTGGCATTTGATGTGCATTATTCTGTGGAGACATCGCATGTGGAAGACATGTAGTCTTTTTTTCGTGATTTGAGTATGTGTTCCAGGTTTCAGATCCATATAATAGTGTGCTAAGCACATACGTTTGATATATTAAGAGTTTGGTCTTTAGTGTTAGTTTCATGTTGTTCCAGGCCCTTTCTGTGAGTTTGCCGAAAGTCGTAGCTGCCTTACCAATTCAGCTGTTTATTTCATCATCAAGAGAAATGGTTTGCGTAATTGTGGATACAAGATAGGTGAATTTCTGAACTGATTCTAGTGGACAATCTTTTAAAGTGATTAAAAGAGATTATTTGTTGTCACCTTCACTTAGTATTACTGTTTTCTAAACATTAAATGACAGTTGGCTAATTTCCAATATTAAGCAAGAAACAATCATAATTTTTTGGCCATGTAATGAGAAGAGAACAACTGGAGTATATTGTAACAACTGGAAAAATTGAGGGACGAAGAGATAGAGGGAAGCAAAGAGAAAAAATACCAGACAGCTTAAGAGAATGGCTTGGCAGAAAGTCAACAACAGAATTGATACATAACTGTCGAGATCGAAAGTTGTGGAGAGACATGATCACCTACGCTAGCACGCCCGGTACTTGATGATGATGACGAATTGACATTTGAAAAAGGTCGCATGCTTTGTCCAGGTTGTTGATCAGTGATTGTAGTGTGGTTTCATTATGGGGGACTAGAGCTGCATCGTCAGAAATAAAAGTTCATTAAGTAGATAACTTGTGGGTCTGTTGTTAACATGTTATAGCATAACTGAAGATAATGGCTAGCTGGGATTTCGCATGATTGGCGGAGGCAAAAGCTGTAAGAAATGGGTTAAGGCAAAGAAATGCAAATGAATGCATACAAATGCGAAGCTGCAGTAAAGCTAAATGTGAGGGGAAATTTTTAAAAATATATATGAAAAATGGTATGGTAAAAGTTTTACGTGATTAATAGACGACACAAATTTGAACGACGTTTAGGTTCAATAGGCTTTCAGCAGGAACAAACAAACAACACACAGACTCTCTGATATGTAAGTAAATAAAACTAATCCTACATAGCTAACTAGTAATGAAACATCCAAAACAAAATAATCAAAACTGGTTTAAGAAAAGAAAAAATTTCTTCCCTGTGTCGTGGACCGTGGCCGGAACGAGAAACTGAGAGAATCCACGAGGTTGTACGCTGTAAATACCCTGCTGGTCAAAGGGTCAAACAGTGTAAGGGTTCTAAAAATATGTGAGTGGGAGGAACACTGTCTGGGTTACCAGACTACAAAGACATTGTCAATGACTTAGGGGGCATCGGTAGCCTAGTTGAGAAAACCACCCGACTGGACTACCGACGTTCAAACAACCCGTGTTCGATTCCCGCTGGGAGCAGTGTAATTTGTACTCGTCGTTGGACAAAAAAATACCCCCACGGTCGACCCAGCTGTTGGCAGAAATGGTTACCAGGGTATTACCCTGGGAAGGTGAGGAATGTCGCCTCGCATCGTGAGTTTCGATGCTTGATGTGACACTATCCAGAAATCTCCGAACATTTCTGGATAGCCGGCCGAGCACATATGGGTGGAAACTCGCGTGCTAAGACGCCGGTTCAAGTCTCGTACTTTACCTTTACCTTTACATACATGTATACACTCACACAAAAGAGCGCATATATACATCTACAAACATAACTGCATATATATATATATATATATATATATATATATATATATATATATATATATATACATATATATATATATATATATATCTAAATATATATACATGTGCTGCATACAAGCATACCCGTACCCATACATATGAGCACATGCATGCATATGCAAACCCATACAGGCACAATCATATATGTGCAGAAAAGTGTGCATGGTGCCTACATAACCAGAAGAATACCAACCGAGGTCAGTGTGCATGCACCTAGGAGAAAGAATAGAAAAGAAGAGTAACAGGTACTCGAAAGGCGGAAAGAATGATATGTCTGAGGGAGGGGTGCAATAAGAAACATGTGAAAGATAAGTAGCAGAGACAGAAGAGGTATAGGAGACCACCTAAGTATCGTAGTGCGGGAGAGCTATGAATAGCACGGCATAACGGATAGACCAGAGTACGCAAACATGGGCAGCAAAGAAGATTAGCAATAGATAAGGAGAAATGAAAGGGAAACTATGTATACGAGTGAGATACATTCATGCCACGGGTGGTCAGTGAACCAAATTGGACTATAAGGCGATTCTCCAAAGCGAACCGGCTACGGTTGCAGGAGTGGCACAGGACAATACAAGTAATGCGGATGTCGTCTTTGCCCTTGCGGTCCGATGAATTGAAATTGGAAGCCACTAGAGTGCCAATATTCTGTTGAACATCTTGAAGATGTTCACAAAATCTTTCCGCTAAGCGTCCCAGACTCGCCAATATAAGTCATGTGACATCGTTGGCATATGATGGCATAAATGATGTTACGGGACACACATGTAAAGCCATGCTTAATCTCGAACCGTCCGTTAGGGAATAAAACAGAGTCAGTGCGGGGCACATAGGCGCAAGTGATGCAGTTACGACCATAAGGGACCGTACCTGAGTGTTGATGGTCGGGGCGTGGGAGATGGCTCCTAACCAGAATATCTCCCAAATTTCTGTCGCTTTTAAAGGCGATCCTAGGGGGATCACTACAGAGCTGTAAGAAACCCATTGTCACAATATGTCTTAACCTATGACATGAGGCACGATTTGAGTGCTGACATGTAGCAGGAATGAGCGGCATGCAACAAGCATGAGCGACATGTAGCAAGCATTAAGAAATGAGAAACTTAGTGGGCATGTAAGAAGACTTATCAACCAACACAGAACTGGAGTCGTCAGTCGTTGGACACTGCGGGACTTGCTGAGGAGGGGATCTGAGCATCTATGGACATGTTCGGAGTGCAATGATGATGACCTGCAAATAACTCAATAACAAGCATGAGCGAGATTGAAAAAATAAAACACATTTTAACTTAAAATTTGAATGATAAAATTGACAACTTTAGATGACATGAAAACACGTAAACACCAAGCACAATGAATGAACATTGTGACCTGTTTAAATTTAAAAAAAGGCATCAAATTCTGAAATAAAGGGTTAACCCAAAACATAACGAAGACGTTGTTTTCACTGTATAAAGAGGAATGTAATGAACACATTTGTGAACTAGTACCAGACTGATACGAGTATCATTGATATAAACCTCCATCAATATTTGCATAGTTCTGTGTATGAAGAGATACACGTGCTAATGAGACAAATTATGCATTCTATAATCATTTTTAAAAAATGGCTGCCTGTTGTCTAAGGGTCACGACCGAGTTATAGAAACCTTTAGTTATACGAGGGCTGATCAAAAAGTATCGGTACTTTCTTAATAGGTTCGGAACCAGCGAACAGATTGTATTCAAACTGTACACATATTGACCTTGATATATGTGTAACACTCTGTGCAAGTTGTGTCGTTGTAGCACGTGTGGATTAATCACGGCAGCGCCGTGACGTTAGCCATGTACCACGTGGTCGTCGGATTTTCAATGGCGGAAAATGACGGAAAAAATTGCGCAGAGAATTTGCATTAATTTTTGCCAAAAGCTTGGTGATACTTTCACAGAAACTTATGAAAAGTTATACAAAGTATATGGGGAAGAGTGTATGAGCCGCACACGAGTTTTTGAATGGTTTAAGCGATTCCAAGACGGCAGAGAAAATGTTGAGAGTGACCACCGGTCAGGACGACCTGTCACCAGCAGAAGTGAGAAACACATTGCCGATGTGTGTTCCACTGTGCGCGAAAATCGTCGAATCACCATTCGAGAGTTATCAGAAGAGCGCAGCATTAGTTTCGGCTCAGTTCAGGCCATTCTTACTGAAGATTTGGGTATGAGACGCGTGTCTGCCAAGCTCGTTCCAAAACTGCTTTCAGCTGACCAGAAAGACAACCGGGTTTCTGCTGCCGCAGATCTCATTGACTCTGTCGAAAACAATGAAAACTTTTTGAAAACAGTCATAACAGGTGATGAATCGTGGGTCTATGGTTATGATCCAGAAACAAAGGTTCAGTCTTCGCAGTGGAAGACCGCAAACTCCCCGAGACCGAAAAAAGCTAGGATGAGTCGCAGCAAGGTGAAGACCCTTTTGATCGTTTTCTTCGATTACAAGGGCATTGTTCATCACGAGTATGCCCCTTCTGGTCAGACAGTAAACAAGGAGTATTACATTGAAGTTCTGAGGCGTTTGAGAGATGCTATTCGTCGAAGAAGACCAGATTTGCATGCGTGCGGTCAATGGCAGCTCCACCACGACAACGCCCCCGCCCATTCAGCGCAGCTTGTACAGCAGTTTTTGGCCAAACACAACATTCCCCAGGTCAGACAGCCACCTTATTCTCCAGATCTAGCTCCCTGTCACTTTTTCCTATTTCCCAAACTCAAATCCCACTTGAAAGGAAGAAGATTTCAAGATGTGGAGGAGATAAAAGAAAATGCGACGAGGCAGCTTCACACCATCTCAGAAGATGAGTTCCAGGAATGCTTCCGACAATGGAAACAACGTTGGATTAAATGTGTGGCCTCAGAAGGGGACTATTTCGAAGGAGATTAAATTTCAAAACTGTAAGTCGTGTAGTTTTTTTTTTATTGCAAAAGTTCCGATACTTTTTGATCAGCCCTCGTATATTCAGATGTTGTATAGGATCTTTATAAGTGCACTCCGGCACTCCATATGTGATTCACTCTTCTTGAAATAATCAGTTAACATATATGGGAAAATCGGGCACCTTACAGTACAATTATGTTCAAAATATGACGTGACAGAAAAGTGAATTATTACACTTAACACCATATTCGGTCACATCATTTTGGGGGTGAGGCAGCCAGTGCTCTCTGGGTTTACATTTACCAATTTAGTAAAGCCGAGTGCCCATCATTTTATCATCTGGATCGACTGAGGAGCGGCAGACTGGAATTGAACTCATTTACTTTATTTCTACGCCATTAGCGCTCCCAAAATTACACTGATAAAATACAGTATATGTCTTATGTGCTCATTTAACAGTTTGGTGCACGAACTACATTTATAGTTTATTTTAGCGATCGTCGATGCAATCAGACCGGTGGAAACTTTGATTATCTCAAAATATAGAGTCTAGTTTAGCTTAACCATGCATTATTTCAGCTGTTCCACTTTACCAGACATAACCATATAACATGTTAATGACATATTAGTGCTGCGTTCCTCGCCAGATTAACTCTCTGATGTTTATTTCTTTTTCCTTTGAAAAAATATCGTATCTTTGTTCCCAGGATTCCCGCGTTTTGCACACAATGTTTAAATGCGTTTAAATTTTGAAAAAAAAATGCTGCAGTAATCTAATTGTATTTACTTATAGGAATAAGGTGACCGTACAAAGAAAACAAATCGTTAATTAGCTAGCAGGTTAATTAGCTAATTAATTAACTACTTTTCTATGTAACCGCATCACGTTGACATAAATGTATGTAACAATTTTATAAGTACTTTTAATTTTATATTAAAAATACATAGCAAAAACACGAAACTCAAACAGCACAACTCTTGTGTGATACTAGTGCTAATTTGTGGATGCGAGAAATGTAAATCCATACAAGCTCTAGAAAAGAGACCAATCGCCTGTGATAATAAACACATTCTACAAAGTGTTAATCTCTAACAAAAATTGGTAACTCTTTACACCAAACCAGAAGACAAAGAATGCATGTCAAGCTTGACAAGAAGACGATGATTGTATTACATAAGTCTTCAGGATGAATGAAATAAGGGGGAACAGGCAAGTAATTGCGATGCTGCGGTGAAGCTGGTAGCAAGGGCCCAGTAGTGGGGAAAATTGCGATACTACTGGCCCCATGAATGAAATAAGACTCCCGCGTCAGGCCTTCGTGTAATCAAAATGTGGCAAAAGAAAACAAGGAAGCACAATTGAAACTAAGAACAATTAGCTAAAAGGGCTCCACTAAGCGCTGACAAACAGAAGACCTAGCAATGAATTGTCATATGTGGAGTGATGTTTCTGTCCTATGTTTTGTCTTCGACTGGGAAGAACTGTCTAGTCATGGTTAGCGAGCTAGTTACGTGTTAGTTATAGATTTACTTATGGTTATTGGCTGTTGACTGGGTGGATGTTTGCTTGTTGGTTGGTTGGGTGGATGGCTGATGGTTGTTGGTTGGGTGGCTGTTTGGTTGTTGGTTGGATGGCTGATGGTTGTTGGTTGGGTGACTGTTTGGTTGTTGGTTGGATGGCTGATGGTTGTTGGTTGGGTGGCTGTTTGGTTGTTGGTTGGTTGGGTGGCTGTTTGGTTGTTGGTTGGTTGGTTGGGTGTTTTGTTGTTAGTTGGTTGTTTGTTTAGTTGTTGACAATATAGATTATTGTAACTTGAGACAATCCAAAAGTTGCTTTGCCTTTTTCAGGATAACGATAAGAATAAGCATCTTGGTTGTTCTATACGTATATCAATATTACATTATATATATATATATTGTTATATGAACATCTTTATACAGAGCTTCGCAGCAGAAGTCAACCTAATTCATCAGAAGAAAAAACCTCGTCGAGCAAATGTTTCTGCCCTTTGGCTTCTTGACACTCTCATGGAGGTGAGCCTGCCTGGGTCATGACTCCCAGGCGTCGACCTCCTGCTGCATTGACTCTCAAGCTTACAATATATATTCGGCACAAAATAACTACACTAGCTCAACCCAACACTTCTGTTCGAATCTACGTCTCTACCAGCGTGGTAAACTTACATGTCTTAGTTGTCTTGGTTATATTAGCTTTTGACGTAGCACATTGACGTCCTCTTCGTGGTGGCAGCGGTCGAAAGTGACTTGTAACCAACAACGTCCTCATATAGACTCGCGTACAAGCTGTTTTAGCATGGTGTTAATTCGGCGGGAAGGAGTGGATCAAAAACTGATAATAGCTGATAAGGATAGGTCGGGCTGGGAACTTGATTTCTTTGAACTGTCGGTATTGCAAATGTCCGACGTTGCTCCACTACAGTCGATGATGTCATTTCTTATCGCTAGTCGCCTAATCGTCTGAATATCAGTTTATTTTTATATTGTTGATATGTCTTAGTTTCGCCAGAGGCATCATGATGCTCTTTCGGCTGACTTAGATATATCCTTCATTCTTCTTGTTTGCATTCCTCCCTTAATTCTTTAATAGGCCGTAGAGGGATGAGGTCGTGAGTCCCACTAACTTCCACTGCGAGCACTCTAATCTGAAACCTCTGCTGTCTCAGTTCGGTGGCGCGATCCTTGTATTTTTCTATTTTAAATGTAAGTTGTTCCTCTATCTTTGATTTGAATAAGACTGTGAGCTCTATTAAGATGACGTGGATCATATCTGATTTGTAAAGTGCAATGACCGGACGCATTTTTGTATATCTCTTGATGCACTCTGGGTACTTCCCTCGCCCAGTGAGGTAGACACCCATTTCCCAGTTATCCGCTATGCCCAGGATCGTGGAGTCGTTCCAATTGTTTTGCTTGGGGTATGCGGCCTGTCCAGCTCTAACTAAAAAAGTGTTTGTTGTAGTTGGTCAAACTTTAGTGTTGTCCTTTATCCGCTCCCCGTCCACGATGGCAGCCAGTTCATGCAGCACTTTGTTGTGTCGCCACGTCCACGATGGCAGCCAGTTCATGCAGCACTTTGTTGTGTCGCCATCCACGATGGCAGCCAGTTCATGCAGCACTTTGTTGTGTCGCCCCGTCCACGATGTCAGCCAGTTCATGCAGCACTTTGTTGTGTCGCCCCGTCCACGATGTCAGCCAGTTCATGCAGCACTTTGTTGTGTCGCCCCGTCCACGATGGCAGCCAGTTCACACAGCACTTTGTTGTGTCACCCCGTCCACGATGGCAGCCAGTTCATGCAGCACTTTGTTGTGTCGCCCCGTCCACGATGTCAGCCAGTTCATGCAGCACTTTGTTGTGTCGCCCCGTCCACGATGGCAGCCAGTTCATGCAGCACTTTGTTGTGTCGCCCTGTCCACGATGTCAGCCAGTTCATGCAGCACTTTGTTGTGTCGCCCCGTCCACGATGTCAGCCAGTTCATGCAGCACTTTGTTGTGTCGCCCCGTCCACGATGGCAGCCAGTTCACACAGCACTTTGTTGTGTCGCCCCGTCCACGATGTCAGCCAGTTCATGCAGCACTTTGTTGTGTCGCCCCGTCCACGATGTCAGCCAGTTCATGCAGCACTTTGTTGTGTCGCCCCGTCCACGATGGCAGCCAGTTCACACAGCACTTTGTTGTGTCGCCCCGTCCACGATGTCAGCCAGTTCATGCAGCACTTTGTTGTGTCGCCCCGTCCACGATGTCAGCCAGTTCATGCAGCACTTTGTTGTGTCGCCCCGTCCACGATGGCAGCCAGTTCATGCAGCACTTTGTTGTGTCGCCCCGTCCACGATGTCAGCCAGTTCATGCAGCACTTTGTTGTGTCGCCCCGTCCACGATGGCAGCCAGTTCATGCAGCACTTTGTTGTGTCGCCCCGTCCACGATGGCAGCCAGTTCATGCAGCACTTTGTTGTGTCGCCCCGTCCACGATGGCAGCCAGTTCATGCAGCACTTTGTTGTGTCGCCCCGTCCACGATGGCAGCCAGTTCATGCAGCACTTTGTTGTGTCGCCACGTGTACCACACTTGGCCTAGCGCTGTTTTGCATGAGTAAAGAACATGCTCACCTCGTCTGTCTTCCACTGCGGAGAGGACATCGATTGTTATCTGTCTTCCCCCACTTCAAAAGGTTGCCTGCTGATGGTAAAAGATCATACATAGATCTCATTATGCAGCTGAACCGCAATGGCGCCATATGCCACATGTCATTTCATGTTAGCACCTGTACAAGATCTCATCCCATGTGGTCCATTGGCCTTGCTGTACCTGTTGTGCTGCCTTTTGCACGCGTTTGTTCTCCTCGACGTCTCTGATCTCCCAGACTACCATTTTTCTACGTTGTCTGTTTGATGCTTTTGACCATTGGATGTCTCCGTGACTAAATTCACGCCTGTTGGTCCGCGTGTAGCCCATCACAGCCTAGAGTTAGAGACTTTCACATTCATATATGAATATGTGTATTATAAATATATATACTGTTTTACTGACATTGTCATTATTTTTTATTTTAGGGATTTGTTAACCCTGAATTTGAATTTCTTTAAACACGCTCTCTATCTCTGCTTGCAAAAGCTCTCTCTCTCTCTCTCTCTCTCTCTCTCTCTCTCTCTCTCTCTTTCACGCTGTCTTTTTATTTAATTACCCCTTTTCCGGTATTTCGTTACTATATGTATCTTTCAATGATTTCTCTCAATTTTCGCTCGTTCTTCTCTATTGTGTCTCTTATTATATACAACCTATTTGAGTTAACAATAGTGAGTCTAAAATACATCTCTACAGCTACTTCAAAGGCCGTAAGACGCTTTCTTTATTGCATTATTAGACTGTCGCCACAAGCTGGACCCTATCAATGAAAATGTCTATTTGTATCAAATAATTATTATCTATTTCGCTTAATTTTGGCGGTTGCATCTGAACTCCTTGCATGTCAACGTGGCTTGGAGAAGGAAAACACTGATCGTACATCTTGTTGGTTGGTATTTCACCTTGACCTTTATAGATACCTCGCCTTGTCGTTTGAACACCTTGACTTCATAACACATGTAAAGATCACCTGGTCGACAGAAAACTATTTTCTCTGATATCATCTTGGATTTGGTAGCTCACATTGTAAGAGAGCAATTCTGGTCTCATCTCACTTTTGGTTGAAAGATCATTAAGGAGAAGAAAAACTCTGATCTATAGTCCGTTCAGATTCGTTTGCCGAGATGTTATGATTTATAATTCAAAAAGTTCTTGATGATTTCACATGATTTTTGGCATACGGTGTTAAAAATGTCCATGTCACGAGAACATATGTGTTACTCGATGTCTAGCTATAACGGTTTTCTTAAAGCGGCGAATTCCTTTGATCTTTGCCCATGTAACTATTATTTTGACCCTAATCAAAATGTTTTACAGTAATCTAGTGCAACGATGACCCATAGGCGTGTCCATAAAATTGTACTTGGTGGCAAGTATACAAATTTTAAATTATATATAGAACTTTTGTTCGTAGAGTCAATTTGATATAGTTCCATGCTCTTGGTGTGAGTTTCCCAAATGTTGTCGCTGCCTTTCAAATACGTACATTTAGTTCCTCATCTAAGGAAAGTGTGGCTGTAATAGTGGATCCAAGATAGCTGAACTTCTGTACTGACTCAAGCAGGCTTCCATTCAAAGTAATGGTTGTTGGTTTGCTTATAACATATTTTGATTGCTTGGGTGGTCTTGAACTGTTTAACAAATCAACTAGGAAATTTTGCAAATCAAACTATTTATCTGTAGACTTAATCAGAGTAATGATCATTCAGAATCAGACGAGTCAAATAGGTCGATTACTGCTTTCGGCTGAACAAACAACAAACCATCCTTTTTCCAATATTCCTCTTCTTGTCGTAACACATGATCCTCACATTTTACCCAGTAGTCTTTATTTATATTTGATAGAGCCTGATTTGTAAGTGTCTCAACATCGCATAATTTGAAAGTTTTATTTGTATATGCTACGTGTCCTTTAACTTTTGCCCAAACTAGTTCTATAGGATTTAAGTGTGCATGATATGGAGGTAGTCTCAAACATCTATGGCCATGTTCTTGAATTAACTTGTCTATTTTAAATATCTTTGTACGTTGTGTCTGTTTTACAAGGCTAAGCAATTCGGGTTTCAAGTAGCTGTCGTTAACTTGTATGTGTTCTTTTATGAGCCACGTTTTGATTGCATCTTTTGTACTTGATGATGTTGGGATTCTATCTTCTACGTTAACTACGTTATGGTATGAAGCATTGTCCATTATCAGACAAGAAGGTCGATCTAATATTGGAAGGATACTTTTCTCGATCCAGTCTTTAAATATGTGCCCATTCATTTCGGAGTGGTAGTCTCTATTGTCTATGGATTTTGAAATGAAAACGAGATGAGCATTCTGCAACAACCCATTATGTCTGCTACCTGCATGTGCAACTATCAAACATTGCCCTTTACTGCTTGGTACTGATCTTTTAATACTTCCATCTGCTAACTGCCATTCCTTTTCATTTGTATGATGAGCGTTGATCCAAGTTTCATCTAAATAAACAATATCATAATCATTTTCGCGCATTTCCTTCACTTCACGTAAATACTTGCTTCTAAGAGCTACTAGATGTGGCTTCTCACAAATAATGTTTTTTCCACCAACATACTTTCTAAAGGTGAAGCCTGCACTTCTTAATATTTTCCATAATGAAGTTTTTGATATTTCAATGTCGTTGTTAGTTTTCAGCCAAAGCTTCAACTTTCTAAGTGTCACTTCTTCGTTTATATCAAACATTCGACAGATTTCTCTTTTTACTAGGTCCTTATCAAAACTGTCTAACGTTTCTTTCCTTCCTTGCTTTCTTGCATTTGTTGGCAATAAATATCCACTTCCTTTAACTATTCGATCAAATGAACGTTTACACAAACCTAAAATATGCATTGTTCTCTTCTCAGGGTTTGATAAAGAACAATAAAGATGTCCCTTTTTTACGCTCTCTGCAGAAGTATTGATAAATCTTTATAGCAATGTTATGCTCAGTAAAAAATTTTGCCTTTATATTCATTCTCACATAGACTTGCAGAAGATAATATGGATAGTGCCGCCTCCTTTCTGTAAATATTGAGATTTGCCTCTGAATTATGACTCGAACTCGAGTCTACGGCCGTGATTTTGACGTCACATAATTTCCGGTTTCGGCTAAAATGTCATTTTGTGCTAAACGGGAAATTTCATATGTAACATTTCTTTATAAAAATTTATAGTGGAAACATAACTATTTTAGGA
Organism: Megaustenia siamemsis; assembly: GCA_032433765.1. Taxonomy (NCBI): domain Eukaryota; kingdom Metazoa; phylum Mollusca; class Gastropoda; order Stylommatophora; family Ariophantidae; genus Megaustenia; species Megaustenia siamemsis. The sequence continues at coordinate 20,503,919 of JAVIAB010000092.1, read as the reverse complement.
CGGTGCGCATTCAGCCGTGAAGGTCATGCCTATATGTTAAAGAATCAGCTGTGAGATGTAAGCATCTACATAATCCCACCGGTGTTTATAATATCGATTAACTTTTTTTTAATATAGGTTAAATAAGGCATCTTTGAAACTGGATCACATTTCTTTGATAAAAAAATATTTTTATAGCGACATTAGTATTCTCAACCTAACTACAAAAGATCAATGCAAATGAACAATAAGTTTTTGAAAAAAATAAATTAATGTCTAGGCAAACGAATCTGAACGGACTATAGTATAACTCTTGTCGTAGCTCAATTAGAGAAAACAAACAGATCAGATTTACCGATGTCTCATTAAGAAGAAATCAAACTTTATTCCAAATCTTTTTGGTAAACAGCTCATTTGCCAGATGGAAAAACATCTTACATATTAACATTTTATTTCGAATACAAATTGTGATCTTAACAAGGATAAGCAAAACTCTTATCCGAAACTAAATGCTAGAGTACAGATGAGGTAAGGACGAAAGAGAAGTCTAAGTCAAAGTCAGTTTGCTGGAGAGCATTAGCTAATGTTTATATGTCCAGTGAGAAGCTCATCAAGTAATAAGGAGATATACTGGGAAAGAACAAGATAAAGGGCATGCGCATTTCACTGAAAACATTTATGGGTAAAATTCATTGACAATTTCATGACAACGAAACTGTGGAAGGTGTGTCTGTCGTTATGGCTGATGTAATGTAATATTTAAATACGTTCTCGATATAAAGAAGCCTATCTTCCAGGACTCATGTGGATCTACTCTCAAGTATTTGGGAGATCAGCTTCCTTCAAACGTTGGAGTGTATGTGAATGCGATATTTACTTCATACGTAGGTGACGTACAGTTGTGATTGAATAACGCTCTCGGGGTAACGGTTCTTCAAGTTATTAGCACAGCAACCAGTGAAATGTGGAAAGTTTGAAATGCTGGAGATTGTTACAAATGACTAAATTTAGTTGTTATTCCAGGCTGTTTTGACATTACATTATGTATGATCTGCTTCTGCTGACAGTTTTTTGTTGTTAATTTTCTTCGTGAACGTTTCCCTCGGGGAGATGTCAGTACAGGTATCTTTGTGGGTGATTTACTGTCCCACACTGTCTCCAGAGTGAAGGATCATATCCATATGATGTGTCTTCAATGGCTACAGTTTGTCTCGCACTAGTTTCTACATATGGCTACATTTTGTCTCGCACTAGTTTCTACATATAGCTATAGTTTGTCTCGCACTAGTTTCTACATATAGCTACATTTTGTCTCGCACTAGTTTCTACATATAGCTACATTTTGTCTCGCACTAGTTTCTACATATAGCTACATTTTGTCTCGCACTAGTTTCTACATATAGCTACAGTTTGTCTCGCACTAGTTTCTAAATATCATCATCATCATGTGCCATACCGGTTGGCGTAGGCGATCATGTCCCTCCACAATCTTCTATCTACAGTGCATCGTATCAGTTCTGTTGTTGACTGCTTTCCATGCCATGACACCAAGCCATCTAGTATATTCTCTCTTTGTCGTCCGTGATCTTTCTTTCCTTTTATGTTGCCAGTTTTTAACCAAGTATTCCAACTTTTCTCTTCTCATGATGTGCCCGAAAAATATTTATTGTTTCTTTCTTCAGTTTTTTAGGAGCTCCCTTTTGTGATGGCCTCTTTGAGAACTTGCTCATTGATCTTTTTAGCTGTCCAGGGAACTTTCAACATTCTTCTGAGAAATCCCATCTCTGTGGTCTCTAATCGTCTTTCCATTTGTTTGTCTACTATCCATGATTCGCTTCCATAGGTCAGAATTGGTTCTATATAGCACCGATGAACTCTCTGTCTCATATCTATTGACATAGATTTGTTGCATAAGATATTTTTCATTTTCTGAAATGTTATTTTGGCCTGAGCTATTCTGCTTTTTATTTCTGTAGTGCATCTTCTACATAGAGCTACAGTTTGTCTCGCACTAGTTTCTACATATAGCTACGGTTTGTCTCGCACTAGTTTCTACATATAGCTACGGTTTGTCTCGCACTAGTTTCTACATATAGCTACAGTTTGTCTCGCACTAGACTCTACATATAGCTACAGTTTGTCTCGCACTAGTTTCTACATATAGCTACAGTTTGTCTCGCACTAGTTTCTACATATAGCTACAGTTTGTCTCGCACTAGTTTCTACATATAGCTACAGTTTGTCTCGCACTAGTTTCTACATATAGCTACAGTTTGTCTCGCACTAGTTTCTACATATAGCTACAGTTTGTCTCGCACTAGTTTCTACATATAGCTACGGTTTTTCCTGAGACTGACCATAGCAACACCGACCACTATCTGCAAGTCATAAATTGTTCCACGTTTTATACTTTGGTGTCAAAGTCCAGACTTTACCCTGAATATTACCAATTGTTATTCTCTGGAATTATACAAATTTTATGATAGTGTTTCTAGTCGTGTTTTGTTAATGATATCTTAATTTGCATTATTATCTTCCCATTACGGTAATGGTTATATATTTTTCAACGCTCGAGTGAATAATTATAGGGTAAACACAGTCTCATAGCATATAATAACGTGAGTAGTATATATCCAGTGATAGGACCGTGGAAACTGCGTTCAAACGCAGATAAATCCTTATATAAATAGTCTACACGCAGATCAACGCAGATTTTTTTTCCTTATATGAGAGTCTTCATTTTTTCTTATATGAGAGTCTACCCGCCCATTTTGGTTCCGGTGACCTCTCGTTGACCTCTCGGTGACCTCTCGTTGTGAAGGCGTCGAAACGCAGATAAATCCTTATATAAATAGTCTACACGCAGATCGAGGCAAAATTTTTGGTGCGGTTTTTCCTTATATGAGAGTCTTCATTTTTTCTTATATGAGAGTCTACCCGCCCATTTTTGTTCCGGTGACCTCTCGTGGCGGTGGTGGTGACCTCCCGGTGACCTCTCGTGGCGGTGGTGGTGGTGTTGTGGTGACCTCCCGCGGCGGTGGTGAAGGGGTGGTGAAGGGGTGGTGGTGGTATCATAAATCTATTATATTCTTTGTACTTTCAATGGTTCCGTAACTTTCATAAATCTATTCTTTCTTTATACTCTCATTCAATAAAAACAGTGACAAGTTTATTTATTGTTTTTAAAAACTTCCTTTAGAATTAAAGGTAACAGCTTAGGCCGTTACACACGCTACACGCCAAATACGAAACACTGTGTTTAACGTTAAGCGAGAGATCAAAGAGTTCTCGGTAGGCGCGCAGCAAGCGGCCGCAAGATCAAAGAGCTCGGTAGACGCGCAACCGCGAAGACGCGCAGCAAGCGGCCGCAAGATCAAAGAGCTCGGTAGACGCGCAGCCGCTAGGGGAATTTTACGATACCGATGTTTTAATGTGAGATGCTTGGGGGTAATTAATATCTTTGCGCCGTTTCGTGTTCAAAGACCGTGTTTCGCTGTGAAAAGTTTTGATTGAATGTTTGAGTGTCAGACTGGCCAGGGCTACGGACTTTTTATCATCTGAAGATTAGAATACCACTTATCAGGGGAATTTTACTGGGTGGTTGTTTTAATGTGAGATGTTTAGGGGAAATTAACACTGACAAGTTTATTTATTTATTGTTTTATTCGTATATATCTCACAATAGATAACACAGGGGTAGACAATAATGTAGTCTTTAACTATTGCACATTATAGACAAGTATAATACATAAGAAACAAAGTAGTTTATTTACAAGTGTTATACATGATAGTGTTAAATCGATAAAGGGGAGGTGGTCACGTTGTCAGAATGGACCTGTCGCTTGATGGGGTGAGGTAGTAAGTTGGAAGTTGTAGTAGTAGGTTAGAAGTTGGCGTGTATTAGAGGAAGTTGGTTGTGGAGGTAGTTGGTAGTAGAAGTTGTAGTAGTGAAAGTTGTAGTAGAGCAGGGGACGACGTTCAAATTACGTTACTCCCAAATCCACGAAAGCTTAGACTTTGGAGTTCTATATCTTTAGCACTTCAACGAATAACAGACAACAGTAATGGTGAACCTTACAGATAAGAAAACTTAGTTCCAAACCCCTAAATTTCGTCTCATAACTAAAAAGTTGAACTCAAAACATTAAAAATCTAGGTCCAAAGTCAAAAAAATAGTTAGACACGGTAGGGCAAAAGGGCATATTCTTTCCAACCAATACTCCCTATTCTTCTACACATCTGCATCTCGAAGCCTTCGAATTTATATTCAATGTTTGGCTACTGACAATGTGGCAGTCATTTCGTTGTAATGGTCATCTCGTTGTAACAGACACGTATGTCATGTCGTTGTAACAGACACGTATGTCATGTCATTTTATCAGAGACGTATGGTATGTCGTTGTAATAGCCATGTCGTTGTATCAGTCATGTCGATGTAGTAGACACGTATGTCATGTCAATGTAACAGTCATGTCAATGTAACAGTCATGTCAATGTAACAGTCATTTCGTTGTAATAGTCATCTCGTTGTAACAGTCACGTATGTCATGTCATTTTATCAGAGACGTATGGTATGTCGTTGTAATAGCCATGTCGTTGTATCAGTCATGTCGATGTAGTAGACACGTATGTCATGTCAATGTAACAGTCATGTCAATGTAACAGTCATGTCAATGTAACAGTCATTTCGTTGTAATAGTCATCTCGTTGTAACAGTCACGTATGTCATGTCATTTTATCAGAGACGTATGGTATGTCGTTGTAATAGCCATGTCGTTGTATCAGTCATGTCGATGTAGTAGACACGTATGTCATGTCAATGTAACAGTCATGTCAATGTAACAGTCATGTCAATGTAACAGTCATTTCGTTGTAATAGTCATCTCGTTGTAACAGTCACGTATGTCATGTCGTTTTATCAGAGACGTATGGTATGTCGAGATGGATGAATGTAGGTTGTCGACTGTGCCATGATGGATGAATGTAGGTTGTCGACTGGGCCATGATGGATCATGTAGATTGTCGACTGTGCCATGATGGACGAATGTAGGTTGTCGACTGGGCCATGATGGATCATGTAGGTTGTCGACTGTGTCGAGATGGACGAATGTAGGTTGTCGACTGGGCCATGATGGATCATGTAGGTTGTCGACTGGGCCATGATGGATCATGTAGATTGTCGACTGTGCCATGATGGACGAATGTAGGTTGTCGACTGGGCCATGATGGATCATGTAGATTGTCGACTGTGCCATGATGGACGAATGTAGGTTGTCGACTGGGCCATGATGGATCATGTAGGTTGTCGACTGTGTCGAGATGGACGAATGTAGGTTGTCGACTGGCCATGATGGATCATGTAGGTTGTCGACTGGGCCATGATGGATCATGTAGATTGTCGACTGTCCCATGATGGATGATGTAGATTGTCGACTGTGCCATGATGGATGAATGTAGGTTGTCTAGTGTCGCATGATGGTTATATGTATGTTGTCTAATGTGCCATGATGGATGATGTAGATTGTCGACTGTGCCATGATGGTTGTATGTAATTGTCGAGTATGCTCCAACAAATCACCGCGCCATTTAAACTTCTTTGAACACAATGGACACAGATGTTCACCAGAAGAAACTTCATTATGAGAAACCATCTGGAGAAAATCCAATAACCCTTTCGTCAACCATATTTAACATACCTAGTTTAACTTCATCAAACATCAAGCTCAACAATACTTAGCATGCCTACTTTAAAAATATCGATACAATTGAATAACCTTTTATCGATAAGCCTTAACGTACTTTAAGAGAAAATATTCCAACTTACAGTGTAAAATAGAATCTCAATCCGTTAGAATGAATAGTAACTTTCCTTGAAGCAACCAAACTTATAACACGAAAGCCCTGAAGGGTCTTGTTTAAATATAGCCTGGTAACAAATGAATACATTATCCAATCAGCGAGTGATTATGCCAACATCGACTGATATCTGGATTAACCAATTATAGAAGAGCATTAACATTGGAGGCGGAGCAAAGAAATGACTGACATCTGTATTATAACCATTCAGAGAAGAGCATTAGCATGGGAGGCGGAGCAAAGAAATGACTGACATCTGTATTATAACCATTCAGAAAAGAGCATTACTATGAACGGCAGAGTGATTAACCAATTATAGAAGAGCGTAACTTTGAAAGCGGTTCCAGTTCCATCTTAAGGTAAATGATTTGGTCGGGTTCTCATCGAGGATTGTGGGCGTTTCTGGTCCATAGAATGTGTTTGGATAAACTTATGTAGGAGTTTATGTTCCTGGGGGTTGATATTATTCACACATAGGATAAGGCGTATAAGAAACATTCCAAGTTTTATAACGCGATGGCTAACCTAGTATACACATGATCGGAGAGAAATGAGCTGTTATTTACTGGAATAATTCAGCGAGTCGGTGGTCATGATATCTACGCCACGTTTGTAACCATCGTTATCGAAATACTTTCAGATCGAATTCGCAATTTCGGTCGTCTTGTTGTTCTATATACCCTCGCCTATCGATTAGTTAAGAATCATGTCAAAGACATGTTCGACTCTGATTCCGACATTTGTGTTTTAGAAACGGACTTTGGTACTTGGACCGGTGGTATCATCGGAAGAGAATTTGGAGAGTGGTTACTAAAAGAAGGTGGTTTGGAAAATTTTCTAGACCTCTCTAACGAAGAAGCTACAACACTGTGGACTCTACTTCACAACAACCTTTGGTCTTTAAGAGCTTTACTAGAAATGTTTATCTGTGAGTTTATATATTTTCCCTAATAAAAGTTTGGTAACCCCACAGCATTTGTTACTGCCTTACAATATTGTTTACCAGGTCACGACACCCTCTCACACTGATGATGAGGGTTGTCCTGTAGTAGGCCTGTGATTGTAATAAGAATGGTTTGCTCCAGCTTTGAAATCTGAAATTTTCACAAAAGAGATGGTGTTACTCAGTTCCCCTATAATGGGGATGTGAGTTACTAAAAATAGATTTTGATCTCTGATGCAATACCTGATTAGTTACTAAAAATAGAATGTGACCTATGATCCAATAACAGAATACTCATTGCCCTGGTGACCAATTGAGACTGATGGAAAAGTGAATTCCCAGTCATATAAAAGTATGTTGTCACGATAGGTGTGTCAATAACAAGGAATAAAAATCATTAAAGACATCCTAATTAAGTTGTGAAATTTTGGTGGTTGAGAGATAAATCTGAAGATAAGCACATCAAACTATAAGAACAAGGAAACAATCGTATATTACACACTCTTAGAGCCAGTGTTAAGTTAACACGTATTTAGTTAAAATAGAAGGTTATAAATTGAGTAGAGGTAAACTTATACCTTATGGCTCATCTACTTTTTCGAATAAACTCAAGTTCAGAAGACAGTGATGACGATAGTGATTTGTCAATTGGCACGCAAACCACGACAATATGGCCTAGTGGTAATTTTAATAATGGTTTAACTTTAGACTCAATTTTCAAAAAGACAAATATACATGAAAGGTTTTTAAACTCTAGTGAAACCTCTGACACCTACATCACCGGCTCTCAAAATCAGGGAGCTGGAAGACTGGAGATTCCAACTGAAATAATTAACAACCACTCCTCGACTGATAATAGAGATATACAAATCTTTGAACATGATATTTATTTTGAACAAATTAACGCAACGTGGAATGAACAATACGCTTGCAGCCAGCAAGGTGATACACTAAACGATAGAGCTACCAAGGTAAGTAATTGCTTTGGAGTCGAGTTTACCTTTCTAAACGATAGAGCTACCAAGGTAAGTAATTGCTTTGGAGTCGAGTTTACCTTTCTAAACGATAGAGCTACCAAGGTAAGTAATTGCTTTGGAGTCGAGTTACCTTTTGATTTTGATATTCTCTGTTTCTCCTTCGTTATCTTTATTACTGGGTTATTACACAACTAGTAGAGACATTATCTTTATTGATGATGATAAATAGTAAATTTCCACATGTAATGAAAATTGTGAAACTAGTTGCTAGTAATGATTGACGTTATAGTAAAGGAAACCGAAAAAAAAATAAAGGACTCATCCTTGATACCATAAAGAAGTAACTGTAACATCAAAGAAAAAGACAATTGGAATAATATTAATACTGGTAAATCTTTTGAAGTGTTATCCTCTGGAGGTGGAGTAGAGTAAATTTTACGTAGAAGCAGGTTTAAATTACCCAAGAGACTCATGGACAATAGGTTACTAGGTGAGAAGCGAAAGAGATATCCAATACTTGGATGTTGTGACTTGTAATGAGAACCGCTGTAATAACTTGTACCAACTTGAAAATGTGAGGGGTGAAAAGACAGAGAGAAACAAAGAGATATGACATAAGCTACAGAGTTGTGCAGAGATATTTTATTATAAAGTGTTTTTTCATTTAGAAGTTTTTGCGGGCTTTTAAACCTAAATTGTCTCGTTTCTTCTAGGTTCATTTTTGTGAAGAAACGATTGTTTTAACAATCCACGATGATGAAAATGACGAACCCAATTATTCTTGGCAGCAGTTTTCTATAGACAAGGAGCGCTTCATAAACCGTATACAAGAATGTGGCAAAATTATTTCCCCCATCCTAGCTATTGATCACAGAGCCAAGATTCTAAAAAGTATTTCAGAAGTAATAGAAACTAAAGTTTAGTTGATATTTTACTTGTCAAGCCCAATCCTGTGTTCACAAGAACACTTCCCTCTAATGAACATAACATGCTATACTCGAGTTTGTCTCCAACTTGTCAGTGTAGGCCCCGCCCTCTGGATCATCATTTGTTTTGATGACTCCATGGATACATCGGCCTCGTGGGACAAACTTCCCATGATTCATCAAAGATGGCCGCTCTCTGAACATGTCTCATCACGTCCAATGACGTATTGTATCAGTTACTATAAATAGAACGTATTCCATTGGTTACTATAAATAGACTGGCCACGCCCCCTTGTTACAGGGTATAAAGGGTAGCCGTTCTCAGTACTGCTACATACAGAAAGTCAGAGCCCTGCTACCAAGTCGTGTGCTTTTTAGAATGGAGTCCGTTAGAATGGATATGTGTGATTCCGCTGTTAATGTTGACTGTGATGGTGCTTTTTTCTATGCCGCTCGTAATGGCGAGTATGTAAAGCCTCTACAGAAGAATGGTTTGAAGGCTGTCTCAGTTTCGAGATATCGAGCAAAGACTTTAATTCATCTTAGAAAATACGATGGCAAAACGGGGTTGAAATTCCCAACACGTTACGGTATAACACTAACACAGCCTGAATTTGAGACGTTAGTGGGTCTGAACTCTACGATTCTCTCAGAGTGTAACAGACTACGAGTAGCCACAGGTGATGCGTCTACGAGTCTCTCAGCTGAGTGTGACAGTATACAAGCAACCACTGATGGAGCATCTACATTTCGCTCAGACTATGACAGAGAACAAACGACCAATGATGGTGAGTGGTCGATCGCTGCTCCTCCCGTTCATGACGACTTCCAGGCGTCTACAATTCTCTCAGCAGAGTGTGACGGTGTACAACCAATTAGTGATGGAACATCTACATTTCGCTCAGAGGGTTACAGAGAACAAACAGCAAATAAGGGTGGCTGGTCGCTCGCTGCTCCTCCCGTTTATGACGACTTCCAGTATCAACAAAGTGACCTTTCGACTGTTCTCACAGACACAGCTCACAAACGAATTGATCCCCGTTCGATCACTAATATAACTGATGGATCTTATGCTATTAAGAACAATAAACAAAATTGTGTTAAATTTTGCGATCCTTGTGTATTTAAAAAACCACGTGGGAGACCACGTAAACTTGTAATTTAAGCATTAAACACATGACTATGTTGTTATATGTGTACTTTTTTAGATGATTTGTATCCATATTTGCACTATTTAAAGCATCATTGTTCAATTATAAACATTTGAATGTGTAACATGTGTTGTCTAGTTTTATTGTGAAAATAAACATTATAAAAAGATCATATTTGTTTGTTTTTTATTTGACTTATTTTAATTTTAATGAGTTTATTCGAAAAAGTAGATGAGCCATAAGGTATAAGTTTACCTCTACTCAATTTATAACCTTCTATTTTAACTAAATACGTGTTAACTTAACACTGGCTCTAAGAGTGTGTAATATACGATTGTTTCCTTGTTCTTATAGTTTGATGTGCTTATCTTCAGATTTATCTCTCAACCACCAAAATTTCACAACTTAATTAGGATGTCTTTAATGATTTTTATTCCTTGTTATTGACACACCTATCGTGACAACATACTTTTATATGACTGGGAATTCACTTTTCCATCAGTCTCAATTGGTCACCAGGGCAATGAGTATTCTGTTATTGGATCATAGGTCACATTCTATTTTTAGTAACTAATCAGGTATTGCATCAGAGATCAAAATCTATTTTTAGTAACTCAACATCCCCATTATAGGGGAACTGAGTAACACCATCTCTTTTTGTGAAAATTTCAGATTTCAAAGCTGGAGCAAACCATTCTTATTACAATCACAGGCCTACTACAGGACAACCCTCATCATCAGTGTGAGAGGGTGTCGTGACCTGGTAAACAATATTGTAAGGCAGTAACAAATGCTGTGGGGTTACCAAACTTTTATTAGGGAAAATATATAAACTCACAGATAAACATTTCTAGGTAAAGCTCTTAAAGACCAAAGGTTGTTGTGAAGTAGTTCCACAGTGTTGTAGCTTCTTCGTTAGAGAGGTCTAGAAAATTTTCCAAACCACCTTCTTTTAGTAACCACTCTCCAAATTCTCTTCCGATGATACCACCGGTCCAAGTACCAAAGTCCGTTTCTAAAACACAAATGTCGGAATCAGAGTCGAACATGTCTTTGACATGATTCTTAACTAATCGATAGGCGAGGGTATATAGAACAACAAGACGACCGAAATTGCGAATTCGATCTGAAAGTATTTCGATAACGATGGTTACAAACGTGGCGTAGATATCATGACCACCGACTCGCTGAATTATTCCAGTAAATAACAGCTCATTTCTCTCCGATCATGTGTATACTAGGTTAGCCATCGCGTTATAAAACTTGGAATGTTTCTTATACGCCTTATCCTATGTGTGAATAATATCAACCCCCAGGAACATAAACTCCTACATAAGTTTATCCAAACACATTCTATGGACCAGAAACGCCCACAATCCTCGATGAGAACCCGACCAAATCATTTACCTTAAGATGGAACTGGAACCGCTTTCAAAGTTACGCTCTTCTATAATTGGTTAATCACTCTGCCGTTCATAGTAATGCTCTTTTCTGAATGGTTATAATACAGATGTCAGTCATTTCTTTGCTCCGCCTCCCATGCTAATGCTCTTCTCTGAATCGTTATAATACAGATGTCAGTCATTTCTTTGCCCCGCCTCCAATGTTAATGCTCTTCTATAATTGGTTAATCCAGATATCAGTCGATGTTGGCATAATCACTCGCTGATTGGATAATGTATTCATTTGTTACCAGGCTATATTTAAACAAGACCCTTCAGGGCTTTCGTGTTATAAGTTTGGTTGCTTCAAGGAAAGTTACTATTCATTCTAACGGATTGAGATTCTATTTTACACTGTAAGTTGGAATATTTTCTCTTAAAGTACGTTAAGGCTTATCGATAAAAGGTTATTCAATTGTATCGATATTTTTAAAGTAGGCATGCTAAGTATTGTTGAGCTTGATGTTTGATGAAGTTAAACTAGGTATGTTAAATATGGTTGACGAAAGGGTTATTGGATTTTCTCCAGATGGTTTCTCATAATGAAGTTTCTTCTGGTGAACATCTGTGTCCATTGTGTTCAAAGAAGTTTAAATGGCGCGGTGATTTGTTGGAGCATACTCGACAATTACATACAACCATCATGGCACAGTCGACAATCTACATCATCCATCATGGCACATTAGACAACATACATATAACCATCATGCGACACTAGACAACCTACATTCATCCATCATGGCACAGTCGACAATCTACATCATCCATCATGGGACAGTCGACAATCTACATGATCCATCATGGCCCAGTCGACAACCTACATGATCCATCATGGCCCAGTCGACAACCTACATTCGTCCATCTCGACACAGTCGACAACCTACATGATCCATCATGGCCCAGTCGACAACCTACATTCGTCCATCATGGCACAGTCGACAATCTACATGATCCATCATGGCCCAGTCGACAACCTACATTCGTCCATCATGGCACAGTCGACAATCTACATGATCCATCATGGCCCAGTCGACAACCTACATGATCCATCATGGCCCAGTCGACAACCTACATTCGTCCATCTCGACACAGTCGACAACCTACATGATCCATCATGGCCCAGTCGACAACCTACATTCGTCCATCATGGCACAGTCGACAATCTACATGATCCATCATGGCCCAGTCGACAACCTACATTCATCCATCATGGCACAGTCGACAACCTACATTCATCCATCTCGACATACCATACGTCTCTGATAAAACGACATGACATACGTGACTGTTACAACGAGATGACTATTACAACGAAATGACTGTTACATTGACATGACTGTTACATTGACATGACTGTTACATTGACATGACATACGTGTCTACTACATCGACATGACTGATACAACGACATGGCTATTACAACGACATACCATACGTCTCTGATAAAATGACATGACATACGTGACTGTTACAACGAGATGACTATTACAACGAAATGACTGTTACATTGACATGACTGTTACATTGACATGACTGTTACATTGACATGACATACGTGTCTACTACATCGACATGACTGATACAACGACATGGCTATTACAACGACATACCATACGTCTCTGATAAAATGACATGACATACGTGTCTGTTACAACGACATGACATACGTGTCTGTTACAACGAGTTGACCATTACAACGAAATGACTGCCACATTGTCAGTAGCCAAACATTGAATATAAATTCGAAGGCTTCGAGATGCAGATGTGTAGAAGAATAGGGAGTATTGATTGGAAAGAATATGCCCTTTTGCCCTACCGTGTCTAACTATTTTTTTGACTTTGGACCTAGATTTTTAATGTTTTGAGTTCAACTTTTTAGTTATGAGACGAAATTTTGGGTTTGGAACTAAGTTTTCTTATCTGTAAGGTTCACCATTACTGTTGTCTGTTATTCGTTGAAGTGCTAAAGATATAGAACTCCAAAGTCTAAGCTTTCGTGGATTTGGGAGTAACGTAATTTGAACGTCGTCCCCTGCTCTACTACAACTTTCACTACTACAACTTCTACTACCAACTACCTCCACAACCAACTTCCTCTAATACACGCCAACTTCTAACCTACTACTACAACTTCCAACTTACTACCTCACCCATCAAGCGACAGGTCCATTCTGACAACGTGACCACCTCCCCTTTATCGATTTAACACTATCATGTATAACACTTGTAAATAAACTACTTTGTTTCTTATGTATTATACTTGTCTATAATGTGCAATAGTTAAAGACTACATTATTGTCTACCCCTGTGTTATCTATTGTGAGATATATACGAATAAAACAATAAATAAATAAACTTGTCAGTGTTAATTTCCCCTAAACATCTCACATTAAAACAACCACCCAGTAAAATTCCCCTGATAAGTGGTATTCTAATCTTCAGATGATAAAAAGTCCGTAGCCCTGGCCAGTCTGACACTCAAACATTCAATCAAAACTTTTCACAGCGAAACACGGTCTTTGAACACGAAACGGCGCAAAGATATTAATTACCCCCAAGCATCTCACATTAAAACATCGGTATCGTAAAATTCCCCTAGCGGCTGCGCGTCTACCGAGCTCTTTGATCTTGCGGCCGCTTGCTGCGCGTCTTCGCGGTTGCGCGTCTACCGAGCTCTTTGATCTTGCGGCCGCTTGCTGCGCGCCTACCGGGAACTCTTTGATCTCTCGCTTAACGTTAAACACAGTGTTTCGTATTTGGCGTGTAGCGTGTGTAACGGCCTAAGCTGTTACCTTTAATTCTAAAGGAAGTTTTTAAAAACAATAAATAAACTTGTCACTGTTTTTATTGAATGAGAGTATAAAGAAAGAATAGATTTATGAAAGTTACGGAACCATTGAAAGTACAAAGAATATAATAGATTTATGATACCACCACCACCCCTTCACCACCCCTTCACCACCGCCGCGGGAGGTCACCACAACACCACCACCACCGCCACGAGAGGTCACCGGGAGGTCACCACCACCGCCACGAGAGGTCACCGGAACAAAAATGGGCGGGTAGACTCTCATATAAGAAAAAATGAAGACTCTCATATAAGGAAAAACCGCATCAAAAATTTTGCCTCGATCTGCGTGTAGACTATTTATATAAGGATTTATCTGCGTTTCGACGCCTTCACAACGAGAGGTCAACGAGAGGTCAACGAGAGGTCACCGGAACCAAAATGGGCGGGTAGACTCTCATATAAGAAAAAATGAAGACTCTCATATAAGGAAAAAAAATCTGTGTTGATCTGCGTGTAGACTATTTATATAAGGATTTATCTGCGTTTGAACGCAGTTTCCACGGTCCTATCACTGGATATATACTACTACTAACGTGAAGCCATTCCTTTTATAAGACGCAAAAGCTAGATCTCATGACGTGTAACAGATGAGGCCATGAGCGATCTTGTTTCCTGATATTATCTTCAGCTCAGCACTCAGAGATATTAGTTGTAGCAGAACAACCGCTTATTACGGTAAAGCCGAGAACCTGTATTTCTGTGAACATTATTTTTATTTAAACTGTTTCTTAAAATGACATGACCTCAGTTTACGGTAAGAAAAAAAATTCCCACAACAAAAATATCATTGTTGCGAACATGAAGCTATTTTATTGGAAAATAAATAAAACAAAAAGAGATTGCAACGAGAGAAGCAACGCAAGTATTGAGCCCAACCCTATCCGGGAGATACTTGTCTTAATAGGAAAATACAGATATACAATTTATTCCCTGTTCTTTGTTTTATTCTTCGTTGATTACTTGTGATTTTTTATGCGAGTGTTGTAAACATACCTCTAGCCCCTAAAATGATTCGCTTACCAAGGAAGCGAAGAAATTAAAACAGATAGATGTCATATTGCTTTGTATAGATGTTATAAGCGCGTGTTACCAGGAACAATTATTTCTGCGCGACACATGCTGTTACATGGGATCGTGCGTCAGACAATCTCTCGAGCCCGCAGGTGAAGTGTACACGCTATGAAGCTGAAAACGTGTTCTTTGTTTATGCACGCACATATAGAAGAGAAGTTGTTTGTGGGCTATGGCTGGCAAATATGCTCATCGTTATGCTAACCTTAAAAACGTCTGACGTGTACTCACTTACGGGGTCACGAGAAGTTTGTACAGGCATAAACAATTTTCTCCGCTAAACATAGCAAAGATGTTTATACAAAACATTTTTACACATTCACAGTCCCGTGTGTCTGTGTGATATATAGACAGATCCCACATTAACGAACGCAAGGTGGCTATAAAGAGTGCTTATACCAACAATATCAGTTAGTCAGTTGACAGATCATCCTCACTGCATAAACAAAAGCTCCATAATTTCTCGTGCGTCTTCCTCATTATATCCCACAACGTGTAGCGGCTGACAACTCTAGTTCTGTGTTGATTTACTAAGTTTTATTTTAACTCCTTACGTGCGCCGCTGTCTGGCATCATCCTTCATGCTATAATGCTCTTGCAGTCTCTTCAATGTTATAGATTCTTACTCATTGCCAGAATAACTAACTCGTCCTGCCCCATGAAAGTGTTGTGGTCATCAACCCGGTCAATTGCTTGTCCATTCCACAACAACCAATTCAGTAAGTTTGCCTCCATATTTATTTATATATCCTGGCACAACAAAGACGCAGATTTTAGTCAGTCTTTGTCTCTATCGAGACTCCAACCACTGCCTTTATGCAAAATCAATCTTGATCACCATGATCAGCGTGTGAGTCTTGTGTTTCAAGCCGAGTTATCGCCTTAGTTACTGTCATAACCTCCAATTATCAAACTACTTATAGTCAAGACAGACACGCCGTTGTCTTCTGTGTCATTCATTTCCCCCGACCTGAACTGTGAAGGCCAATTTGAAACATTTATTCCGAATAGCAGATGCATGAGCTCCGTCTAAGTCGAACAACAGACACATGAGCTCCATCTAAGTCGAGTAATAGACGCCTGAGCTCCATCTAAGTCGAACAACAGACACATGAGCTCCATCTAAGTCGAGTAATAGACGCCTGAGCTCCGTCTAAGTCGAACAACGGACACATGAGCTCCATTTAAGTCGAGTAATAGACGCCTGAGCTCCGTCTAAGTCGAACAACGGACACATGAGCTCCATCTAAGTCGAACAACAGACACATGAGCTCCATCTAAGTCGAACAACGGACACATGAGCTCCATCTAAGTCGGGTAATAGACGCCTGAGCTCCGTCTAAGTCGAACTACAGACACATGAGCTCCGTCTAAGTCGAACAACGGACACATGAGCTCCATCTAAGTCGGGTAATAGACGCCTGAGCTCCATCTAAGTCGAACAACAGACACATGAGCTCCATCTAAGTCGAACAACAGACACATGAGCTCCATCTAAGTCGAACAACGGACACATGAGCTCCATCTAAGTCGGGTAATAGACGCCTGAGCTCCATCTAAGTCGAACAACAGACACATGAGCTCCATCTAAGTCGAACAACAGACGCATCTGTGTATATAGCTAGCTAATCTCCACTCAGAAAAATTCTTTTAAAAAAAATATTTAAAAAAAACCCAAGCCTGTATTTCTACTTGCACCTCCACTGGTTATTATCTTGTAATCTCTGTTCAATTTGATGCGCATGGGATGAACATTTAACACTCTGCTGGGACTTGTACCAATTCTATGCCAGATTATATGTCCTCCAATTAACACATCTATTGATCAATGTCATTGGCGTGATCAATCCAAGATTTCTCTTCCTTTGACCCACTACCTTTCTGACTCCTGATCACACTGTTCAGTGAATGTTGAGCATCATCGCTGACTTTCTGACTCCTGATAACACTGTTCAGTGGATGTAGTGCATCATCGCTGACTTTCTGACTCCTGATCACACTGTTCAGTGAATGTAGTGCATCATCGCTGACTTTCTGACTCCTGATCACACTGTTCAGTGAATGTAGTGCATCATCGCTGACTTTCTGACTCCTGATCACACTGTTCAGTGAATGTAGTGCATCATCGCTGACTTTCTGACTCCTGATCACACTGTTCAGTGAATGTTGAGCATCATCGCTGACTTTCTGACTCCTGATCACACTGTTCAGTGAATGTTGAGCATCAGCGCTGACTTTCTGACTCCTGATCACACTGTTCAGTGAATGTTGAGCATCAGCGTTGACTTTCTGACTCCTGATCACACTGTTCAGTGAATGTTGAGCATCATCGCTGACTTTCTGACTCCTGATCACACTGTTCAGTGAATGTTGAGCATCATCGCTGACTTTCTGACTCCTGATCACACTGTTCAGTGAATGTTGAGCATCAGCGCTGACTTGAAGGTTGACAAGTTATTGATAGAATGCGGTCTTTCTTTCATGGTGGGATGACTGAGCGTAAACATACACATAAACAAATTAGTCCCTAGCACTTCTTTCTTTTTTTCATTAATATTTACATGTTCAACAACTGCGATCGTCTTATGCGGACATCAGCTTTATAATCATTATCATCGACCTCATGATATAGCCTGTCCTACGGAAGTCATATACTTGTCACTCTCCATTTCGATGCTTCTCGCCATCTGATTGTGTTGTCCACTTCTATGAGTGTAGTCTATTGCTTTCATAAATAGTTTGGTTACGTGATAAGCCAGAAATATCAAAATACAACATAACGAAACTTTAATTAATGTTATATTCAATCACCACTGGATTAATGGAACATTAGAATCACTAGCAAACATAACATAATAAAACATGTCTAACTGTAATAAGCACTAAATCGTATAGCGAGGAAAATAGTGAAATATACTGCCTGTACACTGTCTTGGGAAATATATCCAGCATTATACATAATGGTATGCAAACAGCACAGTTAAAATACAGTAATTTAAGGTATATATACTTTTGACATCTTCTTTTCTACTTTCCCTTATTTGGATGACACGTTTTTCCTTTATTTGTTTCATCGACTTTCTTTATCATAAAACATCTCGCAAACAACAATGAAATAAATTTGTTCATTCGAAACAAAATGGTACAGACAAAACCTTAAGATATACTGGTTAACGAAAAAGAACAATGACGACATATTGAAAGATTTAAAAACTGAAAAGAACTGGCCGATAAATATCTTACACCAAAAAAAAAAATCAAAATACCCTGGTCATGTCAAAAGATACAGTGGGCTGGTTCCAGTAAGAGAGACAAGGATAGACGAATGTGGTTTCAAGACATAAAAGAGATCTTGGACATGACAGCAAAAGAAGTAGGAGATTCTTTCAGACGGACTGTGGTGAATGCAACGTTCTGTGGGAGATCTGGCTAGAGACAGATTCTTTCAGACGGACTGTGGTGAATGCAACGTTCTGTGGGAGATCTGGCTAGAGACAGATTATTTCAGACGGACTGTGGTGAATGCAACGTTCTGTGGGAGATCTGGCTAGAGACAGATTATTTCAGACGGATTGTGATGAATGCAACGTTCTGTGGGAGATCTGGTTAGAGACAGATTATTTCAGACGGGCTGTGGTGAATGCAACGTTCTATGGGAGATCTGGTTAGAGACAGATTATTTCAGACCAACTGTGGTGAATGCAACGTTCTGTGGGAGATCTGGTTAGAGACAGATTATTTCAGACGGGCTGTGATGAATGCAACGTTCTGTGGGAGATCTGGCTAGAGACAGATTATTTCAGACGGGCTGTGGTGAATGCAACTTTCTATGGGAGATCTGGTTAGAGACAGATTATTTCAGACGGATTGTGGTGAATGCAACGTTCTATGGGAGATCTGGTTAGAGACAGATTATTTCAGACGGACTGTGGTAAATGCAACGTTTTATGGGAGATCTGGTTAGAGACAGATTATTTCAGACGGATTGTGGTGAATGCTACGTTCTGTGGGAGATCTGGTTAGAGACAGATTATTTCAGACGGACTGTGGTGAATGCAACGTTCTATGGGAGATCTGGTTAGAGACAGATTATTTCAGACGGGCTGTGGTGAATGCAACTTTCTATGGGAGATCTGGTTAGAGACAGATTATTTCAGACGGATTGTGGTGAATGCAACGTTCTGTGGGAGATCTGGTTAGAGACAGATTATTTCAGACGGACTGTGGTAAATGCAACGTTTTATGGGAGATCTGGTTAGAGACAGATTATTTCAGACGGATTGTGGTGAATGCTACGTTCTGTGGGAGATCTGGTTAGAGACAGATTATTTCAGACGGACTGTGGTGAATGCAACGTTCTATGGGAGATCTGGTTAGAGACAGATTATTTCAGACGTGTTGTGGTGAATGCAACGTTCTATGGGAGATCTGGTTAGAGACAGATTATTTCAGACGGGCTGTGGTATATGCAACGTTCTGGAAAGCAACCCGATGATTGCTAAATAACCCGTCACTATCTCTGCATGAATGACCGAGAAGGCTTTCACCTTTCGCCAGTCACAGTTTTGGACTGCTCTCATCATCTCTTCTAGTACCTCTGCGAATCCATTTCATTGCACTTTAGCGGGTGTTTATTTTTTCGTTTCTTTCCGCGATACTATTTCAGTAAACATGCACTACTGAGTAAAACATTTTCTGATTAAACTCAGTGTACTTGTTGTCTTGTTCCTCCCACCCCCTAAATTGTGTTTGTTGTTATTTCCAGCTAAACGATAAAAGGGATGGATCAGTTATGAGTTCTTTGATCTGTGAATGTAATACCCTTGGTGCCTTGCCATGTTTGTGGACATGCAGATTTTACTTTCCACTTTTTTACTCAACGTTTTAATGGTGTTTAATAAGTGCCAAGTTGAGCAGAAAATTTTTGCTCCAAATATTTAATTCTGTAGGGAAATTTGTGTTTTCTCTACAAATGTAATACTACGGACAAGGGGTAGGGTTCGATCCCAACCGACGGCTCTGGGTTCACCCAGCCTTAAATGGGTACCGGATTTTTTCTGGGAAGTAAAGCAGCACGGGCGTAATACCGACCACATTACCCCAAAAATCATGTGCTGAAGGTCTGTAAAATATAGGGTCACTAACACCATATTTCCCTATACGCCACTTGGCGTGACGGGGGGTACTTTACTTTACTTACTTTTTCTACAAATGTAAACAACTTTCTTTTACTGGATAAAATTGATGCATTTATTCTTTGTCTAAACTCATGCTTCAAAATCACATCCCCACGTTTATCCATCCCCCACGTGTGTCCATCCCCCACGTCTGTCCTTTCCCCACGTTTATCCATCCCCACGTTTATCCATCTCCCACGGCTGTCCATCCCCAACGTTTATCAATCACCAACGTTTATCCACCCCTACGTTTATCAATCCCCAATGTTTATCCACCCCCACGTTTATCAATCCCCAACGTGTGTCCATCACCAAAGTTTATCCACCACCTCGTTTATCCATCCCCCACGTGTGTCCATCCCCACGTTTATCCATCCCCCACGTTTACCCATCCCCCACGTGTGTCCTTCCCCCACGTTTATCCATCACCCACGTTTATCCATCCCCCACGTGTGTCCATCCCCCACGGTTATCCATCCCCCACGTGTGTCCATCCCCCACGTTTATCCATCCCCCACATGTGTCCATCCCCCACGTTTACCATCCCCCACGTTTATCCATCCCCACGTGTATCCATCCCCCACGTTTATACATCCCCAACGCCTGTCCATCATCACGTGTGTCCATCCCCCACGTGTATCCATCCCCCACGTGTGTAAAACCGCCACGTTTATCCATCCCCCACGTGTGTCCATCCCCCACGTTTATCCATACCCAACGCCTGTCCATCCCCCACGTGTATCCATCCCCACGTTTATCCATCCCCAACGCCTGTCCATCCGCAATGTTTATCCATCCCCACTTTTATCCATCCCCCACGTGTGTAAAACCGCCACGTTTATCCATCCCCACGTGTGTCCATCCCCCACGTTTATCCATACCCAACGCCTGTCCATCCCCACGTGTATCCATCCCCCACGTTTATCCATCCCCCACGCCTGTCCATCCCCACGTTTATCCATCCCCCACGTTCATCCATCCCCAACGTCTGTCCATCCCCCACGTATGTCCATCCCTAACGTTTATCCATCCCCCACGTGTGTCCATCCCTAACGTTTATCCATCCAACACGTGTATCCATCCCCAACGTCTGTCCATCCCCCACGTATGTCCATCCCTAACGTTTATCCATCCCCCACGTGTGTCCATCCCTAACGTTTATCCATCCCTAACGTTTATCCATCCCCACGTGTGTCCATCCCTAACGTTTATCCATCCCCAAGGTTTATCCATCCCCAACGTTTATCCATCCCCATCGTTTATCCATCCCCAACGTTTATCCATCCCCACGTGAGTCCATCCCTAACGTTTATCCATCCCCAACGTTTATCCATCCCCAACGTTTATCCATCCCTAACGTTTATTCATCCCCATCGTTTATCCATCCCCAACGTTTATCCATCCCCAACGTTTATCCATCCCTAACGTTTATCCATCCCCAACGTTTATCCATCCCTAACGTTTATCCATCCCCAACGTTTATCCATCCCCAACGTTTATCCATCCCTAACGTTTATTCATCCCTAACGTTTATCCATCCCTAACGTTTATCCATCCCCAACGTTTATCCATCCCCACGTTTATCCATACCCAACGTTTATCCTTCCCTAACGTTTATCCATCCCCAACGTTTATCCATCCCCAACGTTTATCCACCTCTAACGTTTATCCATCCCTAACGTTTATCCATCCCTAACGTATATCCATCCCTAACGTTTATCCATCCCTAACGTTTATCCATCCCTAACGTTTATCCATCCCCAACGTTTATCCATCCCTATCGTTTATCCATCCCCAACGTTTATCCATCCCTAACGTTTATCCATCCCCCACGTGAGTCCATCCCCAACGTTTATCCATCCCCAACGTTTATCCATTCCCAACGCTTATCCATCCCCAACGTTTATCCATCCCCATCGTTTATCCATCCCCCAACGTTTATCCATCCCCAACGTTTATCCATCCCCATCGTTTATCCATCCCCCAACGTTTATCCATCCCCAACGTTTATCCATCCCCATCGTTTATCCATCCCCCAACGTTTATCCATCCCCATCGTTTATCCATCCCCCAACGTTTATCCATCCCCCAACGTTTATCCATCCCCCAACGTGTATCCATCCCTAACGTTTATCCATCCCCATCGTTTATCCATCCCCAACGTTTATCCATCCCTAACGTTTATCCATCCCCAACGTTTATCCATCCCCCAACGTTTATCCATCCCTAACGTTTATCCATCCCCCAACGTTTATCCATCCCCCAACGTTTATCCATCCCCATCGTTTATCCATCCCTAACGTTTATCCATCCCCAACGTTTATCCATCCCTAACGTTTATCCATCCCCAACGTTTATCCATCCCCATCGTTTATCCATCCCCAACGTTTATCCATCCCCAACGTTTATCCATCCCCAACGTTTATCCATCCCTAACGTTTATCCATCCCCCACGTGAGTCCATCCGCAACGTTTATCCATCCCCAACGTTTATCCATCCCCAACGTTTATCCATCCCCATCGTTTATCCATCCCCCACGTTTATCCATTCCCAACATTTATCCATCCCCCCTTGTGTCCATCCCCCACATGTCTGGATTAAATATATGGTTACCGCATATCCTAGCATTTGTTTAATATGACATAGGAGTGTCTGACAAGGGTCCGCATATTCTTCATCATGTCACTTTCCTGTGAACATCAGATTTTTTATGATGCAACTATATCAGTGATGCTGCATACAGGTATTATGTATCACAATATAGAGGCATGTCATTTCTTGAGCTAACGAAATACAGTGGGGAAGAGGAAGTAACAATGGAGGATAAGATGGCTGAAGAGGAATAACAAAAGTACCTAAAGAAGAAGAAAAAGAAGGGAAAACAATGGAAGGCAGACGTAGAGAACCCGATGAGGAAGAAAGACGATATCTATCTATCTATTGACCTTTCGAGCCGTAACCGGCCCATAGGGCGTAGACCAGATACACCTTCTCCTATATGAATTTTTGTTCTAGCAGTTTTCTTTTAAAGATATTTTATCAAATCTCGCCATCTGTCTCTGTTCTGTGCAAGCAGTTCTATCTCATTGAGGGAGCCGATTCCTGCTGCTCTTGCCTCTCTCATCAATGTTCTTCTCAGTGTCTCCCTGGGTCTTCCTCTTTTTCTTTTACCTGTTGTTTCCCATATGAGGGCTTGCTTTGCTATTCGATTATTATCTCTTCTCAGAAAGACGATAGAGGGTAAAAAATATAATAAATAGGAGAGGAAGATGATGAGAAGGTTAATGGTACAGGGTGAAGAGGGGGGATAAAATAAACAGAACAGGAAGCAGAGGAGGGTGTAGAAAGAAGATGAGATGTGTTAATTCATAAAGTGGGGAACGTTAATTCATAAAGTGGGATTTGTTAATTCATAAAGTGGGATTTGTTAATTCATAAAGTGGGAAACGTTCATTCATAAAGTGGGAATCGGTATTTCATAAAGTAGGAAACGTTAATTCATAAAGTGGGAATTGTTAATTTATAAAGTAAAAAAAAAAGTAAAGAGCCCCATCACGCCTAGTGGCGTATAGGGAATATGGTGTTAGTGACCATAATTTTTACAGACCTTCGGCATACGATTTGTTTGGGTAAATGTGGTCGGTATTACGCCCGTGCTGCTTTACTTTCCCAGAAAAAAATCCGGTACCCATTTAAGGCTGGGTGAACACAGAAGCCGGCCTCTTGTCATTTGTAGTCTAGTACACTAACCACTGGGCTATCGCGGCACCCAAATTCATAAAGTGGGAAACATTAATTCATAAAGTGGGAAACATTAATTCATAAAGTGGGAAACATTAATTCATAAAGTGGGAAACATTAATTCATAAAGTGGGATTTGTTAATTCATAAAGTGGGAAACATTAATTCATAAAGTTGAGCCAACGATCGAAGTGCCTCAAGTTTTCACATCTAGCACTCTATATATACCGCAATGTACCTAGGGTATTTTAGACAAATTAATACTTATATAAATATACAAGAAAGTAAACAACACAGCAATGTGCATAATTGTAACAACGAACTGTATATGTGCACCTATACATACATACTCAAATAGACACACAATTGTTATATTATATTATATATATATATATATATATATATATATATATATATATATATATATATCATCATCATCATCGAGTGCCCTCTCCGCATCGAAGGTTGGCGACCATGGAGCGCCATTCCACTCTGTCTCTTGCTTTGATGGTGCAGATTGCTATAGGCTGACTTGTCCATCTTTTGATGTTACTCGTCCATATTAGTCTTGATCTGCCTCTGCCTCTTTTACATTGCATTTTCCCTTCTAATATTACTTTTATTAGACTGTTGTGTCTTTTAACATGACCAAAAAATTTCATTTGTCTTGCTCTAATTGTGTTTAGTAATTCTTTTTTTCATTTTTAGTTATTTTAAAACTTCTTCGTTTGTTTTCTTTTCTTTCCATCCAATTCTACCTATTCTTCTGTAAATCATCATTTCAAAGGCTTCAATTTTCTGTTCTGTTTTCTGGTCTCATGTCCATGTTTCTGCACCATACAGGACTATTGAGAAGATGTAACATTTTGCTATTCTTAGTTTCCGCCCTGGTGTTATTTGTTTATAGTATATTTTTCACGGCATTGAAATTATTGATTATACATAGATATATGCCAATATAAAGAGGCCAACACAAAATGGGAGCTCCTAAGAAACATCAGAAAAAAACAGAAACAATCAACATCTTTTGGACACATCACGAGAAGAGTAAAGTTGGAATACTGTGTTACAACTGGCAAAACACAAGAAAGAGAGATCACGGACGACAAAAAGAGAAAATACTAGATAGCTTGGTGTCATGGGATGGAAAACAGTCATACAACATAATTCATACGATGCACGGTGGATAATTGATTATGGAAGGACATGATCGCCTACTCCAACCGGTTTGGCAGATGATGATGATGTATAACTTATGGATTGAATGAGCGTTTATCGATTTTTTTTTTTAAATTGCATCTTAAAACATAGTTGTTTTTATTTTTTATTTCAAACTATGTAGCTGTTGTTTGTCTTTCGATGTGGAACTAGTAGTTATCACATGTTGATAACGTTAACTATTAACTGAAATGTATTTTCCTAATTTGTTGACGTGACCTCATTTCTATCTGGTTTATTCCCTTTCAGGATGAGAAGAACCAGATTATGACCACAAACGTGTGGCTCCGCCAGGTGAGCTCACCATGTTATAGACCCTTGTCAGGTTGAATCATTCACTTGTTTCTGTTCACATTTTATCGGTTTTTAATTGTAAAACCTTAAAAAGAAAGTAGAGAAGTGAAGTGAAACTAATGTTACGTTAACCACTTGTTTGTTGATATATTTATTATCTTCTCTAAATTACATTTCAGCTAAATATGTTTTGTTTTATATTTTCATTGATACATTTACAGTCAGCCACAGTTACAAAATACAAAATGGACAAATTATTAGTTTTGTTGTATAAGAGAATAAAAGTGAACCTCTTCAGAGAATGTTGAAAGCTTCTTTATAGGGAAGAAATAGTGAACACTTTCCAGCCAGACAAACATCATCATCACTATCAAGTATCATGCCAGCTGGCGTAGGTGAATCAATTCAGAGGTAGAGGTATGTTTACAGCACTCGGAAAAAATTACAATCAACAACAGAAAAAAAAACAACAAATTACAATATATGGACCGAAGCAGGATCGAAACGGTACTCAGTGACACAGCGCCTTGCCATGAAAAATCAAACGCTAGGGAACGCTGCCACTCAGCTAACTACAAGTGCTGTAAACATACCTCTTCCTCAGAATTGATTTGCTGATTATCGCCTCGGAAGTTTCCCTCTATAATAATATTCATTTATTATTATTTGTCTCCTGGCGTAGGTGATCATGTCTCTCCATAACTATCGATCTCGACAGTTATTTATCAATTCTGTTGTTGACCTTCTGCCAAGCCATTCTCTTAAGTTGTCTGGTATCTTTTATCTTTGCTTCCCTCTATCTCTTCGTCCCTCAATTTTCCCAGTTGTTACAATATACTCCAGTTGTTCTCTTCTCATTACATGGACAAAAAATGATGATTGTTTCTCCCTAATATTGGAAATTAGCTCTCTTTTTGCTTTGACGTCTTTCAGAACTTTTTAATTACTCTTATTATCCGTCCATGATATTCTCAATATTCTTCTGTCAACCCACTTTCCTACAGCCAGTAGTGATTTTCTTGTCTGTTGTCCTATTATGCATGATTCACATCCATATGTTAAGACTGCCTCTACATAACATTTAAGAACTTTTTTCTTGTTTCTATTGTCAAGAATTGGTTGGACGGTATCTTCCTCAAACAAACAGAAAGACCAAAAGAAAAAGTTAAGAAGAGCTAAGCATACTTTCTTTCATAGTCAAGGAAAACAAATTATTACGTTGATATATTTAGAAATGATTCCTACATATTTACTAGTATTTTTTTATAATGCTGATTCAATATTTTGAAATGTGGTCGTCACGTTTATTGTTAGGCAGGAATCATGTGTCCAACGTAAGCATGAATAAAAGAGCACCTTCTACGCGACACCCATGTGTACCACGTCTTGAGATTAAATCAATGCAGGATTTCTCTCTCTTTCTCTCTCTCTCTCTCTCTCTCTCTCTCTCTCTCTCTCTGCGTTCAGGACTCAATCAGAGTGAGGATTCCAGACTCTCATATGAAGTCAGCTGTCAGGCTAAGTGTGTTGATCGCCCCCACAGACAGAACATCACAATTAGAGTCTGTCAGATCCACTCTGACTGAACACCCGTTAATACGTTGCACTGTGTTCTGCGCCAGTGGCCCATGCATCCGATTTCAGCCATCATTTTATTCGGGTTTGCTTTCCCTAGCCTTTGATTGTCCCCAATCTTCCTGCAAGGCAGCAGATTGTCTTTTCTGTAGGGGGATTCTGCCCTTAGATGGTAGGCCATCCCAGGTTTACGAGCACCATCTGCCCGAGTCACTAGAGATGACTAACACAGACATGCACACACAAAGATGTGAGATGTGACTAACACAGACATGCACACACAAAGATATGAGATGTGACTAACACAGACATGCACACACAAAGATATGAGATGTGACTAACACAGACATGCACACACAAAGATATGAGATGTGACTAACACAGACATGCACACACAAAGATGTGAGATGTGACTAACACAGACATGCACACACAAAGATATGAGATGTGACTAACACAGACATGCACACACAAAGATATGAGATGTGACTAACACAGACATGCACACACACAAATATGAGATGTGACTAACACAGACATGCACACACAAAGATATGAGATGTGACTAACACAGACATGCACACACAAAGATATGAGATGTGACTAACACAGACATGCACACACAAAGATGTGAGATGTGACTAACACAGACATGCACACACAAAGATATGAGATGTGACTAATACAGACATGCACACACAAAGATATGAGATGTGACTAACACAGACATGCACACACAAAGATATGAGATGTGACTAATACAGACATGAACACAGCGATACATATTCATTAAAACTAAAATTCAGATCATGAACTAAGACATTCATTGAGGTGTAATACTGTCTATTGCAATAATAATATACAATATAGAGATTATATACGTTACAAAAGCCAAAAAAATTATTAATAATAAGGAACAGTCTTAAGTGTTAATAAAATAGAGAAACAAATAGGGCAGAAATGAAGTTCTTAGCTAAAGACAAGGAACATTTAGACTCGAGGAAAACCTGCAATGGAACCAGTGACAGTCTATGATGGAGTGAAAGCCAGATTTGAGGTGAACTTGATGTAGCAAGTCTAAAAGCATTCGAACCCATGTTTTATCCCAAGAACCAAGTTTGCAACTCTCGGAAAATACGATCTGCTCCCAGGGGAAATTAGTGAACATTGTACAAACCGATGACGTCACTGATTCACTATATGCCTAGTTGCACGTCACAGCCAGGTGTCCCGTCTCCTCAAGCTTCCCACCTCTCATGCACCCCCCTTCAAAGTTCTATATTTCTCATGCACCCCATCTTCTCAAGCTCCTTATCTCTCAGGTGCCCCATTCACTCAAGTTCCCTAAAAATCAGGCGCCCCATCATCTCAAGTTCCCTGAGGCGCTTCATCGTCTTGAGATCCCTATCATTCTCTTATTATTATTGATACTCTCAATTTTCCCAATGTCTCATTCGTCTCATTACCTTATTTTTCCTATTTTTATAGGCTACCAATACTTTCTAACGCACTCCTAGAACGCCCTATCAGCTCAAGTTCCCATACTTTCTAATTCCTCACCCCCCTCAGACGCCCTATCATCTCAAGTTCCCATACTTTCTAATTCCTCACCCCCTCAGACGCCCTATCATCTCAAGTTCCCATACATTCTAATTCCTCACCCCGTCAGACGCCCTATCATCTCAAGTTCCCATACTTTCTAATTCCTCACCCCGTCAGACGTCCTATCATCTCAAGTTCCCATACTTTCTAATTCATCACCCCGTCAGACGCCCTATCATCTCAAGTTCCCATACTTTCTAATTCCTCACCCCGTCAGACGTCCTATCATCTCAAGTTCCCATACTTTCTAATTCCTCACCCCGTCAGACGCCCTATCATATCAAGTCCCCATACTTTCTAATTCCCTACCCCGTCAGACGTCCTATCATCTCAAGTTCCCATATTTTCTAATTCCTCACCCCGTCAGACGCCCTATTATCTCAAGTTCCATATTTTCTAATTCCTCACCCCGTCAGACGCCCTATTATCTCTAAGTTCCCATATCTTCTAATTCCTCACCCCGTCAAATGCCCTATCTACTCAAGTTCCCATATTTTCTAATTCCTCACCCCGTCAGACGCCCTATCATCTCAAGTTCCCATACTTTCTAATTCCTACCCCGTCAGACGCCCTATCATCTCAAGTTCCCATATTTTCTAATTTCTCACCCCGTCAGACGCCCTATCATCTCAAGTTCCCATACTTTCTAATTCCCTACCCCGTCAGACGCCCTATCATCTCAAGTTCCCATACTTTCTAATTCCTACCCCGTCAGACGCCCTATCATCTCAAGTTCCCATATTTTCTAATTCCTCACCCCGTCAGACGCCCTATCATCTCAAGTTCCCATATTTTCTAATTCCTCACCCCGTCAGACGCCCTATCATCTCAAGTTCCCATACTTTCTAATTCCCTACCCGTCAGACGCCCTATCATCTCAAGTTCCCATATTTTCTAATTCCTCACCCCGTCAGACGCCCTATCATCTCAAGTTCCCATATTTTCTAATTCCTCACCCCGTCAGACGCCCTATCATCTCAAGTTCCCATATTTTCTAATTCCTCACCCCGTCAGACGTCTTATTATCTCAAGTTCCCCAAGTCCTTCCCCACCACTTTGATTTAATGAACTAACACAAAACGTGTATGAGCAACATCAGCAACTTTACCAACTACTAACAGAAGCAAGTAACAGCAAGAGATTAACACAAAACGTGTACATCAGCAACTTTACCACTACTAACAGAAGCAAGTAACAGCAAGAGATTAACACAAAACGTGTATGAGCAACATCAGCAACTTTACCAACTACTAACAGACTAACAGAAGCATGTAACAGCAAGAGATTAACACAAAACGTGTACATCAGCAACTTTACCAACTACTAACAGAAGGAAGTAACAGCAAGAGATTAACACAAAACGTGTATGAGCAACATCAGCAACTTTACCAACTATTAACAGAAGCAAGTAACAGCAAGAGATTAACACAAAACGTGTATGAGCAACATCAGCAACTTTACCAACTACTAACAGAAGCATGTAACAGCAAGAGATTAACACAAAACCAACAAACCCTTCATAAAATCATATCCTGTCCATGTTTATTTCTTCTTGTATTTCTATTTCTGCCTTACCATGACCTATCCTCGATATCACCACCCGCCCTTAAATGGGCGTTAATTAGACGTTGATGCGTTGTTCTGCGATTATACAAGAAGCTGCGATTCTGACTTTTCGACCCAAAATATTCAACTAGGGCACGGTATTATTTTGGTAACAGCTTGCCTTCCTTTTCAATCCCCGCTTAGTAGAAAATACTAATGAGTTTGTTACAAACACCAACATGAAGGAGATGGAGCAGACTTGGAATCTGTATTTGATCGTTGATCCTGACGTGTGACGTCAATTGTGAGCCTCTCACTCGTTCAGTGGAAGAGATCAATCACTTTATCTATCTTGGAAGTCACATTGATTGGGAAGGGGATACACGTAAAGAAATTAGAATCAGAATTGCTAAAGCGACAATGTTCTTCAAACGCCTTTAGCAGATGTAGAGATCAAAACTCATCAACACAAAAACAAAACTAAGACTTTTCGAATCAATAAACTATCAACCCTTACTTAATGGGCGTGTAGAAACTTAGTGGGCATGTAAGAACTTAGTGGGCATGTAAGAACTTAGTGGGCATGTAAGAACTTAGTGGGCATGTAAGTACTTAGTGGGCGTGTAAGAACTTAGTGGGCGTGTAAGAACTTAGTGGGCGTGTAAGTACTTAGTGGGCGTGTAAGAACTTAGTGGGCATGTAAGAACTTAGTGGGCATGTAAGAACTTAGTGGGCATGTAAGAACTTAGTGGGCATGTAAGAACTTAGTGGGCATGTAAGAACTTAGTGGGCATGTAAGAACTTAGTGGGCATGTAAGAACTTAGTGGGCATGTAAGAACTTAGTGGGCATGTAAGAACTTAGTGGGCATGTAAGAACTTAGTGGGCATGTAAGAACTTAGTGGGCATGTAAGAACTTAGTGGGCGTGTAAGTACTTAGTGGGCGTGTAAGAACTTAGTGGGCATGTAAGAACTTAGTGGGCATGTAAGAACTTAGTGGGCATGTAAGAACTTAGTGGGCATGTAAGAACTTAGTGGGCGTGTAAGAACTTAGTGGGCATGTAAGAACTTAGTGGGCATGTAAGAACTTAGTGGGCGTGTAAGAACTTAGTGGGCATGTAAGTACTTAGTGGGCATGTAAGTACTTAGTGTGCATGTAAGAACTTAGTGGGCATGTAAGAACTTAGTGGGCATGTAAGTACTTAGTGGGCATGTAAGAACTTAGTGGGCATGTAAGAACTTAGTGGGCATGTAAGAACGTAGTGGGCATGTAAGAACTTAGTGGGCATGTAAGAACGTAGTGGGCATGTAAGAACTTAGTGGGCATGTAAGAACTTAGTGGGCATGTAAGAACTTAGTGGGCATGTAAGAACGTAGTGGGCATGTAAGAACGTAGTGGGCATGTAAGAACTTAGTGGGCATGTAAGAACTTAGTGGGCATGTAAGAACGTAGTGGGCATGTAAGAACTTAGTGGGCATGTAAGAACTTAGTGGGCATGTAAGAACGTAGTGGGCATGTAAGAACTTAGTGGGCATGTAAGTACTTAGTGGGCATGTAAGAACTTAGTGGGCATGTAAGAATTAGTGGGCATGTAAGAACTTAGTGGGCATGTAAGAACTTAGTGGGCATGTAAGAACGTAGTGGGCATGTAAGAATTTAGTGGGCATGTAAGAACGTAGTGGACTTGTAAGAACTTAGTGGGCATGTAAGTACTTAGTGTGCATGTAAGAACTTAGTGGGCATGTAAGAACTTAGTGGGCATGTAAGAACTTAGTGGGCATGTAAGAACGTAGTGGGCATGTAAGAACGTAGTGGGCATGTAAGAACGTAGTGGGCATGTAAGTACTTAGTGGGCATGTAAGTACTTAGTGGGCATGTAAGAACTTTGTGGGCATGTAAGTACTTAGTGGGCATGTAAGAACTTAGTGGGCGTGTAAGTACTTAGTGGGCATGTAAGAACTTAGTGGGCGTGTAAGTACTTAGTGGGCATGTAAGAACTTTGTGGGCATGTAAGTACTTAGTGGGCATGTAAGAACTTTGTGGGCATGTAAGAACTTTGTGGGCATGTAAGTACTTAGTGGGCATGTAAGAACTTTGTGGGCATGTAAGAACTTAGTGGGCATGTAAGAACTTAGTGGGCATGTAAGAACTTAGTGGGCATGTAAGAACTTAGTGGGCATGTAAGTACTTAGTGGGCATGTAAGTACTTAGTGGGCATGTAAGAACTTAGTGGGCATGTAAGAACTTAGTGGGCATGTAAGAACTTAGTGGGCATGTAAGAACTTAGTGGGCATGTAAGAACTTAGTGGGCATGTAAGAACTTAGTGGGCATGTAAGTACTTAGTGGGCATGTAAGTACTTAGTGGGCATGCAAGAACGTAGTGGGCGTGTAAGAACTTAGTGGGCATGTAAGAACTTAATGGGCGTGTAAGAACTTAGTGGGCATGTAAGAACTTAGTGGGCGTGTAAGAACTTAGTGGGCATGTAAGAACTTAATGGGCGTGTAAGAACTTAGTGGGCATGTAAGAACTTAGTGGGCGTGTAAGAACTTAATGGGCGTGTAAGAACTTAGTGGCCATGTAAGAAATTAGTGGGCATGTAAGTACTTAGTGGGCATGTAAGAACGTAGTGGGCATGTAAGAACTTAGTGGGCATGTAAGAACTTAGTGGGCATGTAAGAACTTAGTGGGCATGTAAGAACGTAGTGGGCATGTAAGAACGTAGTGGGCATGTAAGAACTTAGTGGGCATGTAAGAACTTAGTGGGCATGTAAGAACGTAGTGGGCATGTAAGAATTTAGTGGGCATGTAAGAACGTAGTGGACTTGTAAGAACTTAGTGGGCATGTAAGTACTTAGTGTGCATGTAAGAACTTAGTGGGCATGTAAGAACTTAGTGGGCATGTAAGAACTTAGTGGGCATGTAAGAACGTAGTGGGCATGTAAGAACGTAGTGGGCATGTAAGAACGTAGTGGGCATGTAAGAACTTAGTGGGCATGTAAGAACGTAGTGGGCATGTAAGAACTTAATGGGCGTGTAGAAACTTAGTGGGCATGTAAGAACATAATGGGCGTGTAGAAACTTAGTGGGCATGTAAGAACTTAGTGGGCATGTAAGAACTTAATGGGCATGTAAGAACTTAGTGGGCATGTAAGAACTTAGTGGGCATGTAAGAACGTAGTGGGCATGTAAGAACTTAGTGGGCATGTAAGAACTTAGTGGGCATGTAAGAACTTAGTGGGCATGTAAGAACTTAGTGGGCATGTAAGAACTTAGTGGGCATGTAAGAACTTAGTGGGCATGCAAGAACGTAGTGGGCATGTAAGAACTTAGTGGGCATGTAAGAACGTAGTGGGCATGTAAGAACTTAGTGGGCATGTAAGAACTTAGTGGGCATGTTAGTACTTAGTGGGCATGTAAGAACTTAGTGTGCATGTAAGAACTTAGTGGGCATGTAAGAACGTAGTGGGCATGTAAGAACTTAGTGGGCATGTAAGAACTTAGTGGGCGTGTAAGAACTTAGTGGGCGTGTAAGAACTTAGTGGGCATGTAAGAACTTTGTGGGCATGTAAGAACGTAGTGGGCATGTAAGAACGTAGTGGGCATGTAAGAACCTAGTGGGCATGTAAGAACTTAATGGGCGTGTATAAACTTAGTGGGCATGTAAGAACATAATGGGCGTGTAGAAACTTAGTGGGCATGCAAGAACATAATGGGCGTGTAGAAACTTAGTGGGCATGTAAGAACTTAGTGGGCATGTAAGAACGTAGTGGGCATGTAAGAACGTAGTGGGCATGTAAGAACGTAGTGGGCATGTAAGAACTTAGTGGGCATGTAAGAACGTAGTGGGCATGTAAGAACTTAATGGGCGTGTAGAAACTTAGTGGGCATGTAAGAACATAATGGGCGTGTAGAAACTTAGTGGGCATATAAGAATGTAGTGGGCATGTAAGAACTTAATGGGCATGTAAGAACTTAGTGGGCATGTAAGAACGTAGTGGGCATGTAAGAACTTAATGGGCGTGTAGAAACTTAGTGGGCATGTAAGAACTTAGTGGGCATATAAGAACTTAGTGGGCATGTAAGAACTTAATGGGCATGTAAGAACTTAGTGGGCATGTAAGAACTTAGTGGGCATGTAAGAACTTAATGGGCGTGTAGAAACTTAGTGGGCATGTAAGAACTTAGTGGGCATGTAAGAACTTAGTGGGCATGTAAGAACTTAATGGGCATGTAAGAACTTAGTGGGCATGTAAGAACTTAGTGGGCATGTAAGAACTTAATGGGCGTGTAGAAACTTAGTGGGCATGTAAGAACTTAATGGGCGTGTAGAAACTTAGTGTGCATGTAAGAACTTAGTGGGCATGTAAGAACGTAGTGGGCATGTAAGAACGTAGTGGGCATGTAAGAACTTAATGGGCGTGTAGAAACTTAGTGGGCATGTAAGAAGACTAATCAACCAACACAGAATTGGAGTCGTCAGTCTCTGGACACTGCAAGACGTGCTGAGGAGGGGATCTGAACACCTATGGACATGTTCGGAGTGCAATGATGATGACCCGTAAATAACTCAATAACTCAATACAGGCTAGAGCATAATTTGTATTGTACACATTAATTATATGTAATCAATTTACACTTTAATTTAAATTTTACTTGTTGCTGAACATTTGTCCATTTTCAAAAGTCTGTGTTTTAAAGAAATCACTGAATATTGTGCATGAAGCACATGACGCAGATTTCTGTTAGCAAAAAAAAAAATTGAAAGCCTTTTTACTTGCCGCGCGTGCTGTCACATCCCAGGTTTTAAAAAGAAAACCGTAAAGAGCACGTTTTACAAGAACAACATTAATCACCGTAATCCGGTCCTGGGAGACTACTTCTGAAAAGAGCATAAATATTTTCTCACATTTAAAATGTTGATGCTGCCACCGAAGCTTCTATCTGGGTCTCAACAAAGGAGATAACATGAACATTACAAATCGTTAGAAATAATACATAATTGCAATCTGTGTTGATGGCAGCTGGCGTGTAAGGAGCACAATATGAGAGCATATGAGAGCATTTGCTATATATTTCATGTGTGTGGAGAGACATCAATGAGGGTCACATGCTATATATTTCATGTGTGTGGAGAGACATCAATGAGGGTCACATGCTATATATTTTATGTGTGTGGAGAGACATCAATGAGGGTCACATGCTATATATTTCATGTGTGTGGAGAGACATCAATGAGGGTCACATGCTATATATTTTATGTGTGTGGAGAGACATCAATGAGGGTCACATGTTATATATTTTATGTGTGTGGAGAGACATCAATGAGGGTCACATGTTATATATTTTATGTGTGTGGAGAGACATCAATGAGGGTCACATGCTATATATTTTATGTATGTGGAGAGACATCAATGAGGGTCACATGCTATATATTTTATGTATGTGGAGAGACATCAATGAGGGTCACATGCTATATATTTTATGTATGTGGAGAGACATCAATGAGGGTCTCTTGCTATATATTTTATGTATGTGGAGAGACATCAATGAGGGTCACATGCTACATATTTCATGTGTGTGGAGGGTCACATGCTACATATTTCATGTGTGTGGAGGGTCACATGCTACATATTTCATGTGCGTGGAGAAACATCAATGAGGGTCACATGCTATATATTTCATGTGCGTGGAGAAACATCAATGAGGGTCACATGCTACATAATTCATGTGTGTGGAGAGACATCAATGAGGGTAACATGCTACATAATTCATGTGTGTGGAGAGACATTAATAAGGGTCACATGCTACATAATTCATGTGTGTGGAGGGTCACATGCTACATATTTCATGTGTGTGGAGAAACATCAATGAGGGTCACATGCTACATAATTCATGTGTGTAGAGAGACATTAACAAGGGTCACATGCTACATAATTCATGTGTGTGGAGAGACATCAATGAGGGTCACATGCTACATATTTCATGTGTGTGGAGAGACATTAATAAGGGTCACATATTACATAGTTCATGTGTGTGGAGAGACATCAATGAGGGTCACATGCTACATATTTCATGTGTGTGGAGAGACATTAATAAGGGTCACATGTTACATAGTTCATGTATGTGGAGAGACATCAAAATGAGGGTCACATGCTACTAATGCATGTGTGTGAAGATACATTAATTAGTGTAACATGCTACATATTTCATGTTTGTGGAGAGACATCAATGAGGGTCACATGCTACATATTTCATGTGTGTGGAGAGACATCAATGAGGGTCACATGCTGCATATTTCATGTTTGTGGAGAGACATCAATGAGGGTCACATGCTACATTTTATATGTGTGTGGAGAGACATTAATGAGGGTCACATGCTACATATTATATGTGTGTGGAGAGACATTAATGAGGGTCACATGCTACATATTTCATATTTGTGGAGAGACATCAATGAGGGTTACATGCTACATATTATATGTGTGTGGAGAGACATTAATGAGGGTCACATGCTACATATTTCATGTGTGTGGAGAGACAATAAGGGTCACATGCTACATAATTCATGTATGTGGAGAGACATTAATAAGGGTCACATGTTACATAGTTTATGTATGTGGAGAGACATTAATAAGGGTCACATACTACATAGTTCATGTGTGTAGAGAGACATTAATAAGGGTCACATGTTACATAGTTCATGTGTGTGGAGAAACATCAATGAGGGTCACATGCTACATAATTCATGTGTGTGGAGAGACATTAATAAGGGTCACGTGCTACATAATTCATGTATGTGGAGAGACATTAATAAGGGTCACATGTTACATAGTTCATGTATGTGGAGAGACATTAATAAGGGTCACATGCTACATAGTTCATGTGTGTGGAGAGACATTAATAAGGGTCACAAATTACATAGTTCATGTATGTGGAGAGACATTAATAAGGGTGACATGCTACATAGTTCATGTGTGTGGAGAGACATTAATAAGGGTCACATGTTACATAGTTCATGTGTGTGGAGAGACATTAATAAGGGTCACATATTACATAGTTCATGTATGTGGAGAGACATTAAAAAAGGTCACATGCTACATAGTTCATGTGTGTGGAGAGACATTAATAAGGATCACATGTTACATAGTTCATGTATGTGGAGAGACATTAATAAGGGTCACATGCTACTAATGCATGTGTGTGAAGATACATTAATAAGTGTCACATGCTACATATTTCATGTTTGTGGAAAGATATTAATGAAGGTCACATGCTACATATTTCCTGTATAATGAGGGCCATATGCTACATATTTCATGTATGTGGAAGGACATTAATGAGGATCATATGTTACATATTTGATGTTGGTGGTGAGACATCAATGAGGGTTATATGCTACATATTGCATGTGTGTGGTGAGGCATCAATTAGAGCCACATACTACTTGACACAATTCTAAAAAGGCAACTAAACTTTTCTGGACATGTGAAGAGACAATACCATTCTAGAAGTCGTCTTGGAAGGGAAAGTACAAGGTAGCGGAGGCAGAGGCAGACCAAGACTAAAGTGGACTGATAATATCAAAAGGTGGACAGGTGAACCTGTAACAACATGTGCCATCAAGACAAGAGACAGATTAAAATGCCGTGCTACGGTAGCCAACCTTCGATGTGAAGACAGTACCCAATGAATGAATGATGAAGTAGACCACTATGTAATCGCTTGCTGCTAGAGCAAGTTCAGAAAATACGATGTTGAGAAAACTATGTGCAGTTAAAAAGAATAATGGGGATGTTCTCAAAAAGTCCTAAGCGAAAGGAAAGCTATTTTACAACGTCTGAGATAAGCGGTCACAATTTGTTGGCCATGTAATTAGAAGGGAAAAGTTGGAATCTGTTGTGAGAAGTGGACAAATTGTGGGGGAAAATGAAACCGATGAAACAGAGAAAAATGATATAATACAGTTTAAGAGAATGCTTTGGTAACAAGCCAATAAGAGCTGATAAGCAGTTGTAGGGATAAAAGTTGTGGAGAGACATGATCACCTACGCCAGCAGGCATATTACTTAATGATGGTAATGATGAGGTTGGGAGTAGTTTGATGAGGGTAAGTGAAGTCACCTGAAGTGTCTGCTACATTGAGGGCAAGGTTCAGGTAAGTGTTGATCAGTCGAAGAGGAATGCCGTACCCAAACACTTGACTTCTAACTCTAGACAAGAGACGTCTCATCATATGAGAAGGTTGCATCCTGGACTAACGGTGGGGAGTTGTACTTTAGTGTGATTGTGTAGACGGAATGTAAGATTCATCTTTTCATTAACTAACGGTGGGGAGCTGTACTTTAGTGTGATTGTGTAGACGGAATGTAAGATTCATCTTTTCATTAACTAACGGTGGGGAGCTGTACTTTAGTGTGATTGTGTAGACGGAATGTAAGATTCATCTTTTCATTAACTAACGGTGGGGAGCTGTACTTTAGTGTGATTGTGTAGACGGAATGTAAGATTCAGATTTTCATTGACTAACGGTGGGGAGTTGTACTTTAGTGTGATTGTGTAGACGGAATGTAAGATTCATCTTTTCATTAACTAACGGTGGGGAGCTGTACTTTAGTGTGATTGTGTAGACGGAATGTAAGATTCATCTTTTCATTAACTAACGGTGGGGAGCTGTACTTTAGTGTGATTGTGTAGACGGAATGTAAGATTCATCTTTTCATTAACTAACGGTGGGGAGCTGTACTTTAGTGTGATTGTGTAGACGGAATGTAAGATTCAGATTTTCATTGACTAACGGTGGGGAGTTGTACTTTAGTGTGATTGTGTAGACGGAATGTAAGATTCATCTTTTCATTAACTAACGGTGGGGAGCTGTACTTTAGTGTGATTGTGTAGACGGAATGTAAGATTCAGATTTTCATTAACTAACGGTGGGGAGTTGTACTTTAGTGTGATTGTGTAGACGGAATGTAAGATTCATCTTTTCATTAACTAACGGTGGGGAGCTGTACTTTAGTGTGATTGTGTAGACGGAATGTAAGATTCAGATTTTCATTGACTAACGGTGGGGAGCTGTACTTTAGTGTGATTGTGTAGACGGAATGTAAGATTCATCTTTTCATTAACTAACGGTGGGGAGCTGTACTTTAGTGCGATTGTGTAGACGGAATGTAAGATTCAGATTTTCATTGACTAACATTGTGGTGTTTGCTAATGTATTAACATTTGCAATATTATTTATGTTATACTTCCATTCAAATCTTGAAACGATAAATGAAAGGCATCCACTAAATTAAAAAAAAAAATGCGATTTTGGTAACATTTTGACATTTTGTTTTATTTCCGTGTGAATAACATCCTTATTTATCGGAGAACACGTTGAAATTTTCATTATTGTTATTTGAGTCTGTTTACGTGCTTATTTATTTTTAAAAATGTATTTCACTTGG
This sequence comes from Megaustenia siamemsis, assembly GCA_032433765.1. Classification (NCBI taxonomy): domain Eukaryota; kingdom Metazoa; phylum Mollusca; class Gastropoda; order Stylommatophora; family Ariophantidae; genus Megaustenia; species Megaustenia siamemsis. The sequence continues at coordinate 20,464,119 of JAVIAB010000092.1, read as the reverse complement.
GGTAGGGGATATTATTGTTTTTTTTTCCTTTGTATATTAATTATTAATACAATTTAAATCGTCATAATACAACGAACATCAACGTTAACTCAAAAGCCAATATTTTAAGAGAAAAAAATCCTTTACCCTTTGCCGAAGAATATAAGGTATTGATTGGTCAAAACTTTGTACTGAATCCAGTTTCAGCCAATCATACGCTTTGTTCCATCTGCGCGTCATAGTAACGCTAACACTCAATGGCGCTCGTTGCAAATTGATTCTTCGGTAACAGTGTGCTCGGAAAGTTACAAGTTTTCGGCTGGGATTTCATGGGGAAAAGGAAATTAGTTACAACTGATAGAAGGGGGAAAACGTAGATTTTGTGGAAATCAATATAGTAGTAGGCAAGAAAAGTGCCAACAAACTCAGGCAGTTTCAGAAGTCCCATTCGAGAGCAAAGTGAAGTAGATCTAGAAGGAAGTGTTTTGTGTGTCAAGTGAGTTAACAGATGTGAATGTTAACAAACCACTGTCTGCTTTTGGGAGAGAAGAATATACAAAGTGGTGATTTCAATGTGAGTTCAGCATAGGTTATGGGATTTCGTTTTTATTGATCTGTGACTTTTGATTGAATTTGTAAAGCAGTTATTATGACCATAATGCAAACGACCCATAGGTGCGAATGTTATAGAGAGCACATGTTCATTCGTTTCCAAAATAAACGTCCACTGTCAATACCAGCACACAATTCATTGTCCACTTCTAGGAAATGTGGTCAAGTATATGAAGTTAACAGGGGATACCCCATTGCACTGTTTGCAATTGGTAGAAAGTATACCCATTCTCACAAACTTTGGGGAAATATGAACATCCCTGGACATCAAACAGCTGGTTCTGCCATAATAAAAGAATTCAACAGATTGTTACAGCTGTAGCAAAACAAAGCGTTGTAAGAGTAGAGGACATTCTTACAAGAAAAGGTGACCATATAAATGTGTCATGTGATTGCAGAGAAGGGGCTCTCTAAGGAAAAAGTGTGTGGTAACTGTACTAACTGAGAATGAAATACATTCTAAAGTTATATATACACATGTTATGTCCAATTGTTGCATTACTTGTGCAAAACACAGGCTTATCATCGGAATATATATGCACAAATACATACATATATATATATATACAAAATAGGATCGGATTCCGCTGTAGTCCTATTTATCTAACTAACGACTTCTATTCTACTTTCGTCCTGTTATCTAACCAGTCGTACTATTATCTAACCAGTCGTCCTGTTATGTAACCAATTCGTTCTATTCTACAGTAGTCCCATTTATCAGACTAGCGAGTTCTATTTTACTCTCATTTGTTTTATCTAAACGGTGAGTTCGCTTACTATTGTTAAAGTTACGGAATCATTCCCTCCACGATTAGTGCAATGTCGTGTAAGTTATTTTTTAAAAAATCAGCTTGTTCGTGCTTTCAAAGTTCAAAGAGCAATTGTTCTGATTGCTACGACAAGTGACTCAAGTGTCTTCTCTCTTCAAGCGACTCACAATTCCCCACACAATCCTCTTTATGAATGAGAACTGTCGCACTTAGTGCGTTCCGCATCTTCTGTCCAAGAAGGTGGAGTTTGAATGTTCTTTTTGTTATAGCGTTACTAATATGATCCAGTTATTCTTACTAATTTATTATTTTAGTAAAATCTTATTAAATTCTGAGTAATTAATTATCGTTTAATTGAACGAGACTAACAGTATCTAGCATGACGGCAACATCGGTCATGACTTTGTGTACTTCTATTTTAAAGTAGATAGCAAAACTGAAATGTTTAAAATTGTGGACTCAGACAGCTAGCGATATATAGAATTTAGGGGCCATTCGCGGTGTTTGGTTCAGCAGAATTAAGAAGGAGCAATGTCTGAAATGAGAGCTGTGATATCAATCTAAATGAGCTATCGAGTGTTAGTGATGTCTTCATTCATACAGGAATGGACAGATCGTAAACTCACATGGAAGGCTTCCGAGTACGGAGGTGTTGATCATCTCTACGTGCCGTCCCAGCACATTTGGGTGCCAGACATCGTCTTGTATAATAAGTAAGTTATACATCCTCGGCGACTGCAGCTCCAGGAATTTATAAACATGCTATATTTGTGTTTGATCACACCCGATGTTGTCAATCCTGGTACAGTGGAAATTAACTGCTTCGCTGTTTATTTATTTTATAAATGTTGAATTTATCTTTTCATTCACAATATATAAAATATCAATAGATAAAAAAAGAACACTTTTTTAAAAATTTACCGACTTTGTATAATCTGTTCTCCAATGACGTAGAAATCAAAATCATTGAGAGATAAAAGATGAATTAATGTAAACGAAATATAAAAAGAAAATACATGTAAATTAATAACACATCTTAGAGATGTTTAATGACGTTTTACTGACTACAAGATAAATAAATAATGACCGAATGAGTGGCAGTATTATAAACGTAAATATAAAACAAATACAGGGAATTAACATTTACTGAACACACCAACAGCGAAAAAAAATAAAACTAGCATGTGCGGCTGCAACTGAACGGTTACAATTGCGAATAGTTACCCATAGACACTAAAGAAGATATAGACATACCCATAGACACTAAAGAAGATATAGACATACTCATAGACACTCTTCCTTTCTGGGCAGTACTAATTATTGACATTTTTTGTTGTTTATTGTTTTTCTTTCCAAAACATGACAATATCTATGTTTGTTATCGTGCATTATCAATTGCTTGCAGCACATCATTAAGCCCCAGTTAACCACTTTGTTTCATCTAGAGCTAACCAACTAACCAGCCATCTGTAATTGCAATGCTCTGTTTAGATATTCCTGGCTCACTTGCCTATAAAAATAAAATAAAAACAGCCGTTAGTCTTTGCAGTTCGGGAGGAATTCAGCCCTGAAATAAAATACACTCAGTTGTTGGCAATAATGACTTTGTTTATTACAGTGTCTATTAAAATGTGTTCTTTATCTACGATTCTAACATTATAAATTGGTGTACGGTTTTTATGGGACAGCCTCACACTTCCAAACCTCGAGCCTCATTTTGAGCTCTCCACAATTAATTGCCTTGAGAATGTTTTTTTTGTAAAGACCTGAACGACAGACCCATTGTGTGTTGGAGATCAGAACAAAGACATGGACATTTTGTCCTCACGATGTCTGCTCTTGTCGAGTTGCCCAAAGGTCTTGAGTGCTTGCAAACATAACTTTTCTAGACAGTTTTAGTGAGGAATAAAACAAAACAAAACAAAAAACGAACACATCAAGTGCAATTCTTATGAAACAACGAACACATAAAGGGCAAATCATATTATAAAAAGAAGAGATAAACAGACAAACAAATGGATTTACGAAATATTATTCGAAGAGATGCAGGCACAGCTGCTTGTTTTAATCACAAAGTGGTATTTTAGTGTAATCCCAAAGTGTTGCGATATATTTGTGAGTGAAGATGTCCTGAGTAAACAACACTCCGCTTATTCTTGCGATGGATATTTTATTGAAGTGGTTCATATTTGCGACACCACACAGATAGATATAAGAGCTTCGTTCATTTATGTGCCATTGTTATCTTGGCTGAATAATGTTTATGATAAAAAATATTTCAAAATTGATAAGTTTGACCCACTCTAGAGTAAAATAATCATAATTTAACCTAAAATATTTGGCAAAATGTACGTTATAGCGTCTCTTATGATCAATCGTAATGTAAGTTATAGCGTCTCTTATGATCACTCGTAATGTAAGTTATAGCGTCTCTTATGATCACTCGTAATGTAATTTATAGCGTCTCTTATGATCACTCGTAATGTAAGTTATTGCGTCTCTTATGATCAATCGTAATGTAAGTTATAGCGTCCCTTATGATCAATCGTAATGTAAGTTATAGCGTCTCTTATGATCAATCGTAATGTAAGTTATAGCGTCTCTTATGATCAATCGTAATGTAAGTTATAGCGTATCTTATGATCAATCGTAATGTAAGTTATAGCGTCTCTTATGATCAATCGTAATGTAAGTTATAGCGTCCCTTATGATCAATCGTAATGTAAGTTATAGCGTCTCTTATGATCACTCGTAATGTAAGTTATTGCATCTCTTATGATCAATCGTAATGTAAGTTATAGCGTCCCTTATGATCAATCGTAATGTAAGTTATAGCGTCTCTTATGATCAATCGTAATGTAAGTTATAGCGTCTCTTATGATCAATCGTAATGTAAGTTATAGCGTCTCTTATGATCAATCGTAATGTAAGTTATAGCGTCTCTTATGATCAATCGTAATGTAAGCTATAGCGTCTCTTATGATCAATCGTAATGTAAGTTATAGCGTCCCGTATGATCAATCGTAATGTAAGTTATAGCGTCTCTTATGATCACTGGTAATGTAAGTTATTGCGTCTCTTATGATCAATCGTAATGTAAGTTATAGCGTCCCTTATGATCAATCGTAATGTAAGTTATAGCGTCCCTTATGATCAATCGTAATGTAAGTTATAGCGTCTCTTATGATCAATCGTAATGTAAGTTATAGCGTCTCTTATGATCAATCGTAATGTAAGTTATAGCGTCTCTTATGATCAATCGTAATGTAAGTTATAGCGTCTCTTATGATCAATCGTAATGTAAGTTATAGCGTCTCTTATGATCAATCGTAATGTAAGTTATAGCGTCTCTTATGATCAATCGTAATGTAAGTTATAGCGTCCCTTATGATCAATCGTAATGTAAGTTATAGCGTCTCTTATGATCACTCGTAATGTAAGTTATTGCGTCTCTTTTGATCAATCGTAATGTAAGTTATAGCGTCCCTTATGATCAATCGTAATGTAAGTTATAGCGTCTCTTATGATCAATCGTAATGTAAGTTATAGCGTCTCTTATGATCAATCGTAATGTAAGTTATAGCGTCTCTTATGATCAATCGTAATGTAAGTTATAGCGTCTCTTATGATCAATCGTAATGTAAGTAAAGTCAAGGTTTCCTCCACGTCTTGCTGGGCGTATGGTTCTATGACCACGACACATTTTGGGGTGATGGGGTCGGTAACACGACAGGCCGCCTTTGCTTCCCAGAAAAATCTCTGGTACCAATTTTTAGAGGCTGGGTGAACCCGGAGCCTTGTCAGTCCGAAAAAAAAATCCGCTAATTCTGGGAATCGAACCAGGACTTTTCTGGTCAGGAAGCGAGCAGACTAACCACTGAGCCACCGAGGCTTCTAATCGTAATGTACCAAAGCAGAATTATACTCTAGTCATGTTTTAGAGCTGAAAAAGTTAACAAGATTTGTAAAATATCAACACACAGATGAGAGGCTAACAGTTTCATAACGCGCGGACACATTCTTGAACATTTATTGTGGTCCCAGATCTTGAGTAATGAATCTACACGAATTACCCTTCACTGCATGTCTTTGCTGTTGTTTTAAGTATTTATTTTCCAAATGCTGTTTCAAATATTAGCGCTGCTTTTCTGTGTTACACGTTGTAACTGGCTGTTGAGCAACAAATATCATGATCTATGCTTCTGTGACACACTAAACTCAGGACAGACCTATTCTTTCCAATAGAATTAAAAGAAGAAGAAAGTTGATAGTTCACTTGTAAGTGGCATCCCCGTCGTTCCAATTTTACTGGCTTCTCACCGAATTCTCATTACTGTATCATAACATTCACCGCGCACGCTCTAAATAGAGCAGTCATAAATAACCTATTGTTATTGTTATGGAAGGCCCAGGTATCACTGCAAACGAATTAAAAGCCATAATTGCTCAACCGCCCGTGCCAATGGAATCATCCGAATTACTATCTCATCTCCCAAGCTAAGAAAGGTAGCTGTAGACCCCATCATAGCAGTCTCAGCACACGCCAAAAGACATAAGGCGAAACCGAGCAGAAAGTTAACATTGCCAACTGTTCCTTGTCATACGATATCATCATTCATCGTAAACAATCGTAATATCGAAACACAATCAAAACGGTCATGAATGTCGCCAAAAATAAACAGAACATCAACATAACTATAGAAGGCAGACAACTAAAACAAGTAGAGGAATTCAAATACCTAGGAAGCTTAATGACAAACGATATTCCCAAACAGCAGAGATAGAATCAAATGCAACAAAGCTTGTCAAATCATCGGACAGTTATCACCACTATTGTCCAACAAGGAAATAACTCTGGAGGCAAAACGAGCACTCTACAATACAATCTTCATCCCAACGTTGTGCTACCAATGCTAGACCTGGACCCTAGATGCAAGAACAATAAGAAAAATAACCTCTACAGAGATGAAATGTGTTAGACGAATGACAGTAAACAGTATGAGAGATAAGATCAGAAATGAAGAACTGAGAAAAAAGATAGAAATAGCCCCCGCCATAGAATATAAAAAGAAACAACAGATAAAATGGTTTGGCCACGTGACAAGGCAGAAAGAACAAAGCACAACGAGCCTTCAACAAACGTTGTGAGAACACCAGACCCAAGGGTCGACCACGAAATAGATGTGTCGATGGAATATTAGAAGCACTAGGAAACATAACAGCAGCAGAGGCGAACAGAAGAGCAAAATACCGCAAATTATATCTCCCCTCGACGCTGAAAGGCAGATGAGGAAGGAAAGAAGTAGAAGAGGAAGAAGAAGAAGGAGAAGAATCAAAACGGATGAAATACACAGCTCACGATGTGCACAGAACACTTAACTCAGCCTGGTGTATATCTTTCTGGTCAAGCTCTCAAGTTTCCATTATTGGTGTTTACAAAAACAGCCATGCTAAATCCCTCTGGAGTGACCTGAACAGTATAACAACTACAATATGAGTGTATTGATAAATAGTTGCAGACCTCTACAAAGTCAATGCCTTGGGAGCATATGTAATCATCATCAAGTACCATGCCTGCTGGCGTTGGTGATCATGTCTCCCCACAACTTTCGATCTTGACAGTTATTTATCATTTCTGTTGTTGACCTTCTGACAAGCCATTCTCTTAAGGTGTCTGGCATCTTTTATCTTTGCTTCCCTATATCTCTTTGTCAATTTTTCCAGTTGTATAATATATTCCAGCTGTTCCCTTCTCATTACATGGCAAAAAAGTGATGATTGTTTCTTTCAAATATTGTATATTAGCTCTCATTTTGCTTTGCGCTCTTTCAGAACGTTTTCATTACTTTTTTTAGCTGTCCATGGTATTCTCAACATCCTTCTGTAAAACTACATTTCTACAGTAATATAGTGCATATATAATACTAGAAATAAAATCACACGTGAAATATCAAACCAACTCATCATAACAACATCATCAGGCACCATGTCGACTAGCTTAGTTGGCCATGTCTCTCCACAACATTCTGGTTCTGCTGCTGCTTATTTCCTACTAGGCCATTCCCTTAAACTGCCTAGTACATTTTATCTCTAATTTTCTTCTATTCAGTATTTATTTCTGTATTTATTTCTGTATTTCCTTAAATTTGTCAGTTGCCATGTGTCCCTGGTGTACCGTTTGCTTACATATCAACGATGATGTCTGTTTGTTCCTGGTGTTGGTCATAGGTTTTCTTGCTTTCTGTTTATTTGTCTTGACTTATCTTAGGATGTCCTCTATTTAGCTGCCCTCATTTTACTGTAAAACCACACACAGGTTGTATAACCTTCGCAGATTGTTATTTTCTTGTCCTAATAATCCACAGCCATCTGTCAGGACTACTTCAACATAACGTTAAAGAATAGTTTCTATTACTTCTATTGTCAAAGATGAGCTGTGAAATATTTTTGCGAGTGTAGCCTTTCTTAAACATTTAACAGAGAGAGAGTTTGGGGGGGGGGGGAGAATGATTAATAATACGCTATAAAGACAGCAAGCCGATATAGCTAAATATGCTTTGAACTGGCAACACAAAGTAAAGAAGGTATTAGAAAAATGTGAACACTTGAAATTTGAAAAAAGATAAAGTAAAGAACAATCAAATGATCATCATCGAGTATCGAGCATGCTGGCGTAGGTGATCATGTCTCTCTACAACTTTCGATTTCGACAGTTATTTATCACATCTGTTGTTGACCTTCTGCCAAGCCATTCTCTTAAGCTGTCTCGTAATTTTTTTCTTTGCTTCCCTCTACCTCATCGTCCCTCAATTTTCCAGTTGTTACAATATATTCCAGTTGTTCTCTTCTCATTACATGGCCAACAAATGATGATTGTTTCTTCCTAATATTGGAAATTAGCTCTCTTTTTACTTTGGCCTCTTTCAGAACGTTTTCATTACTCTTCTTAGCTGTCCATGGTATTCTCAACATTCTTCTGTAAAACCACATTTCTACAGACTCCATTGATTTTCTTGTCTGTTGTCCTATTGTCCATGATTCACATCCATATGTTAAGACTGGCTCCACAGTCAATCAAATGATAGCAGAATAATATATGCCTACCCAAATTATGTAGGCGTCCGTGGTTTAGAGGTAGTCAACTCAGCTTCACAACCCCGAGGTCCGGGGAGTGTAGCGCGGATTTTATTTTATTTTTATTTGACTGCGGTCTAGCGTAGATTACCGTCCTCAGGATCGCACGTACCGCCAGGAGGTAACGACAAACTACTAACGTATAATGTCTTGACAATAACTTTGATCAAATGTAATTTCTTGTTTAATAGTATTATTGTATGTCTTATCTTCGTTACCTAACCTTGGAGTACGGGTAGATAAATTGAAGGCACGTCGTTCTTCCAGCCTGAGAACGCGCGTTCGAGACTCGATAGGAGAAAACAATTTTGTCTATCGGGAATGAAATAAAAACTCAGACCCGAAGACCTCGTGGCGATTGCACGTAATAAACAGCCTTTATTTTCCTGTACATCCACCCGGTACCGCAGTAATAGGATAATGCCTTAAAGAAAGTTGTATTTTCTTATTTAAATAGTTACCAGACATGTAATTTCAAATGAAAATAGTTGAGCCTAGACATTTTGAATATTGGTTATGGATATGGAAGGTCACGGTATTATTGCACAAAATTAAAATCCAGAATTGCTCAATCGTCCGTGTCAGTGGAATCATCCGAAATAATATTTCATGTCCCAAACAAAGAAAGGTAGCTGCAGTTCCCATTATAAAAGTCTCAGCACACGCCAAAAGACATAAGGCGAAACCCCACAGAAAGTGAACACAGCCATCTGTTCCCCGTCATACGATATCATCATTCATTGTAAGCAATCGGAATATCGAAATACGATCAAAACCGATGAAACGCACAGCTCACGGGGTGCACAGAACATTAAACTCAGTAGCGCCGGCAGCAAGTCGGACTTGGAATATGAGAAAACTGCAACAAGGAACACTTTTCAGCCACAGTCTTTAACAATTCCTGCCGCCTATCCGCCATATTGACTAGTATTCCCATTTTGAATATTAATTTAGTTCAGAGTAGGAGACAAACTGGATACTGCATCAAATGTAGCCCTGGTTAACACACACATCATGTATTTATTTAGTTCAGAGTAGCAGACAAACTGGATACTGCATCAAATGTAGCCCTGATTAACACACACATCATGTATTTATTTAGTTCAGAGTAGCAGACAAACTGGATACTGCATCAAATGTAGCCCTGATTAACATACACATCATGTATTTATTTAGTTCAGAGTAGCAGACAAACTGGATACTGCATCAAATGTAGCCCTGATTAACATACACATCATGTATTTATTTAGTTCAGAGTAGCAGACAAACTGGATACTGCATCAAATGTAGCCCTGATTAACATACACATCATGTATTTATTTAGTTCAGAGTAGCAGACAAACTGGATACTGCATCAAATGTAGCCCTGATTAACATACACATCATGTATTTATTTAGTTCAGACTAGTAGAAAATGACTAAAAAGCAAGAAATTATTCTAAATTTTCAGAAACTCATTTTCTATGTTGCGTTCACAACATAGAATCAGTGAAGTTGTATCAGTGAAGTCAAAATGTGCATTGTCTAGGTCTAGACTCCATGAAACTCATGCTGTGTTTACAATAGAATATCATGTTTCTACAACACTCGTGTGCATGTTATTCACAAAGGTTTTTTTTAAAATATTAGAAATGTTATTGCCATTCATTGATGTAATGAGTGTGTAACGTGTAGACTATCTTGCATGTTAGTTCTTTATTTCTGAAACGTGTAGCTAGTTGCATGTGCACGTTGTTGTTCAACAAGCCACCCAGAATTTGATATCAAGTAATGATAAATATCATCAGTTTAAAACTTGCTCGGCTGTCTCTTGCTGCGATAGGAGACAATACAAATGATCATCACAAATCCAGTTATTTTTATTTAAAATTGAAACTAATGTTCATTTGATATATAAATTGCATATAATCATAAGAAGTGATTTTTTAAATTAAATTCTTGTCTAATGTAGACCTTTGGAAATGCTATAGGCAATTAAAATGTGTAATTACTCCAATGATGACAGTACAACAACGCGTTTTGTAATTCACTTTGTGTAAAGTATTTGTGCGAGATAATCCAGTGTTAAAAGGTTAAATATATCTATTGTGATTACCTATTTATTCTTAAAGCTAATGTAATGTTTATACTTCTTCTGATTATTCTTGATCCCATAAACCCGGGGGTCGTTGGGCATTATTGACAGATTTCATCAACCTCCATGTATCGCTATCTTCAGTCATTCTTTTGGACTCTGCGCAGTTGGGACCTGGTCATTCTTTGATGTTATCTTCCCATCTCTTTCTCTGTCTACTACACCTTTCTCCTCCGTTCACATTTCCTTGCACAATGATCTTTGCCAGACCAGATGGATGAGATGTGTGAACAAGCCATCGCCATTAGAGTCTCTCCATAAAAATCAAAAGATCATCATATACCCCACTTGCAGGTAGCTTTTATTATGACCTACATTGTGGCTAGTACTTGGCAGGTATTTATTATCATATAGTCGATATGGTCACTAAAACACAGACTGCGATCAAACCTCAGGTGTTTCATCAACCTGTACCTGGTCACAACGTCAGCTCTCATTCGTACCACCTTATCAACCTGTCCCTGGTCACACTGTCAGCTCCCATTCGTACCACCTTATCAACCTGTCCCTGGTCACACTGTCAGCTCCCATTCGTACCACCAATGTCTCCGTGTTAATAATATGATTATTAAGAGAGAACAACGCCACTCAAGCCTTATTAAGATTAGCCAAGACACCTGATACTGCACACAAGTAAGAGATGCGAACGATTCGTTTTGCAATGTAGAGGCGATTACCCATTTGTCTCTTCCCTGTCGATATATCAGAATAATTTATGTGCCACAGGATATTACGACACACTGACGGTTCAGTAAAATATATGGGATGTCTTATGTGCTAAACATGACAGTCATCTTCATTAAACTACATGCTGAAGTGACAAAAATCGCCCTGTACTCAGCTTTACAACAGGAGAAAGTTTTATCATCCAAACAATAAGTCTCTCTCGTCTAGCAAGTGTATCAGGCTTCAGTACACATATATATTCTATAGATATAACACGTACATATATACGTATAGATATAACACAAACATATATAGATACGTATAGATATAACACATACATATATATAGATACGTACACATATAGATACGTATAGATATAACACAAACATATATAGATACGTATAGATATAATACATACACATATAGATACGTATAGATATAACGCAAACAGATGTAGACATCTGAAGATATTACACACAGAGATAAGGATATGTATAGATATAATACACACAGATCAAGATACGTATAAATATAACACATACAGATATAAATACCTCAAGAGGCAACTAATGCAGGTATATATATATATATATAGATTTAACACATACTGATAACAGATACCTATATAAATAAAACATACATATATAGATACGTATAGATGTGTTGCAGATATTTCGCACCCCGCCGAATGTCAGCCATATCTATACTATCAGTTAACTACTACAACATGTATATTATATCAGATGAGACCTCAACATCACCATCATGTCTCAACTACAGAACGATTGCTTTCTAAGACACAGAAAACAACATTTTACTCAATTTTACAGTTACAAATTTCCTTCTAAGATGACGTCACGATGCTGTTTGTCTTTATGATATATATTCAAAGTATCGAATGTGTCATGCTAGAACTGTATTCAATAATTCATTGATTCATTTTCCCCTCGAGTCGAAGACGGCACATAGGGCGGAAGTCATAGTTCTTCACGAGGGCGGAAGTCATAGTTCTTCACGACTGACAATCTGCTGCTAGTTCTTGTAGTTCTTTGTTGTTTCTTAGTCCCATGGTTGAGTCTTCCTTAGCAATTGTTCTGCGTAGCTATTCTCTAGATCCACCTTGTTTTCTTTTACCAGGTGGTTTCCACATGAATACCTGACGTGGAAATGTTTCTTCATTCATTCTTAGCTCGTGACCAATGCATTTCCAACACCATTTTCTTATAACTCTCACCACGATTCATAATAATTCTTCAGTCATTCTTAGCTCGTGACCAATGCATTTCCAACACCATTTTCTTATAACTCTCACCACGATTCAATAATAATTTCTTCATTTTCATTTACCTGACAACTTCATTATCTATTTCCACCCACCCACTTCTTCGCATTCTTCTGCAAATCCACATTTCTGTGGCTTCATTATTGAATCTCATTGTCTTATAAATAGTCCACTCTAAATATGTGTGACAGAGGTCGGTAGACAGGAGACTCACACTATGACACCGCCGCAGACAGTATGCAATAGTAATGTTCTTATCAATGCATGAGAACAATAAGCAATGTGGCCAGTGTGTGAAGTGGGTAAGCGAAGTGGCAGATGTTTGTCATGTCTCACTAGCACTGCGTCATCATTTGTTAGACGAATGTAACTTCATCTCCCTGATGTTTCCGTGAAGGAATGGCTTGATGTCAATCTCAGGTGGAATCCACAAGAGTACAACGGAATAAAGGAGATCTTGGTTCCGTCGCAAGAAATCTGGAGACCGGATATTGTTCTATACAACAAGTGAGTCTCAGCCTCAATTTGTGTCAAATTCTTTGTCAAGGGCAAGGGTTACTATAAATAGCGATGACGTAACTGTCTAATAATATCTGAAACTGTAAACAAATATTTAGAACTCTGAAGTGCGCGCGCTGTTTTCTGATTATCATTGACACGAAACATAGAGTTAGGAAAGGTAATAACAATGAGGAGGAATGCTAGGATCTAAGTAAGCCTCAAACTAAAGCTAAGTAGTGTACAAGCTTAAACAAACTGCAGCCCTTGAATTAAATGATATACTACCATGTTTATTTAATGTGTTAACAAATATTATTTCTTCAATTCATATTTGTTTTATTTGTCATTTTTTTCTAATCAGATACCCCCCCCCAAAAAAAAAATATATATATAAATGTATATGTTTATTTTTTATAATTGAATATTGTTATGATTGTATCAGATCGGCTTGCTACATTTTCCAAAGCTGCATTAAAACCAACTACATGGATACGAATAAAGCAACAGCCAACAAAAAAATATATGACATTAGAACAGTGGTTTCCAAACTTTTGACACCTGAGGCTCCCGTTACCCGTTGCTGACGACATGGCAGTTACGATCGTATAAGTTCGGATAACCTCAGATTATCTGATAGGATGTATAAGGTTATAAATGAGGACAGAACAAACACACCCACTGTAGAAGCTTGTTTATATAATAAAAAATAGTCATACAATGCAGTGGCGTATACTGCTTTTGGGGTCTGGGCTACCGCTGACATAATAAATAAAGACCTACATTATATTCAGTAGGCTAACATGAAGTAATATTTGCTAATGACATCACTGCATTTTAAATTACTTACTTATTTATATGTAAACTCTATCCGTCTTGTTTGGGACGAAAATGTCTCGATGACTTTGTCATTCAAAATTACTGATGGGCTGGTTTCTAAGTTTTCGAAGGAATGATTTCTCAAAGGACATTATTGCCAAACCAGATAAGCATGTGTCTACTACACTTCTTGTGTCTGAGTCGAGCGACAGTCAGATTTGATTCTCTTGAGAGCAGAAAAAGTTATTGTTACAGATTCTGATGTAGCTGGTATTATCACCATTAATGTCGCCAATTTGAAAGTTTCACTTTCACTTTGTAATGCTTCTAATTGGCTAGAGCTAAAAATAACCCAACCCATGAAACCGCATTCTGTATAGGTAGCTTTAGCCGTATTATTTTCACTGCCTTCTTTTAATGTCAAGGTCATTAATTTACTAGGTCCGATAGATGAGAAATGTGCCTCTAGTCAATAGCGGTTTCAATCTACTATCATAGAGTAGTTTAGATCTCATTCAAAAACGTTATAGTGGCCATAGGTAAACCTTGCTTTAATAAATGCAAACCGAAGCAAATAAATAATAACAGCCTGCGAATTGTGTAATAGAATATTCAGTGGTTCTAAATCATAAAATGATAACATACATTGTATCAGTGGTGTATCTTCTATGTTATCGCAGCTACCGCTGGTAGCTTTGAACATATTAACGAATTACAAAAGGAAATGATAATTTATTATATTTTTTTGTAATTATATTTCAAATTTTCGAATATTCTCTCTCTCTCTCTCTCTCTCTCTCTCTCTCTCTCTCTCTCTCTCTGCGATCAAGACTGAATCAGAGTAGGATTCCAGACTCTCACATGAAGGCAGCTGCCTGTTTAAGTAGGCAACTGTCTTCATGCGAGAATCTGGAATATGATATATATATATCCACAGCACGGCGCCTCTCAAAGTTTGTCCACGACTCTGGGAGCCGCAGCGAACGCTTGGGGAATCACTGCATTAGAACGTTTCTCTGTGCAAATCTACCACTTTTAAATTAGTAAATGTTGACAGCTTATGCCTTTTTCTTTTTATTTCAAAATAGAAGGTCTATTTTCATAGACGAGACTCCCAAAATAAATGCATTATGTCAAAACTTTTACATTTTACTCACTATTCTCCATGTCAGTAACAACAGATAAAGGTAATTTTAAAATATCAACTTAGATAACAGGAGATTAATTTATTTTTAAACACGTTATTTTTAGGTGCAAATAATATCACCCGGCCGTTCCAGTAGCGTCGTGGTTAGGGAATTGGTTTTGATGATAACTAGAACGGATGTTAAAAAACAGCCTTATACAATAAAGCCGAACAATGACGATGACAATTATATGCAGTTATCTAGGGATGTTAATATAACCGAGAACGGGAACTTCATATCTCTACTGTTGTCCAGCACAATCTAGTTTATTACTGAAATCTTATATTGTTGTCCATGTTAAGGGCCAACTTCTGATTGGACTTTTGGGGGAAAAAATTGACACGTCTGTGTTTAGTTTCTGGCAAGTTGTATCTCTTGGCGGATAAACAAACTTCAGCATTTTGGATGTTAGACTCGAAGGCTGACTTCGTATTTTAGTACACAATACTATTGTTGTACACAAAAATATTTTAGTAGACAAAACAATTGTTGTACACAAAACTATTGTTGTACACAAGACTATTGTTATACACAAAACTATTTTAGTAGACACAACTATTGCTGTACACAAAACTATTTTAGTAGATAAAACTATTTTAGTAGATAAAACTATTAATGTACACAAAACTGTTTTAGTAGATAAAACTATTATTGTACACAAAACTATTTTAGTAGACAAAACTATTTTAGTAGATAAAACTATTGCTGTACACAAAACTATTTTAGTAGATAAAACTATTTTAGTAGATAAAACTATTAATGTACACAAAACTATTTTAGTAGATAAAACTATTATTGTACACAAAAATATTTTAGTAGACAAAACTATTTTAGTAGATAAAACTATTGCTGTACACAAAACTATTTTAGTATACACAACTATTATTGTACACAAAACTACTTGAGTACACAAAACTATTTTTATACACAAAACTGAAAAATCTTTAAAATGTGTTCAATTTAAGTTCCCCCATAATGATAACAACTATAGTCATTACATTTAATAGTAACAATTAACAAATTATGACATTAACTGCTGAATTTGGTAATTATTAACTTGATATCTAAACTCACTTGAATGACACGTCCATCATATCATCCAATAAAGGTAAAGGTAGAGTGGGTGACTTGAATCGGCGTCTTAGCACGCGAGTTTACACCCATATGTGCTCGGCAGGCTATTCACAAGTGTTCGGAGACTTCTGGATAGTGTCGCTTCAAGCATTGAAACTCACGATGCGAGGCGGCATTCTTCACCTTCCCTGGTACTACCTGGTACCCATTTGTCCGTAACCGTGCTCTGTTTGTCCTTAAATATGTAATGTGTAGGTCCCTATCTACTAGGATTGTGTAGGTCCCCATCTACTAGGATTGTGTAGGCCCCCATCTACTAGGATTGTGTAGGTCCCTATCTTCTAGGATTGTTTAGGTCCCTATCTACTAGGATTGTGTAGGTCCCTATCTACTAAGATTGTGTAGGTCCCTATCTACTAGGATTGTGTAGGTCTCCATCTACTAGGATTGTTTAGGTCCCTATTTACTAGGATTGTGTAGGTCCCCATCTACTAGGATTGTGTAGGTCCCTATCTTCTAGGATTGTTTAGGTCCCTATCTACTAGGATTGTGTAGGTCCCTATCTACTAAGATTGTGTAGGTCCCTATATACTAGGATTGTGTAGGTCTCCATCTACTAGGATTGTTTAGGTCCCTATTTACTAGGTTTGTGTAGGTCCCAATCTACTAGAATTGTGTAGGTCTCAATCTACTAGAATTGTGTAGGTCCCTATCTACTAGGATTCTGTAGGTCTCCATCTACTATGATTGTGTAGGTCTCCATCTACTAGGATTGTGTAGGTCTCCTTCTACTAGGATTGTGTAGTTCCCCATCTACTTGGATTGTGTAGGTCCCCATCTACTAGGATTGTGTAGGTCCCCATCTACTTTGATTGTGTAGGTCCCCATCTACTAAGCTTGTGTAGGTCCCCATATACTTGGATTGTGTAGGTCCCCATCTACTAGGATTGTGTAGGTCCCCATCTACTAGGATTGTGTAGGTCCCCATCTACTAGGATTGTGTAGGTCCCCATCTACTAGGATTCATACCTGAAGTACTTGTTATTGAAATGTATTTGCCGTTCAACATTTATTGCTCTTTTATTTCAGGCATCCGTTTCTTCCTTTATTTATTTCGCTTTACTTACTTTTATTTATCGCATCACGGGGACTGGTTGGTCTCGACACCGGTCCCGAGACAGAGAGGTTGCGGGTTCAAATCCCGGCTGCAACAGGTGGGATTTTATTTATGATTTCTCATGTTGCAACCACTCCTGGTCTCAGCAGCGAGGCCTGGCTTGAAACGTCGATTACTCATGGACGGCAAAATAAGAGTTCCTCCGAAACCGGAGTTATCTGCCTGTGCGGCGAGGGACCCCTGGGCACACGGCTGCCAGGGAAAAACGGATTAACACACAAAATTCAGTTCCTAGTCTCTAGGGACTTCGTCAGAGGTTAAAGCTGACGAACGCCAAAAAAAAAATAATAATATTTTCTTAAATTGTATAACCTCTTCTTTCCATTATATTATTACATCTTTTCCACTTTTATCTATTACCCCTTATTTCTAATGTTTTTCTCAGATTTATTTTATTACTATTACCCTTATTTTCATATTTTGTTGCCCCGTTTCTTTACTTTCATTTTACAACCTTTCCCTTATTTTGCCATTGCCCCTCCTTTTGATTTACATTTACCACACATCAATTTTTCATGAGAATATAACCCAGGAAACTGCCATGAGAATATAACCAAGGAAACTGCCATAAGAATATAACCCAGGAAACTGCCATGAGAATATAACCCAGGAAACTGCCATGAGAATATAACCCAGGAAACTGCCATGAGAATATAACCCAGGAAACTGCCATGAGAATGTAACACATGAAACTGCCATGAGAATATAACATAGGAAACTGCCATGAGAATATAACCCAGGAAACTGCCATGAGAATATAACCCAGGAAACTGCCATGAGAATATAACCCAGGAAACTGCCATGAGAATATAACCCAGGAAACTGCAATGAGAATACAACCCAGGAAACTGCCATGATAATATAACCCAGGAAACTGCCATGAGAATATAACACAGGAAACTGTCATGAGAATATAACACAGGAAACTGCCATGAGAATATAACCCAGGAAACTGCCATGAGAATATAACCCAGGAAACTGCCATGAGAATGTAACACATGAAACTGCCATGAGAATATAACCCAGGAAACTGCCATGAGAATATAACCCAGGAAACTGCCATGAGAATGTAACACATGAAACTGCCATGAGAATATAACCCAGGAAACTGCCATGAGAATCAAAATTACAAACTGGGGCTATGGGAGAAAGTAACGACTCAGAACCCAGTGGTACATTATTTGCAGAAACCAAAAATGGAATGATTTTGACCACCTGAAGAGAACGTCTGATGAGTTAGTTTACAAAATAAAATAGTGTACACGGAGAGATTGAAGCTGAGCTATAGGCAGAACCAAAGTAATTAACTAACAAGACTTTTAAGGAAACTATAGAGTGATATACCATTGTAATAGTTGAGACCAAAAAGAGGCGTTGGACTGCTACTCTCTACACTTGAAGAACTTTAAGAGGTAGTGAAAAATGAATAAAGCGAACAGAATCTTAATGTTAGAATGTAAAATGTCGGTTTCAATATTCAGAATTGAATCTATCTATGGCCAATTTAAAAGATTAATTATATTGAAGGTGGAGAAGAAGTAATAAACCGTAGGACAAATCACATTGAGGCGCAGTCTAACTTAAACTGAGAGCTGTTCTAGAATGCCACAATCTTGTAGAATACAACGCAACTATCTTTCTTTAATCAACTTCTGAAAATAGGAACCGAAGTGATTCCTCAAAAAATGTGGAGCTATCTGCAGTGATACCGACTATATCACTCATAAATATGCCGCCGGCTTTCATAGCAATAATATAAGCCTTATTATTCTTCTTCAGTCTCAGAGCGTGACTGTACCATATTGATATATATGGTCTTTTGTACTTTAAGATCTCCAATTCATTGAGATATAATTCGCCAAACTAAACTAAGATAAAACACAAATCTTTCACTAGAAATTATAGAACAATTTCTAACACTCTGTATTATGATAGTGCTATTACACTCTGTATTATGATAGTGCTATTACACTCTGAATTATGATAGTGCTATTACACTCTGTATTATGATAGTGCTATTACACTCTGTATTATGATAGTGCTATTACACTCTGAATTATGATAGTGCTATTACACTCTGAATTATGATAGTGCTATTACACTCTGTATTATGATAGTGCTATTACACTCTGTATTATGATAGTGCTATTACACTCTGAATTAATGTAATGACTATTAAAATGTAAACAAATAAAACAACTATCTCACCCTACTGTAAAATTAATAATTATCGGGCTCTAAATTAAGATATATATTCAATTTTAAATTAATTAAACATTGTAGTGAAACAAATCTAAATAATGATAGATCTATATTAACAAAATAATTATCCAAATATAAATGACTAAAATATTGTTCGGCTCCAAGTTAATCAAATACTGTTATCTGTCTAAATACATATAATAGTAAATGATCAATATTAAATGTGTACATATCTCCTATTACTATTATATTTTTCGTACAACTGTTGTCTTCCCTTTGATTGTGTTTGTGTGAATCGATATTGTCACCTACTCGTTTGTGTACTTCACGCACACTTTTTGTTGTGTCTCGGACTATTTGTTTTAAGCAAACACATATTATATAGTTTAGTAATGCGCTCTCGTTAAGCGCACTTGACCAATGCATGCTTTGTTTGTGATGAAACTATAAATAGTTCAAATAAATATTGATCTTCATTCAAAGTTTTTGTTTCGTTGTAATTGAAATAAAATGGCAAATAAAGATGGCCATGTTTGATAATGACGTAAACTTCCGGTGAAGACAATCCACAATCATCAGAATTGTGTAAATGTGTTAAAGTTCCTGATTTAGAGAAAGCAGAAGAGTATAGCTACAAATTCCACCTCATTTCCAAATGACAAAATCAAGTACGATCAGTTCTCCAACATTTAATAAACATGATTTACTCTGTGAATACCATAACATGATTTACTCTGTGAATACTATAACGTGATTTATTCTATGAAAACAATAACATGATTTACTCTTTGAATACCATAACATGATTTACTCTGTGAATACTATAACGTATTTTATTCTAAGAATACAATAACATGATTTATTCTGTGAATACCATAACGTGATTTACTCTGTGAATACCATATCATGGTATGACACGACCTTGAAACTGTTAACTATTCCAGCAACGATATGTCACACTGAAATATAATTATTGATAAGACAACTTCTGTCATTCCTTGTCAATAGTAAAGTGGTATGCGAAATGCCAGTATGATTACCACCTTAACCATGCATTAAAAACAAGCTCCATAACTGAAATGTTTAGCCCAACTAGTTTTGTCTATATGCGGTGGTAGTTTTGACGTAGTTCGACTACAGTTAACTCTATGCTGACGTATTCTTAGAAATGTAAGAAGATTTGAGCTTATGGTTATATTTTGCTGTATTTGAGATGCCTTATACACAACAGTGTCTTTCGAAATGGCAACAGTCAACATTTATTGAGAAGAAAGTCCGTTCATAATCTGAACATTGTGCGAGCAATGAAAAGCACATGCATTCTAGATTTGCTTATGTTTATGCTGGGGTTCAGAATAAACAATGACAGCTTTTATCCTTTCATTTGACACAAAACGTGAACCCATATGAGCTGTTATTTCACGCTGCACGTTTTGTGAAGAGATCTATACTTGTAGAAACTGCCAGCGATTTCCAGCGTACAATGATGCAGCTCATCTAAACAGCAGACGGGAATCCAGCCAGATCAGAAGTTATTTTCCCCCGCAGTTTCTATTTTTACCACAAATAATAGTGACGATTTGCCCCCTTTTATTTTTGCAGTCACTAACCTTTGGATTTCTTTTCAAAACAATCATGATTGATACTATCTGTGATCGACATAAATCGACTGTCTGCATGCAGCATTCCGTTCTGTCTATCCTTTGAATAAATAGGTTTGTCCTAGAACTATTTTTTTAGTTGCCACTATTTCTGTTCAGGATTTATAGGAGGAAGAGAAGAACTTTTTAACAAATAAATCCATGTTCTGTCTAAACCTGTTTGTTTTTTTACGAAATTTAATGCAGATCAGATTTATCCCCTAGTATGTGGAGTTTGCGCATAATGAAAAAAAAATATAGTAGCACAGATGAATTGATAGTTTTTGCATTATTGTAATACAAGGAAACGACATGGCGACCGGCTCATCTTTAATTATTGTGGTCTGGGGGAGCCACACTCTCCGTATATGTTTGTAAGTTATGGATCATTTTTTTTAGTACAAATCGAATTAACGTCGGGTTCAAAGAGCAGTCAAACATAACATTAATCTTATAGAGACGACACTGCTTCTAAGAAAGATGGTCTGTAAGAAAATTAGAGGCAAATGACAAGGTTAAGCAAATATATTCCTGATATCGATTGTTGAAGAAGAACGGTTATGTAGATGAGGACAATGAAAGGGACAAAGATGAACGATTGTAATACATGTTGAATTAACTCATAAAGCATTAAACGATATCATAAGTAACAAAATAATTGATCGTTGACTTCACAATTAAAATACTGTTTGTTTCCAAACATTTATTCCATTCGACCCGGCTTTGGTAAAATATTCACGATTTCCAGTTTTAAGAAAGATAATACAGGTGACAAAGAGCTAATATCTTGACTTAAAGGGAGCTTTGAGAGATGCAGTTGTATGCCATTAAATACATTAATAGTCGATACATTCTTTCTTTTATAATATTCATAGCAAAATTGTAAGTTTCAATTTACTACAGCACATTTGAAAACGTATAAGCAAAACTATGATAGTGTATATACATATTCCGCTTTAATGATTTTAGTACCAAAATTATAAAAGTGCACGATGTATACAATATCATAAAAGATACTTGTAGCAGTAAAATTATAAAGTGCACCATGTATAAAACAATTTAATAAAAGATACTTGTAGTAAAATTATAACAGTGCACGATGTATTCACTTCTCATAAAACATATTTGTAGGAGTAAAATTATAACAGTGCTTAATCTGTACAGTATTATTGAATAATTCTAGTAAATAAACATACGTGACTGTAGATACTTATTTTTAAATACTTTAATTTCGTTTACAAAATTCAAAATGTTAATGACATTTAAAAGCAACAGAATAATAATATTTGAAGTAGCAGCATAATGGTATTTGAAGTACCAACATTTATATTGCATATGCCATTATCAAGTAAAATATGTACATTGACATATTCATAATATCGCTCATTATTGCATTTGATAAGATGAATGATGCCTCTTGCCTGTGATTACAGCGCAGATGGCAACTATGAGGTTACCCTGATGACGAAGGCAACGTTGCACGCTAACGGAAACGTGGTCTGGGAACCCCCAGCAATCTACAAGAGTTCCTGTATTATAAATGTCGAGTTTTTCCCATTTGATGAACAACAGTAAGTTTTTAATTAATGTTTTTCTTTCTTCCATGAACTTAGACATCATCATTTTCATCATCATCATCATCATCATCATCATCATCACTTTCATCAAGTACCATGCCTGCTGGCATAGGTGATCATCTCTCCACAACTTTCGATCTCGACAGTTATTTATCATTTCTGTTGTTGACCTTCTGCGAAACCATTCTCTTAAGAACTTCCGTTGTAAAGATGGTGGATCTAGGTCACGTTCTCTCGATCGCTGCAGAAAGTGCTTTCGGGATCTGATTAAATTCGGTTCTCCATTGCACTTTTCTGCGTTAAAGTAAAAATGATGGTCTACTTATTGCATCTGCGCCGCTAAAGCGAAGTCGTACGCCAACAACAGTCCCTTTTTGACAAATCAAGTGTTGTGAATGCGACCTTCCACCGTCTAGACTTGATCTGCGCTTTACGTCACATTGGTGCTGTTCGTGACCGTTGTTGGAATTCCTTGACGCAAGTTATTTCCATGTTACTCATTAATGTAAAATACTTCGTCAGCCGCAGTGTTATCTCTTTAGGGAATTTGCAACGTGTTTTGTTCGTAGTAGGCTGCTTTCACTAGAGTAATCAGGATTCTAAAGGGAGCTAAATTGTTGTGTGTACGACAATGTTGTGTGCTACATCATCGTAATGGCTAATCGCACATCCCTAGACCGGCCGTACGCTAATCTTACGGTCTGATGTTTGATATGCGACGGGGTAATCTGACGACTAACTGTGTGTCTATATGTTCGGAGTTGAAGTCAACAACGATGGCCTAACATCATCAAGCGCTATACATTTTTAAAAAATACAACGATCATCATTTTCAAGAGGATGTGAACTTCCGATATATGGCGGATAGGCGGCAGGAACCTTTGAAGGCTATGCATGAAAAGTGTTCCTTGTTGCAGTTTCCTCATATTCCAAGTAAGGCTTGATGCAGGAGCTACTGAGTTAAGTGCTCTGTGTACATCGTGAGCTGTGTGTCTCATCCGTTTTGATCATGTTTCGATATTCCAATTGTTTACGATGAATGATGATATCGTATGACAGGGAACAGTTGGCTGTGTTCACTTTCTGCGCGGTTTCGCCTTATGTCTTTTGGCATGTGCTGTGTCTGCTACGATGGGGACTACAGTTACCTTTCTTTGTTTCGGAGATGAGATAGTAAGTCGGATGATTCCGCTGGCACGGGTGGTTGAGCAATTATGAATTTTAATTCGTTTGCAGTGATACCGGGGCCTTCCATAACCAAACAACCAACCATTCTCTTAGGCTGCCTGATATCTTTTCTCTTTACATCCCTCTATCTCTTCGTCCCTCATTTTTCCCACATCATTTTATGCAACCTTATTAATTGTATCACGCTGTTGTTTGTAATCGATTTGCTCATTTGTATCTTTCCACAATGCTAGCACGCGCATGCTTCTTCTTTTATACCTTTAGCGATAAGAAGAAGTTGTATTTTAACATTTAAAACTTTTGCGTAAAAAAAAAAAAATAAAAAACTATATTTACGACACATAGTACCATTGCTGATGTAGGTTGAGGGGCTCACAGTAGAACCAGAGGGTTAAAGGGCCGCGTGGTCGCCACGACGTGTGAGACTCAGGATTATTTCACCCCCAATAGAAAAAATTATTTCTTTCTACCGCGGGTTTCGAACACCGTGCGTCGGCTTTTCATCCAGCAAAACAGGGGTTTTAGCCGCACGGCCACTCGTACTTTTTATATGTAAACGTGTAAAATTGCACCTAAGTAGCTCTCCGATTTGCGTCTTGATCTATTTTTATTACTAGCTTTAACTAATGAATTATCGCTGAACGTAAATATTTACAATTGGTTAAAAAATGTTCAATTTTTTGCACAAGTAGCAGCTGAAAATAAATCCTTCAAATTAAGCGATGTTACAACACTTACAAACACGCCTTCTCAAATATTGATAAAGATTATTGGGCAAAATGCGAGAACCATCTTACGTGAAGAAGAAGAATATTGGGAGAAGGATGGTTTGTGGTTTGTTCAGCCGAAAGCAGTAATCAACCATTTAGACTCGTCTCATCTGAGTGAGAATCATTACTTTGAAAAAAGTATGCCACGAAATAAATTTGTTTGCCAGTATGTTGACATCAGATTGTAAAACATGTCCTTTTCTGGACCATTGCAACCAACCAGAAAATTTTACTTCAGTACTGAATATAACCAATTATAATTTGTTCATCATTGAGACAATAATAAAATATTATTATTTTAGATGGGGAACTTCCGATGCCATAGATCAGCAAATAATTTCAAGGGAAGAGGTATGTTTACAACACTCAAAAAATAATAAATAATCAACAACAGATAAACAAAAAATAGACGGTCAGTAGCAGGATCAAAGCAGTACTCCTCGACACAACGTCTTGACACGAGAACCAAACGCTAAAGCACACGGCCAACTCATTGCCCCTGAGAAGGATGGGTTTATCCTGCTTCAGACCATCTATTATTCTTTGTTTTTTTATGTTGTTGATTATTTGTGATTTTTTTCCGAGTGTTGTAATGCATACCTCTTCCCTGAAATTATTCATTATTTAATTTAGTTTAGTCGGTAGGTCATCCTCATTGCACATCGAACAAGTCAATAAGTGCTCATATCTTCTACAAAGAATATCCATCAACGTGTAGCGACTAATGACATCGGTCTTGTGTTGCTTGACAAGTTTTCTTTGGACTTCTGCGTAGCACTCCCATCTGGTATTCTCCACGTTAGCCTAATATTCGTGAAGACTGTTCATGGCTGAAGATTCAGGGTAATTTTGTATACGTTTCTTCGTCCAGCATCCCGGAAGGCATTCATAATGTCAAGCGGTCCTTCGCTCTTCCGCACTCAACATCGGCCAAACTGATGTCTCAGCTTTTTTAACTGAAGATCAACTCTTTGCTCATTAATTGGATTTCTGCGACCCCTTTCCAGCGAGTATTTAAATGTCACACGGGGAACTCTCAACCAACAACAATTCACATCGACCTTCCACAGGGTTCACCATTATCTCCAGCGCAATTCTAATTCTACACAGTATGGATCATAAATGAGCAAATCTTAGGACGGGGTAGAGCATCGTTTGTTTGGCGTAAGAAACATTCCTTATCGTTTCTGCTTGTTCTATTTAACTTACTTGATTCCCTATGACATTGATAATTATTTCATAGACACATGTAGCCTGCAAGACGAAACCAACGCATATAATACAGTACTATTTATAACAGTTAACCACATTACCCTAAAAATCATGTGCTGAAGGTCTGTAAAAATTATGGTCACTAAAATCATATTCCCTATAAGTCTCTTGGCGTGACGGAGCTCTTTACTTTTTTTTGTTTATATTATTTGTACCAGTTTTCCCAAATTTGATGATACGCCTATGGCTTATCAAAAGTCAAGAAAATATTACGCTTACTGTAACTTCAATATTAGAAGCACTAGGAAACATAACAGCAGCAGAGGCGAACATAAGAGCAAAAGACCGCAAATTATAACTCCCCTCGACGCTGAAAGGCAGATGAGGAAGGAAAGAAGAAGTAGAAGAAGACTGTAACTTCAATTTGCTGGGGAGGCATTAATTCCTGCTTTGACAAAGATCAAAGGAACCAGCCACTTTAAGTAAACTGTATTACCTACATGATTGTAAATTGTACATTTGTAACATCGTGGACAATTTAAGACCACATGCAAAATATCACGGTAATCCGTCAACGGGTTTCCGGTGTGCTTGATGACGTTTCAGAATACACGTTTAGGAATGGACTTGAAAAGTTCTTGGGTGGTTTTTTGTTCTTTGATCTTCATTTGTGGATTACTCCCTTAGGTCCTAAACATTTCTTTCAATGGATAAAGTCACATCAATAATCTGTTAAAATCACCATCATCATCAAGTACCATGCCTGCTGGCGTAGGTGATCATGTCTCTCCACAACTTTCGATCACAACAGTTATTTATCATTTCTGTTGATGACCTTCTGCCAAGCCGTTCTCTTAAGCTGTCTTGTATCTTTTCTTTTTGCTTCCCTCTATCTCTTCGTCCATCAATTTTCCCAGTTGTTACAATATATTCTAGCAGGTCTCTTATCATTACATGGACAGAAAATGATGATTGTTTCTTCCTAATATTGGAAATTAGCTCTCTTTTTGCTCTGGCCTCTTTCAGGACGTTGTCATTACTGTTCATAGCTCTCCATGGTACTTTCAACATTCTTCTACAAAAACCACATTTCTACAGACTCCAGTGATATTATTGTCTGTTGTCCTATTGTCCATGATTCACATCCATATGTTAAGACTGGTTCTACATAACATTTAAGAACTCTTTTTCTTGTTTCTATTGTCAAAAATGGATTGCATAGTATCTTCCTCATTTTTGGAAAACTGCTTTGCCTGAGCCATTCTGCATCTCACCTCTTTTGTACACCGTCCGTCTGAGGTTAACAAAGTTCCCAAATATTTAAATTCATTTACCTGTTTTAATATTGTTCCACTTGTCTTTATTTTGCACTGAGGTGATGTCTTTTTCTTTGTTGTTACCATTACCTATGTCTTTTTGCTATTAAGACTGAGTCCTTTATTTTTGCTTTCTTTC
This sequence comes from Megaustenia siamemsis, assembly GCA_032433765.1. Taxonomy (NCBI): domain Eukaryota; kingdom Metazoa; phylum Mollusca; class Gastropoda; order Stylommatophora; family Ariophantidae; genus Megaustenia; species Megaustenia siamemsis. The sequence continues at coordinate 20,436,743 of JAVIAB010000092.1, read as the reverse complement.
ACTATAATGTCTAACACTTCTTGTAACTCATTTTCACTCAGCGATTAAAACTGTATCATCAGCATACCTCTGCTAAAATCATCATCATCAAGTACCGGGCCTAGTGGCGTAGGTGATCATGTCTCTCCACAACATTCGATCTCGGCAGCTATTTATCATTTCTGTTGTTGACCTTCTGCCGAGCCATTCTCTTAAGCTGTCTGTTATTTTTTCTCTTTGCTTCCCTCTATCTCTTCGTCCCTCAATTTTTCCAGTTGTTACAATATATTCAAGTTTTTCTCTTCTCATTACACGGCCAAAAAATGATGATTTTTCTCTGCTAAAATAATAACTTGTAAATGAATATGAATGTGTTAAATTTTCTTCAACGGACATATGTTAGTTTAGAGACAAAATTCTGAATGAATATATATATATATATCCCATCCCTTATGGCAATACTTAAAAGTCGGAGACTAATGTGGCTGGGTCATGTAAGAAGAACGACAAACAATCTATACCCAAAAACATGTTGTATGTCGAACTTAAGGACGGAAAGAGATCAAAGGGCAGACCAGTCCTGAGGTATAAGGACGTTTCCAGGGCTTTTTTGAGAAAATTCTCTATCAGTGAAAGACAAAATAAGGAGAATGTGGCTGCAGATCGTAGCACATGGAGAACCAAAAAAATATTTAAAAAAAAACGGCACAGCAACTTTGGAGACTGTGCTGATATCAAAGTCAGAAGACAAAAGGCGCAAGCGACAAGGCCAGGTACTGCAAATACGCCTTGCTCGTTCTGTGGATGGATCTGTCTGTCCAGGATTGGCAAATTCAGCCACGAGAGAAGATGTTCAGTAAAGCAGCTCCCAGTATGAGACACTAATGCTTTACCAAACTATTGACTTATCATGATTGCTTACTACCAATCGTCTGTCAAGACGTCAAAGGCCATGTGTGTGTGTGTGTGTGTGTGTGTGCGTGCGTGCGTGCGTGCGTGCGTGCGTGTGTGCGTGCGTGTGTGCGCGCAACAGAATGAGATAAATATATACTGAAAACCTTGATAAAAAGATATTCACACAATATTCACGCCGATGAATATAAACGAAACTACGCATAACTAAATTTAATGTCAAGCTGAAATACAGTGCTAACCAATTTAGCTTAGTTTAATGGATATAATTGTTATAAATAGTATTTCAATTTTAAAAAATATTATGTGACACCTTTGCATCAACAACATCAAACAGCAGTGATCCAGAAAGCCTTTAATCTTTCGTTCATTAGTCTCACAGTCTAGTCGACAGATCATCTCTACCGCACTCGCACAAATCCACAGTACTCAGATCCCCTTCCCAACACCACTTCAGTGTGTAGCACTCTTTCCACATGTTAGTAAAAGCACTGAAGATGGTTTCAGCTCAGATGCCGCAATTTCGTGGCACAGACGAGGCCCTTGAAAATCATCATCATCATGAAGTACCGGGCCTGCTGGCGTAGGTGATCAAGTCTCTCCACAACTTTCGATCTCGACAGTTCTTTACCATTTCTGTTGTTGGCCTTCTGCCAAGCTATTCTCTTAAGCTGTTTGGTATTTTTTCTCTTTGCTTCCCTCTATCTCTTCTTCCCTCAATTTTTCCAGTTGCTACAATATATTCCAGTTGCTCTCTTCTCATTATTTGACCAAAAAATGATGATTGTTTCTTCCTAATATTGGAAATTAGCTCTCTTTTTGCTTTGACCTCTCTCAGAGGTTTATCCTTGAAAATGGAGGTGGTAATTGGATAAATGTTTATTTCCTAACAATTTTTGCTCAGCAGCAGTCATATTTTTAAACTTTTTAAACTTTTAACTGGCAGTGTTTGTTAACGTGTGCAGAGTATGTACAGGATTTGTTGTTTTTTGTCTTATCCGAGACTAAGACACCAGATGTCACTACACAGAAACTGGATAAAGGGGACACCAAGATAAGACCACAAATGAGAATAGAAAAATTGTCACCACTTGTGGCGATATTTGAACCCCGGACTTCTTTGTACAGAGACACACGTCCTACTATAGACCACCTGACCCACAATTCTCGTTCTACCCTCCGCCACCACCCCACCCTTACAAAATTCCACTCCTTTCTTCACATAATCAATGATAATCCCAGCATTATACTTCCTCTTTAATACGCCCAGCTCTCCCGACCCTTACAAAATCCCACTCCTTTCTTCACATAATCAATGATAATCCCAGCATTATACTTCCTCTTTAATACGCCCAGCTCTCCCGACCCTTACAAAATTCCACTCCTTTCTTCACATAATCAATGATAATCCCAGCATTATACTTCCTCTTTAATACGCCCAGCCCTCCCGATCACCCCACCCCCTTTCCACACACACACACACCACTACACAATATGGTTTGTTATTACTACCGCTTCAGAAGAGCTCTCATTATCTTCCAGTTACCACTGCTACAATGCATGATCTTGTTTCAAACACAAATCATTTATGGACAGACGAATAGTGCCGTTGTTGAATTGGCCCACGAGAGTACCTTTCTGGCATGTTAGTGTACCTTACAGCTGGCCCATCGTTCTGTCGGTATCCACGATGTGCAAGATCTAATCGGCTTCTGCTAGAAACATCCAGACTGTACTTGGGCATATATGGACGTGGGTACTGAATCGTGCCCTTAGTGACAGCTGACATGCGATCAACATCCGTTCTGGGATCATCTCTTTCAGTAGTTGTTCCGGAACTAGACATGGATACTGTAAGGAGTAAATAAGATTACATGTTTATAACATCTTCATTCATTCATTCATTCACTGAGTGCCGTCTCCGGATCGAAGGTTGGCCACCATTTTGAAGAAAATCATCATCAAGTACCGGGCCTACTGGCGTAGGTGATCATGTCTCTCCACAACTTTCGATCTCGGCAGCTATTTATCATTTCTGTTGTTGACCTTCTGCCAAGCTAATCTCTTAAGCTGTCTGGTATTTTTTTCTCTTTGCTTCCCTCTATCTCTTCGTCCCTCAATTTTTCCAGTTGTTACAATATATTCCAGTTGTTCTCTTCTCATTACATGGCCAAAAAATGATGTCTCTTCCTAATATTGGAAATTAGCTCTCTTTTTGCTTTGACCTCTCTCAGAACATCTTCATTACTCTTCTTAGCTGTCCATGGTATTCTCAATATTCTTCTGTAAAACAACATTTCTACAGACTCCAGTGATTTTCTTGTCTGTTGTCCTATTGTCCATAATTCGCATCCATATGTTAAGTTTAGCTCTACGTAACATTTCAGAACTCTTTTTCTTTTGAAGAAAATACAATAGCAGTAATACATTAAAGAACATCAGATAAGGGGCGAAACATAAACAAAAAAAAAAAAAAAAACAGCAGTGGGATGTAAAAATGCATAACCGGTTTAGCTTAGAGATGCATAATTTTACAGGAAAAACAGCATCAAATAATATATTTTAAAAATAGCAGATTAGGTACACAAAAGTGTGATATAAGAGCTGCAGTAATAATAATAAAAATAACAGCTTAGGGTATACTATACTTGCCTTCCCCGGGCACTAGCAGTCCTCACGACGCCACTGCCTCTTTCAGCCGCTTACAACAATCCGATCCATACAAAAGCACTGAGTCTATGCTTTTCTATCCCTTAGTTAGGTTTTGATATGTTTAGATATTTCTTCAAACACTTGTTATGTTATAAATGTCACATTGAAAACTGTCCAATTATTGTGTTTATTATTTCCCAGCACTGTTGTATACGTAACATTAGCTAATTACAATTTTAAAAAAGTAGAGTACCCCCGTCACGCCAAGTGGCGTATAGGGAAATATGGTGTTAGTGACCCTATATTTCACAGATCTTCAGCACATGATTTTTGGGGTAATGTGGTCGGTATCACGCCCGTGCTGCTTTACTTTCCCCCAAAAAAAATCCGGTACCCATTTAAGGCTGGGTGAACCCGGAGGCCATCGGTTGGGATCGAACCCTACCCCTTGTCCTTTATAGTCCAGTTCACTAACCACTGAGCTATCGCGGCTCCATTAGCTAATTAGGCAATCATAAATGAAAGTTACAACTCAGCGAAGTGACTGTGCATCCGGCTCGAGACTAAATTGCGTTCTTTATTTGTATTTATTCATCTCAGTTGTTCTTGTGGTTTGTTGTATTGAAGATGGAGCCGAAATTGTGCGTGTTTTTTTTACTTAAATTTCATCCTCTTCTTTCTCTTCTATTGTGTTTACCCCCTTCCTCCAACTATTAATTGTCTTAGGTCGTCTTTAATAGGACGCTAAGTGGGCGTAGACGCTTTCCGTTGTTCACACCAAGCTGTAATATTTGCGCCTTTCTACTGAACACATCCGTGCATGGTGCATTTGAGTAACAGTCTGTTTTCTTAACCCCACACGTCCAATAATAATGATCAGTCTCCCACTGGAGGCACTGCGGAGAGGTAGAATAAGCTTTCAATAGTTTACCAATGCTAGAGTAAGCTTTCAATAGTTTACCAATGCAAGAGTAAGCTTTCAATAGTTTACCGATCCTAGAGTAAGTTTTCAATAGTTTACCGATCCTAGAGTAAGCTGTCAATAGTTTACCAATCATGGAGTAAGCTTTCAATAGTTTACCAAGCCTAGAGAAAGCTTTCAATAGTTTACCGATTCTAGAGTAAGCTGTCAATAGTTTACCGATTCTAGAGTAAGCTGTCAATAGTTTACCGATCCTAGAGTAAGCTTTCAATAGTTTACCGATCCTAGAGTAAGCTTTCAATAGCTTACCGATCCTAGAGTAAGCTTTCAATAGTTTAACGATCCTAGAGTAAGCTTTCAATAGTTTACTGTTCCTTGAGAAAGCTTTCAATAGTTTACCCATCCTAGAGTAAGCTTTCAATAGTTTACTGATCCTTGAGTAAGCTTTCAATAGTTTACTGATCCTTGAGTAAGCTTTCAATAGTGTACTGATCCTTGAGAAAGCTTTCAATAGTTTACCCATCCTAGAGTAAGCTTTCAATAGTTTACTGATCCTTGAGTAAGCTTTCAATAGTTTACTGATCCTTGAGTAAGCTTTCAATAGTTTACCCATCCTAGAGTAAGCTTTCAATAGTTTACCCATCTTAGAGTAAGCTTTCAATAGTTTACTGATCCTTGAGTAAGCTTCCAATAGTTTAACGATCCTAGAGTAAGCTTCCAATAGTTTAACGATCCTAGAGTAAGCTTTCAATAGTTTAACGATCCTTGAGTAAGCTGTCAATAGTTTGACGATCCTAGAGTAAGCTTTCAATAGTTTAACGATCCTAGAGTAAGCTTTCAATAGTTTAACGATCCTTGAGTAAGCTGTCAATAGTTTGACGATCCTAGAGTAAGCTTTCAACAGCTTACCGATCCTAGAGTAAGCTTTCAATAGTTTAACGATCCTAGAGTAAGCTTTCAATAGTTTACTGATCCTTGAGAAAGCTTTCAATAGTTTACCCATCCTAGAGTAAGCTTTCAATAGTTTACTGATCCTTGAGTAAGCTTTCAATAGTTTACTGATCCTTGAGTAAGCTTTCAATAGTTTACCCATCCTAGAGTAAGCTTTCAATAGTTTACCCATCTTAGAGTAAGCTTTCAATAGTTTAACGATCCTAGAGTAAACTTCCAATAGTTTAACGATCCTAGAGTAAGCTTTCAATAATTTAACGATCCTTGAGTAAGCTGTCAATAGTTTGACGATCCTAGAGTAAGCTTTCAATAGTTTAACGATCCTAGAGTAAGCTTTCAATAGTTTAACGATCCTTGAGTAAGCTGTCAATAGTTTGACGATCCTAGAGTAAGCTTTCAATAGTTTGACGATCCTAGAGTAAGCTTTCAATAGTTTACCAAGCCTAGAGAAAGCTTTGAATAGATTACCGATTCTAGAGTAAGCTTTCAATAGTTTAACGATCCTAGAGTAAGCTTTCAATAGTTTAACGATCCTAGAGTAAGCTTTCAATAGTTTAACGATCCTAGAGTAAGCTTTCAATAGTTTACTGATCCTTGAGTAAGCTTTCAATAGTTTAACGATCCTAGAGTAAGCTTTCAATAGTTTACCGATCCTAGAGTAAGCTTTACATAGTTTGACGATCCTAGAGTAAGCTTTCAATAGTTTAACGATCCTTGAGTAAGCTTTCAACAGTTTATCGATCCTGGAGTAAGCTTTCAATAGTTTATCGATCCTGGAGTAAGCTTTCAATAGTTTACTGATCCTAGAGAAAGCTTTTAATAATTTACCGATTCTAGAGTAAGCTTTCAATAGTTTACAAATTCTAGAGTAAGCTGTCAATAGTTTGACGATCCTAGAGTAAACTTTCAATAGTTTACCGATCCTAGAGTAAGCTGTCAATAGTTTGACGATCCTAGAGTAAGCTATCTATAGTTTAACTATCCTAGAGTAAGCTTTCAATAGTTTACCAAGCCTAGAGTAAGCTGTCAATAGTTTGACGATCTTAGAGTAAGCTTTCAATAGTTTACCGATCCTACAGTAAGCTTTCAATAGTTTACCGATCCTAGAGTAAGCTTTAAATAGTTTAACGATCCTAGAGTAAGCTTTCAATAGTTTACCGATCCTAGAGTAAGCTTTCAATAGTTTACCGATCCTAGAGTAAGCTTTCAATAGTTTACCGATCCTAGAGTAAGCTTTCAATAGTTTGACGATCCTAGAGTAAGCTTTTAATAGTTTAACTATCCTAGAGTAAGCTTTCAATAGTTTAACGATCCTAGAGTAAGCTTTCAATAGTTTAACGATCCTAGAGTAAGCTTTCAATAGTTTAACGATCCTAGAGTAAGCTTTCAATAGTTTAACGATCCTAGATTAAGCTTTCAATAGTTTAACGATTCTAGAGTAAGCTTTCAATAGTTTAACGATCCTAGAGTAAGCTTTCAATAGTTTAACGATCCTAGAGTAAGCTTTCAATAGTTTAACGATCCTAGAGTAAGCTTTCAATAGTTTGAAGATCCTAGAGTAAGCGTTCAATAGTTTACCGATCCTAGAGTAAGCTTTCAATAGTTTACCAATTCTATAGTAAGCTGTCAATAGTTTACCGATCCTAGAGTAAGCTGTCAATAGTTTGACGATCATAGAGTCAGCTTTCAATAGTTTACCGATCCTGGAGTCAGCTGTCAATAGTTTAACGATCCTAGAGTAAGCTTTCAATAGTTTACCGATCCTAGAGTAAGCTGTCAATAGTTTGACGATCATAGAGTCAGCTTTCAATAGTTTACCGATCCTAGAGTCAGCTTTCAATAGTTTACCGATCCTAGAGTAAGCTGTCAGCCCTTCGTCACTGACCGTTTCAACCCTAGGTCTAACAGCCGCCTTAGCCTCATTTCTACTTGCTTTCCTTTGTGCGTATGATTTTGTCGCACATATTCCCTAAACAATCAATTTAGAAATATCAGTTATGTATATATACTTTACATGTGCTTCAATAACAATGTCATTCTATATCTTGATTACTTTCAAATCAAGATTCTTTATTTTCGCTTCTCCTATCTCTGTTTGAGTGGCGAGGGCTATATACATTTCTATTACTCGTTTTACTGACAGACTTAGTCATTGTTATTCTATGCAGTTGTGAACTGTTCTTTATTTTGTTGTCTCTTGCAGAATTTTCTTTGTTTTATTGCCTGTTTTAGTAAAAGATTATTGATTTCGTTTTCATCTTGTTCAATCTAATTTTTTTTTAATTTCTAAAGACAGAAAACGTAGAAATCGAAACCACATTGAAATAAAGCATAAGATTAGAGAAGTAAAAACTCACCTAGAGATGTTGAATTGTGTGAACTGCTAGAGGAATTTGAAGTAGACATTCCTGCAGACGCCGAAAATCGTGATCCCCTGGAGTAAGTTGAAGTAGAAACTGGTCTTGAAGACGCACTTCTCGAAATCCAAACATCGGAATGCCCTGTCACTGAACTTCCTTCCTTGGTTTTGTCTGGTGTCCATGGAGTGTTCGTCATCGTTGAAAAGCTCTCGCTCAAACTTCCAAATTTTCTGCTTACTCGACTTTTGTCCAAGTTAATAGCGGACAGTGCATTGCCTTTCTCACGACCATAGACACCAGTTCCTCGTTTAGCATCCCTAGATTTCTGCCAGGCCTCAAGTCTGTAAATAAGAAACTGACCAGTTGATGGTTTCTGTGGCAGCTGTGTGCGTGCCACATCGTTAAAATCCTCTCGTAGTTGTCTGGATGGTTTGAATATTTTATTCACTGCGTTCACAATTTGCTTGTAGCCTTTCTGAAAAATGTTCAGTTGTGAAGAACGTCGGTCATAAATTGAATTATGCTCCAAATCCATGTCAGTATCAGGGATGCTTTGAGCACCGAAAGAACTATAACTCTTCACCATATCTGTCTTGGCTATCGACGGTTGTGATTGTCTCTCTAGGGCAAGTTGGAAATACTTTTGACGATCCTTTAAAAGTTGTTGCCTCGCGCTAGGAAGGTCGACGCTACTAGTTCCCGTCATGCTGATTGTAGATAAGCTTGTTTCCCTGCTGCTAATCGACTCAGAGTGACTGCTGTGCGTTCCCGCTGCTGTAGCTGAAGAGTCTGACCTCCACTTAGAAGTTCGGGCAGTACTGCTGCATGACAAAGATGCCTCTGTTTCACTCGACTCTACTTCTGAGTCAAAATTGCGCTAGTCACTTCCTGTACATTCTCCATGGAATTTCTTTGCTTTCCGTGTATCCTCTTTAACGTGGATGCACCTTGATTTTGTAAATATTTACTACGGGTTGTTAGATGTAGTAAATTCTTAGTATTTTTCCCTGCTCCTCTCAAATACTCGTCGGACATTTTAAGTCTGGATGCAGAGCGTCCTCTGTAAGTTCCATCTTTCAATGAGACCGTTGGTCGCTTAGGCCCAACAAAATTATCTGAGTTATGATAAACATTTTCGGTACTTTGAACTGGGACAAATGAATCCCCATGTTCACTAGCCATTGTGACAGTGGAGCCCTGACATTCTTGCATGGAGCATATGCATTGTTTACTGCAGGTGGTATGTGCAGCGCTCGCGGTAGTTCTGTAAGGGTTGTATGTGGACTTTGATAATTCATGAACTGAAGACATCTTATCCTGCTCTGTGATTGCAGACAATGTATCTTTGAGCTGTGTATTTAAGTAGTGTGGATCTATCCGTTCTAAATCTGTGCGTCTATTCTCTGCATCTACGTTATCTAGGATATTCTCTGCATGTTTTATTTTTGAAAAACATCTGACCATTGATGATGTATTTTGAGATTTGTTTTCGCTGTCTGAAATATATTGCGGACTGTTATTTCTACTTACGGTGCTGTTTATAGACCTGTCTCTCCCCGCTGTATTAGGAAATATGTTTTCTTCATTTGCTGTGTTTGCACTTCTCGTTTCTGTATCTGCAAAACTTAGAAGCTTTATTTCTCCATTTTCTACAACTCCATATTCCTTCTCTTTATCTTGAGCATTATCAGAGATCTTCTGTTCAATTGATGTTTCTGCCAAACTTCTTTCAGCCTGAAGCCTGTCTGATAACACTGTCAATTGATCACAACACTCCTAGCCGTCTCGTCTACGCTATCTAGTGTAATCTGTGCCATTTCTTTTCTCTCTGACACAACATTATCCGTGAAAGTAGTTTTGAAATCATTCATGGACAATGTAGCGCTATTCTCTTTAACACATTGCTTTTCACCGTTTTCTATTTCATCGTTACATTTTTCCTTGAATACTATTTTTATATTCTCATTACTTTTAGTATTCTTTCTGACCTTTAAATCGCTAGAATTCACTCTATCTCTGTCTTTCATTTCCTTCAAAACGTCACATTCGATCATTTTTTCTTTAATTACTTCTTCTTCCACACCAGTTTCTTTCTTTTCTACTGTTACAGGATTAGGGGTGTTCATTTTGATATGACTGCTGCCATTTTTTGCCTCATTTGTGCGCTGCTCTTGAAGCATTACCATCTCTACAATGTCTACAAAATGCTTCTTGCGCATCCCCTCAGTTCTGGCTTTCATATTCTTGTGCCGAACATTTCTTGGAAAGTCCTCAGACCTTCGAGCATCTCTCCTCCGTTGATATCTCCTTCCCATTTTCCATCTTTGACGTGGAGTAGTTCGCCACAGGAAACTGGATCTTCTTCGCAGTCCCGAGTAGATAAAATATTGGGGTGACGGTTTATGACAGAGTGCCATCTTCGAGGCAGCCTTCCAGTTTTCAATATTTTGTCCCGGATAATCTTCTGTTTGTAGTAAATGCAGATTCCCAGGAGAGTCCAGGTGCCAACACCAGCAGAGAACAATGCCAGGAAGATGAGAACAGTCTGCAGATAAATTCAAAGTCAGTCAAAGTATCTTTCTTCTCGTCTATCTACCCATCTATTGTATTACACTTATCAAGATTAAATTTATAAAGATTATATTTATGAAGTTTGCATTGATCAAAATTACATTTATCAAGGCTACGTTTCTGAAAATCTCATTTATAAGATGTTTCATCTTAAAGAAACGATATGCCTTAATAGATGAAACAAGAGAGAGATGAGAACACAGAATACATGTCTAAAATAAAATTAACAAGAAGGATGAGAAAATATCTAGTAAATTAAGGAAATAAATTTTCAAATATCAAACAGTGTTGTCAAAGATTTATTTTCACTGCTCTAGGAATTTAAGATCTTGTATAGATTAAATGAAGGACGATGCATTTATCTTCTCTTTATTTTTTTGGTTCATTTTTTTTTCATCCCTCAGTTTACTCGTCCACCCACCCCAAAATAAAAGGGTATAAAAGAATAATAATTTGATAAGCCATAATTTACTGGTGTTGATAACGTAAATAAATCTTCACTTTGGGCTACACGTTAATTGTGACCGACCGTCCAACTATTTTCAAGAGGGCATAATAGCCTCTGTGTCAAATGATGAAGAACTATCAGAGGTATTCTACTTGACGAATGGTGATAATCAGAGCATTACGTTAACACTGACAACCATTGATGTCTGCTGTCTGTCTTTCAGGGTCATGATCATAGAGTATAGGTCAAATGTAGGACACGGAGAAAGAACTGTTGAATATCGCAGACGGCTTGCAACTCTATACCACTGTGAAGACAGCAATCTCAAGTCAGTTATTTGCTGATGACTTTATCCTCAATGCAAGATATAAAATCTAACTGCCACTAAGAATAGATACGGTTTGTTTTACCTTCAACATTAAGAAAACTGAGATAAAATTATGTAACTTTTGTTCTACCATCAACATTAAGTATTAAGTAAACTGTAATAAACAGTAGAAAATATTTGTTCTACAATCAACTTTATGAAAACTGAGATAACAATATATAACTTTTGTTCTACCATCAACATTAAGTATTAAGTAAACTGTAATAAACATGAAAACTGAGGCCCAAATTAAAGCAGCTTCCAAAGTGCAGTACCTGAACCCTGACATCAAAGTCAATAACCAGAGTCTCCAACTCGATCAAAAGTTTCACCTGCTAATGACCGACTAACGAGTCGGTCGTGCCAGGATTCGTCAGGTTTACCCTTTCTGTGGCCAAGATGAACACACTTGATGGATCTGTTTTACTAAATTTTGCCACGACGAAGTTTATATCACAAAGTTGTGCTTACTGGACAAGCACGTAATGTGTTAGAGCTTACATGCCCTGAAAACATCAGGTAAACATCAACATTTTCACCTGTCAGACGTGCAACAAATGGAATTGAATTTCTGTGTGTTCATTCATCCTTCTTCAACATTCAGTCTCATATACTAAATATCTTACACAGACAAGATTTTTTCTTTGAAATTGGTCGTTAGATGAATGTCACGTGTAAAATGTATATAACTGCATGACTCCGTATAGAGTAAGTTGAACGTGCAAATAAATGTGTACAAATGTTCAATATATTATTTAAACAATTCTCAAATACATTTGAGTTCGCACAAATGGTCATTTTCTGCTCTAAGCAAATATGGTCGACATCGAAATATTTGTTTATGCAGAAATATGACACTTGTGACAATCATTGTTCAAAGAAGAGATAATTTCAGAAATGATGATATAGAGAAAGTGCTAGGTTATGATATCAAGAAACAACAGACAGTTTGGACATGTAGCGAGAACACCATCCTTCGATAAGCTTTACCAATCAGAACAAAGTTGAAGAGGAGAAAAGGTAGACCTATAAGTCGACAAAGTAATGAAGCAGCAGATTTCGGTATGAGTACCGTAAAAAAAAAGACATGCTACAATACTTTGACTCGATCACTCCATTTTCCAATCACGCTGAAAAACAACAGGCAGAGGAACCTAATTAAGATAACGTCTGATATACGAGCAAGAACGATAAAGAACTCGATCCATATGTGATAATGATTGTATAAATGTTTGATTTTTGGCCAATTAAAAAACTAAAAAAAATAGTTGATTTTGTCAGTTAACCGGGTGTTGCAATACGTAAGGTGAAGTTATATTTAATGTAATCACAAATTATTCAATAAAACATGGTGCACTGTCGTTAAAAAAATTGATTTGCAATATTTTAATATGGAATACATTGATGAAGATTAGGTGACTAACCTCATCCGTGGAGACATTCTCGTCATCATAGTACACACTCATAGGCTGAACATCTATGACGTCATCGCAGAAAACTCCATCCCGTCCCTCAACACAAGTGTGGCAGTGACCAGAGAAACGGTTGCACATTCCAAAGAAACAATTCTGGCTGCAATTCCGCTGGCAATTTTGGCCATATTTTCCTACATGGCACAAAACATTGCAGTGATCCCCGTGAAAGCCATCTGTACATCCCTGCAAGCACGAACCGTTGACATGATGACACGTTTTGTTGCTTGCACACGTAATTGGGCACTCAGCAACACACCCTGGACCGTATTTTCCGTCTGGACACTTCTTCAAACATGATCTTCCAAAATACCCAGGTTGGCAGCCTCCTTTACAGTGACCCGTTCTGTGGTCACAGCCGGTGTCATCACAGTTTTTATGGCACTTTGTGGCACATCCCCGACCGAAGAAGCCATTGGGGCAAGCTGTGCTACATTCCTTGCCCATGTAACCATCAGAACACTTGAGACACGTACCATTCCGCGATGAGCAAGTGTGGCACGAGGCAGGACACGAGTGTTCGCATTCTCTACCGAACGTTTCATTATGACAATTCTCACAAAATCCTGTCTCTTCAAAACAACTCCCCTCACACGCTGCAAGACAGTTTTCGTTGCAAGCAAGTCCATAATACCCAGGAACACATGATGAGCATATTGTTTTGTTTCGTGCGTATTCGCAATTTTGATCAACACACACGCCAGTACACTGAGCAGAACACAATGCACAACGAGCAGTCTGTAAACATTTAATACAAGCTGCAGCGCCACTTTTATTACAGGCGTGTACACATGAGTCTTCCTTTCTCCAGCATGCTTTGTTTGGACATGAGCATCCGCTTGATGAGTTCGTACAGAGGATGTTAGAACCATGCCCGTCTATTTCATTACACGCAGAGAGAAATCTGCATCGCTGAATGCGTAAACTCCACGGGTATACTCCAGTCTGTATGAGGCTCAGTAATAGATGAGTCGTGACAACTGTATCCATTGGTTGGTTTATCCCCGGAATATACACACATGCTACAAGATGGAGCCCATTGACATCAGTGAGAGCGATCGAGCTCATGCGTTCAAGACAACCAGTACTGTGTGCAGTCATGTGATCTTTTTACGCGCCTTCGTGTGCATTAGGCTAATTTTTCTTATAAAAATCAGAATTCTTCTTCATAGAAGTCAACATGGACGTTAGACAAGAAAAGCGAACAGACAATTGAAGCCTTTGAAATGTGAATATATATAAGAATTGGTAGAACTGGGTGGGAAAAAAAGAAAACAAATGATGAAGTCTTAAAATAACTAAAAATGAAAAGAGAACTACTAAATACATCTCAAACAAGACAAATGAGATTTCTGAGGCATGTTAAAACACACAGCAGCCTACTAAAAGTAATCTTGGAGTGGAAAATACAAGGTAAAAGAGGCAGACCAAGACTAACATTGACGAGTAACATTAAATGATGGACAAGTCATCCTATGACAACCTGCACCACCAAAGCAAGAGACAGGGAGGCATGGCGCTCCATGGTAACCTTTGATGGGGAGACGCCACTCAATAATGATGATAAGTCAGCGACAAGGAATATCATGGTCTCCAGCCAGGTAACTAAAGAACATCTTCGCCATGCAGTCTCTAGCTCCTCCGCAGGACACGAACTCGCACTCTGCAGCTCCACTGTTCTCCGTCAAGGTGTACTTGGTCAGTCATCCTATCGCCTTTTCTCTCGAGACCAATAAATGACAGCTACAGATAGTTCATGATCTTTTCTCAGCCACGCCCTATCTTATACCAATGCCTAACTGTCATCACTGTACACATGATCGCTTGGCTCCACATATATAGCCGTTCCTGATCACTGATGTTGTCTAGTCGGGTTTACTGTTTTGTAGTACATTCTACATCATTCTCAGTGGATTCTCTTTGACTTTGACCTTTGACAGTTACTCAGGCTCAAAAGAAATACAAACGCAATGGAACCCGGTACAAAAATAATAAACAGATTCTGCGATTGATTTACCTGACCACACAAAGTATATATTAACGAGAAGGAGAAGAGCAAGAGGCAGGCTCAGAGTAAGATAGACCGATACCAAAAAAAAAAAACGCTACACCTTGAAAGAAACGCTAGAATATCAAAGAAACGCTACAACATAAAAACGCTACAACATCAAAGAAATGCTACAACATAAACTGGCAATAGTTGAGGCCGTCAGAAGCGCGAGGACCAGAACATTATATCTTCTTCGTTACACGAAAGGAAGCAAGAGGAAGTGCAGCAGGAAAGAAAGAAAGAAAGAAAGAAAAAAAGAAAGAAAGAAAGAAACCTACTGAATTAACAATTAGAAAAGACGAAGATCAAATAAGAGAACGAAAAGCAGGGTTGTAATAAACAACCTTGACAAGACATGGAACACGTGATCACAGTTCTATATCACTAGACCCGCGTTCTATAAAATAAACGCACCAGTTCCTTACTGCCAAAGGTTTATATTAATTTGTTTAGTCTCAAATGTTTCCATAATTTATTTACTTCAATCTTCGCGCCGTTATTGAGTTTATGGTGCGCGCTCAGCTCGTTTTGTTAACATCCACATTATACAACTGTTAAACGTTTCTATGAAGATGTACAGCAGCAATAACTGATTTCCTTTTATGGGTTGCTTACATCTTGGTTTTATTATGGATTGAGGTAACATCACAGAACTCACAGTTGCTTATTTGAAACTTAAAATGACATTTTAACTATAATTCTAAATATCTGCAACATTTCTGGATGAATATGTCGTGAGTCTATCACATTGCACTCATTCAAATAAATTAGATGGGGAACTGGTTGGTCTCGAGGCAAGACGCACGCCGCGAGACAGAGAGATTGTGGGTTCAAATCCTGGCTACACCAGTTTGAACTTTTTTTTACGATTTCTCTCTGCGGCAACCACCCCGGGTCTCAGCATGTAGGCCCGTCTTGAAACGTCAATTACTATTCATCATCATCATCATCAGCGTCGAGTGCCATCTCCGCAACAAAGGTTGGCTACCATGGAGGGCCATTCTGCTCTGTCTCTTGCATTGATGGTGCAGGTTGTCATAGGCTGATTTGTCCATCTTTTAATGTTATTCGTCCATGTTAGTCTTGGTAGGGCTCTGTATCATTTACCTTGTATTTTACCTCCCAATATTACTTTTATTAGGCTGTTGTGTATTTTAACATGCCCTAAAAATTTCGTTTGTCTTGTTCTAATTGTGTTTAGTAGTTCTCTTCCCAATTGTAGTTGTTTTAAAACTTCATCGTTTGTTTTATTTTCTTGCCATCCAATTCTGCCTATTCTTCTAAAAATCCACATTTTAAAGGCGTCAATTCTCTGCTGTTTTCTTGTCTAATGTCCATGTTTCTACACCATATAGGAATATTGAGAAGATATAACATTTTGCTATTCTTAGTTTTAGCCCTGGTGTTATTTGTTTTGATGTTAATATATTTTTCATGACATTAAAATTGTTTTTTTTTTTGCCATTGCTATTCTTTTCTTTATTTCAGTTTTACATTTTCCATCACTGGTTATAGTATGTCCAAGGTAGTTGTAGCTTTGAACTGTCTGCAGGTCTATTCCTTCATTTTTGATATCCACTTGTGTGTTTTGAGTATTTTCTTTGCTTATGATCATAGTTTTTGTCTTTATGATATTCATATCTAGTTCATATTTTTTCAATACTCATGGACAGAAAAAATATGAGTACCTCCGAAGACTGAGTTATCTGCCCGTGCGGCGAGGGACCCCTGTGCACACGGCTGCCAGGGAAAAACGGATTAACACGCAAAATTCAGTTCCTAGTCTCTAGGGACTTTGTCAGACGTAAAAGCTGGCGAACGCTAAACAAAAAAATATATAAAAAATTTAATATAAACAAATTAGATATTTTCTTTTATCTTCGTCTTCTTCTTCGTCTTCTTTTTCTCATTATCATCATCCGCATGTGCCATACCGGTTGCCACAGGCGATCATGTCCATCCACAATCTTCTATCCACTGTGCATCGTATCAATTATGTTGTTGACTGTTTACCGCGCCATGGAACAACGTTATCTGGCATCTTCTCTATTTCTTGTCCGCGATCTCTATTCCAACTTTCCTCTTCTCATGATGTGCCAGAAAAATGTTGATTGTTTCTTTCTGATGTTTTTTGTGAGCTCCCTTTTTGTGTTGGCCTCTTTGAGAATTTCCTCATTGGTCTTTTTAGCTGTGAAGAACATTTTAAACATTCTTCTGAGAAATTCCATCTTTGTGGCCTATAATTTTTTTGTTATTTCTTTGTCTACTGTCCATGATTTACGTCCATAGGTCAGAATCGGCTCTATGTAGTAGCGATGAACAGAAATTCTAACACTATTACAAGTTTTATCATACCCCATATCAGCTACTTTCCTGTGTGTTACCGGGGTCTCATTATGAGGGAAGTAAAGAATAGTGACACTGTGACCTTTCAGGCATGTCGTAAGAGGCGACTAAGGAGGTTGATCGATGGTTTGACAAGCTGTCATTGTAAAAAGTATTGTTATGGAAAAAGAGCAATAGATTTTAGAGCAGTGATCTCTGCAATGATAACTTGTAGTTATCCCCTATGTACCGCCTTCGGCTCGAAAGGACAATATATAGATAGATAGTAGCGATGAACTCTCTTTCTCACTTCTATTGAAATAGACTTATTGCATAAGAAGTTTTTCATTTTCTGAAATGCCATTTTGTCCTGAGCTATTCTGCTTTTCATTCTCCTGTTTCTTCTGCTGCGTACTCCTTTAAACGCCAATGTTGGTTAGTTTAAAGAATGCACCAATAGCTCAGGACCGGTGACACCTCCTTGTCCCGACATTGTACCGGTCATGGTCACAAGAGCCTACTCTGTTCATCATATATTGGGCATGATTGTAGCGAATGTCCAGTATTTATTTAGCCTGCGCGTTTTGCCTCTCACACTCATCAGAGATTCCTATCTTTATGTTGATGAAAAGATGGTACTTCAATCTGTTGTGGCCTGTTCGAAGTCCACAAATTATTACTTGCTTTTTTTTTCTGTTGAGCTCGGAAGTAGGCATGGAGCCGCGATAGCTTAGTGATTAATGAACTGGACTACAATGGACAAGGGGTAGGGTTCGATCCCAACCGACGGCTTCCGGGTTCACCCAGCCTTAAATGGGTACCGGATTTTTAATGGGAAAGTAAAGCAGCACGGGCGTAATACCGACCACATTACCCCAAAAATCATGTGCTGAAGGTCTGTAAAATATAGGGTCATTAACACCATATTTCCCTATACACCACTTGGCGTGACAGGGGTACTTTACTTTTTTGGTACTTTACTTTTTTTTCTGTAGTAGGCATGCCTATTTTTATTGTAGTTCTGATGTTCTGGGTTACCGTTGTTCCTGACTAAAACTCTTCGATTCCTCATAAACATATATACTAGCATCTGTCTAGTATAATTTGCCACCTTCTTTTGCCAACCTGTCTGCCCCATATCGTCCAGGAATATTGGAGTGATATTATATTGGAATACTTCCTATGTGTGACATCATATAAACAGTAAGATATTTCTTGCTTTAAAAAAATATCTATATTAATTATATTTTAATAGATTTAATGGTTGCTTGTAAAAAAAGTCGGTACAAAGATTGACTAATTTGATACTTTTTGGTGCGATGCGAAATATGAAATTACTCACAGTAGATATTAAAGATTAAGCACCATCTTAATTAACTTAGTCATGGATGATTTATGTCTTAGATGAGCAAATAGGATAAGAACATGTATCGAAAATGAAATCAAATAGAATAAATGCAGTACCTACAATGAAATGAAAATGAATAAATGTAGAATACCTCGGGGGCCTCGGTAGCCTAGTTGGGAAAACCACCCGACTAGACTACCGACGTTCGAACAACCCGTGTTCAATTCCCGCTGGGAGCAGTGTGAATTGTACTCGTGGTTGAAAAAAAAAAAAAAAATACCCCCACGGTCGACCCAGCCGTTGGCAGAAATGGGTACCAGGGTATTATCCTGGGAAGGTGAGGAATGTCGCTTCGCATCTGAGTTTCGATGCTTGAGGCTACACTATATAGAAATATCCGAACATTTCTGGATAGGCGGCCGAGCACATATGGGTGTAAACTCGCGTGCTAAGACGCCGGTTCAAGTCTCGTACTTTACCTTAAATGTAGAATCTAAAACAAAATAAATGGAGTATCTAAAGAAAAAATAAAAAGAATAAATGTAGTATCTCAATTGAAATAAAAAGGAATAAATGTAGTATATAAAATGAAATGAGAAAGAATAAATGTAGAATATAAAATAAGATACATGTAGTATCTAAAGTGAAATGAAATTAAATAAGTGTAGTATCTAAAATGAAATCAAATAGAATAAATGTAGTATCTAAAGTGAAATGAAATGTAGTATAAAGTGTAGTATCTAACATGACATCAAATAGAATAAATGTAGTATCTAAAGTGAAATGAAATGTAGTATAAAGTGTAGTATCTAAAGTGAAATGAAATGTAGTATAATGTGTAGTATCTAAAGTGAAATGAAATGTAGTATAATGTGTAGTATCTAACATGACATCAAATAGAATAAATGTAGTACCTAAAGTGAAATGAAATGTAGTATAATGTGTAGTATCTAAAGTGAAATGAAATGTAGTATAATGTGTAGTATCTAACATGACATCAAATAGAATAAAATAATATCGAAAATGAGGTGAGATGAAATGTAACGACAAGAGTGGTGTTTGAATCAGCTACATTAGCACTCAAAATTAAGCATGCTATAGAACAAATTAGCAAATACAACCATTGACGGCGACAATCACAAACACACAGACACACACACACACATGGGCGTGTATAAATAAAATATTCAGATGAAGAAGATTACAAATCTCAAATGTTTAAGAATATGGAAATAGAAATTGTGAGAGACTGAAGCGAGGGCTAATGCCGAGAGATTACTGCTCACTTTGGAGACGAGCTCTAGTTGTGCTGAGCTCATGTTGCCTGGCCATGTTTGATCGAAGCGCATCGCCAGATATGGGCTTTAATACATCGAGCATTTAATGTGGCGGAGACGAACGATGCATCCGATTGTGTGTAGCTGAGTGGGACGTGGGAAACCAAATTCGCAGAGAATAGTGAAAATAATCTACGTGGTCCAGTTGTAGTGGGATGGAAGCAAAACGACAAGGAAATTTGGTCAAAGCGAGTTTGTTGGTTATTTGTTGAATAGAATACAACATGTATATATCTTGTTGCACGCATGAAATTCTGAATTGTTGAATACCTGAAACCATAACTAAATGTTGTTCATTTTAAAGAAACTATGCAAGTGCATTTTTTTTTATATTTACCAAACAAAGGGATTGCTAAACTGAAACTATTACAGAGGTGTGGACACATACGTGTGTATTATCGTGGTGTGCCATCTTCGAAAGAAAATAGTTTCTATTTTGAAGTAAATTTTACTCTCTCTCTCTCTCTCTCTCTCTCTCTCTCTCTCATTCTGTCTCCTAACTGATGATGCACTGATTGCTTTTTCATTCCACAGCTTGATCACTGATAGCTTTCTCATTCCACAGCTTGATCACACTTGCTTTCTCATTCCACAGCTTGATCACTGATAGCTTTCTCATTCCCCAACTTGATCACACTTGCTTTCTCATTCCACAGCTTGATCACTGATAGCTTTCTCATTCCACAGCTTGATCACTGATCGCTTTCTCATTCCACAGCTTCATCACTGATTGTTTTCTCATTCCACAGCTTGATCACTGATTGCTTTCTCCTTCCACAGCTTGATCACTGATTGTTTTCTCATTCTACAGCTTGATCACTGATTGCTTTCTCATTCTACAGCTTGATCACTGATAGCTTTCTCATTCCACAGCTTGATCACACTTGCTTTCTCATTCCACAGCTTGATCACTGATAGCTTTCTCATTCCCCAACTTGATCACACTTGCTTTCTCATTCCACAGCTTGATCACTGATAGCTTTCTCATTCCACAGCTTGATCACACTTGCTTTCTCATTCCACAGCTTGATCACTGATTGTTTTCTCATTCCACAGCTTGATCACTGATTGCTTTCTCATTCTACAGCTTGATCACTGATAGCTTTCTCATTCCACAGCTTGATCACACTTGCTTTCTCATTCCACAGCTTAATCACTGATTGCTTTCTCATTCCACAGCTTGATCACTGATCGCTTTCTCATTCCACAGCTTCATCACTGATTGCTTTCTCATTCCACAGCTTGATCACTGATTGCTTTCTCATTCCACAGCTTAATCACTGATTGCTTTCTCATTCCACAGCTTAATCACTGATTGCTTTCTCATTCCACAGCTTAATCACTGATTGCTTTCTCATTCCACAGCTTGATCACTTCCCGTTGCCTACCTTTTGCCTCTGTACTCATTATTGTTCTTCAGTTATAGATGACTGCCAGTAAATGTTACAAATGTCTCTTTAATGTTACAAATGTCTCTTTAATGTTACAAATGTCCCTTTAATATTACAAATGTCCCTTTAATGTTACAAATATTTAATAAAATGAAAAAAGAAAAAGTTACAATTTTTTAAGAACATTTCGCAGAAATAAGAATTTGTGAAATCTTTGTGAAAGACAGATTTTGTTGACATTGAGCACCAGACATATTTTTAGTGGTTATAATCTTACAATAGAAGCTATGAATATGTAACATTGAGACTAGGACTGTGAGCTGGGACCGCACGTGAGGTGAACATGGTCAATGACTCCAGGCCTTGGCTGTTAAGGGGATCATCAATCCTACACAAGAACAGCTTCCAACGCGGTGGCATGGAATCATACTAACAAACAGTGACTTCAGCAAGAGGGTAGACCTACATTCAGCTTAGCGAAGTCTTGCTGAAGTTGTGGACTCGCAAGCGGTTATACTGTAGCATGCCAGGCTACATAATTTGTGTCAATTTTGTGACGTCTATTTTGTTTTTAAAGCAGGGGGGGAGTAGGAGTGGGTGCAAAGTGAGCAACGACGCGAATAAATCATAATGGAGATGGAGGGGTGGGGGTTTGCTGAAAACGATAATGATTTATATACAGACTATAATGATTTATATACAGACTATAATGATGTATATACAGACTATAATGATTTATATACACTTTATAATGATTTATATACAGACTATAATGATTTATATACAGACTATAATAATTTATATACAGACTATAATAATTTATATACAGACTATAATAATTTATATACAGACTATAATAATTTATATACAGATTATAAT
This sequence comes from Megaustenia siamemsis, assembly GCA_032433765.1. Lineage (NCBI taxonomy): Eukaryota > Metazoa > Mollusca > Gastropoda > Stylommatophora > Ariophantidae > Megaustenia > Megaustenia siamemsis. The sequence continues at coordinate 20,414,779 of JAVIAB010000092.1, read as the reverse complement.
AATTTATATACAGACTATAATAATTTATATACAGACTATAATAATTTATATACAGACTATAATAATTTATATACAGACTATAATAATTTATATACAGACTATAATAATTTATATACAGACTATAATAATTTATATACAGACTATAATAATTTATATACAGACTATAATAATTTATATACAGACTATAATAATTTATATACAGACTATAATAATTTATATACAGACTATAATGATTTATATACAGATTATAATGATTTATATACAGACTATAATGATTTATATACAGATTATAATGATTTATATACAGACTATAATGATTTATATACAGGCTATAATAATTTATATACGGACTAGTCATGTTGTATGTTGGACAGACTGTCATTCTCTGATAACAAGGAAATGTACATGATCTTCGTTTTTTTTCTATAAATTGTTATATGAAGCTTGCATATGTAATGTAATATGAAGTACTTTCATTATGTTGTAGCTCATGATCTTTTATCTAAGAACACATACAGCAGCATAACAGCGAACCTTCCATCAATACTTGTTCACAACGACAGTAACAACTAATAAACTACCTCCACCCCCCCCCCCCCCAAAAAAAAAAAAAATTATAATAATAACTTAAACGAAATAAACCTGCGCAGATCAAGAGGACGCCACTTGAAGCAAAGTCCAAACAACAACAGTTGAAGAAAGAAAGTTGCTATGTTTGGCACCATATAAGGCATGAGTGCACTAAGACCATTATGCAATTGCATGCGCGTGCACAACCAGCGAGCAAATGACATCATCAATGTGTTCATATTTCGTCACCTTGGAAAGCAACTAAACACCTGTCGGTTGCATTGTTGTAATTGTTCTAGTCAAACAACACTACAATTTTCTAGTGGGAACTTTGATCTATCTATATATATATATATACCCAAAAGATATCATCCGAGGTTGAACGAACTGGGCCTAGCCACGAAGATAGCAATAGACTCAAGACCTCTTACAGATCTTCCCAAGTGCTTCGATGGTAACTGCGAAAATGAACAACGACTTGTTGAGCACGGTTTTCTGCAATTGACCATAAAAAAAAATTGTTGGAAATTAAATAAAGAAAAGCCACGTGATCTTCGTGAGAGTAGGAACTACAGCTAAGATCCGAGGATTTCTTCAAATTAATGACATATCCGATGATTAATCAGAAAATCTGACATGCCCTCATTATTACGTGTGTTTGAAGAGGAAATTACAAAGAATAATTCTTGTTGGGAGAAATCATTATTGGAGATTTTCACGGATTTATTATTTGCATCAAACGATTGTATATTGTTGGTGTGTGTTGACAACTCTGTGCTACTGACGTTTGTTTACTTTTTTAACAATTGTAGTTGCATATTGTTAGGTACATCATGCGAGTATTTGATATTTGTCGTCGGTTAGACATTCTTACCTTTCTGGTTTCTGTAAGTAAATTGGGACTGTAGGACTGGGACTGATGGACTGGGACTGATGGACCTGGGACTGATGGACTTGGTGATGGACTGGGATTAATCGACTTGCACTGATGGACTTGGACTGATGGACTGGGACTGATGGACTTGGATTGATGGACTGGGATTAATCGACTTGGACTTATGGACTTGGACTGATGGACTGGGACTGATGGACCTGAGACTGATGGACTGGGACTGATAGACTTGGACTGATGGACTGGGATTAATCGACTTGGACTGATGGACTTGGACTGGTTGACTAGGATTAATCGACTGAGACTGCTGAGCTGGGAATAAAAAACTCTATACCCAGTTCTACCTCCAAGTAATGTAAAGACCTTTGGACCTTTACCTAACCACAATAGAAAGTAAACAAACTAACCCTACCTGTACCTACCCTGTTGAGTACCCAACCGTCCGATCCATCCGACAACAACTCTCAGAACACGCTACGCTATATATGGGATATGACATTGTTGGATATTTGAGTTACTGACATTTAAGTGTTATTGAACTTTTCAAACACGACGATGTCTGTGAAGTTTAAAATAAAGAATATAGAGCTAGACATGTTTAATTGGGAACCAGTAAATAAGCCGGAACCAGTGAAAAAGCCGTTCAGAATTAAAATATTAATTACGTCTATTTTCTGGCGCATACATTTTATGGTAGTAAAATGTAAAGAGCCCCGTCACGCTAAGTGGCGTAGAGGCAATATAGTGTTAATGTAAATAATTTGTGCAGACCTTCAGCACATTATTTTTGGGGTAAGTAAAGAGCCCCCCGTCATGCCAAGCAGCGTATAGGGAATATGGTGATAGTGACTATCATTTCTATAGACTTTCGGCACATGATTTTTGGGGTGATGTGGTCGGTATTACGCCCGAGTCGCTTTACTTTCCAAGAAATAATCCGGTACCCATTTAAGGCTGGGTGAACCTGGAAGACGTCGATCTGGATCGAACCCGATCTCCTGTCATTTGTAGTCCAGTTCATTAACCACTGAGCTTTACTTTACTTCAACACCAGCTGGATTCTAATCATGGCTGTTGTTATCTTGTCCCCCTGTGATAGGGTCATTTCTTTGTTTACTCTGATGTTTATTTTTTTCCCCACACAGCATCAACCCTAAGAGCGACAAGAGCTGTGACGTCATATCCGTTACAGAAAATATTTTCTTCTCTTTTTTTTTTTAAAGACGTGACGGAAAATGAATGCCCCGAAAAAATATAGTCAAGTAGGCAATGCGTCCTTGAGTCAATATTAGCAGCAATTAACGTGCTACAGACGTCTCTGAAGCAAACAAACATATGGACGGAAAAAAAACTGCGAATCAATAATTAATATTTTTAAAGTTTGCTAGAGAGTTTACCTCATTTGCCTAACACATTACTGAATGAACAACAATGTAATGTTGCTCGTGTTGCCCTTTTAGTACAATTATTTTAGTATTGTTGCGGATTTTTTTTTCCTATAATAGAAGTAAAAATTTTGCTTTAATGTGAGTTAGAATGAAAATGTTGAAAGTTCCCTGGACAGCTAAAAAGACCAATAAGGAAATTCTCAAAGAGGCCACCACAAAAAGGGAGCTCCAAAAAAAAAAAAAAACATCAGAAAGAAACAATCAACATTTTTTGGGCACATCATGAGAAGAAGAACGTTGGAATACTTGGTTGCAAGTATAAAATAAATATAAATAAATAAAAGGAAAGAGAGATCGCGGACGACAAAGAGAGAAAATGCTGGATAGCTTGGTGTCATGGCATGGAAAAGAGTCAACAACAGAACTGACACGATGAACTGGGGATAGAAGATTGTGGAAGGACATGATCGCCTACGCCAGCCGGTATGGCGCATGATGATGATGATGAGAAAGACAATATAAACAGCACAAGTAAATAGCTTCTCGAAATGGTTACAAACTGAACGAAGAAAGGTTTCATAATGTAGTGACTGGCACGTTGTAAAGTTCATTCGTGAAATACTGCGTTATTATATTAAAAATTAACAAAAATTATAGCTCACATGTTTCTTTAACACAAGACAACAACAATAGACACAAACAAGTGGAAAACTGAAAAGACTCCACGTAGTTGTGAGGAATGAATGGTCACTCGTGCATTTTTTTAAAAATACATGCAACCTGAAATAACTAGTATTACAGTGTCTTTAATGGAAGTCATGACTTCTGGCCTAAGTACGGCCTTGGCTCCAATAGAATATGATGATGATGTTGGCTCCAATAGAATATGATGACGGTGTTGGCTCCAATAGAATATGATGACGGTGTTGGCTCCAATAGAATATGATGATGGCGTTGGCTCCAATAGAATATGATGAAACGTTGTTGGCTCCAATAGAATATTATGATGGTGTTGGCTCCAATAGAATATGATGATGGTGCTGGCTCCAATAGAATATGATGATAGTGTTGGCTCCAATAGAATATGATGATGGTGCTGGCTCCAATAGAATATGATTATGGCGTTGGCTCCAATAGAATATGATGAAACGTTGTTGGCTCCAATAGAATATGATGATAGTGTTGGCTCCAATAGAATATGATGATGGTGCTGGCTCCAATAGAATATTACGATGGTGTTGGCTCCAATAGAATATGATGACGGTGTTGGCTCCAATAGAATATGATTATGGCGTTGGCTCCAATAGAATATGATGAAACGTTGTTGGCTCCAATAGAATATTATGATGGTGTTGGCTCCAATAGAATATGATGATGGTGCTGGCTCCAATAGAATATGATGATAGTGTTGGCTCCAATAGAATATGATGATGGTGTTGGCTAAAATAGAATATGATGATGGTTTTGGCTGCAATAGAATATGATGCCATTGTTGGCTCCAATAGAATATGATGATGGTGTTGGCTCCAATAGAATATGATGACGTTGTTGGCTTCAATAGAATATGATGATGGTGTTAGTTCCAATAGAACATGATGACAATTTTTGGCTCCAATAGAATATGATGATGGTGTTGGCTGCAATAGAATATAATGATGGTGTTGGCTCTAATAGAATATGATGATGGTGTTGGCTCTAATAGAATATGATGATGGTGTTGGCTCCAATAGAATATGATGATAGTGTTGGCTGCAATAGAATATGATGATGGTGTTGGAATATTCAAGTAGATTGGCCCTGGACAGGACATACACTGCGGAAGCCAACTGAGAGTATTACACAACAGGCCGGCCCTATTTTGGAATCCCCAAGGAAAATTACAAGAGAAAGACTAAAATATTCTTGGAGAAGACCGATGGAAGCAGTGATGAAGATGATGGAGAAGACATGGACTTATCTTAAATGAATGGCAAGAAACAGACATGTTTGGAAAGTGTTTGTTGATGACCTATGCTCCACAGGGAGTTGAAAGGTAGAAGAAGAAGGAGTAGATTATCTGTATTGTTTTAATGCCACTTAATATAGTATTTCCTAAATGAATGCCTAGATAGATTTCCCTCACTTTTCTTACCACTACTGGTCTTTTCACAGTCATTGTTCAGACACATGTGGAGATAATTGTGTGTGTGGAAACATCCTTGGCTGTAGACAGGTAGAGGTTATCAGCCCTTGTTTATATGACTTCTTTAATAATTAGTTGGCGGAAACGATGTTGTTACAGTCGCGGTGCCCCATAGGGACCTGGTCAGTAGAGCTAAGTTTATGAATACTTGTGGTTCAATTAGCTCTTATTTTTAATTGTTTACTCTTCGTTTGCAACTCGTTTTATGTTTGCTGCTAAATTCTGGCATTGTCTCAATAGAATGTTAGCAAACATAGTTTTCTCATCGAGTACATACACTATCAGAAAATAATTTGGTCTGTCCATTTTTATAAATGTCATTGACAATAACTTATCTAATTGATAGATGCCACAATGATAATCTATAATTTTCACAAATATCACCCATTCTAGCCCGTCATTTTTATGTTTGAGTTTGAAAAACAAATAGTAAAATCATGTATACATGTTCACATTCTTCTTCTTCTTCTTTCCTTCCTCATCTGCCTTTCAGCGTCGAGGGGAGATATAATTTGCGGTCTTTTGCTCTACTGTTCGCCTCAGCTGCTGTTATGTTTCCTAGTACTTCTAATATTCCGTCGATCCATCTTTTTCGTGGTCGACCCTTGGGTCTGTTGTTCTCACAACGTTTGTTGAAGGCTCGTTGTGTTGTGTTTTGGTCTTTCTGCCTTGTCACGTGGCCGAACCATTTTATCTGTTGTTTCCTTATGTTTACATTATAACATCAAATATACCGCGTTGTTTAATATATCTGACTGTTCTTCAATTTACTCTGATATGTTGTACATGACAGTAACCATTCTTTCCTCTAATTCTCTAATCACTTTCTTTTCCACCTTCCTGGACGAGTTTACGTACATAAATACAAGCTCCATATATAAATACGAGCTCCATGCACAAATACGAGCTCCACACAGAAATACGAGCTCCACACACAAATACGAGCTCCATACACAAATACGAGCTCCATACACAAATACAAGCTCCATACATAATTACGAGCTCCATACATAAATAAGAGCTCCATACACAATTACGAGCTCCATACATAAATAAGAGTTTCATACACAAATACGAGCTTCATACACCAAATACGAGCTTAATACACCAAATACGTGCTCCATACAACAAATACGAGCTCCATACACAAATACGAGCTCCATACATAAATACGAGCTCCATAAAACAAATACGAGCTCCATACACCAAATACGAGCTCCATACAACAAATACGAGCTCCATACACAAATACGAACTCCATACACAAATACGAGCTCCATACAACAAATACGAGCTCCATACACAAATACAAGCTCCATACACCAAATACGAGCTCCATACAACAAATACGAGCTCCATACACAAATACGAACTCCATACACAAATACGAGCTGCATACAACAAATACGAGCTCCATACACAAATACAAGCTCCATACACAAATACAAGCTCCATACAACAAATACAAGCTCCATACACAATTACGAACTTCATACAACAAATACGAGCCCCATGCACAAATACGAGCCCCAAATACAAATATGAGCCCCATACAACAAATACGAGCTCCATACATAAATAAGAGTTCCATACACAAATACGAGCTTCATACACCAAATACGAGCTTCATACACCAAATACGAGCTCCATACAACAAATACGAGCTCCATACAACAAATACGAGCTCCATACATAAATACGAGCTCCATACACCAAATACGAGCTCCATACAACAAATACGAGCTCCATACAACAAATACGAGCTCCATACACAAATACGAACTCCATACACAAATACGAGCTCCATACAACAAATACGAGCTCCATACACAAATACAAGCTCCATACACCAAATACGAGCTCCATACAACAAATACGAGCTCCATACACAAATACGAACTCCATACAACAAATACGAGCTCCATACAACAAATACGTGCTCCATACATAAATACTAGCTCCATACACCAAATACGAGCTCCATACACCAAATACGAGCTTTATACAACAAATACGAGCTCCATACAACAAATACGAACTCCATATACAAATACAAGCTCCGTGCAACAAATACGAGTCCTATACAACAAATACGAGCTCCATACACAATTACGAACTTCATACAACAAATACGAGCCCCATGCACAAATACGAGCCCCAAATACAATTATGAGCCCCATACAACAAATACGAGCTCCATACACATATATGAGCCCAATTGAGTTCTCCTGACATTCTGTCCACTTGCACTTCAGTTTTGTCATTTGAATCGCCCAAATAATGAGCACGATAATTAGCATACATTGAAACTTCTGTAGTACAAAGTTTGTTCGTGGCTACAACTTCTGTCACAATTTCCATTCTTACATTGGCTGTTGTTATATTAGCTCGAAGCGCAATCATTATTTCCCAAATGGCTACACAGAAGCATTAGACAATGTAAATACATCTTCTTCCTCTAGATATTTCTTCAGATACATAAGTTGCTTTATATATGTATAACAGAAGAGCTTCAAGGGCTTATTGTCTTACTTTAAATAACAAAGAGTAGCCTCAAGGTCTTATTTTGTTACTTTATATATCAAAGAGTAGCTTCAAGGTCTTATTTTGTTACTTTATATATCAAAGAGTAGCTTCAAGGTCTTATTTTGTTACTTTATATATCAAAGAGTAGCTTCAAGGGCTTATTGTCTTACTTTAAATAACAAAGAGTAGCTTCAAGGTCTTATTTTGTTACTTTATATATCAAAGAGTAGCTTCAAGGTCTTATTTTGTTACTTTATATATCAAAGAGTAGCTTCAAGGTCTTATTTTGTTACTTTATATATCAAAGAGTAGCTTCAAGGTCTTATTTTGTTACTTTATATATCAAAGAGTTGCTTCAAGGTCTTATTTTGTTACTTTATATATCAAAGAGTTGCTTCAAGGTCTTATTTTGTTACTTTATATATCAAAGAGTTGCTTCAAGGTCTTATTTTGTTACTTTATATATCAAAATTAATGGAAAAAAAAATTAATGGAAAGATAATCAATAACCTAAGATATGCTGACGATACTGTACTACTAGCAGAAAATCCTAAAGACCTACAACAATTACTTAATGTAATAAACACGACAAGCAAAAAATATGGACTAGATATGAATATCAAAAAGACTAAAACTATGATCATAAACAAAGAAAATACTCAAAACCCACAAGTGGATATCAAAGTTGAAGGAATAGACCTGGAGACAGTTCAGAACTACAACTACCTTGGACATACTATAACCAGTGATGGAAAATGTACATCTGAAATAAACAAAAGAATAGGAATGGCAAAAAGTAATTTTAATGTCATGAAGGACATACTAACATCAAAACAAATAACACCAGAGCTAAAACTAAGAATAGCAAAATGTTACATCTTCTCAATATTCCTATATGGTGCTGAAACATGGACATTAGACAAGAAAACAGAACAGAGAATTGAAGCCTTTGAAATGTGGATATATAGAAGAATAGGTAGAATTGGATGGAAGGAAAAGAAAACAAATGACAAAGTCTTAAAACAACTAAAAATGAAAAGAGAACTTCTGAACACAATTAGAACAAGACAAATGCGATTCTTAGGCCATGTTAAAAGACACAACAGCCTACTGAAAGTGATCCTGGAGGGGAAAATACAAGGTAAAAGAGGCAGAGGCAGACCAATATTAACATGGACGAGTAACATCAAAAGATGGACAAATCAACCGATGACAACCTGCACCATCAAAGCAAGAGATAGAGCAAAATGGCGCTCCATGGTAGCCAACCTTCGTTGCGGAGACGGCACTCAATGATGATGATATATCAAAGAGTAGCTTCAAGGTCTTATTGTGTTTGTGTTATAGTATCATTTTTATATATTCTTTCTCAAGTTCTCTTTCCTTTCAGAGTAGAAGGAAAATAGAGTCTTCGGGACAACGCTCTTGAGTGTTTGTCCTGCGTGGTATCCGTCATATTAAAGTAAAGAAAAGCCCCCATGACGCCAAGTGGCGTACAGGGAATATGGTGTTTGTGGCCATAATTTTTATAGACCTTCGGCACATGATTTTTGGGGTAATGTGGTCGGGTTTACGTCCGTGCTGCTATACTTTGCTAGAAAAAAATCCGGTATCCATTTAAGGCTGGGGTGGTATTCGTCATGGTGCCTCCTGACTCGGAAATTCATCGCAATATAAAAAAACAAGGTCAAGGTTCTGCCATTGATAGACGAGTAGGAAACATGGTGCTAGTGACGATAGTTTTCCATAACCAACAGGTCATTTTTTTCTAACATGGTCGGCATCACGTAAGAGCGCCCATACTTTCCAGGAAAAAAAACGCTGGTATCCATTTCTCAGAGGCATGGTGAACCTCGAGGCTTTGTTTGAAGAAATAATCCACATTTGGGAATTAAATCTGAACTCTTCTAATCCGTAGCAAACGCACTAACGACACAGTCGTTGAAACTGCGCCTTCCAGTCTATTATATATTTTGGTGTACTCTTCTAATTATAGTCTAAATCGTTGTCACGTGTTGAAATGTACTTTTCTGCTTGATCTACCTAATTCCACCTGTATCTATTAAGCCTGCCCGCTGAGGGGGGACCACCCAAAGCTTGTGACGTTTTAAGCATTGCGAGCAGGAGCGGTTGTGGGTAAAATAACGCCAGCCGCTATAGCTCGCATAGCTACAGACATCACAAGTTTTGGGATGTTTTAGTGAAAACAGCCTCGGCTGGCAGGGCTGAGAGATACAGGTGGCATTGATCTACCAATGGGATGCAGGATTGTCAAGGCCAGCAATACAACATAGAGACCACCTTCACTGCTGCCACATACTTTGGAACTTTCTAGTGAACTGGATCAAAGCAGACCTGGAGAACGAGGTGGAGGTTAAGTTGACTCGCAACTGCTTTGTTTGAGATACTCTTAGTTCTCACAAGCTCTAGCTTCATGATTGTTTACCGAAAGTCAAGAAAGTTATTTCACACTACGTCAGAAGGTGGAAGATGGGCGTATGGAACTATGCCATCCATGACATTTGAAATTTGTCTTTGAGCCCTTTACCATTTGTGTAACTGGTGCATCATTTGTTTGTGTCAGATATACTCAGGCGTGAGTCAAGCCAATGACGAGCCATTAGTCAAATGGCATGGTTTTTTTTTTTTTTTTTTTTTTTTTTTTTTGGGGGGGGGGGGAGGCACGGCATTGCAGAAGAACAGGGGGTGAAATAAAAATCCTAACCTGAACACCTCGTGGCGACTGTACTGGACAAGTGGCATTTCCCCAGTCCTCTAATCTCACCACTTTCTCCTAGCAGATCCTGACCTATAACAAATGTTATCAAGTTAGCAATTGCGGATCAATAATCCAAAGTCACCAATTCTAGACCTGGCAAAAACCAACCTCCGTAAAATTGTCAAATATTTGTATCGTGTATTTGTATTATTTTTAAAAACTGTAAGGAAACTCTTTGTGTCAACATTACAGATTTGTTTCATTGTCTGACTGCGTAATTATTTTTCCGTCTTGGAGTCTCGAATTGTGGACTGCGTGGTGTCATTAAGTTCAAGTTTATGTAGAAATTGGGCTGATAATTAAAACGTATAGTAACTTAAATCAAACTAAATACAGATGTGGCAAACATGTAAAATAATCTATGACACAATAATATGTGGACAGATATGCATTACTTTTACACTTGAGAAACGTTGGTCATTAGTTTCAGAGTGAAGACAACACCAAGAAAAATGTTTTGTAGGAAATGTGTAAAACATAGATATTTAGAACTTTATTGTGTGAACCAATAAGAATATTCTTTAGAAATAAACTGTTTGTAATACATTGTGATTACACACAACATCATTATTTTTTTATGTGAGATATTATATTGTTTCCTTCATTATTTTATTTCTTAAAGACTTAGTTTTGCTGTACCATTTTTATTGTACACTTACTCGCTATGGTCATGTTTCTGATTTTGTCTCATTATTGTTATTATTAGTAGCATCATCCTCTGTTGTCACGCTTCATGTTTGTTTTTGTCCGCAGGTGCAAGATGAAGTTTGGCTCCTGGACCTATGATGGAGACCAAGTTGACCTAGTCCACATCTGCGCCAAAAGTAACGAGGCCAACGTGACCATCAAGAATGGCATTGACCTTCGCGACTTCTATCATAGCATTGAGTGGGACATCCTGGAGGTGGAGGCAGTGAAGATCATCCGAGAGTATCCGTGCTGTTCGGAACGCTACCCTGATATAACATTCAGCATCACCATGCGACGGAAGACGCTGTTCCACACAGTGAACTTGATCATTCCTTGTGTCGCCATCTCGTGTCTGACGGTCCTCGTATTTTATCTTCCATCAGACTCCGGGGAGAAGATCACACTATGCATCTCCATCTTACTCTCCCTGACGGTGTTCTTCCTCCTGTTAGCAGAGATCATTCCCCCCACCTCTCTAGTTGTACCCCTCATCGGCAAGTATCTACTCTTCACAATGATCCTCGTGACTCTTTCGATTATTGTGACCGTTATAGTGCTTAATGTACACTTTAGATCCCCAGCCACACACAGCATGTCTCCGTGGGTTCGTCGTGTCTTCCTCAACATCCTTCCTCGTCTTCTCTTCATGAGACGGCCCCACGAGGAGCAGGAACCAGTTCCTCCAAAAAGGATTGTGATACGAACTTGCAACGGGTTAGAGCTACGCAATGCCCGAGACAACTTGCCTAATCCTCGGTCGCTGGTCGGCCAACGATACGAAGACACGTCGTCTCCTAGGTTACGAAGAGCAAATAATATGGAGGATTTGATGCCTTTAGACTACATGGAGGAGAATACCGGACCCATAATCGGGAGAAGAGTGTATTCCAAAGAAATCATGGACGCTATAGATTCAGTGACGTTTATTGCTGAACATTTAAAAAGAGAAGATTACGATTCCTCTGTAAGTACGGAACACCATAGTGTCATTGTGATGAGATAGGGCAGTAATCTACTGTTTTGATTACGTTGAATGTTCAGCAGTGTGGTCAAATCACTTTAGTACTAAATGTTGTTTGTCTAACCTTGATTCTGCTGGTTTTTATTCCAAAAGGCAGTGATTCCCAAAAACATTTATAGCTTCTTTCAGCATGTCATCTGTTTTTTTTTAATGAGTTTAAGATCTAGTGATAAAAATAACCAAAAAAACGGCATGTAAATATTTTAAGATATCCATGGATAATTGTAAGGTTCAGTGATAGTTTAATATACTTTATATACCATATCGCTAAAAATATTATCATGTTGTTCCGTGTCCACATGGATGGTTGGCTACAAGGAAGAGGGATTGCACAGTCTCTTGCTTTGAAGGTCCACCTCTTGAATTGTCCTATTTCAGTCTTTGTCTATACAACACTTACCCAATATTTTTCTCTTCCGATGTGACTTTCGGTAATTCTTTGTCTCATTTGTATGTTTTGATAACAAATTACATCTATTTTGTTGGAATAGTTTCAAATAGTTCTTTCTTTATTATCAGCTGTTTGTAAACGTCTTTACAGTTTGGAGATCAGTCTTCAACTTCAGATTTCTCACTACTACCTCTGCTGCTAATACAGATGCTACTGCCACTTCTACTAATGCCACTACTACTGCTGTTGCTACTACAGCTGTTACTGCCATTATTACTGCCATTATTACTGCTGCTGCTTTACTGCAGCTGTTACTACCACTACTACTGCTGCTGCTTTACTGCAGCTGTTACTGCCGCTACTACTACTGCCACTACTACTACTGACATTACTGCTACTGCAGCTTTTACAGCCACTACTACTGCTGCTGCTTTACTGCAGCTGTTACTACCACTACTACTGCTGCTGCTGCTGCTACAGCTGTTACTGCCATTACTACTACTGCTGCTACTACAGCTGTTACTGCCACTACTACTGCTGCTGCTTTACTGCAGCTGTTACTGCCACTACTACTGCCGCTGCTTTACTGCAGCTGTTACTACCACTACTACTGCTGCTGCTTTACTGCAGCTGTTACTGTCACTACTACAACTGCCATTACTACTGCAGCTGCTACTACAGCTGTTACTGCCATTACTACAGCTGCTGCTTTACTGCAGCTGTTACTGCCATTACTACTGCTGCTGCTTTACTACAGCTGTTACTGCCATTACTTTTGCTGCTGCTACTACAGCTGTTACTGCCATTACTAATGCTGCTGCTACTACAGCTGTTACTGCCATTACTACTGCAGCTATTACTACCACTACTACTGCTGCTCCTTTACTACAGATGTTACTGCCACTACTGCTGCTGCTGCAACTACAGCTGTTACTGCCATTACTACTTCTGCTGCTACTACAGCTGTTACTGCCATTACTACTTCTGCTGCTACTACAGCTGTTACTGCCATTACTACTTCTGCTGCTACTACAGCTGTTACTGCCATTACTACTTCTGCTGCTACTACAGCTGTTACTGCCACTACTGCTGCTGTTGCTACTAAAGATGTCACTGTCATTACTACTACTGCTGCCACTACTACTGCTGTTGTCACAACTACTGTTTCTGCCACTACTGATACTGCCACTACGACTGCTGCTGCCACTACTACTGCAGCTGCCACTACTACTGCAGCTGCCACTACACTGTTACTTCCACTACTAATGCTGCTGCCACTACTACTGCTACTGCCACTAAAAACTGCTACTTCCACTACTACTGCTAATTCCACTACTACTACTACTGCCGCTGCTACTGCTACTGCTACTTCCACTACTACTGCTGCTGCCACTACTACTTCCACTACTACTGCAGCTACCACTACTACTGCTACTTCCACTACTACTGTTACTTCCACTACTACTGTTACTTCCACTACTACTGTTACTTCCACTACTACTGCTACTTCCACTACTACTGCTACCACTACTACTGCTACTGCCACTACTACTGCTGCTGCTACTACTACTGCTACTTCCACTACTACTGCAGCTGCCACTACACTGTTACTTCCACTACTACTGCTACTGCCACTACTACTGCTACAGCCGCTACTACTTTTACGTCCACTACTACAGCTGCTGCCACTACTACTGTTACTGTCACTACTACTGCCATTGTCACTACTACTGTTACTGTCACTACTACTGCTTCTGCCACTACTACTGTTACTGTCACTACTACTGCCGTTGGCACTACTACTGTTACTGTCACTACTACTGCAGCTGCCACTGCTACTATTACTGTGACTACTACTGCTTCTGCCACTACTACTGTCGTTGTTACTACTACTGTTACTGTCACTACTACTGCTTCTGCCACTACTACTGTCGTTGTTACTACTACTGTTACTGTCACTACTACTGTCGTTGTTACTACTACTGTTACTGTCACTACTACTGCCTTTGTCACTACTACTGTTACTGTCACTACTACTTCTGCTGTCACTACTACTGCTACTGTCACTAATACTGCTACTGTCACTACTACCGCCGTTGTCACTACTACTGCTACTGTCACTACTACAGCTACTGTCACTACTACTGCTACTGTCACTACTACTGCTACTGTCACTACTATTGCCGTTGTCACTACTACTGCTACTGTCACTACTACTGCCGTTGTCACTACTACTGCTACTGTCACTACTACTGCTACTGTCACTACTACTGTTACTGTCTCTACTACTGCCGTTGTCACTACTACTGCTACTGTCACTACTACTGTTACTGTCACTACTACTGTTACTGTCACTACTACTGCCGTTGTCACTACTACTGTTACTGTCACTACTACTGCTTCCGCCACTACTACTGCCGTTGTCACTAATACTGTTACTGTCACTGCTACTGCTGTTGTCACTAATACTGTTACTGTCACTACTACTGCTTCTGCCACTACTACTGCCGTTGTCACTACTACTGTTACTGTCACTACTACTGCTACTGTCACTACTACTGCCGTTGTCACTACTACTGTTACTGTCACTACTACTGCTTTCGCCACTACTACTGCCGTTGTCACTACTACTGTTACTGTCACTACTACTGTTACTGTCACTACTACTGTTACTGTCACTACTACTGTTACTGTCACTACTACTGTTACTGTCACTACTACTGCTTCCGACACTACTACTGCCGTTGTCACTTCTACTGTTACTGTCACTACTACTGCTTCTGCCACTACTACTGCCGTTGTCACTACTACTGTTACTGTCACTACTACTGTTACTGTCACTACTACTGTTACTGTCACTACTACTACTTCTGCCACTACTACTGCCGTTGTCACTACTACTGTTACTGTCACTACTATTGTTACTGTCACTACTACTGTTACTGTCACTACTACTGCTTCTGCCACTACTACTGCCGTTGTCACTACCACTGTTACTGTCACTACTACTGTTACTGTCACTACTACTGCCGTTGTCACTACTACTGTTTCTGTCACTACTACTGCTTCCGCCACTACTACTGTTACTGTATCTACTACTGCCGTTGCCACTACTACTATTACTGTTACTACTACTCTTCTGCCACTACTACTGTTACTGTAACTACTACTATTACTGTTACTACTACTCTTCTGCCACTACTACTGTTACTGTCACTACTACTGTTACTGTTACTACTACTGTTACTGTCACTACTACTGCTACTGTCACTAGTACTGTTACTGTCACTACTACTGCTACTGTCACTACTACTGTTACTGTCACTACTACTGCCGTTGTCACTACTACTGTTACTGTCACTACTACTGTTACTGTCACTACTACTGTTACTTTCACTACTACTGTTACTGTCACTACTACTGCTACTGTCACTACTACTGTTATGTCCCTACTACTGCCGTTGTCACTACTACTGTTACTGTCACTACTACTGCTTCTGGCACTACTACTGTTACTGTCACTACTACTGCTACTGTCGCTACTACTGTTACTGCCACTACTACTGGTGCTGCCTCTACTACTGCTGATGCACTACTACTTCTGCTGCCACTAGTACTGCTACTGCCACTACCACTACTTTTGCTACTACTGCTATTACTGCAACTGCAGTTGCAACTACTGCTATTACTGCAACTGCTGTTGCAACTACTGCTATTACTGCAACTGCTGTTGCAACTACTGCTGTTACTGCAACTGCTATTGCAACTACTGCTATTACTGCAACTGTTGTTGCAACTACTGCTATTATTGCAACTGCTGTTGCAACTACTGCTATTACTGAAACTGCTGTTGCAACTACTGCTATTACTGCAACTGCTGTTGCAACTTCTGCTATTACTGCAACTTCTGCTGCAACTACTGCTATTACTACAACTGCTTCTGCCGCTAACTATTACTACTACTAAATCTGCTACTGGTACTCTTTGTTTCCGTCATTAATGGGACGTTAAAATTGCGGAGATACGTTGTATCGTAGTATACAGTAACCTTTGATATCTGTACTTATGATCCCAAATTTCTACTTTAGCAGGCCTTTTTACATATCCGGTTGCCTTTGATATCTCCTCATTAGGCCAGATGGTTGTCTCCCGGTCCATCTTTGAGAGCTTCAGACGAATCTTAATCAAATCTGGTTTACTAATCCTGACACGGTCACTTATGAGTTGCTGATAGCTTTCAGCCCAGATACTAAAGGCATCTTGGACTCTACAAAAATCTCATTAGCCTCTTTGTGCGACGTTCTGGGATAAATATGGGGTAATGTTAACACAGAAGTAACTCAAGAAAGGTATTCAAATCACTTGAAGTTCATTAAACTATCTCAGATAGTTTTTTTTCTTCACAAAATCTTATTCGGATTTCAGGGTGAGTGATATGTTATTAATTAAACGTACTACAAGATGTGCGAATTAAACATCGATACAGCTTCCAGAACGCAAAAAATACGTCTTTACATAGTGGGTTTGAAAATGCGGTAATGATCCGGTGTTTTTTTTTTTTTTAGGCGGAAGTAATTGAGTCAGGCTAGTTCAGGAATAGCTCAACAAACACCACGTGATATACCAAGCTGTCAATTATGTGCTTCAACCGTAACGTTTTGTGTCATGTTCTATGTTATTGTTGGTGTTCTGGAAACACTGAAGGTTTTCGCTCTTTTTGATAATTATGGTAAAAGAGAACGCAATGTATATTCTCATTTGGTTAATGTTATTAGTATATGTCTTGAGTGCTGCTATACAAACACAAATATTTTGAAAATAATTAGATTAGCGAAAACACAATCAGTCTTCTTAAGAATTATGTGAGAAAATAGTAATCAGTGAATTATACATAATGTAGCAACTAGAGGAAACAAAAAGAAAGAGAAGAGGAAAGAATATTAGACTGTTGAACAGTTTCGATTGGAAAAAGAACAATAAATTATTAAGGGCAGAACTAGTTCAGAGATATGATCGCCTACGCCCCTGAGCAGTGCCCCTGGTTATGAAAATAATATATGCTGCTCAAACAACGTAGGTTACGCTGGCTTCGCCACGTGCACTGTATGGAAGATGGCCGTATACCAAAAGATAAACTCTATGGGCAACTAGCAAATGATCAATGAACTTGGGGGCGCTCCAAAACTTCGATTTGTAGACGTGTGTAAACACGACATGAAGACTCTGATTTAAAACCCTGCAGCCTGGGAAGACATAGCTGCAGACAGAAATCTTGGAAACGCACTCTAAAGCTCCAACTCAAACAAGAAGCAGACAGATTCATAGAAAAGGAGAATACACGGTGATAGAAAAGACAAATATAACATTTTTAGGGGCGCTGCAAAATCCATAATTAACTATGACTAACGGAGACTACTATACTATACTATGTTTTGTGCGCGTGTTTATATTATATATTGTTCCTGAGCACCACCGTACATGCGTGTTTATATTATATATCGTTCCTGGGCACCATTGTGTACGTGTTTATATTTTATATCGTTTATATGCACCACTGTGTGTGCGTGTTTATGTCATATATCGTTCCTGGGCACCACTGTGTGCGTCCTTTAGTAAAATTAGCGTCCATGGACACTACGGCGTGGATGGAAGCGAACGAGCCTGGTTTAACAGCTACCTTGGACCGGGTTGACATTCTGAATTCCCTGAGGGAGGCAGGGCGCTCTGAAGATTCAACAATGATCATGAATCTACTACCACTTTCAGACTTCACGAACATGAGGTCAAACCTGGGATGCCAGAAAGGAGCGCTGCGCGGGGAAACACAGACGAACAACATGTCAACACAGAACTGGAGTCATCAGTCCCCACACACTGAGGGACATACAGGGGAAGGGAGAGGGGTATTATCTCAGCACTTAGGACATGTCCAGTGTGCAATTAGGATGATCCGTCGACTAACCTAGACATACATCATCATCATCAAGTACAGTGCCTACTGGCGTAGGTGATCATGTCTCTCCACAACTTTCGAGCTCGACAGTTATTTATAATTTCTGTTGTTGACCTTCTCCAAGCCATTCTCTTAAGCTGTCTGGTTATCTTTTCTCTTTCCTTCCCTCTATCTCATTGTCCCTCCATTTTCCCAGTTGTTACAATATATTCCAGTTGTTCTCTTCTCATTACATGGCCAAAAAAACGATGATTGTTTCTTCCTAATATTGGAAATCAGCTCTGTTTTTGCTTTGTCCTCTTTCACAAAGTTTCCATTACTCTTCTTGGCTGTCCAATGTATTCTCAACATTCTTCAGTTTCATGTATTTCTTCATATGCACATATACACACTACACACATAAACTCACATAGACATATGTATTATTGGAACCCAGTATGCCATCCCGAATTCTATCTTTCTTTATCCACATAAGTTAAGATAATCATAGTGTGGAGCTCTAGTTTTCTATTCTGAGACAGCTGTTCCAAGCCAGTTCCGTTGTGCAGGTTTTCTCTTATATTGTCTATCCACAGACGATTCCCAACTTGTGAGCCGTGTCCCCTTGCGGATCGTCATTTGTTTGATGGATCGTTACGAAGATTATGTTTAACACTCTCCGTACGGAAGCTTTTTTATCAATTCAACGGAAGAGATTTCAGAGACAGCATTTTCATTGTTTTAAGAATCAATCTACATATTTTTTTATTTATTTAACATATAAAATATCATATGCGAATGTTTAGATAATTGAATAAGGTGTTATACTTCATCAATACCAAGATGATACAAGACATGTAAAAAGAATATGGTTTGATGACGGTTCACACTAATCAAACTGAGAGTGACGGACGCACAGTGCGGTGAAACGTTTGGAAAGAGTTAAACTGTAATTATGTTTGGTTTTTTTTGCGGAAAGTTTTGCCTGGAATATTTCATCACTCATATGGCATCACGCATCTATCCATCTTATTCTGGGTCTTCCTCTTGGTCTTTTTTCCGTGCATTCTCGAGAAGAACGTCCTTGATCTTATACAGGTTACCGTATCTTATTTGGTTTTTATGGAACATCGTCGGAGGTTGCCTAGATACTTCCAGGTTACGCAGCTGTTATACAAAAGTATCTCAGGTTATTCAAGTAGTATTGTATTGTGTTCCCTATTTGTAAAGCTGTCACCATACCTTGGAGTGTCTAACACTCCCCATCACTGGCTCCAAGTGTTACACAAGTTGAAAAAAGGTTTTTCAGCTTGTACACAAAGGGATTACAGGTTATTCAGCTGCTATACACAAAGGGATTACAGGTTATTCAGCTACTATACACAAAGGGATTACGGGTTATTCAGCTGCTATACACAAAGGGATTACGGGTTATTCAGCTACTATACACAAAGGGATTACGGGTTATTCAGCTGCTATACACAAAGGGATTACGGGTTATTCAGCTGCTATACACAAAGGGATTACAGGTTATTCAGCTACTATACACAAAGGGATTACAGGTTATTCAGCTACTATACACAAAGGGATTACAGGTTATTCAGCTGTTATTCGAAGGGACTGCAGATTATTCAGCTGTTATTCGAAGGGACTGCAGATTATTCAGCTGTTATTCGAAGGGACTGCAGATTATTCAGCTGTTATTCGAAGGGACTGCAGATTGTTCAGCTGTTATAAGAAACCTGACTGTTATATAATGAGACTGCACGTTATTTCGCTGCTAAGCATGAGGACTCCACTTCGTTGTAATAAAATATTGTCGCAGCTTTATTAGCTTTTGTAAAACTGGGTCTCGATCATTAATAATTTGGGAACCTCTGACCTAAAAATAAGATTCATAGATTGTATGTTCATATTGAAGGATTTCGTGGTCAATTTATTTGTAGTGACACGAAAATAGCTCCAACATGTTGTAGCGTATATTGAGAGCGTGTGGATGACATGAGACACATCGATTTTTATCACTCGCATTAGTTTTATAGATTACAGTGTCTTGCCATTGTGATAATAACCAGAACACATCGCGATTGTTTTGTGGATACCACCCACTGATGAGATCAATATCTAGGCATCGTGTATTTGCTGCAGTAATTACACAACAAATCACAGCCGGTGTTTTAATTATGAATGGCAGTCAATAACATTGACAGTTCATTCTGGAAGATTAATTTTTTTTTTTTTTTATGTTAGGATAAGTATTATTATTGTTTGTCCGACCATCCTTATTGTACTCAAATAATATTTATTAGCATTCTGAAGTCTCGCGAGAATAAGTTTTGTTTCTCTATACTTTATGACCATTATAACTGTATTTGAACGCCGTAGGTTATCTGTCGTTGGACTAATCGCACTCAAAAAATCACAAAATAAAAGAACATATTGCCAGGACTCGAATATTTTACTATTTTTGTTCCTTTCATTCTGTAAATTCTGATAATTAATTAGAAATTGAAAGAATACGGTTAAATGTCTATTTATAGAATTAGCGGGAGTAAGAAACGTCATATTGCAAATGTCGGTGTGTGTGTGTGTGTGCGTGCGTGTGTGTGTGCGTGCGTGCGTGTGTGTGTGTGCATGCGTGTGTGTGTGCATGCGTGTGTGCGTGTGTGTGTGTGTGTGTGCATGCGTGTGTGTGTGTGTATGCGTGTGTGTGTGCGTGCATGCGTGTGTGTGTGTGTGTGCATGCGTGTGTGTGTGTGCGTGCGTGCGTGTGTGTGTGCGTGCGTGCGTGCGTGCGTGCGTGCGATCAAGATGAAAGAAGTTACAGAAACAACATTCATATGAATTGTAATTTGTAGTACAGATGTGACAATGGGGAGGCTTCGTGAAATCGTTTCAGAAATATATTCATTATCTGTGTGCGCTCTTTTGTTTTTGAGTGGTTTCATGCATGAAAAGCGTGCAGCAACTTAATGCAGCCAACATAAGTCATTTCTGGTAAAGGACTGCATGGTCTTTAGCATCTTGACCGACGGTTGGTAGCAATCAATCATGATAAGTCAGTGGTTTCGTAAACTAGTAGTGTTTTATGCTGGTTGGTATTTTGCTGAACAGCTTCTCTCGAGGCTGAATCTGTCAATACTGGACAGACAGATCCGTCCTTAGAATGAACTTGATGTATTTGTGGTGCCTGGCCTCGTTTCCTTTCTCTTGTGCCGTTTGTCTTCGGAATTTGATATCAGCACTGTCTCCAAAGTTTCTGTGCCATTTTTTATTTTTCTTCTCCATGTGCTACCTACCATTTGCTTCCAGATTTTCTAGTTTCTTTCACCGATAGAGAATTCACTGCAAACATCCTTACATCTCAGCACTGGTCTGCTCTTTGGTCTCTTTCTGTTCCTAAGTTCGCCATACAATATGTGTTTGGGAATACGAATGTTTGCCATTCTCCTTACATGAGCCAGCCACCTTAGTCTTCGACTCCTAAATGTTGCAATGATGGATGGGAGTTTGGTTCGTTGTAAGCCATTATAGTTGGTTACTTTATCGTGCCATATGATCATAATCTTTTGAAGGAAACGTACATGAGAGCTGTTTGACCTTTTTTCCTGTCCTGCATAGGGAATGAGATAAGGTACTAATAACAATAATAGCATAATTGTCACGACATTTGATCTTTTTTCTTGAATCCGCACACTGATCTGTGAAACAATAATTCATAGTTTGACCTCCAGTAAGCCTGAACTGATTTCTTGATGTAGGGGCGGGGGGCTTGTTATTTGACACTTATCAGGACAGTTAATTAAATAAAATCTTAGTAAACGATCAGCCGGTGTTCCTTACAAAGTCCTGCTAAACTAAGTATGAAGCCAGTTTCAGCCTCGGGATCATTATAAGACAGGGAATAATGAGAACATTGCAAACCCACAAGTCTGGTATATATTATTGACCGTATAGCCCATACAGACAGCTCATATTTTATAATCAAGAATTGGCTCTTGTTGGAATTATTTTTTTCCGGTAGCAGCCACCAATACCTTCGGAAATAAGACGGAAATGTTCATTGACGTGGAAAAATATGCCCGGCATGAAATTAGGCGATCATTTCTTCTTCTCCCTAATTCTCTCAATTTTGACATATTTGACATCGATGCCAAAATGTCGGTGCTACACTCCATCGTGCACCGCTACTTCTTCAAAATGTCGGTGCTACACTCCATCGTGCACCGCTACTTCTTCAAAATGTCGGTGCTACACTCCATCGTGCACCGCTACTTCTTCAAAATGTCAATGTTTTTTGTATTTTTTAGAGGCGTCTATGTAAGCTAGAATCTGTGTGAAGCCTCACTTTACAGCCTGCGTCGTGTTCAGCATTGTCTGAAGACTGACAGAATAGGAAGATCTGAATTTATGACACACACTTGTTGCCGTAATCTCTAGTCTCTTGATCAAAGGTGGGCATCCTATGGCCCGCGGTCCAAAACCGGCCAACTAGGCTATTTTGACCGGCCCTTGTATGGTGAATAATATTTTAAAAGTTCCATTTTTTTTTCTATCACATCCGCCCATGATTTATTTTCTCTGTCACACTCTTCACATGAACTACTGTCCGTGTTTTGTCGTTTTGTTTCTTGTCATGTGACTGCCTTTAATTTTAGTCCTGACTTTTGTTTTGGTACTGTCGATGTTGTTACATTTTCTCTTTTCTTGGGGTTGACCCTAGTTTCACACTCTGTGTTGGTGTTGTCTCAGTTTTATTGCTTGATTCGGGAGAGGGGGTGTTTTTCCGTGTCTGACGTCTCCTCTTTCGTGTGTTCTCCACCTCAATAATTTCCTCGCTTTTGTCAGTCTTCTCTGCGGACTGTTCATTGTGGTTGAGTAGTCTGTTCTTGACTCTCGGTGGTTTTGTCTTTGATTACTGTGACCTCTGACGTTCTTCTCTTCTTCAGTGATCAGCTATTGCTATGTTGTTTAGACATTTAGACCAGCCCGGATCATGGTCCAGACATTTCAGGTCTTCACCGGTTCCCCATAACTTATAATGCAGGGTTGTTTCTGTGGACCATATTTGTGTTCATAGTGTGTTGAGAGTTAAGAAAGATCAATTGTTGGTAGTCACTTAGAACTTAGAGCTTTCTCTCTCTCTGTGTGTGTGTGTGTGTGTGTGTGTGTGTGCGTGTGCGTGTGCGTGTCGTGCGCGCGCGAGCTATACAATGAAAAAGTTAAAAATGATCCAATGTTCTAATTATGTTTATCTAATCTCGAGGATTATTCAATATTTTTTTACAAGTTCAGGGTTTTGAAACAAAAGTTACGTAAATATAAGGGGAAGTAATAGTTTCCTTATTTTTATTTGAGGGAGACAACTTTTATAATAAATAGCACTGATAGTTGTTTTAATATATAAAATAGATTTGTTTTCTTATATGTGTTGTGGTCTATTGTTACACAAATTCAGGTATCCCCCCCCCCCCTCCACCCCCCCCCCCCCCCCCCCGATGTCTGACTAACAAAATGCATGTAACTTTATATAGTCTCTTTTCCTTTTTTAAAGTAAATAATTTAAAATGTATACATAGTACAGGTTTATCATTTATGAATATTTAGATCCTCATTAATTTAGTTCCTGTTCAGCAGAGGTGGGCAACTTACGGCACGCGGGTCAGACACAGCAGCAACAAGTTATTTTAACCAGCCAGTGGGCTTGATTTGATAATTACTATACATTCCATTCCCTGAGCTAAAAATAACAAATAAATTAATACATGAATAAAATAATGCACACAAATTCAGAAATTGTTTTAAAATAATTAATTATTTCATTAACGAATTTGGCAAAACGAAGTAGATGTTATCATATCTATCGTTGATCTATTATTTTCTGCGTGTTACAAGCCAGGCCTGCACAATTCATTGTCTTTGGTGATGACCACTACTCCTCCGACTGTCCTAATTAGTCGACATCACATAAGTAGTGTAGCCTTTCTTGTTAATGTGACGATAGTTAATAGATCGTCTTTATAGGCGTGGATGGCGTGGTATTGTAATATATCAGTGTTGGAGGTTAGAAAAGGGGACTTCTATTCCATGATAATCCTGTGAAAGTTAGAAAAGGGGACTTCTATTCCATGATAATCATGTGAAAGTTAGAAAAGGGGACTTCTATTCCATGATAATCCTGTGAAAGTTAGAAAAGGGACTTTTATTCGATGATTATCCTCCGCCAGATCAAGAGGATTGTATGTATTTGTCTTTAACATCAGTTTTAGTTGGGGCTACTAATTGTGGTTCTGGATGTATTTTATGTAATGTTTGACTAAATAGCAATGTATTTAAAGTTAATAACCGGTTGTCATCAATTAGTTACACAATGGCACTATCAAGCAAAAGGAGGAAAGTAGATATAGAGTCTGTACTGTTTAGGAAGGATGAACTGTGATTATTTCTTTGTTCTCTATTGCGGTAATCCCATCTCTTTAATATGAATTGAAAAACTGTCTGTTCTTAAAGAATAGAACATGGGACGTTACTTCCAGTTCAGAAGTTTTTAAACAAACAAAAACCTGAAGAGAGAGAGAGAGAAAGAGACAGAGAGAGAGAGATAGAGAGAGAGAGAGAGAGAAAGAGACAGAGAAAGAGAGAGAGAGAGAGTAAAAAGGTAAATGTGTGCATTGTAAATGTATAGTTCAGTATATTAACAGTAACTTTGTAGTACGGCATGCTTCATTGTCAGTAATCGTCATTAAACTTTACCGCAAAGTGTGATATGTTACACGTTTTCATTAATCGTCATTAAACTTTACCGCAAACGTGTGTTATGTTACACGTTTTCCCGCTGTATGAAATTTCAGCGCTATCATGGTTTGTCTTGTCTTAATGCTACGGGTTGATACCGACGAACGATCCTGACTCAAGATGGTATGTGGTGGTTGTAATGGTTTTCTTTGATTCCTGAGTTATACTGGAGAGGTTAGAACCTGTTCTGCCTAGATGTACAGCAGTAGAGGTAAAGGCATCAAGATGCACCAAGATGCGTAGAGATGCGAACAAGTACATTGACACAGCAGCAACAAGTTATTTTAACCAGCCAGTGGGCTTGATTTGATAATTACTATACATTCCATTCCCTGAGCTAAAAAATAACAAATAAATTAATACATGAATAAAATAATGCACACAAATTCAGAAATTGTTTTAAAATAATTAATTATTTCATTAACGAATTTGGCAAAACGAAGTAGATGTTATCATATCTATCGTTGATCTATTATTTTCTGCGTGTTACAAGCCAGGCCTGCACAATTCATTGTCTTTGGTGATGACCACTACTCCTCCCGACTGTCCTAATTAGTCGACATCACATAAGTAGTGTAGCCTTTCTTGTTAATGTGACGATAGTTAATAGATCGTCTTTATAGGCGTGGATGGCGTGGTATTGTAATATATCAGTGTTGGAGGTTAGAAAAGGGGACTTCTATTCCATGATAATCCTGTGAAAGTTAGAAAAGGGGACTTCTATTCCATGATAATCATGTGAAAGTTAGAAAAGGGGACTTCTATTCCATGATAATCCTGTGAAAGTTAGAAAAGGGGACTTTTATTCGATGATTATCCTCCGCCAGATCAAGAGGATTGTATGTATTTGTCTTTAACATCAGTTTTAGTTGGGGCTACTAATTGTGGTTCTGGATGTATTTTATGTAATGTTTGACTAAATAGCAATGTATTTAAAGTTAATAACCGGTTGTCATCAATTAGTTACACAATGGCACTATCAAACAAAAGGAGGAAAGTAGATATAGAGTCTGTACTGTTTAGGAAGGATGAACTGTGATTATTTCTTTGTTCTCTATTGCGGTAATCCCATCTCTTTAATATGAATTGAAAAACTGTCTGTTCTTAAAGAATAGAACATGGGACGTTACTTCCAGTTCAGAAGTTTTTAAACAAACAAAAACCTGAAGCTGTGCGAATGTAACCGGGAAGAAAGAAGTACTCATTTTTTTATAAATAAAGCTTTGAGAAAAGAAGAATTCTCTTATTAAATTCATTAGCTATGTTGACGCCGTTAACAAACTTTACTGCCAGTTCGTGGAACGTTTCAAAGTTATTATTGCACAACAAACAAGATTAGAATGTTTTTCAACACCATTTGATATCGATGTAATTGCTGCTCTGGCAGAGATACAAATGTAGGTTATTGATTTGCAAGAAAAAACAACCTACTCTGAAATCAAAGTGGAGGGGCACGAAGATGCTGGACATCTTATTTCCCATGTCAACAATATCCAGTGATCACATCATAATAACATTTAATTCATTGTTGGGTAGCACTTATGATTGTGAACATTTGCTTTTTAAAAACGTGAGTGGAGTCATTCACAAGCGAGAGACGCAGGGAAATAGATAACCACTTATGGTAGCCAACCGTCGATGGTTGCAGAGACAATATGTGGAGATGATAATGGTGACTAGGCTTTCAGTTGATAGCTAATAGTCTGTATGATGATTGCAGAGACGGCACCTAATGATGACTAGACGTTCAGTTTATAGTTAACAGTTTAGACGATAATTGCAGAGACAGCACGTAATGATGATCACTAGGCTTTCAGTTGATAGCTAAGTTTTGACGATTGTTGTAGAGATGGTACATAATAATGATGAATAGACTTTCAATTGGTAACTAATAGTTATTTGTTGTTTAGATCTAAACATTTGCGGTTGTTTCGTTATTAGTTTTGTGTGTGTTTTTTTTTGTTTGTTCCTGATGAAGGCCTATTGGGCCGAAACGTTGTTTAGTCTGTGTCGTCCACTTATCACGTAAAGCTTCTTACATACCATTTTTTTATTTATTTTTTTTTCCTAACTAATAGTTTCCACGATCATGCAGAGACGGCACGTAATGGTGATGACTAGGCTTTCAGTTGATATCGAGTAGTTTTGACGATGTTTGCGGATAGTTCAGAGCGCAAAAAAACATTTACAAAGAAAGAAATATTTCAATCTTTAAACATTCAATATACAGACAATTTTATAAGAATCATTATAAAACAAATAGATAGAAGTTACAGGAGAAAATGTGTAAGAAGTAAGCAGTTGGATTAGTAATAAACAAAAGGATCAATGTGTTGTGGAGGGATCTAGATCCAGGATAGCATAAGCTGTCAAAATATATAACCTGTTGACTTGACTCCATCATCTATAGCTGTTAGCTGGTTGATCAGCCTAGGACACGAGTGTAAAGGTACATGGACTCGGTTAACATGATTGAAAGAAAAGTATATTTTCAATTATTTGATGTGGTGGAGCGTCCTTGACATGGCAGGTCCTGTGGGTTGTTGTTAACGTTCTTTGAAACAAAACCCGCATTCACGACTGTTAACATTTATCCCTCTTGTCCGTTAAATTGCCCCCTGCATTTGTTAGAACTCTATTATGGGCCGTCAGAAACTATTGCTTGTTTCTACATTTAATGTAAGCAACGAAGAGACTGAACGTCGTTGTCGTTTTCCGTTTTTACTATTTAAACCGGAGGCTATTCTGTGCTGTGACAAAAAATAATAATAAATAAGAAGCCACAAAAACTTCACAAACATGGACAGACCAATGGATGCATGCGCAGAATAAAAGGATACAAATGGCAGGAAAAAATAATTACATAGAATTATGGAAAAGTAGCAGTCAAATACCAGTGGATAAAGAGATGCAGCGCAGACGAAGGCGCTGGATAGGTAACACACTGCGGAAGTCAACTAAGAGCAACAGGCCCTTTTTTGGAATCCCCAATGACAAAGACAAAGAGGAAGACCAAAATATTCTTGGAGAAGATATGGAAAAAGAGATGAAGATAATGGGGGAGATATGGAAAGATCTTAAAAGAATGACAAGAAACAGAACGGATTGGACAGTGTTTGTTGAAGACCTATGCTCCACGAGGAGCTGAAAGGTAGAAAAGAAGAAGAATAAATCGGAGGTACAATAAAGTTCAGAACACGACAGAAGCTAGTCCAAAATGCGGCGGGTGAGAGGATGTTTTGGAGGTTTTACCGCGTGTTACTTCCGTCATCGGCGTTTTGATGAATTTGTTGGCTGTTGAGCCAGCTAGTG
Organism: Megaustenia siamemsis; assembly: GCA_032433765.1. NCBI lineage: Eukaryota > Metazoa > Mollusca > Gastropoda > Stylommatophora > Ariophantidae > Megaustenia > Megaustenia siamemsis. Next base: position 20,386,301 of record JAVIAB010000092.1, on the reverse strand, counting down.
ACTTTATTAATGTAATCCCTTATTTGTCTGTTGTATGTTCTGCTTATACCTACTTTAAGCATTCTGCAAACCCAATTTGCATTCATCCTATTAAAACGTAGTTATTCCTGTTAAAACCTAGTTAATCCTGTTAAAACACAAAAATACAACTAAAAGATAAAACTAATGGGTATATCTATTTTGTATCTACTGCGAAGGTCGACCGAATTAGTGTAAGGGTTAATGTCTCGCTCGCTTACGTATTAAACTAACTGCATTATAAAATAAAAATATATTTAAGTGTTTGACCGATTGCCAAAATAGAAACATCACAGCTGTAAACAAGCTCTACAAAAACAATTGGCATGAAGGACATAGCAGAAATTGATGAATTGATGGAAAGCTAGAAACGTGATAGAAACATTATAGAAACATGACAGCAGAAGAGATCAATCATAGAATGAAAGACGGCAAATTATATCTCCTTTCGGCTCCGAGAGACAAATAAAGATGAGAAATATAAGCTGACCACTGTAGAACTCCGTTCACCCAGCCTTTAATAGGTACCGGATTTTTTCTAGGAAAGTAAAGCGGCACGGGCGCAATACCGACCACATTACCTAAAAAATCATGTGCCGAAGGTCTGTAAAAATTGTGGTCACTAACACCATATTTCTATGCCACTAATCGTGACGGGGCTCTTTACTTACTACTTACTATAAGATTCCAGTGTTCGCTGAGTAGATGAAAGACCACACAATGATGACTCCTTTGCTTAAAACTGCACGTCAAAACCAACCTTTCCTCTCTAAGGTTTCAGTAGGGAGAAAGGGTTTTATAATCAGGGCCTTCTGTTGGATTGACGTTTGAGATTTGTTATCTGCTTTGTGTGGTTATTCCGCTTTGTTGTTCTCGTCGAATATCTTCAGACGTAATACGAAATTGCTTTTTCTTGTCTTTTCGACAATGCAATTAAACACAGTATTCTTTTTATTAATTGGATCCGCTGTTTTGATGTCAGTTTTCTGCAGTTTTTCGAGCTAGTTAAGAGACGTGACGAACATTTTAAAAATAAAAGATCCATAAATTTCAAAATGCGCAATTCATTTTTTTTAAAATTACACACACAGTTCGTATGTATGTAATTTATTGTATCACTATATCAGTAACAAAGAACATGTCAATCCGCACATATGTTGTAATAGTAATCGATTTTTAGATGGTGCACAGCTTTGGATGAATGTAATAGTATGTTTGTTAATGTTTTCTCAGCATTTGCAGCTGTGTATGCAACTGAATATTCTTCTTCTTCATTTGCTTTTCTGACACCTCCTTTTTAGTGTAGAGGGAGATACTTTCTAGATAAGGTCTAGATTAGTTCAAGTTGTTACCCGGAAGCCTCATCCATTGATACCTCATGATGTTTTAGGCTCTCTGATATCACCGGATGGGAGATGTACCACGGAGACAAAAGCAGAATAGCTCAGGCCAAAATAGCATTTCAGAAAATGAAAAATATCTTATGCAACAAATCTATGTTAATATAAATGAGACAGAGAGTTCATTGGTGCTATATAGAACCAATTCTGACCTATGGAAGCGAATCATGGACAGTAGACAAACAAATGAAAAGACGATTAGAGGCCACAGAGATGGGATTTCTCAGAAGAATGTTGAAAGTTCCCTGGACAGCTAAAAAGACCAATGAGGAAGTTCTCAAAAAGGCCAACACAAAAAGGCAGCTCCTAAAAACATCAGAAAGAAGCAATCAACACTTTTCGGGCACATCATGAGAAGAGGAAAGTTGGAATACTTGGTTACAACTGGCAAAATAAAAAGAAAGAGAGATCGCGGACGACAAAGAGAGAAAATACTGGATAGCTTGTTGTCATGGCATGGAAAACAGAGTCAACAATAGAACAGATACGATGCACTGGAGATAGAAGATTGTGGAAGGACATGATCGCCTGCGCCAACCGGTATGGTACATGATGATGATGTTATCACTTCGACCTCTAGGACTGTGGCCTTCTACTCTTGTTCTAAATACCTCCCTTAGTATGGCATCAATAGGCATTCTCTCAAGATGAACAAACTATTTTATTTGTTTCTTTTCTGCGTGTAATTCTAAATGTGTTCCCTATCAACTCTTTCTCTTATAACCTCGTTTCTGATTTGGTCTTCTGGATACTACTTTAAAGTTCGGCAAACACCTCATTTCAGTGGAGGCAAACTCTCTATTCTCACTTGTGTGGAGTTTTATTTCTCTATCTATTTTTTTTTTATTCCATACGAGCGAGAGAGAGAGAGAGAGATAGAGAGAGAGAGAGAGAAAGAGACAGAGAAAGAGAGAGAGAGAGAGAGTAAAAAGGTAAATGTGTGCATTGTAAATGTATAGTTCAGTTATGTTAACAGTAACTTTGTAGTACGGCATGCTTCATTGTCAGTAATCGTCATTAAACTTTACCGCAAAAGTGTGATATGTTACACGTTTTCAGTAATCGTCATTAAACTTTACCGCAAACGTGTGTTATGTTACACGTTTTCCCGCTGTATGAAATTTCAGCGCTATCATGGTTTGTCTTGTCTTAATGCTACGGGTTGATACCGACGAACGATCCTGACTCAAGATGGTATGTGGTGGTTGTAATGGTTTTCTTTGATTCCTGAGTTATACTGGAGAGGTTAGAACCTGTTCTGCCTAGATGTACAGCAGTAGAGGTAAAGGCATCAAGATGCACCAAGATGCGTAGAGATGCGAAGCTGCTGTAAAGCTGATGATAATGGCGATACTAAAAAAAAAAAGAAGAAGAAAAGTGGTATGGTGACAGCTTTACGTGGTAATGGACGAAACAAAAGTAGACGTTTCGGCCAAGTAGGCCTTCATCTGGACGAACAACAAACACAAAAATTATATATAACGATATATAAACAAATCTAACTACATGGCAATAATATGCTAGATACTAAAGAGAGGAAAAATAAATTGGTCACTTCCCTGTGTTCCTGAGCTGGGTCAGTCTCGAAATGGACTGAATTGATACGACAGGGCCGATATAAATCTCTCTGACCAGGAAGTCAGGTGAGAAGACGGAAAGGAAGGGTTCTAAAAATATGGGGAGGTGGGTACAGGATATGTGTAAACTATGCACGTCTAACTCTGTGTATACAACCCGAACCGATGTGTAAACATAAGTATGTGTATGTAACAATGCATGCGTAAAAGCATAAATCGGCACATATATAGCCGCAAGGCCCACAAAAGAAAAACCCAAAGGAGCCCAAATGTGCCAATACATGTGCAGACAAATGTATCCAAATATACAGATTAAGTAGCGCATGGAGGTATGAAATATGTAGTGGGTGTCCTATGAGTATGAGAGTGATATGTTCATACCTTGGGGGGACAGCGAACCCAATTGGGCAATAAGGCGATTCTCAAGGGCGAACCTGCTGCGATTGCTAGAGTGACATGAGACAATGCCAGTAACTTGCATGTCGAGTTTACCACTATGTCCAGGAGAGTTGAAATGGGCAGACACCGGGCTGCCAGTCTTTTGCTCAACATCACGAAGATGCTCACAAAATCTTTCACTCAAGCGTCGTCCACTTTCACCCACATACGTCATCTGATTGGGCAATAAGGCGATTCTCGATTGTACAGCAGTAGTAGGTCTTCTATATAAGCGAATGCCAACATTGTGGAGACCACAAGGATCCTTGTCTCTGTTAGCCTGACTGTTTTGACTAAACTGGCGCTGGCTATTTCCAGGGAAACCGACTTGAAGTGTGATCTCGAGACGAGATCTTAGTCACCTGCTGGCCACCGATCTTGCTATTGTGGCCGTAGGTTGCTGGTACAGGAGCTCTCCACGAGGTGGAGGGTCATTTGTAATTGGCACTGACAATTCATGTTAAATGTTACTTTTTGATGGACAGCTGGATTTGATTTTCAAACATGTGACAAAACAACTTAACCCATGTAATCACACAAAAACACACACACACACACACACATAGGTTCACACACACACACACATAGAATATATAAGGAAACAACAGATAAAATGGCTTGGCCACGTGACAAGGCAGATAGAACAAAACACATCACAACGAGCCTTCAACAAACGTTGTGAGAACACCAGACCCAAGGGTCGACCACGAAAAAGATGGGTCAATGGAATATTAGAAGCACTAGGAAACATAACAGCAGCAGAGGTGAACAGAAGAACAAAAGACCGCAAACTATATCTCCCCTCGACGCTGAAAGGAAGATGAGGAAGGAAAGAAGAGGAAGAATATATATATATATATATATATATATACTAGATGAAAGACGATAACGACCATTTATTGGCAAAATAGACCACTCGGTGTTATGCGTTATTGTCTGTGAATCTGTGACGAAAACGAATTTGACTTTACTACTCGTATTAATTTCATAGAAATGAAAGGAAATCCGAAGTTAATAATACACAGCAGGTCGGACTGATGGATCGTCAAGATAATCTATTCATTTGAGAGCGTTTCCTTTGATTACTTTGTGGTTGAATAACGTTTTGCTAAATGGGAGTAAGTTAAGTATAATTATATAGCATTTTTTTAATTATATTAGAAATACCAAATTAACATCCTTTGTGAAACATATATTATCCGGACTTTTAACCAATATAGTATTTTGAAAATATCGTGCATTTATGCTTTCATCTCTTATGAGTTAACTGTTTGGTTTAGCGGATTGCGAATCCAGTTCTCTGTCCTGAGAAATCACGAGATGTGAACACTCATTAATTTACAATAAATATAGATTTTCAGAGAGTGCATATTATAAATTATGCAAAAAAATACTGAAGATACAGATATTCTAAGGGAATTTTAAATCTTAATTTTGTGAAAATAATTGCTGAAGATACTTTGAAAGAATTTCGATGAAATGTATGCACTAAAGGAGCTGAGAATAGAGGCATGCTGATAGAACTTATTTGTAATTTCATTCTTCTAATATATATATACATAATATGAGAATGAAGTATATATTTTACTCGCAATCTGAGCATTATAATAACTGGAACTGAGGGTGCTCTAGGAGAATGTAAAGTGTGTGGATTTTGTTGAACACAACTTAATGTTCGAGGTTAGAACATTCTAGAAGTATTTTGTTGCAATATTATCTGTACAAAAAATCACTTATTAATGCATCTTCTTCACATAACACATTTATTTACAAACACATTATTTCCAATTATTTCTTTAATGTGAAATATAATTTGCGAGAAAATTTTATATTTATATTTTTTTCATTATTCTTAAAATAACTGTATTACGACATACCCTATTAAGTAATCACTAGCACGCAGGTTTAAAAGAATTTGGATAAAGGGGCAGCGCTAATGCAAGCAAAATGTCAGTGTGATTATCCAAAATAGTTTGAGAATCACTGCCCTGGAATAAAACCTGCCTGTATATGTTATAAACCTTATTTTATTATAGCACCAGTGTATATAGATATGGTCACGTTTATCATTTGTTGTAGAGCCAGTATGTGATGTATAGTGTTACACATTTCTCAGTGGAGTCTCACGTGTTTCTGTGTGTTCAGTGTTTTAAACTCATTTTATTGTTCTTCTTTATAGCTCCCCAGGATATGGCGTCGCAAGTACCCGGTACAGTAAACATTTTATTTCTTGACAAAGTAACACTTTTCCTTAAAATCTGACCAACCATAACCTCCTCCGCCCCTTTTTATTTAACATAAAACCATAACCTACCAACCTTAATTTACAAGTTAAATTGTAATGCTAACCCTATAATACATCATGCACGTGAGCTTTTTATTACTGACACCTATTATTTATTTATCTTTATTTCTAGTTATAATTTGGTTTGTATTTCTGGTGTTTCCTTATTTTTTGTATTTATATCCGCACACGAAACCTTTGTTGACTCATTATTTGGACACTTTAATGTATAACCTGCCTTGGTAAGTATTTTGCTTCTTCTCTAAACTCTTAGTTATTAAACCAAACTCAAGTTTATCATTTCAAGCTAAATCCACAATGTAACTTATTTATCGAGTATAGAATAAATAGCTCATATCGATAATTTATCTATATCAATATTTAGATAGGACCAACAAGCCTGTTCTATTGAAATGTTCTTTCTTTGATGAGAACAATTTCCCTTTTCACTAGAAATTACAACTTAGGCATTATTTCGTTCTTTATTTTCTTTATTTCAAATAGTTTTCAAGTTAACTGGTGTGTTCTTTCATTATTTTAGAGTGGTTTTCTACACAAAAATGATTTGTCAAAACTTGTTAATAAAGACTTTCAGAGCATGAACTCTTCGCTGTTTAGGTTTTTTTTTTTTTCGGTTTTTGGATTAAACGAAGTTCAAAGTTTCCACACTTAATATAAGCGCGTGATTATTTTAGAAGAATTATATGGCACAAATTTGTGCTTGTTTTTGTGGAAGATAAAAAAATGGATTATTGCCTTCATATGTCGGGAAATATGGAGGGAATAAGTGGAGAGAAATTACTCTGCCAGTTATTACTGATTAACAAAGTATTTGACAGTAATATTGTACACAGAAACGTAATCTTGGATGAGAAAATACAAGGTAAAAGATAGCGGCAGATCAAGACTAACATGGACGAGTAATATCAAAAGATGGACAAGTCAGCCTATGACAAACTGTACTATCAAAACAAGAGACATAGGCAGAATGGCGCTCCATGGTAGCCAACATTTCGATGTGGAGACGTCGATCAATGATGATGATTATACATAGACTTGTCAAGCATTTAGAGGTAGGGTTCGATCCCAACCGACGGATTCCGGTTCACTCAGCGTTTAATGGGTATCGGAAAGTAAAGCGCCACGGGCGTAATACCGACCACATTACCCTAAAAATCGTGTGCCGAACGTTTGTAAAATTTATGGTCACTTACACAATATTCCCTATACACCACATGGCGTGACGGGGGTACTTTACTTTTACTTGTCAAACATTTAGCTCGAATCTATATAAGAACAAGGTAGCCGCGATAGCTCAGTGGTTAGTGAACTGGACTACAAAGGACGAGAGGCCGTGTTCGAACCTGATCGACGGCTTCTAGGTTCACCCAGCCTTAAGCGAGTACTGGATCTTTTTTCTGGGAAAGTAAAGCGGCACGGCGTAATACCGACCACATTACCCCAAAAATCATGTGCCGAAGGTCTATAAAAATTATGGTCACTAACACCATATTTCCTATGCGCCACTTGGCGTGACGGAGCACTTTACCCTTTTTTTTTACTTTTGTATATAAGAACAAACAGGTTTTAAAAGAAACAACCTGCGCATATCTTTTCTTTGTCCTCAAAAACATTGGAGAAAAAATATTCACAGTGGCAGGACTAAATTGCAATAAAAGTTCTTGAAAAAGATTCCAAAAACCTTCATTTGAGACAGACGGCATATAATACAGAATCCAGGGAGTGCCCACTAAAGTGGTGACATTTTGAACAAATTAAAGTAAAAGTCCCCATTTGGCGTATGGGGAATATGGTGTTAATGGTCATATTGTACCGATGACGATGGCACATTTTTGGGTGATATGGTCAGTATACGCCAGGCCGCCTTTACTTCCGAGAAACATCTCTGGTGCCAATTTTATTGTTAAAAACTGGGTGAATTCCGGAGCTTTGTCGGTCAAGAAGGAAAATACCGCCACTTCCTTGAATTGAACCCTTATCCTTCTGATCAGGACGTGAGCACAGTAACCACTCAGCCATAAAGGCCTGCATGTTAATTGGTTATTGGTTATTTGTTATGGAAGGCCTCGGTATCACAGCAAACGAATTAAAATCCATAATTGCTCAACCGCCCGTGCCAGTGGAATCATCTGAATTACTAACTCATCTCCCAAACAAAGAAAGGTAACTGTAGTCCCCATCGTAGCAGTCTCAGCACACGCAGAAAGTGAACACAGCCAACTGTTCCCCATCATACGATATCATCATTCATCGTAAACAAGCGGGATATCGAAGCAGGATCAAAACGGATGAGACACACAGCTCACGGTGTGCACAGAGCACTTAACTCGGTAGCTCCTGCAACAAGCCGGACTTGGAATATGAGGAAACTGCAAGAAGGAACACTTTTCAGACATAGCCTTCAATGGTTCCTGCCGCCTATCCACCATATACCATGGGAGTTCACGTCCTCCCGAAAATGATGATCGACGTAGCACTTGATGATGTTAGGCCTTCATTGATGACCCCAATTCCAAACATATAGACACACAGTGGTGATAAATTATCATTTATAATCCAACAGAAGCCACATGACCTGTAGTTAGTAAAACCACAGAGAGAATATGATTTTGTGACCTTCACTGATTCACTCTTAGATGTGAATGTGTAGTTTACACAAGAGGAGAAGTTTTCAACTACAGTGATCCCATTTAAGGCAATTCTGGGATAGCAAGGCAAGTCTCCTTTATAGCAGCATAAATGTATGATGTTCTCCGCTCCCTTCTTGTAGCTGCCGCCACACGATTCTGATGTCTCATTAGCTTGGACATCATTCAAGAACAATGTCAGATTAACATTCCATAGATCTGACTCTGCTGATGAAGTGCTTGGTGCAACAGTTGTATCAATCATGCTGGAGGCTCCTGGTCTGTGGTCATTAATATCACAGAAGGCACATGATGTTGTTATATTCAGTATTTCTTTCTTGAGTGTAAATGTGTGGCACACACATGGAGAGTGGTTTGTGGTCACAGTAATCCCATTAAAAGCAATTCTAGGGTAGCATGACATAGCTTTTTCAGAACAGCACAATCCTGTGATGTTTTCTGTGTTCGCTATAAAGCTGCTGTTGCTACACAATCCTGACCAATTATAGGTGTGGACATTATTCACTTGCAATAACAAAACTGCTTTGTTTACATCATAAACCTCTGGAAGCGAATCATTTATGGGATTAATAGTACAATTTATTCTTCCATCGGGGATATCTTCATTGAGTCCCCCAAAAAAGGTCTTTGGTTAAAAAGCACATATGCTTTTGAGTTAAACACAAAATGAGTCCACTTCATAGATTCAAAATGATCCTTGCCAATGCCATCCGTTTTCACAAGTTAGGTCCTTAGCTACCAAGGTCACAAATGAAGCCATCAAATTAACGACTTTATCTACAGCGAAGGTTAACGAACTGTGAACAAACATTTATGTTCAAACCCTTGACTACATTTTCAAAAATCTGCCAACTCGCTGCAACAACATATATCGTGGTGTTCAGAGTAAACATTGCTTAGTCCATAGCTCGAATATAAATAAGCTGCCATTTTGGTGCGTCCCATGACGTCATCTTCCTATGTAGTAGAGTTTATCTTTATTTTGTTAGCAGCAATTCTAAAAAAAAAATTACCACTTTTGTCTTCTTCTTCTTTCTTTTTTTTTAAAATTGCTATTATCATCAGCTTTACAGCAGCTTCGCATCTCTACGCATCTTGGTGCATCTTGATACCTTTATTTCTTCATGTTGTTGTTGGTTTGTATTGTTTTCGTTTTCTGAGGAAGACTGCATGTCGGCCGAAACGTCAGTATTTTGTTGTATTCCTTTTGTATAAAACTATCACTGTATAATATGGACAAGCCAGGCTGTGACAATCTGCACTATAAAAGCAAGTGACAATGGAATGAAGCTCCATGGTAGCCAACGTTCAATCCGGAGACGGCATTCGATGAATCACCATACCTTGTCGGGTGGACGCTGCACCCCACTACTTACTCATTGCATTACTAACTCTTTTCTCTCATCGTATTCAGAAAGGTAAAAAGGAAGACTGCTCAGAGATAGTCAATATGTTGGCTTAAAATAGATATCTAAAAGGCAAACTTTACTCCCATCAGAATAGAAAACTAGTGAATAGCAGCAAAAAACAGATCCATTTACCTGATAAGAATAGCAACACTAGATTTGAAAGTCATAGAACATATCACTAAATGGCTGCAAAAAGTCAAATCGACATAGCTTTGCGGTAATATTTCTCTTTTCATATCCAGGTCTGAAGTTTAGAAATGATCTCTTGCTGCTGTATAGAAAGTCAGTCTCCATGTTCTATATAACAAAGACCTGTTTAATGTCTAGAAAGTTAGTTTTTATCCTTTGTACATAGTATCTTTTTTCCCCTGTAGAGAGAATATAATTTGTTCTTGCATGTAAAACTATCGCTTAACTTATCTTACTTATATCTACATAAGAACTTCTTTCAGTTCCGGCGCAAAACATTTTCACTCATTAGAAAGGAAGAATTTGTCAGAACTACCACTTGTCTGACAACACTTCACAACTATTAAGTCAGTCTAGGCAAATGTCTTTATATATATATATATGTAAGATTATATATCATCATTGAGTGCTGTCTTCGCATCGACTGTTTGCTACCAAGGAGCGCCATTCCGTTCTGTCTCTTGCTTTGATGGTTCAGATTGTCGTAGGCTGATTTGTCTATCTTTTGATGTTACTCGTCCATGTTAGTCTGGTCTGCCTCTGCCTCTATTACCTTGTATTTGTATCTCTCTCTCTCTCTATATATATATATATATATATAGATCTTGTTCCAGTATAAAGAATATGGCTTGTCCTTATATATAAAAAAAACTATCTTGTTTTTGTTTTTTTATGTGAGAAATAAATCTTGTATGGAGAATAATGTCTTGTATCTCTATAGGAATAAGGTATTTTGTTGCCTGTTTAATGGTAATTGTGTGATATTTTATGATAATCTTTGAATAAACTGCTAATTTCGGTTCAGGGTTTGATTACCCAGCCCAGTACATTATAGACGCTTCTGCGAAGCTATTAACCTGTAGAAAGTTCTGCTAGAACTTCCACGCAGTCGTCAGCATAGATCGGTGTGCTATTTTCATTTAAGAAATTCTCAAAGCTCTCGTCAGCGTGCCAGTACATAATCAAAAGCAATAAAAACATGCCCCGTTATCTAAAAAAGTGTTCACGATACCTGATATAAACAGATTGGTTTACACAAAACCAAAGAATAGCACTGAAATAACACTCGAGCTATTACAATCAAGAAAAGAAAACGGGGATGAGGGACGTGTAAAGAGTTTAAAAAAACACATCTCGTCTACCGATAGGGGATTAATGTACTTAGAGGTTGTGATTTCGTATTTCTGATCGATGTTTTAGAATATGTGTTAACCAGATGTGCAATAAATAAATCGTTGTAGTGCAGGTAATGTTATTTCTTCTGACAGATTGTGAACTCTTGATTTGGCCACACCCAAATCTTAACATGATTTGGTATTGGTCTATGCTGTTGGGCAAAACTCTTCGCCACATTAACTGTCTATATTTGCTCACAGCTTGTTGTCAATAACGACAAGAGTCTGTTTCCAAGTAATTGACACTCCCATCATGGAGAGTAAACTGTCTAATGAAAGTGGGCGTTGCCGTATAGAAAGCTACAAATGTTGAACTTCGGTGTCAAGTGTGGTATTTTACTTCGCCAGTAATAGGAAACTCTTTATACAGAGTTTAGCTGCATGAGGAATCTGATCATCAGATGAGATACCCGTCGAGCGTTTCTACCCCTTAACTTCTTGACAATCTAAGGGAGGTAATCACGCCAGGGCCACGACTCCCACGCGTCGGCAGCAGCTGAACTAAACCTGAAGACCTACACTATATTGACATTACGTATGAGGATGGCATCTTGTTTTGTTCGCATTATCTTATTTGCATTATCAAACAAATTATAATAATTAGGTTATTATCATTATTCAGATAAATTGTAATGGCTGAAACTCTCGATAGCTTTAGCTTGATAAAGTCTTGAGTGCAGTTATGACCAACGGTTCCTGCTGCCTCTCTGTCATATTGACCGGAAGTCCTATGAGTGTAGTTATTAGTCCCTTACGTGTCCTCACGGATGCCCTTGATTGGTGTCTCTTTCATCGAAGACCATAGTTATATTTTTAAACCAACATGTGTCACCAGTATGACCGGTAACTAACATTTAAATTATGCTTGTTAAAAAAAAAAAAAAAAGTAAAGTACCCCCGTCATGTCAAATGGCGGCGTATAGGGAATATGGTGTTAGTGACCATAAATTTTACAGACCTTCAGCACATGATTTTTAGGGTAATGTGGTCGGTATTACGCCCGTGCAGCTTTACTTTCCCAGAAAAAAATCCGGTACCCATTTAAGGCTGGGTGAACCCGGAAGCCGTCGTTTGGGATCGAACTCTACCCCTTGTCCTTTGTAGTCCAGTTCACTAACCACTGAGCTATCACGGCTCCCAAATTATGCATGTAAAGATTCAACATTGTATGGCCTGTTCTAAGCCTAAAGTGGAGCCGCGATAGCTCAGTGGTTAGTGAAGTGGATTACAAAGGACGGGTTAGAATCTGATCGACGGCTTCCGAATTCACCCAGTCTTAAATGGGTGCCGGATTTTTTTCTGGGAAAGTAATGCGACACGGGCTACCGACCACATTACCGCCAAAGTCATGGGCCGAAGGTCTATAAAAATTATGGTCACTAACATCATATTCCCTATTCGCCACTTGGCGTGACGAGGCTCGTGACTTTACTTGTACTAAGCCTAAAGTAATCAAAACAGGAGAAAAAGAGAGAAAAATAGAGTCAAAAAATAGTATGGTTAAACGTTAGTATGGTACGTAATTAATGGACGACACAAATAGGAGCGACGTTTTGGCTCAATAGGCCTTCATCATGAACAAACAGCACACACAGATATGTAAGTAAATAAAATTAGCCATACATAGCTAACTAATAATGAAGTAAAAAAAAAAGTACCCCGTCACGCCAAGTGGCGTCTAGGGAAATATGATGTTAGTGACCCTATATTTTACAGACCTTCAGCACATGATTTTTGGGGTAATGTGGTCAGTATTACGCCCGTGCTGCTTTACTTTCTCAGAAAAAAATCCGGTACCCATTTAAGGCTGGGTGAACCCGGAAGCCGTCGGTTGGGATCGAACCCTACCCCTTGTCCGTGGTAGTCCAGTTCACTAACCACTGTGCTATCGCGGCTCTAATAATGAAGTACCTAAACCAAAATAATTTATAATTAGAATGAGAAGAACACTATTAGTATACTAGTCTGGCTAGATAGTCATCACTGGGAAGAGAGAGCACTAAGGTAAACAAGCATGACATGTTGAGGAGACACCGAGTGCCAGTCATGAGAGCAGTTAGATATTTTTTCAACATCAACTGGAAATAAATACTCAGAACAGAACACCTCGTGGGTTAGCCATCCTCGTACGTACAGTCATTGTGTTGTCTGTGGTAGACATGTCTAGCTGTAACTGTGATGAAATCCAGTCCGAGAAAGATTTCGTAATGGTCAATGTCGTTGCACGCAGTACAACGATGGACTAGTAGAGATGACAATGTTTGGATGAATTTACATGTGATGAGGGGAATGATATTTTCTGTTGTGACTTCAATGCATAAAGCAAATCATGGGGTAACACATCCTCCAATGAACAAGGCGAAGAGCTTGAATGTGCACTTAAAGGTATGGATTTGGTGTGCATCTGTAGCGGTTATGTCCCCGGAAAGCCGATTCAGTCTGGGAGTGAAGACCGTGTCATTGACCTGGCCATGGAAATGATGGCTGCCACTAAAACATTAGCATGGCTTGAGACACAGACTTTTGTGTTTCTTCAGTGACTCAACGAGTATGCTTAGAAAGATCGAGACTGCCTGGACTCGACAACATGGCTGTTTGAGTCTCTGGGAAAGTCTGGTCTGACAAAAGTCTTCTTCATTTTTGTGCCAGGGCACGCGGGTGTAAGAGGAAATAGCGTGCTGATAGACTTGCCAGGATGGCTGATGTTGAGTGTTGATGAGCAATGGGCCGCGGTGAAATCTGAATTCTCTAATGGACGCTGGACGAGATTAAAAGACCAAAAAATACGAAACATGAAATGAATACGAAAAGCGTCAAAAATATATGTTTCATTGACTACTTGTGAAGATAATTATCATGTTTAGCAAGGTATCTTTGCAGATACGCCGATGTACAGAATTATTTCAAACCAATTACTGTAATGTTGCATTATCGGCAGTAAGAACTAGGGAAGGTCTAAGCTTAAACTATCAATCTAAATTCGGAGTCTCCTAAACAGAATTCGTGCGAACATCAATATTATCATGACAAGTTATAGGGAGTCGGTGATATCTAATTAAATGGACAGATATAGCTCCTATTTTAAATCGCATCAGTATGTGGCGACTGCTGTTGTTCCCTGTGGAACATCGATTACTTATCTCCAATAAAAGTGTTCCATTAGGAATCTCAGTCACGTGTATTGACTATCGTTTTTTCTGATTTAATAATCAATCATATGTATCAACTAGAAGTTCTTCTTTTGGATTGTAAGTCACGTATCAATGTTACATTTGAAATAAAATATAAGAGGAACAACTGATGCCGAAACGTTGTCTTTTATGCGAAGGTAACTTATTACACTCTGAAGAGGTTGTTTCAAATGGCCACCAGAATGAGAAAGTTTAACACAAATCTTAAGCATATCAATAAATTGTTCAGAAAAATTCAGCAAACGCTATTGAGTCGCCCAATAAACTGTTTTAAGATACTTAATAACTGTTGTGAATCCCAGGCTGTGCTATTGAGTTCGTGCAAGTGGGTCAGGGTTCTCCTCAGATTTTCTCGAGCGGGGTATATCAGAACAATCGATTCATCATGTGTTGATGATCCTGACTACAATAATAATAAACTTTATAGAACAACACAATTAACTTTTAAGAATGATCTAGTAATTTGTTAAAGATGGCATGCAGTGAGCACTATGTTAGATTGATCTTACTTTGCTAGTTAATGCTGACTGAACTATATTATTTTACTTATTAACTACAAACAATTACTGATATAACATTATACACTCGTACTTATATTGTTTTCAATACTGTTCATAGTTGAATGCGGTTTTAAAACAATCTTTCTATTTTAAAATACATTTTAAACGTAGAAAGTTGAGAAGATTGTCATGTGACATTGCTAGCGTTAATAGGTGTTTAAACTTAGAAACAATATGACGTGTGTCTTCTCATTATCACGTTTACCGTTAGGTGGGCGTGGATGCGTTCTGCCGATACCTTTCTGCAAAGCCACGATATTTGCACTTTTTGAACCCGACACATCCGTCTTCAACATGGATAGATTTACTTCATAATTGTGCCAGAGTCGTAGCCATTTTTAACTTGTTCTTGTCCACATTTAAAGGGCAAGAGTGCTTCAACGTGGGGCGAGTGCCCACTGGACCTTGCTTCAACGTGGGGCGAGTGCCCACTGGACCTTGCTTCAACGTGGGGCGAGTGCCCACTGGTCCTTGCTTCAACGTGAGGCGAGTGCCCACTGGACCTTGCTTCAACGTGAGGCGAGTGCCCACTGGACCTTGCTTCAACGTGAGGCGAGTGCCCACTGGACCTTGCTTCAACGTGAGGCGAGTGCCCTCTGGACCTTGCTTCAACGTGGGACGAGTGCCCACTGGACCTTCCATTGGTCGCCGTTACCCGAAGAGGGCTGGACTGCGGAGAGACTAGGAGACAATAAAGCCAAGAAGAAATCATTGATTCGAAAGGGGAAAAAAAAAGTTCCTGCTGCCTGAGGTTGGATTCGAACTCGTGATCGTTCTGTCCAGAGGCTGACGTCATAATCCTAGACCACCCAGTTTGCCAGTTGTGTTCCATATAAAGTAGATGACGGATATTCAAATCAGAAAAATAAATCGTATAGATATATTTAACTGGTTGTTAATGCAAGCAATAGCTCTCGATACACGAGGCACTCGAAAGGGAGCACAGTTCACATATAAATGACTAATATCCTTAAATAACCAATAATAGTCAATGCACAGATGCTCAGATTATACGGCTGTGAAACATGGAGAAAACGATAATCATGAATATAGACGCCCTCATAATGGATGCTTGCGCACAATAAAAGGATACAAATGACAGGACAACATCACTAACATAAAATTATGGAATAGTACCGGTCAAATACCAGTGGAAAGAATACCGGAAGAAATACAACAAAGACGATGACGCTGAATAGGACACACACTGCGAAACTAACTGAGAGAATTACACAACATGCCCTTTTTCGGAATCCCGAAGGAAAAAAAACCAAGAGGAAGACTAAAATATTCTTAGAGAAGACAGATTGAAGCAGAGATGAAGATTACGGGAAGACATGGAGTGATCTTTAAAAGAATGGTAAGAAATAGAACGGCTTGGAAAGTGTTGGTTGAAGACATATGCTTCAAAGGGAGCTGAAAGTGTTTGTTGAAAACCTATGTTCCACAGGGAGCTGAAATAATTTGTTGAAGACCTATGCTCCACAGGGAGCTGAAAGTGTTTGTTGAAGACCTATACTCCACAGGGAGCTGAAAGTGTTTGTTGAAGACCTATACTCCACAGGGAGCTGAAAGTGTTTGTTGAAGACCTATACTCCACAGGGAGCTGAAAGTGTTTGTTGAAGACCTATGCTCAATAGGGAGTTACAGGGTAAAGAGTAAGAAGAGAACACATTCTCAGGCATTATGGTTTGACACAAAAGAACAGCGCCATGTGGAATTTAAGATGATAAAAAAATACTTCTACTTGACAAGGACATACGACTAATTGTAATCTATATTGGGAGCAAACAGCAATAATAAAATATAACAAAGAGAACTCTACACCCATTGATATAAAAAGAGGAGTAAGACAGGCATGCATCCTATCACCAGGCTTGTTCAATCTATACGCTGAGCAAATATTTAAAAATATCATAGAAATGCCAGGCCTAAACATTAATGGAAAGATAATCAATAACCTAAGATATGCTGATGATACTGTAATACTAGCAGAAAATCCTAAAGATCTACAACAATTACTTAATAAAATAAACATGATAAGCAAAAAATATGGACTTGATATGAATATCAAAAAGACTAAAATTATGATCATAAACAAAGGAAATACTCAAAACCCACAAATTGATATCAAAATTGAAAGAATAGACCTGGAGACAGTTCAGAAATACAACTACCTTGGACATACTATAACCAGTGATGGAAAATGTACAAGTGAAATAAACAAAAGAATAGGAATGGCAAAAAGAAATTTTAATGCCATGAAGAACATGCTAACATCAAAACAAATAGCACCAGGGCTAAAACTAAGAATAGCAAAATGTTACATCTTCTCAATATTCCAAAAGTGGTGCAGAAACATGGACATTAGACAAGAAAACAGAACAGAGAATTGAAGCCTTTGAAATGTATATAGAAGAATAGGTAGAATTGGATGGAAGGAAAAGAAAACAAACGATGAAGTCTTAAAACAACTAAAAATGAAAAGAGAACTACTAAACACAATTCAAACAAGACATATGCGATTTTTGGGCCATGCTAAAAGACACAACAGCCTACTAAAAGTAATCCTGGACGGGAAAATACAAGGTAATAGAGTCAGAGGCAGACCAAGACTAACATGGACGAGTAACATCAAAAGATGGACAATTCAGCCTATGACAACCTGCACCATCAAAGCAAGAGACAGAGCAGAATGGTGCTCCGTGGTAGCCAACCTTCGTTGCTGAGACGGCACTCGATGATGATGATGAAAAGATTGATGTTCACAGTGAAACTAAAGGAGAGGTAGTGTTAAGAAAATAAAACAGAAAATGAAAGAACGGGCACATCAAGGTTCAAATAACTTTAAATACCGCTCTAAAATCCATTTTTGACAATAGAAACAAGAAAAAGAGTTCTTAAATGTTATGTAGAGCCAGTCTTAACAAATGGATGCAAATCATGGACAATAGGACAACAGACAAGAAAATCACTGGAGTCTGTAGAAATGTGGTTTTACAGAAGAATATTGAGAATACCATGGACAGCTAAGAAGAGTAATGAAGATGTTCTGAAAGAGGTCAAAGCAAAAAGAGAACTAATTTCCAATATTAGGAAGAGACAATCATCATTTTTTGGCCATGTAATGAGAAGAGAACAACTGGAATATATTGTAACAACTGGAAAAATTGAGGGACGAAGAGATAGAGGGAAGCAAAGAGAAAAAAATAACAGACAGCTTAAGAGAATGGCTTGGCAGAAGGTCAACAACAGAAATGATAAATAGCTGCCGAGATCGAAAATTGTGGAGAGACATGATCACCAACGCCAGTAGGCACGGTGCTTGATGATGATGGCCGCTCTAAATGTTAATAATCTAATTAGAGACATAAATAATAAATGTCTTATTAGAAAAAGAAGGAAAATATATGCGGTGCATTTATTTCAAGTTATAAATAAAACGTTTGTAAACAAATGAAGAATTTAACAAAATAAAATATTATATATAGTATTTTTGTAACTCACATATATACAAATAAAAACAAATTATCGATTTAATGTAAGTAATATTTTATGCCACTAGGTGAGGGGTACTTTTATATAAATATTTATAAAATATAGAACATTCTTAAAGAGTTTTCTTCAATTATTTAAAATTCTATATGGAGCAGAACGTTCTTTTAGAAACCAATGCGGACGTGCATCACTGGATAAGAGCTCTCAAATACAATCAACCATCTGCATAGTTTCTAAGAAATACGTTTAAGTGTAGGAGTTACCAAATATAGCACCGTTCAGCGTTTGTCTAACCATGAAGCATCCTTTGAATAATCTTTTGAAGTTGAATATAAATTATAGAATGAAAAGAGTTGAATGAGATCATTTTAGTCACAATAGACAATGAATTTGGTGTCTATAGAAGGATGGTGTTGTTATCGAATTCCTGACCATGATCAAGGAAGAAAAGATTAAAGTCACGGGTCCCCTGCCATGCATATTGCAAGAGGCGACTAAGGAGGTTGGCGGTAGCCTGACGACCTTCCGCATGTAAAGAAAAATGTCACAATTTACAAAATTACAGAAAACGAAACAAAATATGCCCAAAATACCGAAGCAAAAAGGGCCAAAAATATTAGACCAAAAAGGCCCAAAATACTGGACCAATAATGACCAAGAATACTGTACCAAGTAGACAAGTTCCAAGAATACTCGACCAACAAGATCTAAGAATACTGGACCAACAAGATCCAAGAATACTAGACCAACAAGAACCAATAGTACTTGACCAACAAGGCCCCAGAATACTGGACCCACATGGCCCAAGAATAATGGACCAACAAGATCCAAGAATACTGGTCCAACAAGATCCTAGAATACTGGACTAACAGGGCCCAAGAATACCGGACCAATAAGGTCAAATAGTACTGGACCAACAAAGCTCAAGAATACTGAACGTACAAGATCCAAGAGTACCGGACCAACAAGACCCAAGAATACTGGACTAACAATCTACAAGAATATTGGACCAACAAGATCCAAAAGTACTAGACCAACAAGGCCCAAGAATACTGGACCAACAAGGCCCAAGAATACTGGACCAACAAGATCCAAGAATACTGGACCAACAAGATCCAAGAATACTGGACAAATAAGACAAGGCCCAATAATAGTGAGCCAACATAACCCAAGAATACTGGACCAACAAGGTCCAAGAATACTGGACCAATAAGGTCCAAGAATACTGGACCAATAAGGCTAAAAAGTACCAGACCAACAAGGATAAAAAAAATACTGAACATCGAAATTATATTGACTTTGATTAGAAGTAATAGAATTATCTAGTGGTAACTGTGGCTGGGGATACTTGGTCCGTTGTCTGCAGCATGACATTCTTTGACTGGTCAGTTGATCGATCGATTGATTGATTGAATGATTTATCGCTTGATTTATAAAGATCTTCCCAGAAGTTGCCTTTTCTTCCTCTGTGCTCATGGGTGGGAAGACACTTACAAATATGTTTTTTAAAATAAAATTTGTCGACTATCCTGCTGAAAATGCATTTTATCCTCAAGTATTTTGAATTTGCCAATTTGTTGAAAATCTGGTAAAATAGGAAAAGCCTAATAGAAATTAATATATTTTGTTTGTAAATGGTCTTGTCACTCATCTGTCATGTGCTCAGTATCAAATGCATTAATCTGTTCATGGTAACATTTTCTGCTCTGACAACTTCTGTGTCTATCTTTTTTATACTTACCTTCCTGCATAATCATCAGTACTCACCCTTTCCTATCCAGGCTCATATTTAATATTATAATCGTATATGCATCTAATCCATTACTAAATATGTTACTTTATTTGTGTATACATACATACATACATATATACGAACCCCTTCCTGCAGTTGACATATTTTGTATTGCTTTTGCTATGTACGGTAACCTGGTTATGGGATCCATTTAATAAACATTTATAAATGCTAGCCACACAGTAGATTCATTAAGAATACATCTTAATGCCAAACCAGAACTTGCTGAGAATTTTTGAAGAAATCAATTTTCATCCATTTAACACTTTATATATATATATATGAACTTAAATGCTAAAATGCTTACACACACAAACACAATATATATATATATATATATATATATATATATATATATATATATATATATATAACAGCTGTGTTATTATGTAATTTGTATATCTAAATTAATATATTTTACAACTCAAGACAGCCATCTGTAAAAATTTAAAAGAAAAATAAAAATAAAAAATGGGTCATACCGTACCATCTAGTGGAGATACTGTAAAAAAAATATTAATGAATTCTCGTTAGCGATATAATACAAACAGCCCAGAATGAGCATAGATTCTAGTCTCTGACCTTGAGACATTGTGTGACCGAGGTACACCTGGTATTTCCTTTGTCCTTGTGTTATATTCTCAATTTGATTTCAGTTTACCAGCTGTGGTGAATGCTTTACTAATTGTTGCATTAATGTGCTTTAGTCGATAACACGCTTAATTGTCTATCTACGACGTTTATAAAACAAAAAATATCAACCATTACTACCAGCTGGTATTGTATGACCTCATTTACATTTAGTAATGATTGACGTGTCACTTAATACTGACAATTGTTAAACTAAATGACTTGTCAACAGAGCTACTGTACTCAAAGTGTTCTATTTGTATCACATTTGTTAACATATTCAATGTTCTATTTTTGTTTGTGCATAACAAATATGGCTGAATACCAACCATAGCAGCAAATGCTGATTATGAATGTCAGTACAATGTTTACAAACGAGGATAACTGATAATAACAAAAAATACAATCGCTGAAATAAATCTATTAAAAATAATTTGACTAAATAATCGCATATTACAATTGTACTGAACATCATCATCATCATCAAGTACCATGCTTTCTGGCGTAGGTGACCATGTCTCTCCACAACATTCGATCTCGATTAATTATCATTTCTGTTGTTGACCTTCTGCCATTCCATTCTCTCAAGCTGTCTGGTATCTTTTCTCATTGCTTCCCTCTATCTCTTCGTCCCTCAACTTTCCCAATTGTTACAATATATTCCAGCTGTTCTCTTCTCATTACATGGCCAAAAGATGATGATTGTTTATTTCTAATATTGAGAAATTACCTCTCTTTTTGCTTTGGCCTCTTTCAGAACATTTTCATTACTCTTCTTAGCTGTCCATGGTATTCTCAACATTCTTCTGTAAAACCACATTTCTACAGTCCCCCGTGATTTTCTTGTCTGTTGTTGTATTGTCCATGATTTGCATCCATAATTTAAGACTGGCTCTACATAAATGGGAAAAATAAAAACCTAATAAACCGTTATATATTGTATTTGAAGCAAAGAGAAAAAATGCCAGACAGCTTAAGAGAATGACTTGGCAGAAAGTCAACAACAGAAATGATAAATAACTGTCGAGATCGAAAGTTGTGGACAGACATGATCACCTACGCCAGCAGGCCCGGTACTTGATGATGATAATGATGATATTGTATTTTGTGTCACTCACTAATAGTTGATCATAATCATATCTGATATTTGCTTGATCTATTCATGTTTGTATTAATTACGAGTGAACTCTCAGTGAATGCACCTCTTGTATCAATGAAACAATAAGACCTTTGACGAAGTCCCTAGAGACCAGGAACTGAATGTCGCGTGTTAATCCATTTTTCCCTGGCAGCCGTGTGCACTTGGGCCCCTCGCCGCACAGGCAGATAACTCCGACTTCATATTTTTTTCCGTCGATGAGTAATTGACGTTTCAAGCCGAGATCAGGGGTGGTTGCCGCAGAGAGAAATCATAAATAAAAATCCCTTAGTAGCCGGGATTTGAACCCACAACCTCTCTGTCTCGAGGCAGGCATCTTGCCTCGAGACCAACCAGCTGCCTGATATCAGATAGAAAACTGACCAAGAGTACTGGACCAACAATGCTCAAGAATACTGAACGAACAAGATCCAAGAATACTGGACCAACAAGACCCAAGAATGCTGGACCAACAAGATCCAAGAATATTGGACCAACAAGATCCAAGAGTACTAGACCAACAAGGCCCAAGAATACTGGACCAACAAGATCCTAGAATACTGCACTAACAGGGCCATCATCAGATATGAAACCATCTAGTTTGTGTCAGAACAGGATAACATCTATAAGGTGTACTAATTGTAGTTATTGTCTTCTTCTTATTATATTCATTAATTGATCGTCTAGCACTATGTTTTGCCTATCGTTGTTCAGCTCATTATGTTCTATTTGTTTCAGTTGGTACACACATGACCGATTCATGCGAGTTACAACTCTCTAACCCTGCCATCTTGTTTCGTCATCAGATCATGGAAGACTGGAAGTATGTAGCTATGGTGTTGGATAGACTCTTCCTCTGGATCTTCACCACAGCCTGTGTGGTTGGTACTTTTGGAATCATCCTGCAGGCTCCAACACTCTACGACGATAGAACGCCCTTGTCCCCCAAAGAGAGCTGCAACGCCGCCTTCTCTCCCAGATAACGTTGAGCGACCCCTGAACACTGTCACTGACTGTCACCAGGGGAAAAGATACTGACCGAAAGTTCATTAGCAAATTATCACTGTTATCATATCCATGCAATTTTTAAAAATATTGTTCAAATAAGGTGAATGGTGACTTGTAAATGAAATGTTCCATTGTGTGAATGTTAATGACTTGAAGAATGGTGAACAGCTTCCTTTCATAGAGCGTATGAGAGATTAATAGACTTAATTTGTGTACAGCTCCGGGATTGATACTTTACTGAGTTCAGAAGGAAAAATACAGAAACCATGTATACATGCAATTTTATAGACTACAAATTATAGACTGTCACTTATGCAATTCTCACAATCTAGCCAAGATTGTTTCTTCGCAGGAGCATTAAGCAGAAATACAGTTACACAGATTTTCAATATGTACTGGTATTATGAAATCATTTGTAAATACTTAACATTGTCTGGCATGGTGCTGTCCATGTGGTCTACATATGTGCTGTTGTTTTTTTTTTTTTAAATAAAGTTCAGCACTAAAACCACAACCATCCTCAACATTCTATTATATAAAAACCTATCAACTCACAGACAGACCACGTCTATCTTTCAGAAGCAGCACACAGATTGTGTTGTCTATACATTAATAATACGACACATTTCAGTCGTCGATTTGTCTCATTAAGGAAGTTCGACATTTTTACTTTCATCGAATGAATCCTTAGAGGATGGAATAAAAGTGTGTAACCAACCATGTACAGACACAATCCATATATACTCTTTTAGCAGTATCACGTGACATCATATCGTTGCATCGACATATTTATGTTGCATTGGTTCTCTAAATTGGTCTGTATCTTGCATTATTCGTGCACTGAGAGGCTTCTGATAGTTCTTTATTCTGGAGAACTCTTCCATCTACAGACTTGCCGCCCTCCCGCTTACGTTGTGTAACCGCTTTGCTGTGAAATGTGTGTAGTGAGATAACAACACAAGTAAAAGAATGAATAAACTCTTCTTTCTAGAGTCAGAAAAAAACATGATCAAAGGGCTCACCCTGAGCGTGGCTGTTTGTATCCAATAAAAAGCAAATCGGCAATTGTTGCAGGACTTGGTGTTATAGAATGCTCTAACACGAAATACCCAAACAAAGAATCATTGGCCAGGCAATCAAAGCAGTGTTTGTTTAGACAATGTCCCCATTATCCTTGATGTAGTAGAATATATCGGTTTCATCGCTTCTTGTTGTTGTTATTCTCGTTTTTTGAAAGAGGTCGCATGTTGGCCGAAACGTCAGTATTTTGTTGTGTTCCTTTTCTGTAAAGCTGTCAACTTACCTTGTAGGAGTGTACTTTACACCCCACTACTGGCTAATTTGTTTAGGGAACATGTCTTTGAAGACCAGACACATCCCTGTGTTTCACAACACGTCAAACGCCATCAAGCTACCACTACAATCAAGTATCTTCTCTCCACTTTCTCTTTCTTTCTCTATATCTCTGTCTCCTTCTCTTTATTATTTTCTTGTTTTCTTTCTTCTGATTTGATTTATTGTCACAGAACAAAATGAAGTGTTAAGTTCTGATAACAGAGGATACTTGCAAGTTTGATGGAGAACAATAGTTCAACTGTCACTTCTTGGTTTGAAACTCTTCCTGAGGATTTTGATAAGGAGGAGTTAGAGAGGGAACCGTGTAGGATCATGGTCATCGGCAATCATCATCTGTGGGGTGGTGCACATCATTCACCATCCACTTAGGTCAAGTTCAAACGTTAACAAAAGCTGATGAATTTTCAACTGATAACAATAGCTGAACAATTTTTGAAACGTTAACAATAGCTGAACAATTTTTGAAACGTTAACAATAGCTGAACAATTTTTGAAACGTTAACAATAGCTGAACAATTTTTGAAACGTTAACAATAGCTGAACAATTTTTGAAACGTTAACAATAGCTGAACAATTTTTGAAACGTTAACAATAGCTGAACAATTTTTGAAACGTTAACAATAGCTGAACAATTTTTGAAACGTTAACAATAGCTGAACAATTTTTGAAACGTTAACAATAGCTGGCTGAACAATTTTAGAAACGTTAACAGTAGTTGAAGAATTTTCAACCGTTAATAATAGCTGATGAATTTTGCAGCCGTTAATAATAGGTGAACAATGTTTTAAATTTTAACAATAGGTGAAAAACGTTTTACACGTTAACAATAGGTGAACAATGTTTTAAACATTAACAATAGGTGAACAATGTTTTAAAAATTAACAATAGGTGAACAATGTTTTAAAAATTAACAATAGGTGAACAATGTTTGAAATGTTAACAATAGGTGAACAATGTTTTAAACGTTAACAAAAGTGAACAATGTTTGAAATGTTAACAATAGGTGAACAATGTTTTAAACATTAACAATTGCGGTCCCATTTTTAAACGTTAACGTATTTTTTACATGTGGAAGGGACATATTTATGTGTTAATTATTGTAGGCGACACTTCATACGTTAATAATGAAGGAGAATGCAAAGCGTTAACAAGTCAGAGACAGTATTCACAAAAATGAATGTGGTTTAAGGAAAATTCAATGTGAATGTTAGCACTAGATGTTTATATGCTAATAATAGCGCGACAATTTGTCTATGTTAAATAGTAGAGTAACTTTCATATTTATTAAAGCAGGTTATATAATGTTGACATATGACTTCATGTTAGCTTTAAACTCAAAGAATGAAGGCAAAACAAATCAGACAAAAAGTTTAGCGTTAAAGGGAAAATGAGGCCCGGTTGCCCTTCCTGCAACATGCTCAAGGACAGCTACATTTCATAACCATTTTTTTTAAAGTAGTAATATTTTTAAAAAATGCAAGTTAGGGACACAAAACTTGTCTTGACGCTGGCAATGCACGCTAAAACATTGTTTATGGCACAAACATATATAGTAGTAGTGTGTGGACGCTTAAGAGTAACTAAAGTAGTAAAAATTGCATGTGAGGTACTCAGAGTTGTCGTCTTGTATCTCTCTCTCTCTCTCTCTCTCTACAAATTACAGTCAGATACTTAAAGTTGTTATCTTGCATTGCTCTCTCTATCTTTAAATTTCAGTCAGGTACTCGGAGGTGTCCTCTTGTAACGTTCTCTCTCTTCAGATTACAGTCGGGCACTTAGAATAGTCGTCTTGTAGTGTTCCCTCTCTACAAATTACAGCGAGGTACTTAGAGTTGTCCTCTTGTAATGTTCTTTCTCTACAAATTACAGTCAGTTACTTAGAGTTGTCCTCTTGTAATGTTCTTTCTCTACAAATTACAGTCAGTTACTTAGAGTTGTCCGCTTGTAATGTTCTTTCTCTACAAATTACAGTCAGTTACTTAGAGTTGTCCTCTTGTAATGTTCTTTCTCTACAAATTACAGTCAGTACTTAGAGTTGTCCTCTTGTAATGTTCTTTCTCTACAAATTACAGTCAGTTACTTAGAGTTGTCCGCTTGTAATGTTCTTTCTCTACAAATTACAGTCAGTTACTTAGAGTTGTCCGCTTGTAATGTTCTTTCTCTACAAATTACAGCGATACTTGATTTGTTCTTTTTACATTGCTCTCTCTCTATACACATCACAGTCAGGTACGTAGAGTTTTCCTCTTGCGTTGCTTTCTCTTTCTCTCTCTCTCTTTACACATTGCTATCATGTACTTTGAGTTGTCCTCTTGTATTGTTCTCTCTCTCTCCCTCTCTCCCTCTCTCTCTCTCTCTCTCTATCTCTCTTTCTCTCTCTCTCTCTCTCTCTAAACTACAGTCAGGTACTCAGGTGCTTGAAGTGACAGATTTTGTCCATGTTGACAAGGCACTTTGTGTACCAGAGATTATTATGGGAAGTAAAGACGGTCTTGCGTGAACCGGTTCACATCATCAAAAAATATGCCGTGGTCGTGGCAAAATATGGTCGCTAACACCGTATTCCCATATGCCTAGCAAGACATGGAGGTAACCTTTACTTTACTTACTAAGAGCTGCACTCTTGTGTTACCATCTACACTTAATTGCAAAATTGGGAAACATTTTTTTTTTGTTCATTTAAAGGTCACTTTAACTCACTTTCTTTAGGGATGAAGTCAGGCATGCAACCAGCACTCCACTAACACTCCACTATCACTGCACTAACACTCCACTAACACTCCACTAACACTCCACTAACACTCCACTATCACTTCACTACTCACTCCACTATCACTCCACTATCACTGCACTAACACGACACTATCATATCCCGCATACGAAAATACTCTTCAAACTTGAATCATTACAAGGCATACACCTTCCCCAGACAGCAACAGACGAGCGTCTGTCAATACTAGAAAGTTACTTTTCGCACGTTGTATGGTGGCAATTCTGACTTCAAACAACTGTTGCCTTCGTGGAAGATCAAGGATTACCAAATGCTAATAAGAAAGCAGTCTTCAGTAAATGCTAGCTGATTTCTGACAGAAACCGGGGAAGCAACATTGAACACAACTTGCAGTGCGCACGATGTGAATGAATCATCCGCACTAAAAGCTACCACTGTGAGAAATATTCTGAGACTGAAACACCTGTCGTCTGAGAATAACAGTTTCCAGATCAATTTAAAATAATTTTTTTTTTTATGAAAATGTAGAGGTGGTAAGTGAGGAGAAAAAAAACACACTTAGATGAAAACGAAGAGCAAAATTATTTGTTTTGTGTATGATAAAGAAGAGTAAGAAGAAGATTAGAACAACGAAAATGAAAAAAAAAGAAGAAGTAAACGAAGAGGAATAAGAAGTAGCGATGGTAGAAGTAGAAGAAGAAGTAGAAGAAGAAGTAGAAGAAGAAGTAGAAGAAGAAGTAGTAGAAGAAGTAGAAGAAGAAGTAGAGAAGAAGTAGAAGAAGTAGTAGAAGAAGAAGTAGAAGAAGAAGGTGAGGAATAGGAAGCAGAAGTAGTAAAAGGAAAAGTAATGGTGGTAGTAAAATTAGTAGAAGGAAAAGTAATGGTGGTAGTAAAATTAGTAGAAGGAAAAGTAATGGTGGTAGTAAAATTAGTAGAAGGAAAAGTAATGGTGGTAGTAAAATTGGTAGAAGGAAAGTAATGGTGGTAGTAAAATTGATAGAAGGAAAAGTAATGGTGGAAAGAAAAGTAATGGTGGTTGTAGAAAAGGTAGAAGGAAAAGTAATGGTGGTAGTAGAAATGGTAGAAAGAAAAGTAATGGTGGCAGTAGAAATGGTAGAAAGAAAAGTAATGGTGATAGCAGAAATGGTAGAAGGAAAAGAGGACGAAGTAGAATGAGATGAAACATAAGGAGAAGAAGGAGATGCGGTAGAATAAAAAAACTCATATGAATTATCCTGTCATCCTAAACGGGAACTGTGCAGTTTTTGTTTAAGTTCTTCCACCTTATCCAGTACCAAACATCAAGCATGTTAGTCATGCATGAGACCCTTGTCACACCACATCTATTTACACCTTTCCTGAGGCCTTCTGGACTGAAGGAGTAATCCCAGAACCAACAAAATGTTTGTGACATCTTCACCTATGCGAGCTATAGACGGTTAACGTCATTTTACCCACAAACCCCTGGTCGCAATGCTGAAAACGTCACATGCTTTGGGTAACTCCTGTCAGCTGCGGGCTTCATTAACAATATAGAAGGCTATGGTAAGAATATGCTAGATAAAGGTTAAGGTAAAGTATGAGACTTGAACCGGCGCCTTAGCACGCGAGTTTTCACCCATATATGCTCGGCCGCCCATCCAGAAGTGTTCGGAGACTTATGGATAGTGTCGCTTCAAGCATCGAAACTCACAATACGAGGCGGCATTCCTCACCTTCCCAGAATACTACCATGGTACCCATTTCTGCTAGTGGCTGGGTCGACCGCGGGGGATATATTTTTTCCAACCACGAGCACAACTCACACTGCTTCTAGCGGGAATCGAACACAGGTTGTCCGAACGTCGATAGCCCAGTCAGGTGGTTTTCCCAACTAGGCTAACTAGACACACCCCCCCCCCCCTTTTCCGGTTATGCCAGATGACGTCACTTAATACAAACCAATAATTTCCAGAAAGGAATTGTATTGTGCTATAAATTGTTGAAATAATGAACACCTAAAGAAGAGTTATGTTGGCCAGACGGCGCTATCAGTCTCCTCGCCTATATCCGGCATCAGATGGGCGCTACACATAAAGAAACACGACGGGTTCTTATCCTCGTTAACTTCTAGTGTCATGACCTTGTGTCAGGCGAGCTTTAAGCATGTCAGTGTAACTTTGTATGTGGTGTAGATGTGTGTTTGTGTGCATGGACATATGAGTGTTTCTTACAGGAGTTATGGCTTGGGCGTCAACAATTTTTACCAAACAAAATGGGCTGTACATGTTTCTACACATGTGTTTGGGAGCAGACTACTGCCAGTGTTATTTGTGTCAGTATATTTATTTGTTTCAAATAATTGTGTTCACAGTTTTAGAAAGATACATAATTATATTAATTTAATTAATTCGAAATTTGTGAACGATTGTGCAAACATTGGCTAATGAAAGAAGGAGAGAGAAGAGAAGTTGTGATGCTAGAATATCCAATAATTAATTGACATATCATTTTGTTATTTTATTAAATATGTTTTTCTATAATTTTTGTAAGAATATTTCTTTCTGGCGGATGCATGCATGGATCTTGCAGTTGACAGAACTCACAGTGGCTTTCGTAACCTCGATTTATACTCCATTTGTCTACAGATTAGAGCATTCATGACCCAAATAAACACCTGTACCAACATACTTAATTAATGCAAAAGGCTACAATAGCTTCTTAGATTTATAATAACTAAGACATTGAGTAACCCTGAGACTGTGGAGTCTAAAGGTGGAAAAAGGGTATGGTCGATCCGGAGTGCTTAGTGGGAAAAGCAGATGCATCTACAATCAATGCATTACAAGCAGTCAACATAGGCTTCGATATATGATGGGAAGGCTGATGGAGGAGAAATGGGGATGCCTCGACTGCAATGAAAATGATTCCATGAATAGAATAGAATAGAATAGAATAGAATAGAATAGAATAGAATAGAATAGTAGTGAGTAACGTTCTAGCGCTAGAAGCCGAGTCCAGTCTTCCAGCTACAAAGAGTGCACAGTTTAGTCATTACTAGTTCAATGAATCAATCTCATCGGAATCAAAGCAGATGAAAACAAAGCATTTTAATTTCAGACAATACGTGACATGACCTCACACAGGAGTTGTCACAACAGCATCCACACATTCGAAATTTGGCAACATGAACTGCTCCAATTATCAGGACTCAACATGGAAGCACGTAGAACACACGTAGAATATTCTCAGGTTAACCAAGAAAACACAAGTTACGTCGCCATCAAAACACTTCAAATCGTATACAGACTATCGTAATCTTTGTGCTGGTGTTTACTAAATAACATCATCATTCGTCTAAAGTTCTGGACTCATTACAACAAAATGTTGTATTGTATGACATACAACAACATTAAATATAATCTGGCGAAGGAGTTCTATATGTCATTGAGGAAAAATAAACATACATAGAGGTTGTCAATATGACTACCACGAATGTTATAACTTTATACAAGCGTTGTTCTGTGGAAAACCATATACAGTATGTTGTTCTAAAAATCGCGTGTAATACCGATATTATTGTACGTCCGGTATGCAGAGGTGGTGATACTGAGCTACCCATAGATGGCGTTGGTATTCACGCACATGCCTAAGAACCTGGGAATAGTTAGACAAGATGGTGACAATAGTGCATCAAGAAACCAGAGAAATGTTGTGAGACTTTTGTGTAGCGGAGGCATGAGACCTGTAGAGATTCACCATTGTGTGATTATTCAGTCCAGCGACATGTGTATGAGTCAGTGACAGGTGTATGAGTCAGTGACAGGTGTATGAGTCAGTGACAGGTGTATGAGTCATTGACAGGTGTATGAGTCATTGACAGGTGTATGAGTCAGTGACAGGTGTATGAGTCGTACACAAGTATATGGATGGACTGAGAAGTTCAAGGACAGCGCCACTAATGTGCAGGATCCCGCCCCTTTCAACCGGGTAGACCGAGCGAAACAGAGGTCGCATCAGTGCAGCCGTGAAAATGTGATACGGGAAAATTAGTGCATCACAGCAAGGATGTGCCATCAGCAAGTAAAAGTAAAGGTTTCCTCCCCGCCTTGCTAGGCGTATGGGGAATATGGTGTTTGTGACCATATATTTCTATAACCACGGCACATTTTGTGGTGATGTGGTCGGTATCGCGCCATGTCGCCTTTAATTCCCAGAAAAAATCTCTGGTACACATTTTCAGACGCTGGGTAAACCCCAGGACCTTGTCAGTCCGAAAGATATTCCGCCACTGCTGGGGATCAATCAGTGTCATCAGTAGTGGAGACATTATTATTGAAACAGCCTATGACATCATTCATAAAGAGATAAAGTTGAGAAACGTGTGCAAGATGGATGCCAAAACGAAGTTGCATGAATGACTGCGCACTCGTTGGAAATAATTCTTTTCCTGCTGTATCTACGCGCTGTATTGTCACATGCTGGCGTAAGTGCATTAAGCTGAGTGGAGCTATCTTGAACAGTGATAATGCAGTTATATTAGTGTCTGCGATGTCTTACTATGCAAACAAAAAAAGTATGGTTTTTCAGTGAACCATATGTTTCTGTATATAATCCAATTACGTTACCTGTAAGATCCACGTTTTGTCAAATCACTGATGAAACTACTGCACATCAGGTGTGACATTAAACAATTAAAGGCAAACTAAAGTCTCTTAGTCTCTGGTAACCGCCATTAATCAGAATTGCCCATCAACTTTCCTTAATTAAGAGTTAAATCCCCTTGTGGTACCGACCCCACTCCCCAAATTCCAAATTGCCCCCTACCTCATATTTATAATGTGAGAATTGTATCAGATCATTTAACTTGCTCCCACTTCCTCCCCCAACCCATAATGTATGAGTATTTGATCTCACTAACCAAACATTGTAGGATTTAGTAGACTAACGTTTGATAATTAACACCAAAGTCATCAACAGTGAACTGAGACTCAAGTGACTGGTCACAACGACACTCCTGCTGTTGTAAAGTAAATGATCAGATTAGACTTTAGTGCAAAGAGGAACATATCTCACAGGGATTCTCAGATTGTGTGATTCGGTGTATCTACAGAGTATTCTGATAGAAATCATTAATTATAACGAACACTTATATAAACATCAAAGTGTACAGGAATCTTTACCCCCAAATCCCATAAAACAAGAAAGTCGTGATTTACAAGGTATCCGGCCCTAGAAACAAAATGATTCCAGGTTATGTATGGATCCACCCACTTTCCTGACGTAACTACTTTCACGTTTAAATTGTCATCTACATCATAAGACTTTACTTAAAGTGGTTAATTGTTAACTTTCTTGTCTTAAAATAGCATGAGAGGATCAGTAAATGACAGTGAAAGACTGACGTGGCGCAATTCTTTTTGTAGGTTTGGGAAAACGACATTAGATAATGGCGCAGCTTTGTACTTAGTATCGATTTGATGAAGGCAGGTAAATATCAGGTACTTTTGAAAAGGTGTGGCCAGATTCAGAGAGTGTCGATCACTGGCTGGGCATAGTAACGTATCTTCGTTATAAATTTGGCGCCAATACTTTTTTTCGTAATTATAACATAATTGCAGTAGTTGGTAACAAAACCAGGCAACTCTAATATTACTTGTAACATTTTATCTGGTTAAAAGTTACACAGATTTACGGAAACGCTTTCTTGCTCAATTTGAGATCTGTGGTAGAGATGTTTCAAACTTTATTACACTCTGAGTCATTCATTTATATTATGATATGTTTCATGAAATATTGCAATGTAGAATTGGAACATACACACTATGGAAAGACGTGGTGTCATCAAAATCACGGAAACTAAAAAAAAGTCAAGGTCAAAGTTCGTGAAATCATCACCAAACTCAGATACCCGTACCGAGCGCATCTAGCAGTTGCACGAACGAAAATATATTGGATGGATCATGTCACATGATCTACAGACCGGGTTAAAATTGTTTACTTTTAACCGCCTGGGAACAAGTGAAAGACGGGAAATGTAAATATAATAAATTGGCAACGTTAATGAGTGGAAGGGAAACTACACCAACAGAACAACTGAAGAGGAACTACACCAACAGAACAACTGAAGAGGAACTACACCAACAGAACAACTGAAGAGGAACTACACCAACAGAACAACTGAAGAGGAACTACACCAACAGAACAACTGAAGAGGAACTACACGAACAGAACAACTGAAGAGGAACTACACGAAAAAAACAACTGAAGAGGAACTACACGAACAGAACAACTGAAGAGGTTCTACACGAACAGAACAACTGAAGAGGAACTACACGAAACAGAACAACTGAAGAGGAACTACACGAACAGAACAACTGAAGAGGTTCTACACGAACAGAACAACTGAAGAGGAACTACACGAACAGAACAACTGAAGATGAACTATAGGAATAAATTTCAAAACAAGATCGCACACACAGATACAGAAAGTGAAGAGACATGAACAATTCATTATGTTGGAGTCCTATAGGCTCCCGGAGGAACTAACAATGGACAGGAAGACAAGCAGATCTAAGACAAGATCCACGGGAAAATATTAAAAGCACGTGCAAAAAGTAATTTTAATGCCATGAAAAATATACTAACATGAAAACAAATAACACCAGGACTAAAACTAAGAATAGCAAAATGTTATCTGCTATCCTCTCTATAATCTGCTCAATATTCATGTATGGTGCAGAAACATGGACATTAGACAAGAAAACAGAACAGAAAATTGAAGCCTTTGAAATGTGGATTTATAGAAGAATAGGTAGATTTGGATGGAAAGAAAAGAAAACAAACGATGAAGTTTTAAAACAACTAAAAATGAAAAGAGAACTACTGAGCACAATACTAGGTGGAATGGCGCTTGTGGTAGCCAACCTTCGATGCGGAGATGGCACTCAATGATAATGATGATGATGTGCAAAGCTGCAACAAGATCAAGATGTTCTAGTGTTGTACGGAACAAAGTTAATGCAGAGACTGTATCAACACAATTTCTCTTGAATGACTAAAGTAATGATATTTTTATTGTGTTATTACTGCCGATGTTGACAATGATGATAAACTATTTTATAATTACTAACAATATCTTGTGTACAGACAATACCATCAGTTGTGTACAATTTACTTGAAATAGATTTTATAATTTATTATTTGTGTACATAAATTTTGCTGAGCAAGGCATTATGTTGAATTTTATTGAGAAATTATTCCGTTTTGTTACCTCAGTCACTGGTTGTTAACATTGCACGTACAAATGGTGTGTGATTACGGATCGAGTGAATACGTTCAGAGAAAGAGAGTGGCAGAGTGAAGAGAGGTAACGGATAAAATTATCAGTGGACAAGAAAATGAGAAGAAAAAAATGAAGATAAATTAAAGATATAGGATGAGCCTGAAATGAGGACTCTATATCTACATGGAGACGAGAAAATACAGATAGTGATAATAAAGCCACAATATAGATAAATGGATGAGTATGAAATGAGTAGATGAGAGAGTAAAGTGAGTGCAGCTAGAGAGAATGAGGAAGGAAGGAGAAAGAGAGATAGACTGAATGTAGAAAACCGAATAAATTTAATTTTGTGATTGCTGTTTATCATTAATATATTAAATGTGGTGAGAATAAATAATTAGATATTTTGTGTGTGTTTCATGTTATTTTTATGTCGCTGGATTGGATTAGAGAGTTGTAAGAGTGGAGAATGTAGGTAGATGAGTTACTCGCGTGATAAATAGCAGTAGTGTATTTAAAGGAATTTAGTGAGCGAGTGGGTAAACTCAATTATCTTTGTGTGAGGGAGTAACTGGGTGGATGGGTGAGTGAGTGGTGGGTAAGTGAGTTGGTTGATGGATATATAAGTGAGTAAGCTGGTAGTTGGGTGAATGGATGAACTGGTAAGTGAGTGAAAGGTTGAGTGAGCTAGTTTGCGAGCAAGTGGGTAAGCGATGAGGTCAATAAACTGGTGAGTGTGTGAGTGAACAGGTGAGTGAGTGAATGGGTGAGTGAATGGGTCAGCGAATGAGAGAATGGGTGAGTGAATTGGTGAGTGTGTGAGTGAACGGGGAGTGAATGAATGGGTGAGTGAACGGGTGAGTGAATGAATGGGTGAGTGAACGAGAGTAAGTCAATGAGTAAATAGGTGAATGGGTGAGTGAAGGAGTGAATGGGTGAGTGGGTGAATGGGTGAGTGAATTTGTGCATGAGTGAATGGGTATGTGAATAAATTGGTGAGTGAATTGGTAAGTAAATGAGTATATGAATGAATCAATTGGTGAGTGAATGGGTGAGTGAGTGAATGTGTGAATGGGTCAGTAAATGTGTGAGTGAGTGAATGTGTGAGTGAGTGAATGGGTGAGTAAATGTGTTAGTGAGTGAATGTGTGAGTCAGTGAATGAGTGACTGGGTGAGTAAATGTGTGAGTGAGTGAATGTATGAGTGATTAAATGTGTGAGTGAGTAAATGTGTGAGTGAGTGAATGAGTGAATGGGTGAGTAAATGGGTGAGTGAGTGAATGTGTGAGTGAGTGAATGGGTGAGTAAATGTGTGAGTAAGTGAATGTGTGAGTGAGTAAATATGTTAGTAAATTGGTGAGTGAATGAATGGGTGAGTGAGTGAGTAAATTGGTGAGTAAATAAATGGGTGAGTGAGTTAGTAAATTGGTGAGTGAATGAATAAGTGAGTGAGTGAGTAAATGTGTGAGTAAATTTGTGAGTGAATGAATGGGTGAGTGAGTGAGCGAGCGAATAAGTGAGTGAGCGAGTGAGTGAGTGAGTGTGTGTGAGAGAGAGAGAGAGAGAGAGAGAGAGAGAAAGAGAAGATGTGGAGCAGCTGCTAGAGCGGAAAATACGAATAGTAAAACTAAGTAGTTAGTGAGTGTTGTAGTGTCAGAAAGTTATGTGCAACATTCAGTAGCTCTCATTTGGGTTTGTAGTCAGTGAATACGTTGAGTTTTAACAGCCGTCAGCAACTCATCAGCAGCTAATCATCAGCTCAATGGGTAACCCAATCATCAGCTCAGTGGGTAACTCAGTCATCAGCTCAGTGGGTAACTCAGTCATCAGCTCAGTGGGTAACCCAGTCATCAGCTCAGTGGGTAACCAAATCATCAGCTCAGTGGGTAACCCAATCATCAGCTCAGTGGGTAACCCAGTCATCAGCTCAGTGGGTAAACCAGTCAGTAACACAGCGGGTAACCCAATCATCAGCTCAGTGATTAACCCAATAATCATCTCAGTGGGTAACATCAGCTCAGTGGGTAACCCAATCATCAGCTCAGTGGGTAACCCAATCATCAGCTCAGTGGGTAACCCAATCATCAGCTCAGTGGGTAACCCAATCATCAGCTCAGTGGGTAACCCAATCATCAGCTCAGTTGGTAACCCAATCATCAGCTCAGTGGGTAGCCCAATCAGTAGCTCAGTGGGTAACCGAGTCATCAACTCAGTGGGTAACCCAATCTTCAGCTCAGTGTGTCACCCAGTCATCAGCTCAGTGGGTAACCTAATCATCAGCTTAGTGGTTAACCCAATTATCAGCTCAGTGGGTAACATCAGCTCAGTGTGTCACCCAGTCATCAGCTCAGTGGGTTACCGAATCATCAGCTCAGTGGATACATCAAATCATCAGCTCAGTGGGTAACCCAGTCATCAGGTCAGTGGGTAACCTAATAATCTGCTCAGTGGGTAACCCAGTCATCAGCTCAGTGGGTAACCCAATCATTAGCTCAGTGGATAACGCAGTCATCAGATCAGTGGATAACCCAATCATCAGCTCAGTGGGTAACCTAATCATCAGCTCAGTGGGTAACCTAATCATCAGCTCATTTGGTAACCCAATCATCAGCTCAGTGGGTAACCCAATTATCAGCTCAGTGGGTAACCCAATCATCAGCTCAGTGGGTAACCTAATCATCAGCTCAGTGGGTAACTAATCGTCAGCTCAGTGGGTAACCCAATCATCAGCACAGTGGGTAACCCAATCATCAGCTCAGTGGGTAACCTAATCATCAGCTCAGTGGGTAACCTAATCATCAGCTCATTTGGTAACCCAATCATCAGCTCAGTGGGTAATCCAATTATCAGTTCAGTGGGTAACCCAATCATCAGCTCAGTGGGTAACCCAATCATCAGCTCAGTGGGTAACCCAATCAGTAGCTCAGTGGGTAACCCAATCATCAGCTCGTGGGTAACCTAATCATCAGCTCAGTGGGTAACCCAGTCAGTAGCTCAGTTAATAACTAGAATAGTTATAATGAATATTTTAGACAGTCAAGTAGTTACAGATTTGCAAATAGACACGTAACTTACCACAAACTAAATGATAAAGGAAAAAGTATAGCAATGGGAAAGAAGTATAACACTCGGAAGATGTGTTTACAAGTAGAAGTATAAAGATATATATAAATGGAAGACAAATCCGCCTGAAATAATCATTTGCTTTCTTTCAGTTTTCACTGGAAGAAATAGCAGGAATGTTAAGCATTGGCATCTTTATTGTATGTACATTTTACTTTGACACTCCACCAGCGAGAAAATGTATTCAACACCATGTGCTTCCTACCAACACACATATACTGGCAGTATCTCCCACACAGATAGCCGAGATAGCTCAGTTGTTAGTGAACTGGACTACAAAGGACAAGAGGCCGGGTTCGATCCTGATCGATGGCTACCGGGTTCAACCAGCCCTAAATGGGTACCGGATTATTTTCTGGGAAAGTAAAACGGCACGAGCATAATGCTGACCATATTACCCCAAAAATCATGTGCCGAAGGTCTGTAAAAATTATGGTCACTAACACCATATTACTTATACGCCACATGGCGTGACGGGACACTTTACTCTTTAATTTATCCCCCACACACTTTTATAGCTAAGCTAAGCTCAAACGAATAAAGGACACCTCGAGGTTGTTTATATTTTAATTGACACAAATTTGAAAATAAGGACATCAAAGAGAGTTTAATTGTGATCACTCATTATAGCTCAGGATACAAATTGTTTTCCTTTTTTTTTTTTGTTACAATATTGGAATGGAAATTACAAGGTAAAAGAGGCAGAGGCAGACCAGGCTAACATGGACGAGTAACATCAAAAGATGGACAAGTCAATCTATGACAATCTGCACCATCAAAGCAAGAAACAGTGTGGAATGGCGCTCCATGGTAGCCAACCTTCATTGCGGAGACGGCACTCGAGGATGATGATTTGTTACAATTATTTTGATAATTGAGTCGTCAATTTATAATGATGAATTATTAATGTCCAGCTTATGATGATTATCTGTAATAGTCTGTACTTAATTATTAGTTTTCACATTCCCGTAATAATTTATAATAATTTGTTTCTAATCTGGTTACTTCATAAAGCAGGCACCATCTCGTGCTTAGTTTTGAAAGTCAATATTTAGATTTGATTGACTGTCTTCAAATGTATGATTTATCATTGTTAACTGGAACCGATCTGTTATGTATTTTTTGTATATAACAATCTTAGTTAATAAGAAAAGTAAAGAACTAAGGAGTTAGTGAGTGTTGTAGTGTCAGAAAGTTATGTGCAACATTCAGTAGCTCTCATTTGGGTTAGTAGTCAGTGAATACGTTGAGTTTTAACAGCCGTCAGCAACTCATCAGCAGCTCATCATCAGCTCAATGGATAACCCAATCATCAGCTCAGTGGGTAACTCAGTCATCAGCTCAGTGGGTAACTCAGTCATCAGCTCAGTGGGTAACCCAGTCATCAGCTCAGTGGGTAACCAAATCATCAGCTCAGTGGGTAACCCAATCATCAGCTCAGTGGGTAACCCAGTCATCAGCTCAGTGGGTAAACCAGTCAGTAGCACAGCGGGTAACCCAATCATCAGCTCAGTGATTAACCCAATAATCATCTCAGTGGGTAACATCAGCTCAGTGGGTAACCCAATCATCAGCTCAGAGGGTAACCCAATCATCAGCTCAGTGGGTAACCCAATCATCAGCTCAGTGGGTAACATCAGCTCAGTGGGTAACCCAATCATCAGCTCAGTGGGTAACCCAAAAATCAGCTCAGTGGGTAGCCCAATCAGTAGCTCAGTGGGTAACCGAGTCATCAGCTCAGTGGGTAACCCAATCGTCAGCTCAGTGTGTCACCCAGTCATCAGCTCAGTGGGTAACCTAATCATCAGCTCAGTGGTTAACCCAATTATCAGCTCAGTGGGTAACATCAGCTCAGTGTGTCACCCAGTCATCAGCTCAGTGGGTAACCGAATCATCAGCTCAGTGGGTACATCAAATCATCAGCTCAGTGGGTAACCCAGTCATCAGCTCAGTGGGTAACCTAATCATCAGCTCAGTGGGTAACCCAGTCATCAGCTCAGTGGGTAACCCAATCATTAGCTCAGTGGGTAACGCAGTCATCAGATCAGTGGATAACCCAATCATCAGCTCAGTGGGTAACCTAATCATCAGCTCAGTGGGTAACCTAATCATCAGCTCATTTGGTAACCCAATCATCAGCTCAGTGGGTAACCCAATTATCAGCTCAGTGGGTAACCCAATCATCAGCTCAGTGGGTAACATAATCATCAGCTCAGTGGGTAACCCAATTATCAGTTCAGTGGGTAACCCAATCATCAGCTCAGTTGGTAACCCAATCATCAGCTCAGTGGGTAACCCAATCAGTAGCTCAGTGGGTAACCCAATCATCAGCTCGTGGGTAACCCAATCATCAGCTCAGTGGGTAACCCAGTCAGTAGCTCAGTCAATAACTAGAATAGTAATAATGAATATTTTAGACAGTCAAGTAGTTACAGATTTGCAAATAGACACGTAGCTTACCACAAACTAAATGATAAAGGAAAAAGTATAGCAATGGGAAAGAAGTATAACACTCGGAAGATGTGTTTACAAGTAGAAGTATAAAGATATATATAAATGGAAGACAAATCCGCCTGAAATAATCATTTGCTTTCTTTCAGTTTTCACTGGAAGAAATAGCAGGAATGTTAAGCATTGGCATCTTTATTGTATGTACATTTTACTTTGACACTCCACCAGCGAGAAAATGTATTCAACACCATGTGCTTCCTACCAACACACATATACTGGCAGTATCTCCCACACAGATAGCCGAGATAGCTCAGTTGTTAGTGAACTGGACTACAAAGGACAAGAGGCCGGGTTCGATCCTGATCGATGGCTACCGGGTTCAACCAGCCCTAAATGGGTACCGGATTATTTTCTGGGAAAGTAAAACGGCACGAGCATAATGCTGACTATATTACCCCCAAAATCATGTGCCGAAGGTCTGTAAAAATTATGGTCACTAACACCATATTACTTATACGCCACATGGCGTGACGGGACACTTTACTCTTTAATTTATCCCCCACACACTTTTATAGCTAAGCTAAGCTCAAACGAATAAAGGACACCTCGAGGTTGTTTATATTTTAATTGACACACATTTGAAAATAAGGACATCAAAGAGAGTTTAATTGTGATCACTCATTATAGCTCAGGATACAAATTGTTTTTTTGTTTTTTTTGTTACAATATTGGAATGGAAAATACAAGGTAAAAGAGGCAGAGGCAGACCAGGCTAACATGGACGAGTAACATCAAAAGATGGACAAATCAATCTATGACAATCTGCACCATCAAAGCAAGAAACAGAGTGGAATGGCGCTCCATGGTAGCCAACCTTCATTGCGGAGACGGCACTCGAGGATGATGATTTGTTACAATTATTTTGATAATTGAGTCGTCAATTTATAATGATGAATTATTAATGTCCAGCTTATGATGATTATCTGTAATAGTCTGTACTTAATTATTAGTTTTCACATTCTCGTAATAATTTATAATAATTTGTTTCTAATCTGGTTACTTCATAAAGCAGGCACCATCTCGTGCTTAGTTTTGAAAGTCAATATTTAGATTTGATTGACTGTCTTCAAATGTATGATTTATCATTGTTAACTGGAACCGATCTGTTATGTATTTTTTGTATATAACAATCGTTAGTTAATAAGAAAAGTAAAGAACTCCGTCACGTCAAGTGGGGTATAAGGAATATACTGTTAGTGACCATAATTTTTATAGACTCTCGGCACATGATTTTTAGGGTATTAGGGTTGGCATTACACTCGTACCGCTTTACTTTCCCCGAACAAATCTGGTACCCATTTAAGGATGGGTGAACCCGGAAACCGTCGATCAGAATCGAACTCAACCTTTTGGTCTTTATAGTCTAGTCCCTAACCTCTACAGCTATCGCTAATCCCTAATCGTTAGTTAATAATGAGGCATTTTTCCACACCGTCTGTATGAACACTTACTATTTTAATATTTCACTAGCTGTGCCTTACCTTATGTAATAGCAACATCCTTTGAAGTAAATATGCAACACCTTTATTTAATTACTTGTCAAAATATAGAAAAATGCATTAATATTTTGTACTTTTTTCTATTTCTAACAAATTTATTTGATTAGTTAGTAGGAGGATTTACCTTATTGTTCTCAAGCAACTCAGGAGA
The DNA here is from genome assembly GCA_032433765.1 of Megaustenia siamemsis. NCBI lineage: Eukaryota > Metazoa > Mollusca > Gastropoda > Stylommatophora > Ariophantidae > Megaustenia > Megaustenia siamemsis. The sequence continues at coordinate 20,344,691 of JAVIAB010000092.1, read as the reverse complement.
TTGTCAGTTGTTTTTTTTTTTTTTATAAATGTTAAAGATACTACAGCTGATTGTTTCAGCAGAACGATGTTACGTACAAACAGAACATCAACATTACTGTAGACGGCATACAACTAAAACAGAACATCAACATAACTATAGATAGCAGACAACTAAAACAGAACATCAACATAACTATAGACGGCATACAACTAAAACAGAACATCAACATAACTATAGACGGCAAACAACTAAAACAGAATATCAACATTACTGTAGACGGCAGACAACTAAAACAGAACATCAACATAACTATAGACGGCAGACAACTAAAACAGAACATCAACATAACTATAGACGGTAGAGAACTAAAACAGAACATCAACATTACTGTTGACGGCAAACAGCTAAAACAAGCAGAAGGGTTTAAGTATCTATGAAGTCTAGAGACGAACGATAATTCACAAACAGTAATGGACTCAAGAGGCAACAGAATTTCTCAAATAATTGGACAGCTATCTCCACTATTGTCCAACAAGGAAATAAATCTACAGGCAAAACGTGCACTCTGCATTACAATCTTTATTCCAACGCTGTGCTACCAATGTCTGTCATGGACCCCAGATGTAAGAACAATAAGAAAAATAACCACTATTGAGATGAAATGTGTTGAAGAATTACACGAAACAGCCTGAGAAATAAGACAAGAAATAAAGAACTGAGAGAAAAAAAGGTAGGAATAACCCCCGCCTTATAAAATACATAGAAACAACAGATAAAATGGTTTGGTCAGGTGAAAGGCATCATCATCATCGAGTACCGGGCCTGCTGGCGGGCCTCATGTCTCTCCACAACTTTCGATCTCGGCAGTTATTTATAATTTCTGTTGTTGACCTTCTGCCAAGCCATTCTCTTAAGCTGTCTGGTATTTTTTTCTCTTTGCTTCCTTCTATCTCTTCGTCCCTCATTTTTCAAGTTGTTACAATATATTCCAGTTCTTTTCTCATTACATGGCCAAAAAATTATGATTGTTTCTTCCTAATATTGGAAATTATCTCTCGGTTTGCTTTGACCTTTTTCAGAACATTTTCATTACTCTTCTTAGCTGTCCATGGTATTCTCAACAATATTCTGTAAAACTACATTTCTACAAACTCCAGTGATTTTCTTGTCCGTTGTCCTATAGTCCATGAATCACATCCATATGTTAAGACTAGCTCTACACATAACACTTTAATTTTGGTGAAAAGGCAGAAGGATCGAAACATAACACGAGTCTTCAAGAAACATTGCGAGAACACGGGAATGTCACACGTCCTTCACAAGTTGGTTGAACCAAAACAATCATTCTCTTATGTTGTCACAAATTGTTAATATTGTTATCTGCTCTCATAAATGATTTGCATCATTTGGATTTGAAAAAAATGTAACTAAATAAAAAGAACCTTATTTTTCATTGATTTATGTGTCCTTATATTGCTTACTGCGAGTGGTTCCAAAATGACTTGTTAAGTGCAGGAAATAATAGTTCTTGGTAAATAGTTGAAGGAATATATAATTTTAAACATAAACATTATTGACAAAATATCTCGTTAGTTTCTACACAAACTCGAAGTTGCTAATTCGAAGCAGTCATTTGACGCCAGTTAAGTAGTTGCATAATGTAGAAGAGTGAAAGAGGGTGACCGTTTATTTTGAGATAGATTTAACTGCTGGCAGATTTTCTACCTAATGGCACAGTTGTTCACGTTTTCCTTAGACTAAGCTGGCTTTGATTTTACTGAAATAAAGAGATTGTACGGAATAATTGAGCTGTAGACTAATACAATTTCACTCATTTTTTTGTTTTTTGCTATGAGCATCTTCACTCATAAATATTGTTAACTATGTTGTCAATTCCTTGTTGTATATCCAGCAAGTTCTGTCAGAAATATTGTTAGATTCGTGAGCTATGTCCTATAGTATATCCAAAACGCTCTAACAGATGCATTTTTAAAGATAATCAAGTGCTTCTTAAAAGCAGAATAGCTCAGGTCAAAATAGCATTTAAGAAAATGACAAATATCTACAAAATGCAACAAATCTATGTCAATAGAGGTGAGAAAAAGAGTTCATCGGTGCTATATAGAACCAATTCTGACCTATAGAAGCGAATCATAGACAGTAGACAAACAAATGAAAAGACGATTAGTGGCCACAGAGATGGGATTTCTCAGAGGAATGTTGAAAGTTCCTTGGACTGCTGAAAAGACCAATGAGGAAATTCTCAAAAAGGCCAACACAAAAAGGGAACTCCTAAAATACATCAGAAAGAAACAATCAACATTTTTCGGGCACATCATGAGAAGATGAAGTTGGAATACTTGGTTACAACTGACAAAATAAAAGGAAAGAGATCGTGAATGACAAAGAGAGAAAATACTGGATAGCTTGGTGTCATGGCATGGGAAACAGTCAACAACAGAACTGATACGATGTACTGTGGGTAGAAGATTGTGGAGGGACATGATCGTCTACGCCAACTGGTATGATGATGATGAGCGCTTCTTTCAAAAACATCCGTTGGGATCAACACATCACGAACAAAGAAGGCGCCAGAAGATCGGTCATTAACAACATCAATCAAGAAGGGCAAAAGAAGACGTTAGAGACGGCTAGGCCACGTTCAGGGCATGGAACGATCCAGGCTTCCGAAACTAGCATTAGCATAAAGACCACCTGGCAACCGAAGAATAGAGGACCCTCAGGGACATGGCGACAAACTAAATATGGACAAATGAAAGAGGCTAGCAAGTCCTAGCGAGAGTTGTCCATGCTTGCTCCAGACTGGATTGGGTGGCGGTCTCTTGTGAGTGTCCTATGTTGGGTGGTGATTCCTCGTGAGTGTCCTATGTTGGGTGGTGATTTCTTGTGAGTGCCCTTTGTTGGGTGAAGATTTCTTGTGAGTGCCCTTTGTTGGGTGAAGATTTCTTGTGAGTGCCCTTTGTTGGGTGAAGATTTCTTGTGAGTGCCCTTTGTTGGGTGAAGATATCTTGTGAGTGCCCTTTGTTGGGTGAAGTTTTCTTGTGAGTGCCCTTTGTTGGGTGAAGATTTCTTGTGAGTGCCCTTTGTTGGGTGAAGATTTCTTGTGAGTGCCCTTTGTTGGGTGAAGATTTCTTGTGAGTGCCATATGTTGTCTGGAGATTTCTTGTGAGTGCCCTTTGTTGGGTGAAGATTTCTTGTGAGTGTCCTATGTTGTCTGGAGATTTCTTGTGAGTGCCCTATTATGGGTGGAGATTTCTTGTGTGTGTCCTATGTTGTCTGGAGATTTCTTGTGAGTGCCCTATTATGGGTGGAGATTTCTTGTGTGTGTCCTATGTTGTCTGGAGATTTCTTGTGAGTGCCCTATTATGGGTGGAGATTTCTTGTGTGTGCCCTATGTTGGGTGGAGATTTCTTGTGGGTGGCCTATGTTGGGTGGAGATTTCTTGTAAGTGCCCTATGTTGGGTGAGATTTCTTGTGGGTGCCCTATGTTGGGTGAGATTTTGTGAGTTCCCTATGCTCCGACTGGTGTTCAGATGATTAAGAAGAAGAAGCTCTTCATTCAGAAATATTGTTAGATTTATGTGCTACTTGCTATAGTTTCTCCATCACCTGTTAGATATATTGCTAGATTTATTAGCTCCTTGATATAGTTTCTCCAACACCTGTTAGATATATTGCTAGATTTATTAGCTCCTTGATATAGTTTCTCCAACACCTGTTAGATATATTGCTAGATTTATGTGCTACTTGCTATAGTTTCTCCAACACCTGTTAGATATATTGCTGGATTTATGATCTCCTTGCTATAGTTTTTCCAACACCTGTTTGATATATTGCTAGATTTATGAGCTCCTTGATATAGTTTCTCCACTCTGCGCCATTCTGCTCTGTCTCTTGCTTTGATAGTGCAGGTTTTCATAGGTTGATTTGTCAATCTTTTGATGTTACTCGTCCATGTTAGTCTTGGTCTGCCTCTGCCTCCTTTACCTTGTATTTTCCCCTCCAGGATTACTTTTAGTAGGCTGTTGTGTCTTTTAACATGCCCCAACATCGCATTTGTCTTGTTTGAGTTGTACTTTAGTAGTTCTCTTTTCATTTTTTTAGTTGTTTTAAGACTTCATCGTTTGTTTTCTTTTCCCTCCATCCAATTCTACCTATTTTTCTGTATATCCACATTTCAAAGGCTTCAATTCTGTTCTGTTTTCTTGTCTAATGTCCATGTTTCTGCACCATATAAAAGTTTCTTTTATGCTTTTCTTTATGCATTTCCATTTGGTTTTTACTTTTTCATCAGGATTTTCTCTTCCATTTTGCTCAATTCCTTCTTCTAGCAGCTTCTGGTATTTGCTCTTTACTTGTATTGTATAGGTATCTTTAATATCTTTTTGATTTAAAGCTGTTATATCTAGTGGATTTGTTGATGAATTAGACTTTTTCTTGTTTCTCTTTAGTTTGATTTTCCTTTTAATCATTACAGGATTGTGATCTGAATTAATATCTGCTCCTGGGTAGGTTTTGGCCTTCTTTACGCTGTTACGGAACCTTACTTTTATCATTATGTAATCTATTTGATTCCTCTTCTTATCTCCAGAGCTTTTCCATGTGTATAGTTTCCTTTTCTCTTGCTCAAAGTAGGTGTTAGACTTCAGTATCTCTCGTGATATGCATGTAGAACCGGCGGCAAAGAAATCTACCAGTATTTGTATCTAAACGAACCACAGTCAGCTTTGTGCACACTAAATCCAAGAGAACGATGAAATGTAACAAAAGGACTAAGAATATATTTTTAAAATGTTCACGTATTTTTTGTGTGCCGCTTTGGAGCTGTACACCTGAAACAAATAACGTGTATGTAAGAAAACAAGTTATGTTTCAGCGTTAGTCTAGAGCAAATATGTTGACGGTTTACACTAAATCAAGTGTTTTTTGTTGGTCTGAAGCACAATCATTTAAATAATAGATAATAGACTCTTTATTATATATCTTTGTTCAAATTTTTCTATTAAATATTGATAAATTATATATTTATTATCTGAAAATAGCGACATAATTAAACTGTTTTGCTAGTCCCTCGCTAGAAAGAGTAAGTGGTTTCCCACGTCACTGATTCAAGTTGTCTTTCTTTTTTTTTTATCTCAGCCGAATTGTTGTCAATTAGTTTTCCTCTCATCAAATGTGTGTCTCTCTTGATGTTTGTTATGCGCAATTTTTGTCTTATATTTGTTTCGCACAATTTTTGTCTTATATTTGTTTCGCACAATTTTTGTCTTATTTAATGTTTATTCCACACAGTGTTTGTCTTATTATAAATGTGTTTTACACAATATTTGTCATATCATTGTGTAAGAAGTATTGAAAAGAATCGTTTTCCCAAACAAATATTGTATGGTGAACTTAAGGACAGAATGAGGCCAAAGGTCAGACCAGTTCTGAGATACAAGGATGTTTGCGGGGCGTCTTTGAATGAATTCTTTATCACTGAAAGAAACTGGCAACATTTGGAAACAGATCGTGACACACGGGAAAAAAAATGGCACAGCAACTTTCGAGGCAGTGCTGATATCAAATTCAGAAGACAGAAGGCGCAGGAGAAAAGGAGACTAGGTCTGGCATCACGAATACATCTTGTTCGTTCTGCGGACGGATCTGTATATCCAATATTGGTAGATTCATCAACGAGAGAAGCTGTTCAGCAAAGCGCTTCCAACATAAGACACTAATATTTTATCAAATTACTAACTTATCATGATTGCTTACTACCAACCGTCTGTCTAAGATGCCAAATCATATATATAAGGGAGCCACGATAGCTCAGTGAGTAGTGGACTGAAGTTAAAATGACAAGAGGTCGGGTTCGGTCCTGATCGACGGCTTCTGTGTTCACCCAGCCTTAAATGGCTACCGGATTTTGTCTGGGAAATTAAGGCGGCATGGGCGTAATACCGACCACATTACCCAAAAAAATCATGTGCCGAAGGTCTATAAAAATTATGGTCCCTAACACCATATTCCCTATACACTGATTGGCGTGACGGGACTTTAACTTTATATATATATAAATGTCCTATCAAATGTTTGTTTCACACATCTTTTCCTTATCAAGCGTTTTTGTTATTTCCATACAGTTTTTGCCTTTAAAATGTTCGTCTAGCTCTGTCTTTGCTGCACATTTCTTCTATAATAGAAAATCTGTGTCATATATTTTTTATGACAGTCACTATTATTACTTAACTGACCAGCAATGAAACTATTGGATGAACAATATTGCAACGCCACGTGTCTAAACTCTGACTGATTTCAAAATTGAGCGTTAGGTTATTCTGGAATGTTATATATATATATATATATATATATATATATAAAAGAAAAAAACTGCATATTTTCAAGCACAAGAAGTCAACAGTTATTTCTATTATCTGTGAATTAAACATTCAGTGTTCGTTTTGTTTACTTTCATTTTATTTAAAACATTGCAGTTCTCTTCATCAAAATCTAAACATTTCCCAATAAACAAAATCCAACCTTCCAAAAATGTCCGTGACTTGTTAATTATTTGACTTCTTATTTTATTGCCTTTTTGTTGTTGTTGAATTCTCAAGGTAGTATTATTGAATGTTTCAATTGTTTTGAAATTATCTTAAAGCCTTCTTTTATCCACTTCTTCCTCTTCTTTCCTTCCTCATTTGCCTTTCAGCGCCAAAAAGAGATATAATTTGCGGTTTTTTGTTCTTCTGATCGCTTCTGCTGCTATGTTTCCTAGTGCTTATAATATTCCATCCATCCATCTTTTTCGTGGTCGACCCTTGGGTCTGGTATTCTCGCAACGTTTATTGAGGGCTCGTTGTGTTCTTGGTGTGATCACTCTGCCTATTCACGTGACCAAACCATTTTATCTGTTGTTTCTTTTATCCACTCCAATATATATATATTATTATTATTATTTTTCTGTTCCGTAAATATTTAATTTGTACAATATTTGTTTCAGACATTTATTTACACACTCAGTCAAATCAGTCCATGTGCTTTAGGCTTATTTTTGGGAGTATAGCTCAAGCTGTCTACCCAGCTGTCTTTATTTCCATATTCCTGAATGTTTCTTTTGTTTCCTTCCAGTTAAGACCAATAACCTCGAGAGCTTTCGTGGTTTCTTTTCTCTATGTGTAGCTCGATCTCCTCATCTTCCTCTTTCCCTGTTTGTTCCATGACAAAACCTGCCATTTTGTTATGCATTACATTAATAGAAATTACCTTGCTGGGGCCAGATAGATGAGGTACTTTGAAGAAATAAAGAGACCGTCTAAAGAACAGTCATGCTTTGAAGTCAGGCGGCAAAATAACATACACTTTTAACAAGTAAAACCTGATGGAGAGCAATGAAGTCATACGATAAAACGACACAAATTTACAACAAAGACATCCTAATGGTGAGCATTGGAGTTCGAGATGTGAAATGCAAACCTGGCTTTGGTTATCTTTCAAGGAAAGACTACAGTTAGCAAAATGTTTTTGCTTACAGGACATGTTGGTCACCAATTGTTTTTTTAAAATTAAGATAACGGCCGTAGAATCGTTATCTTACTGAAGACTTGAGGAACACTTGAAACTATCACTTGTTTTTGTCTCTTAATCGAAGCATCGATCGTTGGTGTGATCAAATGTAACTAATCCAAGCCACAACTGCAAAATAAAATTCTCAACGTCGCCATCTCTCGTTGGCTCCTTAAACATACTGTAATGACCAACAACATTGAATTCTACAAACTCACACAATTGTAATTGGTGCAGCTATTAGGGCGCATGCTTCATGGTCCAGTGATCCGTTGATTTGTTTAAAAGCAAACAATTTTTTTTTTAAATGAAATCCTTAACTCGTTTCAAATGTGGAACAATAAAAAAACGACTTTTTTCAACATAATCGAGCTGAACTTTTAAGACCTTTTATTTGTTTTTACGTTTAATTTAATAAATAAATTATAAATAGTATAGTAAAAAGTAAAGTAAAGTACCCCCGTCACGCCAAGTGGCGTATAGGGAAAGATGGTGTTAGTGACCCTATATTTTACAGACCTTCAGCACATGATTTTTGGGGTAATGTGGTCAGTATTACGCCCGTGCTGCTTTACTTTTCCAGAAAAAAATCCGGTACCCATTTAAGGCTGGGTGAACCCGGAAGCCGTCGGTTGGGATCGAACCCTACCCCTTGTCCGTGGTAGTCCAGTTCACTAACCACTGAGCTATCGTGGCCCAAATATTGAGTTATTGAGTTATTGAGTTATTTGCGGGTCATCATCATTGCACTCCGAACATGTCCATAGGTGCTCAGATCCCCTCCTCAGCAATTCCCTCAGTGTCCAGCGACTGACGACTCCAGTTCTATGTTGGTTGATAAGTCTTCTTACACGGCCACCAAGTTTCTCATTTCTGGCTGTGCCCATCTTAACTCCCATTTCCATCATCCGAAGAAGTGACGTTGATCTGTGTTTGTCGAAGTCCTGTGCTCTTCCAACATCTCGAAGGGCATTGATGATGTCCGCCCGATCCATCGGTTGCCCGTCCTCAACGACAGCGCAGCTAGCCAACCTGTCCGCTCTCTCATTTCCCCGTACTCCCGCATGTCCAGGGACATAGACAAAGGTGACCTTACGTATTTTGGATTTCTGCAACGACTCTACCCATTGCATGCGTACATAGCCCGCCTCCACTTCTTTTATCATGCTCATCAAATCACTCAGTATACATGCGTGGATGTAGTCTTGTGACTCTAACCATTTGAATGCCTTGGTCACTGCCATCACCTCCATTGTCATGCTACTCGTGGTCATGGCGTATGCACCACTGTCTTCCTTGGCTATTCTGCCTGCTGAGCGTGCTGTAAATGCCCATGCACTTCTTTCGTGTCGTCTTACAGATCCGTCTGTATAGATGACTGCATCTTTCTCATCGGTATTATCGCAGATGAGACCGTTGACCTCAGCATTAACCACGACCGGGTTCTGTTCCCTACTTTTCCTGTCGAGTGTGACAATACATGAGAAAGTTCCCTTGAATGACGTAGGCACCGGTATCCACTCCTCACCAACGCTGATATTGGTAAGCCCACAGACCTGTTTGATGACATCTTCTGCCCGGCCCACCCATGATTTGCCTCTTTTTAGCCTGGCACCTTTCTCTGTGTTGAGCACGTGGTGCAATGGATGCTCTGTATCTGTACTAATCTTCAGGTATGCTCGTGCTCTCCAGATCTTAATTCTGTCATCCATGGTTGGAAAGTCAAGAAGATACCTCATTGCTACACAGGGAGTGTCCCTCGTACATTCCAGGATAATGCGCATGGCTTCATTTTGTATTTTCTCCAGCCTATCAATTTGAGTCGTACTGACAGTAAGAATGGCCAGGGCATACTCGATGGGTGCGAGGACTAATCCCTGGAACAGAAGAATAAGTAGCCTCTGCTCGATGTTGGCAGCTGCCATGACCTTCAAGGCGGCTAATCCTTTGCGGGATTTTGTTATCACATGGTCGACGTGGTCCCGAAAACACAGGCTGCGATCAAACTTAACTCCGAGGTATGTCATCAACTTGTCCCTGGTCACCTCATCAGCTCCCATTCGTACTACCGGTGTGGTTGTATTAACGATATGATTGTTAAGGGAGAACCATGAAACTGATGCTTTATTAGGATTAACCAAGGCACCTGAAACCCCACACCAGGAAGAAATGCAATCGAGTTCGTCTTGCATTGTGGAGGCGATTCCCCGTCTGTCTCTTCCCTGTCGATATACCAGAATATCATCAGCAAAAGTCATAGTTCTTTCCCTCCCATCCAGCTGTTGGGCCGTGATCGTTATTGTGTACACGTTAAATAGAACTGGTGACAATGGTGAGCCTTGTGGCAGCCCAGGACAAATGGATGTTGGCTCGGAAGACCAACTTCCACATCTGAGTATCACCTTCCTCTGAAACAGTGCCGCGGCTATCCATCTAATGAGGAAGGGGTTCACCTCCAGTTTGAGAAGCATATGCATGAGATATTCAAATGGTACCCTGTTGTATGCATCCTCCAGATCTATAGCAGCAGCACATGTTTCCTCTCGTCTGTGGAAGCCTTCGAAGACATCATAGGCAAATACTGCCGCATTGAGCCATGTCTCTTTGTTATATCTATAACCTCCGAGTGTGGAAGGGAATACGCGTTTCTGTTCAAGGCGACAGGTGAGGACACGGGCAACTATTTTCTCCAGCAGCTTGCCCGCAGTGTTCTGCATTGTGATGATTCTGTAGGCACTGATCTGAGAATGGTCCTTGTTTGGCTTCGGTAGCGGTAGTAAGTAGCTGTGTAGCCACTCCTCCTTAATCTGGCCAATCCGAATACTGGCATTAAACTCATTGGTCAGTGTTGTCAAGTCGTCATCAGCTAAATCGCCTATGTCATCATACCGAACACCATCTGGACCAGGAGCAGTGTTGTGTGACCTTTTAAGTGTCGTGCGAATGGTATCGGTTGTGATTGTGAGATCTTCTTCCAGCCCTACATACTTACACAAATTTGACAAAGATCCCCGTATCCTCATTCTTACAGCCTCATTTCTTTGGTCCGTCTGCTCAATGTAGCGGGCAAGCAGGGCCTTCCCTTTGCTCTCATCAGATTTGTGCCATATCTGGCCTGTGCTCTGAAAGTCTGGTATACCTCTGTGTCGTGGTGTGCCATTCATGCACTGATGAAGGCGCCAGAATGTGGCGAGCGATTTTTCTGAGCACACTTTTTTACAGAAATCATCCCATGTGGCATCCTTAGCCTGCTTAGCGCATAGTTTAAAGTGCATCATTTTTTGGTCGACCTCTACTTTCAGACGCTTCAAGAGCTCAGGTTGTGTTCTACCATACCTTCTGGCTTTCTGCCATGTCTTGACCGTTTGTCTCTTGCTCCGACAAGCTTCCTCGACATCTACATTCCACCAGGGTGGCTGCGTCCATCTCTCCTGCCTCCTACGAGGGGCGCTCCGTTTCCTATGTCTGATTTTGCTAATGACGTCCTGGTCTGTTTTCTCGTAGTTGAATGTGTGGAGCTTTCTTCTCTGGCTTTTATTTCCGCCTTTCTCAATTAGGAGGACACATGGATAGTGATCACTTCCGTGGAACCCCAGTGCACTCCACCTGCAAAACCGGTGCGAAGGTGGAAGACACCAGTGCCAGGTCTATGACACTATCAGAGCCCCCTGTTCGAGTGGCCATTCTTGTTGCCCTTCCATCATTCAAGCACACTAAATCGGCCGACACCAGTGCGTTCTCTAGGTCTTCTCCCTGCTTGTTGGTTATGACGTTACCCCACTGGTTTCCTCTAGCATTAAAGTCTCCGCAGAAAATGACATTCTCTTCATCGAATTCGAAGAGATTCTGCCATTGTTGTGTGTTCACCTTCCCATTACAGGCATACACATTAACAATCACGAAATGAACTGGGGTCTGCACCCTAACCGCATGTACCTGCAATTCTGCATTGTTCCACACAGACATATCAACCTCAGCTGCCACCATATTGTTGCGCACAAGGATGGCCTGCCCAAGGTGTCGTCTATTGTAAAAACAATGAAAGCCAGGAGTACTTACTGTCCTGTCAGCAAGAAGAGTTTCTTGCAAAACCATTATATCGGCGCCGCACAGTAGCTTATCAAGAATGGGCCGTCGTTGATTAATGGACCCACAATTCCAATAAGTAACGCGCACATACTTAAGGCCTAGCCTCTCACACTTCGACAGTTTAGTGCCACCCCTCTTGCCCCGTCGTGTTTTCCTTCTTCGATGATGTAGTTTGGGTTGCATCTGAAAACTTACACTTACCGTCGTCTTTGATGAACGTCGCTGAATGTCGATGCTTTGGATGGTCCAGACTCACGTGCACTTGCTCAGTCGCACGGCCTAGAACCCGTTCCACGTTATAAACTGGCCAGCTCCAGTAACTTGCTCAGCAGCACGCGGAAACACTGAGAGCTTTCTACAAATTAAATGACTTACGCGTCCTTGACGACAGACCGGCGTAAACAAACCGCCATTTTGACGCGTTCAATAGTGCAGCAAGGTAAATGATGAGATAAGGAAATTATAACAAAGTGCAATGAATCAAAAGAAGCAAAGTGAATTACATCAAATAGAAAGCGCGTACAATCACATGATCTCTTAAAAAATAAATAAAAACAAACAAATAAACAGGAAATTTCACTGGAAAACAGCACTTATCTGTGAGGCTTATGAAAAGGCCAGTTAACAGGGCGCCATCTTGGTGCGTCTCCATCAATCGTCGTCGGCTCAAATAGTATAGTACTATACACAAATATCCTTATTTTTCTGTTATTCTTCATTTGCTTTTCAACTTTGAGGGGGAGAAATTGTGCTCTTCTTTGCTCTTTTGTTGGTTTCTTCTGCTGTTGATTCTTAGGTTCTTTTTTCAGTTTTCCATATCTGTGTTTTTCCTGGTCGGCCCTTTGGTTTGATGTTCTCGATGCGTTTAATGAAGGCTCGTTTTATTGAATTTTTATCTTTCTCCCTTATCACGTGATCAAACCACTTTATATGTTGTTTCTTTACTTTAAGCATTAAATGATGAGAGGATTATTCTTAACCTTTTTTCTTAGTTTCTGATCTTACCTCTGGGGCTGTTTTCCATGGTGAGTCTGACACATTTTATTTCTATTTTATTTGTAATTTGTTTCTTATTTCTCTTGAGTCTACGGTCCAAATCTGGCATTGGTAACGCAACTTTGGGATGAAGATTGTGCTCCAGAAAGTCCGATTTGCCTCTAGCGTTATTTCTTGTTGGACAGTAATGGTGACATTTGTCCGATTTGACCAATTTTGTTTCGTCTTGAGTCTATTTCTGCAATTTAGGAAATAAATCTATATTCCCTAAACTCCTCCAACTGTCGTCAGCAATATATCATTATGTTGATGCCGTTTTATTTTCCCATTGTTCTATGTTCACTACTTTTTTCTTGATGTTAATTTTCAGGTTGTGTTGGCTGACCGTGCTGTTACGTCTACTTAGATGTTTTTGTTCTCTCTCTTCTTCTTCTTTCCTTCCTCATTTGCCTTTCAGCGTCGAGGGGAGATATAATTTGCTCTATTTTAATTCTTTGAAGCTGTCTAGGAAAAATGACTGTTTATATCTAATAATCTGATAATCTGTAATATGATTTCTGCAATATGATAGTTCAGTTAATTTTGATAAATATAATATCTATACGACAAATGTAATTATACATTTCCTGAGCTTCGAGGCCTACTATGGCCTCTTATTATGGGACGAGATGATAAAGTTCCAGAACACTTTATATAAGAAAAAAAAGCGCTGGCAGTTATTGTTATAGAGTAAGAACACTGAGCCTCATTACAAAATACTTCTGCTAGCTACTTTAGAGTTAAAATACTTGGAACCTATAATGCATTATAAGGTGAGTGACAACATGACATCTGTTACCAATACATCAATTACAAAGTTGTACACGATCCATTAGCAATCCTTTCGACCATCCTAACCAACTTTATGAAATTACTTGTCACCAACGACAGTACTGGACAGTTCGCGGGATCTTTTGGAGTGATCAGGATATACGAATGGGATAATATACCTGTAGTCTTGTACTGCGTTTTTTTTTCTATTGTTCTATATGTTGTCTTTCAATTGTTAATGCAGCAGAAGATCACAATTATAAAATTTACTCTTCAAATCACTGGACCGTGTGTTTATAATTTATGAGGTCAGTTTTTCAAATGTTGCCAGGGTGTTAGGACAAAGTTACTTGCCCAATAGCGCGTGTTCTGTGATGATAAAAATGTGGACAATTAAAATAACACATAACCCTATCTTAACACTGAGCTCTCTATTACCGATCATTACCAATATTTGCATTTTGTAAAAAAAATCGTAATGTAGATTCCTGTTTAAAATTATCTAGTTTTAACCTGTCGTTATATCCATGGCCAAGTTGGAATAGTTTTGGTCCCCAAATAGAAAAAGAGCTCCGAATGTGACCTGGCAACCTGCTTTGGGGATTATGCGAATAATAAAAGGGGGGCTTGAAAGAGAATTGATTTTGTAGAATAGAACAGGTAAAATCGATCACTTGGACGGAGCAAAACATCTCTTCCGGTGTCTCGTGAATTGCTGGGGACAACTGTGAAAAGAAATGTCCTGGTAGCTACAGGCTATAGTTTCGAATCCAAATACGCTGGGTAGCTCGTTAAGAACTTTAGAGTAAAGACAAGACTCGCTTCTGTGTAGCCGATGGGTATTGAAACTGGTTCACAAGTGATTGTAGGAAGATGCTGACGGTTCAAGATGTCTCGGCTTGAGAGGCAGCGCACTAATTATTGCAGCGGGGAGCCAGATACCATTTTTAGTTTGGAAAACAGTGTCGCCGCCTGCTGATGGAATGTTGAAATGTCGCCCAACTTCCTTTTCTGAGTGATAGACTGGCTTTTGCGATATTAGTTGTATTCATTTATAGTTTTTAATAACTTGTATTATTAATTATGATTAATTGTTATATATATATATCCATTTCCGTGTTTGAGACATCGTTAAATACATGTAGTAATTAATTGTTATATTCATTTTTTTAATTACTAGCAATAACAATTGCGGTAATTATATTTTGTTTCAAATTCCATCACAATAACTGTGATCATTATTTCGTTAATGTAATTTATAGTTATTTTCTAAGCATCTTCTAGTAATGTTTAAGCCCTAATGATTTTCTAATAAGTTTCTAGACACATTATAGTAATTGTGTAGCCACATTCTAGTCAACTTTAAGTTGTTCTATTTATCTTTTAGTCATGATCTGATATCCACTTAAGTAGTATACAAGGGTACAACTGTGACGTAATTGGCCCATAAATTAACAAAGATATATAGCGTGGCGCGTTTAGTGCCTAACGCGCGCGCGGCGCAGAGGTGCAGACCGTCTGTTAAGGACATATAAAAAATGGTCCATCGTTATTTAACAAGGATTGATAGTAAATTAAAGAGGGAAATAATGTGATCGTTATTTAATGAGAGTGTAGGATCTCCCACTTGTTAATGTCCATAGCAGACGGATAACATTTCCTCATCGATATATGTGATCCAACAAAGGTTTTTTGTATAGACGGGCAGAAACAATGAAATTAAGACAAAAACCTTAGGTTAGTTTAGTAGATTATACAACATCAATGAAAAACAACAACATGTAATATAAAACAGAAAACAAAGATATTTTTTATTCTTTTATTA
The DNA here is from genome assembly GCA_032433765.1 of Megaustenia siamemsis. NCBI lineage: Eukaryota > Metazoa > Mollusca > Gastropoda > Stylommatophora > Ariophantidae > Megaustenia > Megaustenia siamemsis. The sequence goes on along the minus strand of JAVIAB010000092.1, from coordinate 20,329,420 downwards.
TCTCAGTAAATATATAACGCACCATATAGTGAATTTATAGCAAATTATAATAGTTATACAATATTTAGTACATTAAGTAAATATATAGTATAAGTATAAAATATATTTCTAGCTATGTAGTTGGGTGTCTGCCTACCTCTATGATATAAAAAAAAATCATAAGGGATGAAACTGATAGAGATTGCTGGTCGGTCGAAGCTGGTAGTGTAGAGAATTAAATATCTAGAGGCGTTGTTGAGACGTTATCTATCATCAGCTACCTTTCTTTTTGTATATAAATACGAAATAGCATTTCTTGTTTGACTGTAGGAAAATATGGAATTATTTAAGACTTTGAAACTTACATTCCCCAACCCTCCCCCCCCCCCTTTTTTTGCCCTTTTGCGTGTCGAGAACCTCTAAAAACATAAATTTATCTAATTCGTTGTGTTGCTTACTTAGCCCTTTACAACTGATTGTATCGTAACCCCACTACAATGGTACGTATTATTACATAAGCAAACAAGGGCTGTCCCTTCGTACTCTAATTTAAAAAGACCGGGCGTTCGCTTGGTGTACATTTTAACATCCTTACGTCTTTTACAGTCTGTCTTTCTAACATGTTCATCGCAAAACTCGGCGGAAAACCAGTCTTTGTATTCTCTAGTAAACTCATCCTGCAGACCTGACTTAACTATGTTTTCTAACTTAGGTGCGCTTAAAACAAGGTATAAACTACCGGTATCTGTTTCGCATCGTAACTGAAAGTCGGACCTATCTACAAACGTATCTAAGAACTCGAAATAAAAATCTAACATACGAAGTTGTGCATATTGATAGCCGAGGAAACCGATTGGTAAGTCTCATTGCGTAGTCAAAATTATTAGACCAATAGTGAAACAAAATTTAGACGCAAAGTAAAAAATCTTAGATGCATAAATAAATATCTTAGATGATTAGATAAACATTTTAGATGCATAGATAAACATCTTAGATGCGTAGGTAAACTTCTTAGATGCATAGATAAACATCTTAGATGCATAGATAAACATCTTAGATGCATATATAAACATTTTAGATGCATAGGTAAACTTCTTAGATAAACATCTTAGATGCATAGATAAACATCTTAGATGCATAGATAAACATCTTAGATGCATAGACAAACATCTTAGATGCATATACAAACATCTTAGATGTATAGATAAACATCTTAGATGCATAGATAAACATCTTAGATGCATAGATAAACATCTTAGATGCATAGATAAACATCTTAGATGCATAATCAAAATTTGGCAGAGGACATGTTTGTACTGACCGAGGACGTGTTTTAAAATGTTTGAAGACATGTTTATATTAGCAGAGGACGAGTTTTGTATTAGCAGAGGACGGCTTTGTTGGACTGACTTAACAAAGGAGTTTGAAATTTATTTTTATTCTCCTAACTTCTTTGGATTTCCATACGATTCTCACTTCAACGAATACAAGGCAACAATAAAGTTGTAAATCATAAAACTTAGTGCCAGAGGCCAAGAAGTTAGAACCAGTCATTAAAAAGTTAGTCCCAAATCCCAAAAAGTAGATTCCAAAGGTAAAAAATCTAGGCCGAATGTAGAAAAACAGTTAGACGCAAACCCAATAAACTTAGTCTCAGAGCCCAAAAAGTTAGTTCAAAGGGCAAGAAAATGTTAGACGCAAACCTAAAAATGTTTGTTCCAAACAAAAAAAAAATTAGCCTTAAAACCCAAAAAATTTCGTCTCATACTCAAAAAATTTAACTTAAAACCCAAAAAATTAGTCCCAAAGTCAAAATAGTTAGATGCAAAGGTCAAAAAGTTATATCCAAATCCAAAAAGTTAGTCCAAAAGGCAAACTAGTTAGACTCAAATCCCAAAACATCTTAGATGCATACTCAAAAGTTTAGTAAAACACGCACAAATTTAGTCCCATAGTCAAAAAGTTGAACTCAAAACACCAAAAATTTAGTCCCAGAGTCATAATAGTTAGACACAAAGGACCAAAAGTTATATCCAAAGTCTAAGAAGTTAGTCCAAAAGGCAAAATAGTTAGACTCAAGATAAAAAAAATCTTAGGTGCATGCACGAAAAACGTATCCCCAAACTTAAAAATCTTAGACCCAAGGGTCAAAAAGTTATAGCCAAAGTATAAAAAGTTAGTCCAGAAGGCAAAATAGTTAGACTCAAAACCGAAAAAAATTTAGACGCATAATCTAAAATTTAGCCCCCAAACCCAAAAATCTAGTCTCATATGATAGGCGGTCGAGCACATATGGGTGGAAACTCGCGTGCTAAGACGCCGGTTTTAGTCTCGTAATTTACCTTTACCTTTACATTCATAATATACACTTGAAATAACATCAATTCTACTGGTTATAAATGAGCTATATGCATAAAAATGCATACAAATGCGAAGCCGCTGTTAAGCTGATAGTAAGAATGAACATTTAAAAAAAGGAAAAGGAGTAAGGAAGGGTATAGCTTTACGTACATGGGCTATACGATTGGATATACATGTTTTGCTAAAGTAAAGGGTGCGATTTTTTAAAAAAATGGGTTTTCACGGGGTAAGCAGGTAAGTAATAGTTGGGAATCACTGAAACTGCAAACGTCATCAATCATAGCAGCTACAGCACACGCCAAAAGACATAAGGCTAAGCGGCACCGAAAGTGAACGCAGCTGAATTGTCCTTCGTCATGCGATATCATTTATCGTAAGCAATCGGAATATCGAAACACGATCCGGATGAAAAAACACAGCTCACGGTATTCACAGAGCCCTAAATTCAGCAGCTCCTTCAGCAAGCCGGAAACGGCAACAAGGAACACTTTTCAGACTGAGCCTAAATTGTTCCTGCCGCCTATCCGCAATATTGACCAGAACTCAGCGTGTGTGTGTATGTGCGTGTGATATAAATGTCACGTTCTTTTCAAGAACCTGTGGTGAGACACTCTCTATTCAACCTCAAACTGTCTTCCAGATTATATTGAATTGATTATTCTCGTGTTACAGATACATTTTCAGTTGTTGAGTTGGTGATTCTCACCAGCTTATATGTACTTCACTTGGTCTTTACCACAGTCTTACCTGGTCTGGTCGCGGTAGATGTAGTTTATTGAAGATGTAGGGAAGCAGGCAGGGAAGGAAAATTTAGAAAGACAAAGCCAACGATTTGAAAAGCTAGGACAGAATAGTTAAGAACAGTTTTTATCTGCATTTGTTTGCGTCATCCGATCCAGCAAATGTACCTTTACGGTACATTCATATGAGAAATGGAAAACATATATAGACAAACAATAGAAAAAAACGGTGTGGTTAAAGCTTTTTTCTATTTTCTTTATCTCTCTATTTTTTTTATTTCTCCTTATAAGTTTTACCGCAGCTTCGCATTTGTATGCACTTATATATGAATTTCTTTGCTTTGACCCTGCATTCATTTGACACTGCCTCCAAATGTATGGTTTTAGTTGACATCCAACGAGCCGGCAATTGTTTATATTGAGATTTGTCATTTCTAGGAAAGCAGTATAACCAAACTCAAATACCTATTACACCAAGATTTGTCACCTTTTCCACCAAGTTTGTTACGCTTCCATTCCTTTTTCTATAGGGTCAGTCAGAATTTTGTAATGCTATCATAGTCACATTTTAAACATAGTTTTATATGTGTTTTCAATTAACAGAGTATGAGCCCTATACTTCTGGACCGAGAAGCCTTTTCTTCGACTACTTTCCACCTCCCACTGTTCATATCATTACAAAAGTTATTGAAATACCCGAGTCCAGTATTTCTGTTACTATCGTTTTCTTCACAATTTCTAGAGTACAGAATTCAGGCTGAAACAGTCTTGAGATTGCATTGATTTAAAAAAAAAGAAATGAAAGACGAAGTTCTGTGTGCAGAACATTTAGGCAAGATACAAAGAGATGTTCTTCAGACTCACAAACTCCTGTATAAGAACAACAATTTTAGAGACCGCGCTGGCAATATGTCCACAGATGCTACACGGAAAAGTTCCGGAGTTCTTTCCACAATCGAGCATCCCATCCAGCATGTAAGCTAAGAGAATTCAATAAAGGAGAGCCCAATGCCCCAAGACAAAAGCGCCATCAATAAGAAACTGAAGTGTTTGAGACGAGCCAACAAGACAAGCTCTAGAACTGGGCTATGTCGAACACAGCTTTTGTTTGACTGGGCCGGAAGTAGACGTCACTTGTCCTCTACTCGTTTCTTTAAATGCCCCGTTGGAAGAAAAAAAAACGAAAAAACGAAAAAAAACCTCCTTCACACGTTATCGATGTCCCTTACTCTTTCACGAGAAGAAATTTCTTGCCAGCTTTCATGAAACTGTGCCCTCGTTTATTTCATACTTTTTAGCTTGATTTCAGGATTTGATCTGTGTGAAATTTTGTCATGTTATGACAGAAACAAGTGGCCATTCATTATGTATTATTGCATCCATTCCTCGTCTCTCTCTCTCTCTCTCTCTCTCTTTCTCTTTTTCTTTCTCTCTTTCAGTCTATAAATTCTTCCATCTGTCTGTTTCTGTCAATCTGTATTTCTGTATCTCTGGCAATAAATTTATCCAAAACGTCACTTACCAAAATAATTGTCTATCTATCTATCTATCTATCTATATCTATCTATCTATCTATCTATCTATCTATCTATCTATCTATCTATCTATCTATCTATCTATCTATCTATCTATCTATCTATCTATCTATCTATCTATCTATCTATCTATCTATCTATCTATCTATCTATCTATCTATCTATCTATCTATCTATCTATCTATCTATCTATCTATCTATCTATCTATCTATCTGTCTGTCTGTCTGTCTGTCTGTCTGTCTGTCTGTCTATATATATATATATATATATATACTCATATCTTTGTGTGCATGTCTGTGTATGTCACATCTCATATCCTTGTGTGTGCATGGCTATGTTAGTCACATCTCATGTCTTTGTGTGTGCATGTCTATGTTGGTCATATCTCATATCGTTGTGTGCATGTCTATGTTAGGCATGTGTCATATCTTTGTGTGTGCATGTCTATGTCAGTCATATCTCATATCGTTATGTGCATGTTTATGTTAGTCATGTGTCATATATCTTGATGTGTGTCAGTGTTAGTCATGCCTCGTATCGTTGTGTGCATGTCTGTGTTAGTCACATCTCATATCTTTGTGTGTGCATGCCTGTGTTAGTCACCTCTAGTGACTCGGGCAGATGGTGCTCGTAAACCTGGGAGGGCCGACCATCTAAGGTCAGAATCCCCCTACAGAAAAGAACATCTGCTGCCTTGCAGGAAGATTGGGGACAATCAAAGGCTAAGGAAAGCAAACCTGAATAACATGCTGGCGGAAATCGGATGCACTGTGCCAATTGCGCAGAACACAGTGCAACGTTTAAACTAATGTTCAATCAGAGTGGATCTGGCAGACTCTAATTGTGATGTTCTGTCTGTGGGGGGCGATCAACACACTTAACCTGACAGCTGACTTCATGTGAGAGTCTGGAATCCTACTCTGATTGAGTCCTGATCGCAGAGAGAGAGAGAGAGAGAGAGAGAGAGAGAGAGAGATATCTATATATATATGTCTGTCTGTCTGTCTGTCTGTCTGTCTGTCTGTTCGTTCGTCCGTCCGTCCGTCCGTCCATCCGTCTGTCTGTCTGTTTGTCTGTCAATATATCTATCTATCGGTCTGACTGTTAGTCTATTTCTCTGTCTGTCTTTTTCCATTTGTCTCTCTCTAAATATATATAAATACAATAATATATATATGATTATAAAAATCTATTCTCCTTACATCTCTTCTACTACCTCCATCTACTTCTTTCCCCTCGAATCCTTATTATCTTCCCTCCCCCTTTTCTCCCTTACAACGTCAATGAGCATCTTTACCTCATATATTGTTCTATCATTTTCTCCTCCCAAACCTCATGTCAGCCTCTTTCTCATTCTCTGCCATTCTCACCTCATCTAGCTAAGATTCGTTCTCACTATCTACTTATCACAATCTCTCTATCTATTTTTCTCTTCATTTTGTATATCACTTTCCATTGCCTTATTCACTATTTCTTTCTCTAGAATTGCTTCAGTAAAATGTATTTCGTGAAATTTTAATTTATTTTGTTTTTTTAACATTTCTTGTAAGACTTTCATTTTGATGCGTTATTTATTTCTTTGTTTTTATATTTCTTGTTCAAGCCCCCTTTTTACATCGATTATTATTGGTTTTTAAATCATTCACAAATACCCATTTAATAGTGTATCTGTACCTCCAGATTAAGCACTGGAGAGTAGCCTTGATGATTTGTGGGATAGAGTAAGTATTTTTCTATAATAGTCGACAAATGTAGAGATGATGTAGTCTATATTACTACAAGTCGCTATCCTGTTCCACATTTTTACTCTTCCAGAATATGTGGCCCACCCACTAGATAAAATACAAGGGCCCCTCCCCAGTAGAAAATCTATGGGCTTCCCCAGAATAAACCGATTGGCCACTCACTAGATAAAACCTATGGTCTGGACGCTAAATTATGAGCTACTCATAAGATATATAAAAATAAGGTCATTCTCTAGAAAAAAAAAAACCATGGGTAGCTCTCTATATAAAAGCGTTGTGTCTTCGTACACTCATTTGTAATTATTGTCCGCGGATATACTACTAATGCTAACTTGTATATATAAATATAGACACGAAATATCTTACTAGCAGAAAATCCTAAAGATCTACAACAATTACTTAATGACATAAACATGACAAGCAAAAAATATGGATTAGATATGAATATAAAAAAAGACAAAAACTATTATCATACACAAAGATAATAATCAAAACCTGCAAGTGAATATCAAAGTTGAAAGATTAGACCTAGAGACAGTTCAGAGCTGCAACTACCTTGGATATGCCTTAAATAGTGATGGAAAATGTAATACTGAATAGGAATGGCAACAAGTACTTTTAATGCCATGAAAAATATACTAATATCAGAACAAATAACACCGTGACTAAAGCTTAGAATAGCAAAATGTTATATCGTCTCGACATTCTTGTATGGTGCAGAAACATGGACATTAGACAAGAAAACAGAACAGAAAATTGAAGCCTTTGAAATGTGGATTTATGGAATATGGAGAATTGGATGAAAAGGACAGGAAGCAAATGATAACGTCTTAAAAGAAATGAAAATGAAAAAAAGAACTACTAAACACACAATTCGACAAGACACATGAGATTTTTGTGGTATATTAAAAGACACAGCAGCCCCCTAAAAGTAATCTTTGAAGGGAAAATACAAGGTAAAAGAGGCAGAGGCAGACCAAGAATAACATGGACGAGTAACATCAACAGATGGACAAGCCAGACCATGACAACTTGCACCATCAAAGCAAGAGACACAGCGGAATTGTGCTTTATAGTAGTCAACCTTCGATGCGGAGATGGCACTCGATGATGATGATGATTCGAGGTAAACGAAAAGGCAGGAACTTCATATGTGGTAACTAAAGAATAAACGACAGCGTGCCCAGTGCAGTCGTCAGGTAATGTACACGTCTAAATGTTAAATACAATCATTGTTTCTCTGGCTAGGAATCGAACTCATCTTCTCCATATTGGAAAATATCGACCGGTCGAATTCAAACGCCTACCCTCTCCACTGACATCTGTTTATTTGTCTCTCTTTTTATCTTTAAAATCTTGTCATGTTCTGCAATTATATTCATTTTTAATGCTAAAACATCTTCTGCTTTTACAATTCTTATTTACATTGTTTTGTCCATTCCAGTGAGTTTTTTTTTTTTCATTTATATTAATTTCAAATTTAATCGGAGCTTTCTCCTTTGCTGTGATCATGTTTCTGTTTTGAAATTTGAAATAAACAATGTTTTTTTTTGTTCCTCTTAGGATCCCCTTCTTGTTTTGTCTATAGGTTTTCAGATTGCATTCACAGTGAGCTATGGACACTGCTTTTTGTACATCACAAATTGTTGATCATCAGCGAATGATGAAAGCATCACATACAGCAAAAAGAAAGAAATTACAAAATTGCACAGATTGTATGAAAGAGGGGAACAGAACAAAAATTTCGCATAGACATTTTTTATCTTTGAAAACTGGAGAAATATCATTCGGTGATTTGCCAGAAATGCTGAGCAATTTATCACAATTTAATGGCATGCACCATATGCAGGGGATTTGGAGAGTACGGCCCTGCTGGAGAAAACCCGATGCCAAATGTGCAATAGTAATAGTGAAAGCGTTCATATTTATTGCCGTAAATTATAGCAATATTTTTGCCTTAACAGCTGCACCCCATCATCATGTGCAACGTGGTGTGGCTCTAACTCAAACTCATGAAGATAAGGTGTATTTGTAGTGTCAAACATGCTCACATAAAAAAGAAGAAAGTCACGGTATTAATATTGTATTATTACTAGCATTATATGTTATTGAGGTATTAATTCTAGATCGCAGTGTCGGGTCTTTTTGTGTGGTCGTTTATTTTCATAAAGTTGCAATCGTGACAATTTTGTTTTAATTTTCATTTTTTTTCAATTCTCTCTCTCTCCCTCTCTGCGATCAAGACTCAATCAGAGTAAGATTCTAGACTCTCTCATGGAGTCAGCTGTATGTTTAAGCGAATCGATTGATCCATATAGTTTTTCTTCCAGGGAGGTGGGCGTGGACCACATTGCTCTTCTCAGGTCTGTGTACTGGGGTCAGTCCTGTAGAACATGTTTTGCAGTCATATTGTCCAGTGTACAGTGGCATAGGCTGGTTGTACCTATTTTGAATTTGGTGAACATGTGATTTCTCATTCTATTGTGGCCAGTGCGTAGGCGAAGTATGATGACTTGATCCCTCCTTGATAGTTGGTGGTATCCGCCACTCTCGTTATGCTTTGGGTGTTCTCGTTTCCATTTTTCATGGAACTGACCCTTGAGGATGGATTTGGCTTCATCATAACTGAGCGGATGGTTCTGTTGCGGTAATCTCCCTCCCTTTTTAGCTAATTTGTCTGCACGTTCGTCCCCGTGTATATTACATTGTGATGGTATCCACTGAATGAATACTCTCTGGAAGTTATTGCATAGTTGGTCCAGGGTTGTTCTCAAGTCATCTAGTTCATTGTTCTTGGAGCTTTTTAGAGCTGATAATACTGACAGTGCATCAGTCTGAATCACCAATTTATTGTGCATGTTATTTTTGTGTTGAGTAGCCAGTATTGCAGCATCTCTGATGGCCTCAGTTTCTGCTTTAAAGTTGTTTGAGAATTTTCCAGTAAATATTGACTTGGTGATCTCGTCCTGATTATTCAGCGTCAAGAACACACCTCCCCCTCCATTTCTGGTGGCATTTGTAGCAGAGCCATCTGTGTATATGTGGGACCAAGAGTCCTGTGGGTAGGTATCGTGTACGTGTTTTTCTGCTACGTGTTTTCTTTCTGTGTCTGATTGGGTGCCTTTTTTCATGATTCCTGTTATATTTTCCTTAAGTTCTGGCATTTTATGTTTTCCGTGAGGAGACATATCAGATGGACCCAAGGGTTTCGACATTGTTTGGGGAAGTACTGGGTCTCCAGTAGTTAGTTCATTGGCAATTGCTGCGAAGTTGTTCTTCTTTAGTCGTACAATTCCGGAACCAGATATTCTTTGGTGCATGGGGTGGCTAAGGAGCCTTCTATATTTCTCCGCTTGTTGCAATACTTTAGTGACCCGTCTGTCATCTAAGGATTGTAAACCTGTTACTGTTTCTAGAGTCTTGATAGGTGTAGATTTCATAGCCCCTGTGATGATACGGGCATCTTGGTTTTGTCTTCTGTTAACTTTGCTAAGGTGTGATTTGGAAGCCATAGCCCAGGCTGTGACTCCATACTCTAGAACTGGTCTGACTCTTCCTACGTATAGTCTTTTCAAAATATTGCTGTCCGTTCAAGTCCGTTCCTGCCAATTTCTTCATAATATTTGTTCCTTTTCTGGCTTTTTTTTTCCTTGCTCTGTCTATCTGATTTTTCCAAGTCATTCTGCGATTCATGGTGACGCCAAGATATGTTGGGTTTTGGTCAATAGGGTGTGTATGGTCTTTTATCTTCAAGTTTGCAGAGAGTGTGTTTCTTGATAGGCTGAAAATTGTATATGTAGTTTTTTTTCGTTGATTGGTAAGAACTAGGTGTTCGTCCATTTTTCAAGTTCACCTAAGGCATCTTGCATCCTGGGTCCAGCCACCGACATACTTTAATCGCGAGCCCATAACGCCAGATCACCTGCATATATTGCTGAGTGTATTCTGGGTGGAATGTCCATTTCGATGTCATTTATGAAAATTAAAAAGAGTGTTGGGGACAAGACTCCGCCTTGTGGGAGACCTCGTTCGATAGAGACCTTCTAACTTAGTTGACCTTGAACTTACTATGGCCGTTCTATCCTGAAGGCTTTGAGAGATCCAAATGAATAAACGACCCTGGATGCCAAGTCTAAAAAGCTTGTTCTTTAAACCCTCTCGCCAAACCCTATCAAAAGCCTTCTCCATGTCGACTAACACTGCCAGTGTGTGTTTCTTTTCTTGTAGAGCATCCTCTATTTCCTGTGCATTGTAGGTGACCAGGTCTTCAGTTGATCTGTGCCGACGGAAGCCACTTTGTTGTTGTACGATTTGTTGTTTTGTCTCCAAATGCCATATAAGTCTTCTGTTAACCAGCCTTTCCATGAGTTTACTCAGGCAGCTCAGTAGGCTAATTGGTCTATAGCTACTTGGGTCTAGTGGGTCTTTTCCACACTTGAGGATGGGCACTATAATAGCATCTTTCCAGATTGCCGGCACATGACCTCTCTTCTTTTTTTCAATTGACCACAACCCACATTATTTATATCACCTTCATTCATTGTTAGCTCACCTTTATTGCCATAGTGAATTTTATAGAGGACATTTATATATGTTAAATGATATCGAAAATAAGAATAGTTTCCCTCACTCGCTCTTATTCTCTCCAGCTCTCTGTATTTTGCTCTCTCCGAGCTGACACAATCAGCACTGTCACTTACAAATCGTTATGTTCTTGAATATATATATACGGCATTTCGCGTCTTGATAGACGGTTTGTAGCAAGCTATCATGATAATTTAGCAGTTTTGGTAAAATATTAGTGACTTATGTCGAATACTGTTTTTCTGAAGTCTTCTATCGTGGCTGAATATGCCATCTGAATATGTCTAGTGGATGGACAGACACGTCAGTCGAACAAACAAGATCTATTTATGGTGTCTGGTCTCGTTTCCTTTCTCCTGCGTCTTTTGTCTTCTGAAGTTGTTATCAGAGCTGCCTAGAAAGTTGCTGTGCAATTTTTTTTTATTATTAAATATTTTTCTCCGGGTGCTACGATTGGCCGCCAGATTTTTCCACTTTCTTTCACTGATAGAGAATTCACCCAAGGAAGCTATATATATTTATAACTAAGAAAATGGAAAGGGAAAAAAAGCTCAACATAATCTTGTATTTGTTTATAAAAAGATCATCGATGTACAAAGACGGTGACTGTTAGCTTCCCTATCTATTGAATGATTAAAGACGAAGATTTAAGCACAGGAAACGAACTTCGTAACGTCAGCGAGAGTACTTAAAACAATTTTAAAAAGTTATTAATTTTTATTATTCGTAAACTCATTGTCTTTTACATTACTTATTGAAAAGAGGCTGTTTTCTTTATTTAAGTTTTAACTGATAAGAGCTTTATAACGTTCTCAATTTGAACATAGGACCTAGACTTTACTCGTTTATTTCCGGCATGACCAGTTACTGCACCTAACACAATGAACGTCTGTGGGATTCGAGCCTAGTACTTCTGAACTTGAGGCCACCAGCTATTAGCACTTACAAAAGAGTCTTCAACGGTTGTTGCCGCCTATCCGCTATATTAACCGGAAGTTTCCTGGGTCATACATCATCCGAGACCTCTGTAAGAGATATAAACCTTACTGGAATAACGAAATAGAGGCCGTTGTCAAGGAAAGAAAGAGAAATAAAAAATACAGTGAAAGCAAATGAAATTGAGATTCTGATGAACTGTGAGAAACACCCACAACCCAGAAGTTGTGCTCGACCAATGACACATGCTGAACCAGCAGTTTAATAAACTGAAAGAGAAAGCCTGACCAAGACATAGGTCCCTTAAACACCATGCCTCTTGTAAATTAGTCAATTGAGCTCAGATCAAAGCACTTTATGCCAATTATATACGGGTTGTGTTCGATCTAACATTGACAATTCCCTTTAGAGTCGCAACTTTTGATGAACAATCTCCAGCTACTACGGTCGTCGTCTGCGACAAGACGCCCAAGCGCTGGCTTCAAGTACGTTTCGACCTCGTGATCATTGAACGTACATCAATAACTGCTGTCTCTGTAATCACGTAAGTAATACCCTCCATCTCAGTTCATTGCAGCTGGTAGTAGGTACGTCGAACCTGCACAGCCAATCATCATCAAGTACCGGGCCTGCTAGCGTAGGTGATCATGTCTCTCCACAACTTTCGATCTCGACAGTTATTTATCATTTGTGTTGTTGACCTTCTGCCAAGCCATTCTCTTAAGCTGTCTGGTATTTTTTCTCTTTGCATTCCTCTATCTCTTCGTTCCTCAATTTTTCCAGTTCTTACAATATATTCCAATTGTACTCTTCTTATTATGTGGCCAAAAAATGATGATTGCTTCTTCCTAATATTTGAAATTAGCTCTCGTTTTAACCTCTTTCAGAACATTTTCATTACTCTTCTTAGCTGACCATGGCATTCTCAACATTCTTCTGTAAAACCACATTTTCACAGACTCCAGTGATTTTCTTGTCTATTGTCCTATTGTCCATGGTTCACATCCAAGTGTTAAGACTGGCTCTACATAACATTTAAGAACTCTTTTTCTTGTTTCTATTGTCAAAAATTGATTGCATAGTATCTTCCTCATTTTTTGGAAAGCTGCTTTTGCCTGAGCCATTCTGCATCGCACCTCTGTTATACACCTTCCGTCTGAGGTTAAACAAAGTTCCCAAATATTTAGTCATTTAACTGTTATAATATTGTTCCACTTGTCTTTATTTGCACTGAGGTGATGTCTTTTTCTTTGTTGTTACCATTACTTCTGTTTTCTTGCTATTAAGACAGAGTCCTTTAATTTTGATTTCAATCACTATAATGTCCAACATTTCTTATAATTCATTTTGCACTCTTAGTGCTTAAGACTGTATCATCAGCATAACTTAGACTATTTATATTATGACCTCCAATTGTTATTCCAGGCATGCCCCTTATGGATCTTAAAATAATCTCACTAGAAATATTAAACAAATCTGGTGACAGCACACAACCTTGTCTAACACCCTATACACACAGCCAATAGACGTTTTTAATCCAATAGATTGAACTGGCCAGCATCACAAAGAAGAATTCGTTGCCTAGCCAGATCAAGGATATGCTTGACTCGTGCAGTTGTATTATCCCGACAAGAACAATCACTAATGGTACAAAACACAATTACAAACTAGCGATATTTCTTTACTCAAACACAAACAAGTGTCTTGGCGCATCCAAAATCCGGAAATCCAAAAGAGCAACGGGCGCACAACTAAGGGAATTTTAAGTCAAGTCAACTGGTCACACCAGATACGTTTCTATTTGCTTTTTTTCATATCAAGTATTTCTCGTATTTTATTGTTAGTTATTATTTTTGTTTAGATTTATTCTTAACTTTCTTACATTTTTTTTTCAATTGTTTGTGTTTGTGTCTTTTGTTTGCGTGCTAAAAGAAGGACCAATTATTATCTCTCACACTTTTTTTTACACTCATTGTATGTAACAATAAATGCTAAACTCTCTTTTCTTATGATTGCTTTCTTTATGAAGCGCAGGGGAACTGACATTTTTCTCCTTTGTTACACTTACTATTTTCGTGTCATAAATTATCTTTCTCTTCCTTTATTATATAGTTTCATGAAGCAATAAATAGTAATATTTCTCTTTTGTTGAAAATACTGCTTTTGTGCAACGTTATTTGTCTTAGTTTCAATTTAATTTGTTTCTCTCATGTCGCACGCAGTGCATGTAATCTCTTTAATCAATTTTTGCTTCTTTCGTCATCGATTTTTAAAATATATTTGTGTCTATCATTCCGAGATGTTTACTGCTCTCTTTTATAATGAAGGCACTTTACAGACAGCTCTTCATATGAATAATCAGTTACCTGCTTTTTCTTTTTTAATCAACTCATGAACTTTATGAGCGCTTTCATTCATTTTTTTTCTTATACTTCGTTTGCTCTTATGACTCAAACAAAGGTACAGGAATGTAGCGACTTAATCGAAATTTTACTAGCTATTGAAACCAGTCGTTGTGATAAGTTGATTGCTGTGTATCGCCGTTGCGCACGAGAGAGACGTTGAGCAGCGATTCTGTAAGTAGTGCTAGCTTACGTCAGTCATAGTTGGCTTGAATTTTGTAACGCCCCTAGAAAATCTTTTCGTTTTTCTTTCGCCGTGTACTCTCTTTTTCTACGAATCTGTCTGCTTCTTGCTTGTCTTGGAGCTTTAGAGTATTTCCAAAGATTGCGGTCTACGGGTATCTCTTCCCTGCCTGCAGGTATTTCTTCCCAGCCTGCAGGTATTTTTTCCCATCCTGTAGGGTTTATATTCAGTCTTCCTGTGACAGTTACATAAGTCTATAAATCGGAGTTTTGGGCGTCCCCTAGTTCTTTTGTTATCTGCTGGTTGTCCATAAAGTATATCTTTTGGTGTACGGTTATATTTCATACGTTGTAAGTAACCAGCGTAACCTACATTATGTGAGCAGCGTGTGGATGTTCGGGAGGCCTGTGCGAGTGGGGACCTCCACGCTTGTCTCTGTCCTTCTATGTTATATCAAGAAAACGGCGCTGGCATCACAACTGGAATGCATTTAGCATTCTCTCTTGTTTGGCATAAGTAGCCCATGATTAGCTGCCATATAAATCATGTAAAACAATAATGCAGAAAAGGGTTACCAATGATGGATAGACGTTGTTCTGATGATAAAAAAAAACATAACGCAAAAGGTAAACGAAAAATCTTATATAGTTTTACTGATCACTCGCACTACAGGGTGAACTAATACGTCATTTACTGATGGCAACGATTATACTACGTCATTTACTGATGGTAACGATTATACTACGCCATTTACTGATGATAACAATTATCATACGTCATTTATTGATGGTAACGATTACCGTCTGTAAGACGACACCAAAGAAGTGCATGGGAATTTACAGCACGCTCGGCAAGCACAATAGTCAAAGAAGACAGTGGTGCATACGTCAGGACCACGAGTAGCATGACAATGGAGGTGATGGCAGTGACCAAGGCATTCAAATGGTTAGAGTCACAAGACTACACCCACGCATGTATACTGAGTGATTCGATGAGCATGATAAAAAAAGTGGATGCGGGCTCTGTACACATGCAATGGTTGGAGTCATTGCATAGGTCAAAAATGCGTATGGTCACCTTTGTCTATAGTCCGTTTCATAACTGGTGCCCAACTTTTAAAATCGATAGCTTTTTAACCCCTTTTTGTAATTTTTTCAAAATTTGCATGTAAAGTTATAATGATTAGAACCCAACAGGGAATTAATTTCATAAAAAAAACATTTGGTTATTATTATTGCTTATTTGATTTATATAAATTTATAACGACCCATTGATGTAGTCAAAACTTAGTGTTTACAGTATTTTAAGTTAAAAATAGCGATTAAAAATCCATACACGGTACAATTGACGTTTTTGCACGCTTTCATTGTGAGTTGTCTGACACAATTAGACACTTGTAGAAAACACGAGGAATTGTGTGTTCAATTTCCGTTCATTCATAGGTGGAGACGTGGAACAATAACATTTATCATGAGTCTTAAAATGAAATTCTGCAGTTTACAAAACATCGCAATAAAAATGTATGACTATTTTTGCAAAGAGGCTAAACGAGGAAGATTATTTTATTCTTTAGAAAACCCTGAGAATAGGACAAGACACATTTTGGATTTATCTAAACGGTCATTTAATCGCTGGATTCAAGCACGTGACCGTCAATGTTCAAAATATATAAAATCACAAGGAAGAGCAAAAATGTTGGATAATTTCGACAGTGAACTTATTAGAAGTGAAATTCGCAAAATGTTGGGTATGAATGAAACTGTTACAATAAGAAAATTAAAAGTATCGCTAAAAAAGAACAACAGTATTGAAATATCAAAGTCTACATTATGGAGGAATGTGAGAGCTGCAGGCTTTACATTCAGAAAGTATTCCAATGGACGAAACATCATCTGTGAGAAGCCACATATAGTAGTCATGAGAAGCAAGTACTTACGTGAAGTAAAAGAGGTGCGCAAGCAAGGTTATGATATTGTGTACTTGGATGAAACATGGATCAATGCTCACCACACTAACCAAAGGGAATGGCAGTCATCAGATGGAAAGATTAAGAGATTAATACATAACAGCAAAGGACAGCGCTTGATAATTGCTCATGCAGGTAGTCGACAACATGGACTAATACAGAATGCAGAGCTCATTTTTCTTTCAAAATCCATTGACAATCGGGATTATCACTCTGAGATGAATGGTCACATATTTAGACATTGGATTGAAAATTCTGTTCTCCCATCACTAGATCGACCATCTTGCCTAATAATGGACAATGCAGCGTACCACAACATTGTTGCACTTGAAGATAAAGTCCCGACGTCATCCAGTACAAAAGATGCTATTAAGATATGGCTCACAAAGGAGCACATACAATTTAATAACATGTACTTAAAACCTGAATTACTATCTCTAGTAAAGCAAAAACAGAGGACAAAGATTTTTCAAATAGATAAGATTATCCAAGAGCACGGTCATATAAGTTTGAGGCTGCCACCTTACCATGCTCATTTAAATCCAATAGAACTAATCTGGGCAAAATTAAAAGGACAAGTGGCTGATGAAAATACAACATTAAAAATATGCGATGTAAAGACTCTTGCTAATCTCGCTTTATTAAATATAGACAAAGATTATTGGGCTAAATGTGAAGACCACGTCTTAAAACAGGAAGAGGAATATTGGAAAAATGATGGTTTGTGGAATGTTCAACCCCAAACAGTTATTAATCTTTTAGACTCGTCTCATTCAGAATGAAAGTATATAGCCCCCACAATGTTGGCCCCTATATTACCCTAAATTAGTTCAACAAACGGTTCTTATCAGGACCACACAACTATGAAAATTGGACATACAGGTATACCTTGATATTATCGTCCGTCCTCGAACTGAGCAGACAATAATTCTCCTGGTGTTTTGTCTTATACAGTTATTTCCCCATTACGGCCACGCCTTTACCTAGTGAAAATTAATCATAGACCAGCAACCACGGTAATTTCTATTCTTTAGGGCTTCACAATTTACAATTGTGACAAACATCAAAGAAATTCGCCGCTTTAAGAAAACTGCAGCTGCAAGATATTTGTTAAATATACATTTAAAGGGTCTTTTGCATTCTAATAACATTTGGAAAATTTCAAATGTTTTTAACAAGTGTTTACTGCGTAATAGCGTTTTGAAGTTGGGCACATGATTTGAAACGAATTATAAGTCCCAGGACATGCTGGAGTACGGGGAAATAAAAGAGCGGACAGGTTGGCTATCTGCGCTGTCGTTGAGGACGGGCAACCGATGGATCGGCGGACATCATCAATGCCCTCCGAGATGTGGGAAGAGCACAGGACTTCGACAAACACAAATCCACGTCACTTCTTCGGATGATAGAGATGGGATTTAAGATGGGCACACCCAGAAATGAGAAACTTAGTTGGCGTGTAAGAAGACTTATCAACCAACATAGAACTAGAGTCGTCAGTCGCTGGACACTGAGGGAATTGCTGAGGAGGGGATCTGAGCACCTATGGACATGTTCGGAGTGCAATGACGATGACCCGCAAATAACTCAATAACGATTATCATACGTTATTTACTGATGGTAACGATTATCATACGTCATTTACTGATGGTAACAATTATCATACGTCATTTACTGATGGTAACGATTATCATACGTCATTTACTGATGGTAACGATTATCATACGTCATTTACTGATGGTAAAGCTAATTTTTCGTCGTTTATTGATGGTAACAATTATCACAATGATGTTGATAATTATAATGCAGATGATTATGATGATACTTGTGTCACACAATTTGTGTTTGGTGATGTGACGGTGGCGTCCTTGATTATGATGATACTTGTGTCACACAATTTGTGTTTGGTGATGTGACGGTGGCATCCTTGATTATGATGATACTTGTGTCACACAATTTGTGTTTGGTGATGTGACGGTGGCGTCCTTGATTATGATAATTATAATGATGTTGACGGTGCAGTGAGGAGTGTTCATGATGATGATGATGTACATAGTGATGATGATGTTAGTGTTCTTGATAGTGGTGTTAATGATGATTATATTGTTGTGTTTTATAAAA
The DNA here is from genome assembly GCA_032433765.1 of Megaustenia siamemsis. Taxonomy (NCBI): domain Eukaryota; kingdom Metazoa; phylum Mollusca; class Gastropoda; order Stylommatophora; family Ariophantidae; genus Megaustenia; species Megaustenia siamemsis. The sequence goes on along the minus strand of JAVIAB010000092.1, from coordinate 20,310,866 downwards.
ATAACGATGTTCTTGATGCGTATGGTGTTGGTGATATTGATGATCACTATGATATTGATTATGTTGATGATTTTGTCGGCGATGGTTGTGTTTTTGGTGACAAAGATGATACTAATAATGATTAAAATAGTTTTAGTAATATTGATGGCAATAAAGGTGATACATTTATTAGTCTAACTTTTTCCGCACGGAAATTTTTTATCGACGCACCGGAAGAGATTTCAGAGACAAAATGTGTCATGGTTTTAAGAATCAATCTATATATTTATATTTATGTAACATATACCATATTATATATGAATTTTCAGATAATTCTCTCTCTCTCTCTCTGCGATCAGGACCCAATCAGAGTAGGATTCCAGCTCCTCACATGAACTCAGCTGTCAGGTTAGGTGTGTTACAAACAGAACATCACATTTGGAGTCTGCCAGATCCACTCTGATTGAACACCCGTTAAAAACGTTGCACTGTGTTCTGCGCCAGTGGCCCAGTGCATCCGATTTCAGCCAGCATTTTATTCAGGTTTGCTTTCCCTAGCCTTTGATTGTCCCCAATCTTCCTGCAAGGCAGCAGGTGATCTTTTCTGTAGGGGGATTCTGCCCTTAGATGGTCGGCCCTCCCAGGTTTACGAGCACCATCTGCCCGAGTCACTAGAGGTGACTAACACAGACATGCACACACAAAGATATGAGATGTGACAAACACATACATGCACATAGCAATACGAGGCATGACTAACACTGACATACATCAAGATATATGATACACGACTAACATAAACATGCACATAAAGATATGAGATATGACTGACATAGACATGCACCCACAAAGAAATTGCACATGTCTAACATGGACATGCACACAAAGATATGAGATATGACCAACATAGATAGGCACACGCAATGATATGAGATGTGACTAGCATAGATAATTGAACAAGGTATTAGATTTTACCAATATCAAGATGACACAAGACATGTACAAAGAATACGGTTTGATGGCGGTTCACACTAATCAAACTGAGAGTGGCGCACTGTGCGGCGAAACGTACGGAATGAGTTAATGGTGGTGTTATTGATAAAGATGATGTTGGAGGTTTTGATCCTCATATTAACAATGATAATGATGCTACAATAAAAATTAATGATAATTTTCACGTTGAAAATTGTAACATTATAAATATTAATGAGGCTAATATTGATGATATTAGTATTCATTACTATAATGATAATGGGTATATTGATATTGTTTTTTGTTGATGTTAGTAATGTTAGTGTAGTTGATGATAATAATTATAATACTAATGATGATAACATTAGTATTGCTGTTATTAAATATATACATTGATGTTCGTTATGAATATAATATATTACAATAAGCGTCCTAGGAATTCGACAATTCAGGGAAACTGCCGAAAGTTGTCCGAAATGTAACAATCAATGTAACAACGTGTGCGGATAGACAGGAGCTGGAGAGATAGGCACTGATACTCTACAACTCGGACAGATCCTGGCGATCAATATGATTCAGTAGGCGGAGACTGATGACACTTTCAAAGTGTAATAATGGCTGTGGTTTAAAAGGGGCTAAATATGGGCACACGTTCGCGGTCTCAGATGACACGTGCTATTATTCCCAAAACTAGAACCGCAATTAAGTACTCTGCCGTGTTAGGTGGCAAAATACTTGTACTACCAGGTCGCGGTACAATTTGGCCCACGAATCAGGACAACAATTTGTGTGTTTCGTTTGGTCCTCGGTTGTTCAAATGGCTATTATTATTTTACTTTTTTTAAACACATCGAAAAGGATCGGATTCAGGGAATGGATATACAGAGTTGATTGCATTTATGATTAATTTATTTAGTTTTACTTTATTTGTTGGTTTTGTTTGACTCCATTCTGACAGATGTACACTTTTACAGAATCCAACAATGTACGAAAATATTTTTCATCATCTTCTTCTTCTTTCCTGGCTCATTTGCTTTTCAGTGTCGAGGGAAGATATAATTTGTGGTCTTTTACCATTCTGTTAGCCTCTCATCATCATCATGTGCCATACCGGTTGGCGTAGGTGATCATGTCCTTCCACAATGTTCTATCTACAGTGCATCGTATCAGTTCTGTTGTTGACTGCTTTCCATGCCATGACACCAAGCTATCCAGTATTTTCTCTCTTTGTCGTCTGTGATCTCTCTTTCCTTTTATTTTGCCGGTTGTTACCAAGTATTCCAACTTTCCTCTTCTCATGATGTACCCTGAAAATGTTGATTGTTTCTTTCTGATGTTTTTTAGGAGTTCCTTTTTTTGTGTTGACCTCTTTAAGAACTTCCTCATTTGTCTTTTTAGCTGTCCAGGGAACTTTCAACATTCTTCTGAGAAATCCCATCTCTATTACCTCTAATCGTCTTTTCATTTGTTTGTCCATGATTCGCTTCCATAGGTCAGAATTGGTTCTATATAGCACCGATGAACTCTCTGTCTCATTTATATTAACATAGATTTGTTGCATAAGATATTTTTCATTTTCTGAAATGCTATTTTGGTCTGAGCTATTCTGCTTTTTATTTCCGTGGTGCATCTTCCATCCGATGTCATTATTGTGCTCAAGTATTTGACGCGTTGCGCTTGTTTCAGATTTGTCTCGTTTATTTTTATGCTGTATGATGGTGATGATTGTTTCTTCGATATAACAATTACTTCTGTTTTCTTGCTATTCAGACTGAGACCTTTCTTGTTGCTTTCTTTTACTATTATGTCTATCATTTCTTGTAGTTCACTCTCTGTCTCTGCTATTAAGACTGTGTCATCCGCATATCGCAAATTATTTATGTTGTGACCGTTGATTTCAATTCCTTTTTTGATGGCCTCTACCACTGTTATATTTCCTAATGTTTCTAATATTCCATTCCATCCATCTATCGAGGTTGGCTTTTGAGTTTCGTGTTCTCGTAACGTCTATTAAAGGCTCGTTGTATTGAGTTGTTGTCTTCTGTCTTATCACGTGGTCAAACCATCGTATCTGTTGCTTCCTTTTGTATTCAATGACAGGAATTATTCTTAGCTTTTTTTCTGAGTTTTTCATTTCTACTTTTATATCTCAGGCTGTTTCCTGGCATTCGTCTAACACATTTCATCGACATTAGCTATTTTTCTTATTGTTCTTGAGTCTCGAGTCTAATGAGTTCATATGATTAAGACTAAGTGTCAAAAATTGTAGCACTCATCATCAAATACCGGGCCTAGTGGCGTAGGTGATCATGTCTATCCACAACTTTCGATCTAGCCAGCTATTTATCATTTCTGTTGTTGACCTTCTGTCAAGCCATTCTCTTAAGCTGTCTGTTATTTTTTCTCTTTGCTTCCCTCTAGCTCTTCGTTCCTCAATTTTTCCAGTTGTTACAATATATTCCAGTTGTTCTCTGCTAATTACATGGCCAAAAATGATGATTGTTTCTTCCTAACATTGGAAATTAGCTCCCTTTTTGCTTTGACCTCGCTCAGAACATCTTCATTACTCTTTTTAGCTGTCCATGGTACTCTCAACATTCTTCTGTAAAACCACATTTCTACAGACTCCAGTAATTTTCTTATCTGTTGTCCTATTGCCCATGATTCGCATCCATATATTAAGACTGGCTCTACATAACATTTAAGAACTCTTTTTCTTGTTTCTATTGACAAAAATGGATTGCATAGTATCTTCCACATTTTTTGGAAAGCTGCTTTTGCCTGTGCCATTCTGCATCTCACGTCTGTTGTACATCTTCCGTCTGAGGTTAACAAAGTTCCCAAATATTTAAATTAATTTACCTGTTTTAATATTGTTCCACTTGTCTTTATTTTGCACTGAGGTGATGTCTTTTTCTTTGTTGTTTCCATTACCTCTGTCTTTTTGCTATTAAGGCTGAGTCCTTTATTTTTGCTTTCTTTCACTATAATGTAAAGTTGTTTATAGATGGGTGTAATTATCGCTAGATGCTCATAATAATGAAGTATAACAGCATTCATTTATAATACCTTGACATATCCATAATGGTATTTATCTCCTGCTAGAAAAGTCGATCATAGATTGTCATAACTTATGCATGAAAGACTTCATGCGCAATACAAATGATTATTTTTTTGCCAAGCTGTTTTCGAGCAACCTTCCCAACATTTCGCGTTCCTTTTATAAAAGCTTGGATACAGCACGACCTTTTAGAGGCTTGGAAACTGTTAAGATAGCTGCCGCTTTGAACTCATAACACACAAAAGGTCTGGACAAATATGCAACAAGCAAATCTCAAAATGGCACCAAAACAGCGTAATTTGGCGTAATTGAGTCTTATATTTTCATATATCTTCAGCTATGAAAAAGGATATAATTGTTGTGCATATTATGTATATATATATATATATATATATATATATATATATATATATATATATTTGAGATACAAAACAAAAAATTTAACAAAAACATGTTGTTATACTCACATTCTGCTACCATTATCAGACATGGGATATTCTGGAACGACACAAACGGAAAATAACATGTGAAAAGAGAGGCACAATAAAATCTGCAAACAAAACAAGAAGAGATAAAATTAGAAGTGAGATCTTGAGATAAATGGGTGGGTGTAACACCAGCTATTGACTATCGAACAACAACAAATTCAAATTGTTTGGACATCTGACCATAAAGAAATGCAACCAATCTGCAGCTCGAGTAGAAAACATCTGTCTACATAGCAAAAGGGAAACCAAGAAAGAGGTAGAGAAATGGAAAGGACAAGAATTCAAGCTTCTCAGTTGCTGGCGGCGGGTGATGGGTTCGAAACTTGAGGAGGCCATGAAGTCAGACCGAATTTTAGGTGACCTGGTAATTTTCAACATTATAGAAATTTACGATATGTAAAATAGTTCCTTCGATTATTGCCCTGGAGTAACATAATCATCATTGCCATCAACTACCATGCCTGCTGGCGTAGGTGATCATGTCTCTCCACAACTTTCAATCTCGACAGTTATTTATCATTTCTGTTGTTGACCTTCTGCCAAGCTATTCTCGCAAGCTTTCTGGTGTCTTTTCAATTTACTTCCCTCTATCTCATCGTCCCTTAACTTTTTCAGTTGTCAAAATATGTTCCAGCTGTTCCCTTCTCATTACATGGCCAACAAATTAGTGTGTCTTCCTAATATTAGGTCTCTTTTTGCTTTCGCCTATTTCAGAACGGGTTTATTAGTCTTCTTAGCTGTCCTTGGTATTCTCAAAATTCTTCTGTAAAACCACATTTCTACAGCCTCCAGTGATTTTCTTATCTGTTGTCCTATTGCCCATGATTCACATCAATATGTTAACTGGTTCCACATAACATTTAAGAACTCATTTTTGAATTAATATAACTATAATTATATCGTTATATCTTAGTTAGTTGCATTATAAGTTATGAGAAATGACATTGCTTTGCTGCTTTTTCTCCTTTATCTTCTTTTCTCTTTTCACTGATACCTAAAAGGTGTCGTGGTTTATATCATTTGTTGTTCTTGAGCTGCTCGAACTGTCTGAATTAGTGATTTTCCTTTGTTGTTACATGTCTCTGCCACTCAGTGGCGTATACTTAATATAAGCAAGGCAAGCATTGCATGCCTTCAAGAGTTGCGAAAATGATAAACCAGTCAGTGATCTATCCCCCATCCAAACTTAGCCCTTGCAGCATTGCTCAAAAATATATTTTAAAATGTTTTTCTCACAAATCTGAATTTTTCCAAAAATTAGTGCTGGCAACACTGACGTTAAAAGAAAATTGTATATGTCCAATCGTTTTTTATGATAGTTGAACTAGCCCGCTCTGAAGCAATTTTGAAGTTGCTTTCGTTAAAATAGTCCCTTTACATATAAGCGCAGTGATATACTGTGTGTGTTTTATTAAATCCGTGTCTCCACAGTAAGCTTGCGATGAAAAAAAAATAAATACATTTTATGATTCAATCACTATTATAACAATTTAGCACTGGCAAATAATAAATTGATTGATGAACATTTATTTACTGGTGTGAAACAGTGCAATTTCTATGTTCTAGTACTTTTATTTGAATGTTAAACTAATGATAACAATGCAAGCAATTATAATCTTGAATGCCTACACACACACTTGTTTAGTAAACCATTTCTGGTAATTTTTGGTACACGTCACGTGATTTTACTCAACACACACGCACATTTACACAGCGATGTGGTTTCGATTTCAAACCTTCAGAATTCAAAACTTCAAACGTGATTTTAATCAGCTGATATTTAATATTTTGTGTTTGTACAGAAACATGCTGTATTGCTATTGTTAATTACTAAACTTAGTATATTTGTTTACTGTGGTTATTATGGCTGATTCTATTAATGATGTTGTAGATTTATTTGAGCGACCGTTTCAATCGCGAACATTTAATGAAAAATTGGACTTGGTAAAAAAGGGCAGACCGATTCCTGTGTTAAGCAGTTTGAAACGAGAAGGAACAAAATGTGTCCGTTCATTTAACAATGATTTTTATAAGAAAGTCGTTTGGCTTTGTGGTTCGGAATCATTATGTAAGTTATTTTGCTGGCCATGTATATTGTTTGTAAATGACACTTCGCCTTGGAACAGCAGACAACGCGGGTATTCTGATTTAAATAATTTACATAACGCTATTTCAAGACACGAAAAGTCTGAAAGTCATATTCACGCTTGGATAGCGTTACAAGTGTTTGGCTCCAGCAGAATTGATGTTCAATTGGATTTTCAGAAAAAAGAAAGTATTATGAAACACAATGAAACAGTTAAAGAAAATCGAGAAATCCTAAAGAGGTTAATTGCTGTTACTTGTTTTTTAGGAAAACAAGAATTAGCTTTTCGTGGTCACAGCGAGGGGAGTGATTCCACTAATCGTGGGAACTACATTGAAGCTTTAAATTTATTAGCAGAGTTTGATGAAAAATTGCATCAGCATCTCATGACGTCAAATATATTCACGGGTCTTTCCCCATTAATACAGAACGATCTTATCCAAAGTGTGAACAATGTAATAACTGCAGAAGTGAAATTTCAGATTCAATCGTCCATTCCAGATTTGTCGCCATCCTAATTGACGAGACCTCTGTTGTAACAAACTTGTCTCAGCTGTCAGTTGTTTTTAGATATATTTATAATGGTAATATTTACGAAAGATTTATTGGCTTTCATGACGTTAGCTCTGACAGATCTGCACAAGCATTGTCAAAACTGGCTTTAGACAGTCTTGATAAATTTGACTGTAGAGAAAAACTAGTAGCACAAACGTATGATGGTGCAGCAGTAATGGCAGGCCAATTGAATGGTGTGCAGACGGGAGTTAGGGAAGTTGTTTCTCAGGCATTATTCATCCATTGCTGTGCACACAAACTTAATTTAGTACTGTCTCAAGCTGTCTCATGCATAAGTGCGTGTAGAATATTCTTTTCGTCACTTAGCAGTTTTGCTTCATTTTTTACTCATTCAGCAAAGAGAACACATTTGTTGGACACCATAGTGAAAAAAAACGGTTTCCCAAGCTGGCGGCAACCAGATGGAATTATTCCAGTCGTTTAGTACAGACTGTTTCTGAATATCATAATGAATTAATAGATTTATTTGAATGCATTTTGGAACGACCTGGTGATTGGGATCACGCAACAATTAATGAAGCAATTGGATTTCTGTCAAACCTAGGAGATTTTGAATTCAATTTCCTTTTGGCTGTGTTCACCGATATTTTTTCGATGACAGATGTTGTATTTAATATCCTTCAGTCAAATTCACTGGACATCACATATTGCTCTAGAGAGATAGTTGAGTTAAAAGAAAAATTGTTCACAATGCGCAATACTGGCTTTGATTCAATTTGGGCCAAAATAGAGTTCAAGTGTGGTCCTCCAACAAAGAGAAGAAAGCGAGAATCCTCAGTTATCCCAAAGGATGAGTACAGAAGGCTGTATTGTGATATTCATGATACGGTAAACTGCCAGTTACAAAGCCGGTTTGATTCTCTGTCAGATTTGTCATTTCTTGAAATTTTTGACTGTAAGAAATTTTTAACATTTTCAAAAGAGTTTCCAGAAGAGCAGTTTTCCAAACTGAACGGAATATATGGGAAATATTTTGATATAGTAAGACTGAGATCTGAATTAAAGGCAATGTTTGTATCCCAACACTTTAAAGAAATGTATGTGTCCGACATTCATAGATTTCTTTTGAACAAAGGACTTCACAGTGGTCTTCCAGAACTTCATAAACTTTGTGAATTAATATTGACAATTCCTGCATCGTCGTCTTCAGTGGAACGTTCGTTTTCTGCATTAAAACGCATTAAAAATTTCATAAGGAACTCGCAGGGGCAATGTCGTCTTTCTGCTCTATCAATGATGTCAATTGAAAAAGACCTTCTTGTAGAGATGAAAGGCAATGATGACTTTTATAACAAAGTAACAGAGGACTTTAGCAGAAAGAGCCGCAGAATAGAACTGAACTTCAAATAACTGGGTGAGTAGAAAATTATCATTTTTTAAAAGTTGCATGCTCTCTTTCAGACCCCAGGATACGCCACTGCTGCCACTGCATCTATCCATCTTCTTCTGGGTCTTACTCTTGGTCTTTTCCATGCATTCTCGAGAATGACGCCCTAGATAGTGATTGATAAGGATTCATTCTGACCAGGTGGCCAAACCATTTAAGTTGTTGTTGTTCTATATATTCTTGGCAGGGTTTTGTTCCTACTATTTTTCTTATGGTTTCATTTGGTATTCTATCTCTTCTTGTGTTGTTTGTTCCTTTTCTCAAGCATCGCATCTCACATGTATTGATGTTTCTTAAATGTGATTTAGAATGGGTCCATGTTTGACTTTCGTAGCACAAAGTTGGTATGAAAATGCTATTTATCATTTGTTGTTTAGCTGGCATAAAAATGTTTGGATGTCTTAGCAATGGTGAAAGCTGGTATGTGACAGCATTTGCTTTTTGTATTCTCATGTCAATTTCTCTGTCTAGTTTTCCATCTTCTGTGAACATTGTGCCTAAATACTTGAATCCCTCTACTTGTTTTATTTCTTTATCTTTGATCTCAATGTTTAATTGGTGTCTAAATTTGCTTATTCTTATAGCCTCTGTTTTTGCTGTGGTAATTTTCATACTGTAGTTTGTGCAGCCTGTATCTAGAGATGTTAAATGCTGTTGTAGCAGGTTTTCATCCTCATATATTAGGCATTGGTCATCTGCGAAGAGTAGTTCGTTGATGTTGGAGTTTTCTACCTCTATGTTATTATTTGATTTTTCCTTATTGTTGGTTGTTTCCTGATTTATTTTGTCCATATATATGATGAAGAGGAGTGGAGAGAGTTTTGCTGGTAATCATCATAAATTAATTTGATGATTACGGCAAATTTGACTAAGTACCTCTACAGTTCCCACAAAAAAGTCTTAAATATCTACCCACTTTCTATATATCTATTGTCCCTTCTAGCCGAAGACGGCACATAGGGCACAACCACAATCTCAAAAACAGAAACCTTGCGTGCCAAAGTCACACATATTGCAGAGATCACTGCTCTAAAATATATGGCACTGTTTCCATAACAATACTTTTTACAATGACAGCTTGTCAGGCCATCGATCAACCTCCTTAGTCGCCTCTTTCGACATGCCTGGAAGGTCACAGTGTCACTATTCTTTACTTCCCTCATAATGAGGCCCCGGTAACACACAGGAAGGTACCCACTTTACGACACACCAAATGTAAAAAAAAACATTACACTGAATTAAGTCAGGACATAATTTTTTTTTTTTCATTTTAAAATTTGCTAAAATCAGATTCGACTTTTTAAAGGTGAGCTCATGTATAGTGTGTACTTGTGTGAACTAGTGTGTACTTGTGTGAACTAGTGTGTACTTATGTGAACTAGTGTGTACTTGTGTGAACTAGTGTGTACTTGTGTGAACTAGTGTATACTTGTGTGAACTAGTGTGTACTTGTTTGAACTTGTGTGTATGTATGTGTGCCAGTGGGTACTTGTGTGTGCTTGTGTGGACTAGTGTGTGCTTGTGTGGTCTAGTGTGTGCTTGTGAAGACTAATGTGTGCTTGTGTGAACTTGTGTGTATTTATTTTATGTGTGCTAATGTGTACTTGTGTGAAACATTTATGTATACTAGTTTCAACCTGTATGTACTTGTATAATGGTATCTTTAAATTCGGAAGATATGCAAACATATCATATTTAATGTTATCCAGTATAAAGTCCAATATAGGTAAAGGCATCAAGATGCACCAAGATGCGTAGAGATGCGAAGCTACTGTAAAGCTGATGATAAAAGCAATACTAAAAAAAAAGGAAGAAAAAAGTGATATGGTGACAGCTTTACGTGGTAATGGACGAAACAAATTTGTCAGAAATATCGTTTGTTCTCATAAGGAAAAGGTTACAAATGAAGCTTACTGTCTCGAAGGATGCTACATTTACATTCACATCCAAATATAAATCATTATATTTGTTAGTTATTTAGATTAATTGTTTCGTTAGTTAGTTAGTTAGTTAATTCATTCGTTAGTTACTTTGTTTGTAACTGATAGTTAGTTGGTTAATTAATTAGTCAGAAAGTATGTCAGTTAGCTAGTTAGTTGGTTAGTTGCTCAGCTAGTTAGTTGGTTAATTAATTAGTTAGTCAGAAAGTATGTCAGTTAGCTAGTTGGTTGGTTAGTTACTCAGCTAGCTAGTTGGTTAATTAATTAGTTAGTCAGAAAGTATGTCAGTTAGCTAGTTGGTTGGTTAGTTGCTCGGCTAGTTAGTTGGTTAATTAATTAGTTAGCCAGAAAGTATGTCAGTTAGCTAGTTGGTAGGTTAGTTACTCAGCTAGTTAATTGGTTAATTAATTAGTTAGTCAGAAAATATGTCAGTTAGCTAGTTGGTTGGTTAGTTACTCAGCTAGTTAGTTGGTTAATTAATTAATTAGTAAGAAAGTATGTAGGTTAGCTAGTAGGTTGGTCAGTTGATAGAACATCCTCACTACACATGGGAAACTTCAGTAAATACTTGGACCTCATCTTCAGTACATCCCTCCATAACAGCCCCAGTCTTGTGTTCATTTACCGGTTTGTTTTTTTTTTGGCCCTAGGCATAGTTCTTGTATGTCACCACTTCCTTTGACGTAATAATGGTCCTTGGTGTAAATTCAAAATCACAGTTCGAATTACTTACTGTCTCCTGCTTTCTTGGGAACACATTGGAATGTCAGCCCGATTCATAGCTTGTCCATTCTCCACAACGGTTAACTCATCAAGTCTTCTCGTTCTTACCCTTATACTAAATCCTTATACTAAATCCTTATACTAAAATATTTCAAAGCTTTAATGCGTACAAGAAAAGACTTAGGAATTCTGCATTAATTTAATGTTTTACAGAGTTCTCAGATGTGATAAATTTTAGATTTCTTTTAGAGAGATTATATAAGGAGTTTAGAAGCAAGCTAGGGAAAAGGTTTTTGATTTGGACGAGTGTGCGGATTTCACAGGAGAAGGCGAAGCAATTCAGGGGAGGGGGTCAGTCGCACCGGCAAGTTTCCCTTCATAATAATATTCATTTCTTATCATTTGTCTTCCTAGGAGAAAGGGTTGTTTGTTACAAGAGGTTAGTCTAGACTGTGAATTTGTTGATGCTGACTTTAGATTCGAGAATGAATTCTGCGGTGTGTAAAATTGTCTAGAAAGTGTTATAAAGCCAGCAGTCGCCTTAGACACCTATAAAATCTACCGCTGACGGTATAAAGTTCTATATAGACTCATAGACGGCAATAACAAGTATTTCTCCATATTTAGAGACATTTAGACACAATCAAGTTGTGTAGCCATATTTTCACATTTGAGACATTTGTATCCTCCGACATGAAGCAAATCTCTCTTTCGTTCCATCATTTCATCTCTCATCTCTGTTTATTTCTCCGTATTTTACCTGTCCCTTTCATCACAGATGTAGTATAGTTTACTTTCCTTTGATGTTCGTTTCAATTGTTCTCGTTTTCTGAGGAAGGCCAAATGTAGGCTGAAACGTCAGTATTTTGTTGTTTTCCTTTTTTGTAAAGCGGTCACCATATCTGGTAGCATTTTATGTAACTTCCCACTACTTGCTTCTGTGTAGCCTTGTGAGTTTTGTTAAGCGTATTTAGAGAGTTATGTAAATAAATTGTTGACGGTACTAACACCTGTGTCTTGGAGTCATCACATGGAGTTTTGAGGACACGTATTGTTCATGATATTTGGAGAAGAAATAAAGTCACTTACAAGAAGCTTAAAAGTAGTTTGCAAGAAGCTGTTAAAGAAGACAACAAGCCATTTCCAAAAACTTAACAATGTTTTTACAGTACCAGAAATAACGTCACTTACACGAATATTGGAAGTTACAAGAAACCATGTCACTTACAATAAACTAACAAATCATTTACAGGAAACTGATAAATCATTTACAATAAACTAACAAATCACTTACAATAAACTAACAAGTCACTTACAATAAACTAACAAATCACTTACAATAAACTAACAAGTCACTTACAATAAACTAACAAGTCACTTACAATAAACTAACAAATCACTTACAATAAACTAACAAGTGACTTACAATAAATGAATAAGCCACTTGCAATAAATTAACAATTCATTTGCAATAAACTAACAAGTCATTAAAAAAAACTAACAAATCTCTTGAAAGAAATTGAAAAGTCATTTACAAAAAACTAACAAGTTACTTTTAAAAACTGATAAATTATTCACAGTTTCAGGTCATTTATAAGAAACTAACAGGTCATTTACTAGAAACTAACAAGTCATTTATAAGAAACTAACAGGTCGTTTGCAAAAAAACTAGCAATGGGATTTACCCGAGCTCATTTACTTCATTCTTCATTTTGCACAAAGATTTTTTGCCAGCAACGCTCCACACAGAGGCGGTCTCACAAGTGAATTACCGTTCTCCATTTTCGCCCTGGATGCCAAGTTGCCCAGCAACGATCCGTCAAATGATTCCACTTGACCACCTAGTTGTGCCTACCAAGAACAACAACTGTGAGTGTCCGCCAAATTACGCTTGCTTGTTCTCAAAATCTCGCTTCGTTACACCTGGTAGTGGTTTTTTATTATCATAGGCGGGACTGTGAAGAATGTAATCTGAGACGAAGATAAGATTGGAATATTGGGTAAAGTTGAGAAGCTATATTTTCTGCCGTGTAGAGACTGTGTCAGCTTTACAAGGAGTGACAGAAAAATATATTTGTTTTTATTTATAGCTTACAAAAGTACTTATTTACGTTGCTTATTGCTACAAGACAACAAGATTTTGAATTCGTGAAATAGACGACTTTAGCTTAATAGTTTTTTTTTCTTTCAAAATGATTGATGCTGTTCATCAAGTATAATATAATATTTATATATTATAATTATCATGTGCCATACCGGTTGACGTAGGTGATCATGTCCTTCCACAATCTTCTATCTACAGTGCATCGTATCAGTTCTGTTTCTATGCCATGACACCAAACTATCCAGTATTTTCTCTCTTTGTCGTCCGCGATCTCTTTTTCCTTGTATTTTTGCCAGTTGTAACCAAGTATTCAAACTTTCCTCTTCTCATGATGTGCCCGAAAAATGTTGATTGTTTCTTTCTGATGTTTTTTATGAGCTCCCTTTTTGTGTTGGTCTCTGAGATTTTCCTCATTGGTCTTTTTAGCTGTCCAGGAAACTTTCAACATTCTCCTGAGAAATCCCATCTCTGTGGTTTCTAACCGTCTTTCCATTATATATTATAATATATAATCATATTATTATTATATAATATATATATACAATACTACAGTCACTTAGTCCCGAATTTGGCCTATTTTGTCAATATCACCTACTCTGATTTCAAGAAATGTATTATTCTGTGGCTGACTTTACAGCTGTCTATCCTTACATGTCGTTCAGTCGTCGCTAAAACCTGTCTCCTGTTTCCCTGACTGCTTGTCTGCTATACAGTCACCTCTTCCTGTTTCAAAATACCGAGTTTTGCCGCAACCCAAACATCCTGTATGCACGTGCAAGTATCGACGTTTGGAGTAAGCGGCCCCTGTTTCCCACCACCCCACACGCACCTTTACTGTGAAGTCACCATCCCGCAACATCTGTTGCAATTTGATTTTTTTTCAAAATTGTCCATGATTTTGTGCTCCTGGTATTTCCTGCTGTCAGCCCCCCTCTTCTCATTAAATATTACTGTATTACAAATGTTGTGCTACCAATGCCAGTCCTGGACCCTAGATGCCAGAACAATAAGAAAAATAACTTCTACTGAGATTAAGTGTGTGAGACGAAATGACAGGAAACAGCCTGAGAGATAGGTTCAAAATTGAAGCACTGAGAAAGATGCTAGGAATAACCCCCGGGATAGAATAAATAAAGAAACAACAGATAAATAGTTTGGCCACGTGACAAGGCAGAAACATCAAAACACAAACAACGAAACTTCAATAAACGTTTCGAGAACACCAGACCAAAGGGCTGACCATGAAAAAGATGGATTGACGGAATATTAGAAACACTCAACTCTGAACTAGTTGCCTATAGTTTGCTATTGTTGTAAGAAAATGGTGCCAGAAACCTAGAGTTTCAATGAAGATTGTCATAAGTAGTATCCCTTTCTTAAAAAGACTAAATCATATTTCAATGTGAGATGTAATTTATGTGCCTTCGGGCTTTCGATTAGCCATGGTATATGTGGTGATATTAAGAGCCACATAAACAGTGAGAAACATGTTGGTCTTCGCTATAGTTGAATCAAGTTCGTCGTTAACCACTATCTTCAGAAACGAAAATAAAATTGGTCACTAAGAAGAGCAATTAGATACTTCTGAAGGCGTCTTGGCACACCAACCAATACTACAGTCATATGTATCTATGGGCCAAAAAAATTAGTTCTATTTGCAGTAGAACCAAAATTTGCACGTGTACATACGAAAGCAGAAGCCATTATTTGATATGTTTTGACACCCCATATTCTAAATGAGTTAAGATGTGACTCAGAAAATAAGGCATTTATTTATGTACAGACAGATGTACCCAATCATAAAGAATTGAATATTTTCTCTTTATCATTCGATACGTTGGGAGCCGCGATAGCTCAGTGGTTAGTGAACTGCACTACAAAGGACAAGAGGTCTGGTTCGATTCTGATCGGCGGCTTCCAGGTTCACCTAGCCTTAAATGGGTAACGAATTTTTTCTTGGAAAGTAAAGCAGCACGGGCGTAATACTGACCACATTACCCCAAAAATCATGTGTCGAAGGTCTGAAAAAAACTTTATCCACTAACACCATATTCCCTATACACCACTTGGTGTGGCGGGACACTTTACTTATTTTTTTTTTACTTTTACTAGATACGTTAATCACAGTAACAGAGACAAAGTCAGAATATTAGAAGTGATATCACTGTCAGGTAAAACATGTGATATTGTAAGTAGTTTAATTAGTGCGTGCTTTTCTGAACAAGGGTTAGAAAGGAAAGTAGCTGGATTATGTGTAGACAAAAAAAATCAAAGTTTGGAGGAGTTGAAATAAACAGAGAGATTAATATTTTCAGAAAACTGTAAGAAAAAATTAGACCTAATCTAATAAGAGTTGGATGTTCATGCCATATTTGCTCCAACACTTTTCGAGCAGCTGCAGCTGTATTGCTTGTTGATGTTGAATTGATTATTGTTAACATTTATCAACACTTCAAATCATACACAATCCGAGTTGAAAGTCTCAAGAAATTTTGCCAATTTGTGAAGTCCAGGTGGCTTGCTGCCTGCTGTTGAAAGATATCTTCACGTTTTCCTAGTTCTAACGTTTTATTTTTAGTCTCAAAGACAGATGCCCAGTTTTTATACATAAATTCTTTAAATGGCGCAATCTGTGGCGTGATTGGTTTTTGTTCACAGTCAGGCTTCTTCATTCTATGAATATGTGCAGATTGTACAATGACAGACGGTCCCTGTGTTTGAAGCAATTGACGGCATCGATGGGTTGAAAGATATCGTTCTGTCAAAACTAGAAGACCGCTTCTTGCCGTCAAGAGATAAGCTCATTCTTGAAAGGCTAGCAATGAAACAACTACCCATTTATATATTTTGTGTGTGTGTGTGTGTGTGTGTGGGTGTGTGTGTGTGTGTGTGTGTGTGCGCGCGCGCGCACATGCAAAATACATTTTTAAAGAGAAATTAATTGTATCCTTTTTTTTATCTTTGTTAACTAATCATTGTTTTAATTTATCAAGGCATTTTGTTTGATAACTACGACCAAGGACACAGAGAAGTCGTAATCGTTCACTCAATAGCAATGGTCAAGTAGTAGTCGCACTTGTGTTTATTGTTTTATGTAATGCTCTCATCAGTCCTCAAGGACAAGTAGAAGTCGCACTTGTGTTTATTGTTTTATGTAATGCTCTCATCAGTCCTCAAGGACAAGTAGTAGTCGCACTTGTGTTTATTGTTTTATGTAATGCTCTCATCAGTCCTCAAGGTCAAGTAGAAGTCGCACTTGTGTTTATTGTTTTATGTAATGCTCTCATCAGTCCTCAAGGACAAGTAGAAGTCGCACTTGTGTTTATTGTTTTATGTAATGCTCTCATCAGTCCTCAAGGACAAGTAGAAGTCACACTTGTGTTTATTGTTTTATGTAATGCTCTCATCAGTCCTCAAGGACAAGTAGAAGTCGCACTTGTGTTTATTGTTTTATGTAATGCTCTCATCAGTCCTCAAGGACAAGTAGAAGTCGCACTTGTGTTTATTGTTTTATGTAATGCTCTCATCAGTCCTCAAGGACAAGTAGAAGTCGCACTTGTGTTTATTGTTTTATGTAATGCTCTCATCAGTCCTCAAGGACAAGTAGATAAGTTATTAAATATTGTGATCCAGGACATATCGTCATCATCAAGTACCGGGCCTACTGGCGTAGGTGATCATGTCTCTCCACAACTTTCGATCTCGGCAGCTATTTATCATTTCTGTTGTTGACCTTCTGCCAAGCCATTCTTCTAATCTGTCTGTTATTTTTTCACTTTGCTTCCCTCTATCTCTTCGTCCCTCAATTTTTCCAGTTGTTACAACATATTCCAGCTGTTCTCTTCTCAAAAGAAGAATTACATGACCAAAAAATGATGATTGTTTCTTCCTAATATTGGAAATTAGCTCTCTTTTTGCTTTGACCTCTCTCAGAACATCTTCATTACTCTTCTTAGCTGTCCATTGTACTCTCAACATTCTTCTATAAAACCACATTTCTACAGACTCCAGTGATTTTCTTGTCTGCTATCCTAAGTCCATGATTCGCATCCATATGTTAAGACTGGCTCTACGTAACATTTAAGAACTCTTTTTCTTGTTTCTATTGTCAAAAATGGATTGCATAGCCTGAGCCATTCCGCATTTCACCTCTTTTGTATATCTTCCGTCTGAGGTTAACAAAGTTCCCAAATATTTAAATTAATTTACCTGTTTTAATATTGTTCCACTTGTCTTTATTTTGCACTGAGGTGATGTCGTTTTCTTTGTTGTTACCATTACCTCTGTCTTTTTACTATTAAGGCTGAGTCCTTTAATTATCCAGGACATATAAAGACTCAACATTGTGATCCAGGACATATAAAGACTCAATATTGTGATCCAGGACATATAAAGACTCAATATTGTGATCCAGGACATATAAAGACTCAATATTGTGATCCAGGACATATAAAGACCCAATATTGTGATCCAGGACATATAAAGACTCAATATTGTGATCCAGGACATATAAAGACTCAATATTGTGTTCCAGGACATATAAAGACTCAATATTGTGATGATCCAGGACATATAAAGACTCAATATTGTGATCCAGGACATATAAAGACTCAATATTGTGATCCAGGACATATAAAGACTCAATATTGTGATCCAGGACATATAAAGACTCAATATTGTGATCCCAAGAAAGATCGTAATGACGCAGATTTGACGAGAAAATGTGCATTGAGATCACAATGACGCTGAGCTTGATAGTTTCGGTCAGGAGGTTATTTAACAGAAAATATTTCTCATTGACATCATATTAACAAGAACAATTTGATCAACTTCCGCGTTGGACATTGACATCATATTAACAAGAACAATTGGAGCAACTTCCGCGTTGGACATTCCATATTATCTAGGGTTTCAAAGTTACCAGTAAAGCGAATAACTCGGATTTCCATCCGGAAAACGGTTAAGTTAATAACCTCTCCTTATATCAAATTGACACCCGTTGTGCACGTCTTGCCATATTTACACTATGAAGGCTTTATTATTGACTAAACGAACCACGTGTTTCTTCCATATTGACAATTGATATTGATTACAGTTACGTCTGGGTCGGCAGTGACGTAGGAATATGGCGCCCAAGACTAAAAGAAAGAACGGAGCACACTTTTTTTCAACGGTCCCAAAGAAAGAAAAAAAAACAAGTTCAGGGGTACTTTTCTTGGATATGTGTACAGGTGTCAAGTCACTATTCCAACTGGTTTCCGGTAACCGTTAGAGCGCTGTCAAATTAATTACCAATACTAACATATTCATTTCTTATCTTCTTGTATTGTAAAGAATATGAGCGTATATTCTGTAAAGGTAAACTTTTTTTAAAAGTATATGTAAACTATAGGTGCGATTTTTACAACACTCAGGGAACAAAATCCACAAACACAAAGCGTAGAGGACAATATGTAGCATGATACAAGATTCAAAGTCGTGCTTTTCAGTACATCACATTGAAGGTTTCATCTATCAATTATGTTTTACTCTTGCTTGGGAGTGTTTTAGCATCATGATTAATGTTGCATTGTACTGTATTTTATTGTTAACGTTTTATTTATTAAAAGCAAACTTTGACATCTCGAGTACTAACTTGTTTTCTCGTCCCGCTGGGTTATGTTCATTCTTGTCATTAGCTTTAACAAGTATCAAATGAACTTCGTCAATTTTTTTAAATTTCCGTTCTCGATGTACGAACATATGTCAGAATATGCTGGGCATGAGGCAGTACACTGTAACATATGTCAGAATATGCTGGGCATGAGGCAGTACACTGTAACATATGTCAGAATATGCTGGGCATGAGGCAGTACACTGTAACATATGTCAGAATATGCTGGGCATGAGGCAGTACACTGTAACATATGTCAGAATATACTGGGCATGAGGCAGTACACTGTAACAAATGTCAGAATATACTGGGCATGAGGCAGTACACTGTAACAAATGTCAGAATATACTGGACATGTGGCAGTAGAATGTAACAAATGTCAGAATATACTGGCATGGAGCAGTACAATGTAACAAATGTCAGAATATACAGAACATGGGGCAGTAGAATGTAACAAATGTCAGAATATACTGGGCATGAGGCAGTACACTGTAACAAATGTCAGAACATACAGAACATGGGGCAGTACAATGTAACAAATGTCAGAACATACAGAACATGGGGCAGTACAATGTAACAAATGTCAGAATATACTGGACATGGGGCAGTACAATGTAACAAATGTCAGAATATACTGGACATGTGGCAGTAGAATGTAACAAATGTCAGAATATACTGGCATGGAGCAGTACAATGTAACAAATGTCAGAATATACTGGCATGGAGCAGTACACGGTAACAAATGTCAGAACATACAGAACATGGGGAAGTACAATGTAACAAATGTCAGAATATACTGGACATGGGGCAGTACAATGTAACAAATGTCAGAACATACTGGACATGTGGCAGTAGAATGTAACAAATGTAAAAACATTCGGGACATGTGGCTGTTGAATGTAACAAATGTAAAAACATTCGGGACATGTGGCAGTAGAATGTAACAAATGTAAAAACATTCGGGACATGTGGCAGTAGAGTGTAACAAATGTAAAAACATTCGGGACATGTGGCTGTTGAATGTAACAAATGTAAAAACATACTGGACATGTGGCAGTAGAATGTAACAAATGTAAAAACACACTGGTCATGTGGCAGTACAATGTAACAAATGTAAAAACATACTGGACATGTGGCAGTAGAATGTAACAAATGTAAAAACACACTGGACATGTGGCAGTACAATGTAACAAGTGTCAAGAAAGTCTTTTCATCAATGGAAAAACTGAAAAGATGAATATAGAATAAAACAAGTCTCAGAGGTTTTCATACACATGAAATGAATCATAAAACATGCGCCGGTGTAAAAAAAAGAAGTATAGTATTTACAATAATGACCAAAACATGACTGAGGAATCTGAGTTACGCTTACATTATTTATCCGTGATTTTGAATTGATTTCTCAGAAGAATATGGAGCGTTCCTTGAACAACTAATAGACCACAAAGAAAATGCTCAGAGAGGTCAACACAAAAAGGGAGCTATAAAAACAAACATCAGAAAGAAACAATCGACACTTTTCGGTCATATCATGAGAAAAAGGAAAGTTGGAATTCTTGGTTACAACTGGCAAAATACAGGGAAAGAGAGATCGCGAAGAACAAATAAAGAAAATACTAGATAGCTTGGTGTCGTGTCATGGAAAACAGTTAACAACAGAACTGATATGCACTGTAGATAGAAGATTGTGGAAGGACATGATCGCCAACGCCAACCGTTGTGGTACATGATAACGATGATCGTGAATTAGCAAACGCTTTAAAATCGGTATTTGTATATACCGCGGACGTTCCCTAAACACAAGATAGAATAATGGAGCAAAAGATTAATTAACCACATGAAGGACAAAACTATAGTATCGCAGCCATTAAGACGTAATGTGTACTCTCACTGCTACAACTCAACGAAGAGAAAACACAGCAAGAGCAGTCTGCTTGAAGTATCTGACCCTTGCGAACATAAACTAAACTATAAACAAAATAAAACGGTCTTTAACGTAACTTGACTATACGACAGTATGATTACGTTTTTACAGATCTGTTGGAAGCAGTCTAGACGTCAATAGTAAATCCAGGTGCTGTTTTACAGAGCAGTTTTCTCCAAACTGATTCTGCCAATATTGCCGATGGCAGATCTGAACAAGGCAAATTTAAGTTTTGACGTCTCTTCTCTTTCCTCATGCGCCTGTTATCTGTTAACTGTGACTTTATTTTATGTTCAAATGTTGTCTCACCATGTATAATATATTGTCACCGTATTCTGCGGCGATAGCTAGATACAGATGCCTTGTAAAGCGTGTAGGATTGGTGAGAAAATTGTTCTTGCACACAAACACATTATTAAGCTCACATCAGATGCTCCAATGAAACCAATCGTGGCGAACTAACTATTCTCCTTACATGGATGAAACCTTATACGAGTTTAGGTACGCAGGACTTCCTAATGTGGAGACAACTTTCAAACAACAATCAACTCCGAAGACAAGCAACCGATACCAGGAAGACAAGCAACCGTTACCAGGAGACAAGCAACTGTTACTATGAGACAAGCAAATGTTACCAGGAGACAAACAACTATACCAGGAGACATTTACCTGTTACTAGGGGACAAACAGCTGTTACCAGGAGACATACAGCTGTTACTAGGAGACAAATAACTGTTACCAGGTGACAAACAACTGTTACCAGGAGATAAACAACTGTTACCAGGAGACAAACAGCTGTTACTAGGAGACAAATAACTGTTACCAGATGACAAACAACTGTTACCAGGAAGACAAATAACCGTTACCAGGAAGACAAGCAACCGTTACCAGGAAGACAAGCAACCGTTACCAGGAAGACAAGCAACCGTTACCAGGAAGACAAGCAACCGTTACCAGGAAGACAAGGAACCGTTACAAGGAAGACAAGCAACCGTTACCAGGAAGACAAGCAACCACTAACAGGAGACAAGCAACAGCTACCAGGAAGACAAGCAACCGCTACCAGGAAGACAAGCAACCGTTACCAGGAAGACAAACAACTGTTACCAGAAAGACAAGCAACCGTTACCAGGAAGACAAGCAACCGTTACCAGGAAGACAAGCAACCGTTACCAGGAAGACAAGCAACCGTTACCAGGAAGACAAGCAACCGTTACCAGGAAGACAAACAACTGTTACCAGAAAGACAAGCAACCGTTACCAGGAAGACAAGCAACCGTTACCAGGAAGACAAACAACCGTTACCAGGAAGACAAACAACTGTTACCAGAAAGACAAGCAACCGTTACCAGGAAGACAAACAACCGTTACCAGGAAGACAAACAACCGTTACCAGGAAGACAAACAACCGTTACCAGGAAGACAAACAACCGTTACCAGGAAGACAAGCAACCGTTACCAGGAAGACAAGCAACCGTTACCAGGAAGACAAGCAACCGTTACCAGGAGACAAGCAACTGTTACTATGAGACAAGCAAATGTTACCAGGAGACAAACAACTATTACCAGGAGACATTTACCTGTTACTAGAGGACAAACAGCTGTTACCAGGAGACATACAGCTGTTACTAGGAGACAAATAACTGTTACCAGGTGACAAACAACTGTTACCAGGAGATAAACAACTGTTACCAGAAAGACAAGCAACCGTTACCAGAAAGACAAGCAACCGTTACCAGAAAGACAAGCGACCGTTACCAGGAAGACAAGCAACCGTTACCAGGAAGACAAGCAACCGTTACCAGGAAGACAAACAACCGTTACCAGGAAGACAAACAACCGTTACCAGGAAGACAAACAACCATTACCAGGAAGACAAGCAACCGTTACCAGGAAGACAAACAACCGTTACCAGGAAGACAAACAACCGTTACCAGGAAGACAAACAACCGTTACCAGGAAGACAAACAACCATTACCAGGAAGACAAGCAACCGTTACCAGACAAACAAACATGATATTGACAATCTAGAAAAGAAAGATCCACGTGGTGATGTGAGATAAATGTGGCCATAATTAAATAAAAATACTGGAGCGCAAATGATGCAACCACAGCAAGAGATTAATTAAGCAGTAATGTGCTCTTTGCTCAGCATAAACATTTTACAATCTTCATTTTACTTGCCAGATAGACTGAGCAGAAATGTTAACTTAACCTTGCAGACGAAAACAGATCACGATGCTCCGTGCTCACTCTCTTTCTCCCTGAGTTTCGATTTGTTTCGTTCTCTTTCCATTCCAAGATGCCTTGCTCATGTAGAGCAAACATCTTCATGAGAACAAACAGAGTGTAACGATCAGATTCTCAGATATTGGCTACCATGGATTATGGCTCATGAAGAGCACGCACTGTTCATTCAGACGATGTATACTAGTTTTTCAGTGATGTCTCCATTGTCACTTTCATTAAATCTTTTCAATTGTGTCGTACATGTACAAAGTAATATGACAATTATTAGCATTTTCATAATTTTCACAATTAATTATTTCCCTTTTATAGAATTACGTGCTAATTAATCTGAGGCCTCCACTGTAAGATTTAAGTAAGTTTTAAGTACCCCCCGTCACGCCAAGTGGCGTATAGGGAAAAAATATGGTGTTAGTGACCCTATATTTTACAGACCTTCAGCACATGATTTTTGGGGTAATGTGGTCGGTATTACGCTCGTGCTGCTTTACTTTCCCAGAAAAAATCCGGTACCCATTTAAGGCTGGGTGAACCCGGAGCCGTCGGTTGGGATCGAACCCTACCCCTTGTCCGTAGTAGTCCAGTTCACTAACCACTGAGCTATCGCGGCTCCCACTAATTATTAGGGAATTAGTAAAACCCAGGTGCCCTCGCCAGGGTACGAACCCCGGCTGTTGCCGTGGTAAGCCAACCGCCTATCGATTGCGCTAACCGGACACCTCCACTGTAAGATTAGCAACCCAAAACAGATCAAGACCTAACTCCGGCTATAGCAGTGAGCACCATAGCAGCATTTTACGTTAATGCATGCTAGCTATCGAGATGAAAGTAAGTGATCACTGTAGATCCCCACAGTGGTCTGGTCTGTTTATACTGAAGAACTAGTACTACACTCGCTTTGATATTGACCATCTAGTATTACAGTCCCTTTGACACTGAAGATCTAGTATCACACACGCTTTGATAACTGAAGGTCTAGTGTTACAGTCACTGTGAAATTGAAGGTCTAGTATTACAGTCGTTTTGACACTGAAGGTCTAGTATCACACACGCTTTGACACTGAAGGTCTAGCATTACAGATATTGAAGGTCTAGTATTACAGTCACTTTGATATTGACCATCTAGTATTACAGTCCTTTTGACACTGAAGGTCTAGTATCACACACGCTTTGACACTGAAGGTCTAGCATTACAGATATTGAAGGTCTAGTATTACAGTCACTTTGACATTGACCATCTAGTATTACAGTCCTTTTGACACTGAAGGTCTAGTATCACACACGCTTTGACACTCAAGGTCTAGCGTTACAGATATTGAAGGTCTAGTATTACAGTCACTTTGACATTGAAGGTCTAGTATTACAGTCACTGTGATATTGAAGATCTAGTATTACAGTCACTTTGACATTGAAGGTCTAGTATTAAAATCCCTTTTACACTGAAGATCTAGTATCACAAACGCTTTGACACTGAAGGTCTAGTATTACAGTCACTGTGACATTGAAGGTCTAGTATTACAGTCACTTTTGACATTGAAGGTCTAGTATTACAGTCACTTTGACATTGAAGGTCTAGTTTTACAGTCACTTTGACATTGAAGATCTAGTATTACAATCACTTTGACATTGAAGATCTAGTATTACAGTCACTTTGACATTGAAGATCTAGTATTACAGTCACTTTGACATTGAAGGTCTAGTATTACAGTCACTTTTGACATTGAAGGTCTAGTATTACAGTCACTTTGACATTGAAGATCTAGTATTACAATCACTTTGACATTGAAGATCTAGTATTACAATCACTTTGACATTGAAGGTCTAGTATTACAGTCACTTTGACATTGAAGGTCTAGTATTACAGTCACTTTGACATTGAAGATCTAGTATTACAATCACTTTGACATTGAAGGTCTAGTATTACAGTCACTTTGACATTGAAGGTCTAGTATTACAGTCACTTTGACATTGAAGGTCTAGTATTACAGTCACTTTGACATTGAAGGTCTAGTATTACAGTCACTTTGACATTGAAGGTCTAGTATTTCAGTCACTTTGACATTGAAGGTTTAGTATTACAGTCACTTTGACATTGAAGGTCTAGTATCACAATCACTTTGACACTGAAGGTCTAGTATCACAGTCACTTTGACACTGAAGATCTAGTATTACAATCACTTTGACATTGAAGGTCTAGTATTACAGTCACTTTGACATTGAAGGTCTAGTATTACAGTCACTTTGACACTGAAGATCTAGTATTACAGTCACTTTGACACTGAAGGTCTAGTATTACAGTCACTTTGACGCTGAAGGTCTAGTATTACAGTGACTGTGACACTGAAGGTCTAGTATTACAGTCACTTTGACACTGAAGGTCTAGTATTACAGTCACTGTGACACTGAAGATCTCTCTCTCTCTCTCTCTCTCTCTCTCTCTCTTTCTCTCTCTCTCTGCGATCAAGACTCAATCAGAGTAGGATTTCAGACTCTCTCATGAAGTCAGCTCTCTGTTTAAGCGAATCGATTGCCCCATATAGTTTTTCTTCCCGGGAGGTGGGCGTGGACCACATTGCTCTTCTCAGGTCTGTGTACTGAGGGCAATCCTGTAGAACATGTTTTGTAGTCATATTGTCCAGTGTACAGTGGCATAGGCCTGTTACTGTTTCTAGAGTCTTGATAGATGTAGATTTCATAGCACCAGTGATGATACGGGCAGCTTGGTTCTGTGTTCTGTCAATTTTGCTAAGGTGTGATTTGGAAGCCATAGCCCAGACTGTGACTCCATACTCTAGAACTGGTCTGACTCTTCCTACGTATAGTCTTTTCAAAATCTTACTGACTGCCCGCCAGTCCGTTCCTGCCAATTTCTTCATAATATTTGTTCGTTTTCTGGCTTTTTTCCTTGCTCTGTCTATCTGATTTTTTCAAGTCATTCTGCGATTCATGGTGGCGCCAAGATATTGGGTTTTGGTCAATAGGGTGTGTATGGTCTTTTATCTTCAAGTTTGCAGAGAGTGTGTTTCTTGATAGGCTGAAAATTGTATATGTAGTTTTTTTTTTCGTTGATTGGTAAGAACCAGGTGTTCGTCCATTTTTCAAGTTCACCTAGGGCATCTTGCATCCTGGGTCCAGCCACCGACATACTTTCCTCGCGAGCCCATAACGCCAGATCATCTGCGTATATTGCTGAGTGTATTTTGGGTGGAATGTCCATTAAGATGTCATTTATGAAAATTTAAAAGTGTGCTGGGGACAGGACTCCGCCTTGTGGGACACCTTGTTCGATAGAGACCTTCTTACTTAGTTGACCTTGAACAGGTCTTCAGTTGATCTGTGCTCACGGAAGCCACTTTGTTGTGGTACGATTTGTTAGTCTCCAAATGCCACATACGTCTTCTGTTAACCAGCCTTTCCATGAGTTTACTCAGGCAGCTCAGTAGGCTAATTGGTCTATAGCTACTTGGGTCTAGTGGACCTTTTCCACGCTTGAGGATGGGCACCATAATAGCTTCTTTCCAGATTGCTAGCACATGACCTCTCTTCCAGCTAGCATTTATTATCCTTAGAAGCTGGCTCTTGGCTTTCTGTCTCAGATTTATGAGCATTTCGTTGGTGATTCCATCTTTACCAGGGGAACTTTTGAGCTTCAATCCTATGAGGGCAACATCTAATTCAGTTGGGGTAAAGATGGTCGTCTGATGCTCTTCTGGTGCTATGTGTTTTGCATCTTGGTTTTCCCATCTTGCAGCTCTCTGTTTGTCTATTGGAATGTTTATTCTTCTAATGTTGTTGTAAGTCTCTATCAGTAGATTTGCGGCCTTTTTGCCTGTGAGGATGTTGTGATTGTGTGCTAATGATATTGGAGGTCGGCAGTTGTTTTCGTCGCTCAGAGCTTTCGCAAGTTTCCATAGTTTATGACCATTTTTGTCTAGATTAAGGCTCTATGTTTTGTCTATCCAGCTCTGTCTTGCTGATATCATGACCTCACGTCTGTATTTGGCCGAGGCAGCTTTGTAGGCAATGTTGCTCTCTGCGCTGTGTGATGTTTCAGCTAGTTCTCTGGCAGAGTCCAGTTCCTCTTCTAGTCTTTGTATTTCCTTGCTCCAGTATGGCTTGTAGTTTCTTCTTGCTTCTCTAGGAATGGATTCTTTAGCAGCTCTCAGGATTCCATTTGTTAACCGCTCTATCATATTATTGACCTTCTTTTCGGGGGTGTTGATAGGCGCAGTATATGCATCAGTGAGCCTTGTAAACTTTGTCCAATCTGCTCTCTTATAGTTCCAGCGGGGAAAAGGTATTTGCAACTCCTGTTTATGAGCAAGGGCCACTGACAGTTTGACTGGTCTATGGTCACTATCTCCAAGTTGGTTCAGCACTTTTTAGCACAGATATATGATCAGGGGGCTACCAAACATTTAGATAAGACAGGGAAGGTCACAAGGGTGGAATTCTTATACTTATTAAAAATTCCATCCCAGCAAAACTGATAGATGTAGTCACAAACGGAAAGGCAGAGATCATTGGTACAGACCTATAGATTAACTTCGCTAGTATAAGGATATTTAATATATACTGTCCAAATGACAAATTACTGAAGCTGGAGTCAATGGAAATAACAACATCAAAGTGTCTGGTAGTAGGAGACTTTAACAGCCACTCTGAAAGATAGGGATATAAGGAGTCCAATGTTCGAGGTGAAGAAGTGGAAGAATGGGAAATAGACAACAACCTATTCCTCATAAACTCTGGGAGGACCACCCCCCCCCCCCAACCTTCTACTCAAGAAGATGGAAAACAACTTCCACTCCCGACCTAGTATTTGCAACTGGAGACATATCTATCAAAATAACCACTTTGACACTGAAGATCTACTATTACAGTCACTTTGACACTGAAGTTCTAGTAATACAGTCACTTTGACACTGAAGATCAAGTATTATACGCACTTTGAGATGAACAAGTTTCAGCTTCTCCAGCACAACCCAGAAAATCAAGAAAGACATTGGGGTCTGCCATATCGACAGCAAGTGCCGAACAGTTAACTATTGGCGCCTACTGCATGCTCTTTATAATTTAGAAAACTCAGCCCGACTTTTACTCTTTAGTTGTAATGATAATTATTTCAGATTTCTTTTTCTCCTCACTTTTTTCCACAATGAATGGATACGTTGTGAGATTAAAGTCTGATTATTTCATGTGTTTGTTTGTGGTTTGAGTGAGACTGCAAGTAAAGTGTACTCAAAACAAATTAACATGTCATAGGGAGTCTCAAAAATAATGCCTAAAAAGGGCTATAAGATATTGGAAACAGATAATGAAAATATAGTAGATTTGGCTATTTAAAGAATGTGTGAATTAAAACTGTTCCAATGTTGGTACATGGCTCAAACGTGATAGACATCTTTACACTGCTACTGTGATGATATGGCGATAGTGTGCACTGTGCTAAATAAAAACTGTAGGTCATGTTTTATGTCATTGACAATGATGCTGCCAACATGCAGGGCAATGGTGCATAGTTTTTTGTTTTTTTAAAATGCCCTTTCCACTCACCCCAATGTGATGTTAATGTCCATTCCATTCACACCCATGTGTTGTTAATGTCCATTCCATTCACACCCATGTGTTGTTAATGTCCATTACATTCACACCCATGTATTGTTAATGTCCATTCCATTCATATCCATGTGTTGTTAATGTCAATTCCATTCACACCCACGTGTTTTAATGTCCTTTCCATTCACACCCATTGTTGTTAATGTCCATTCCATTCATACCCATGTGTTGTTAATGTTCATTCCACTCACCCCCATGTGTTGTTAATGTCGATTTCATACAAACATTCTAGAATATAACAAAATTGCTTAACGGTTGATATTGAAAATATTAAATGATTCATTTTTATATGCTACTTTGATTCAGCTACTTAACACATTAATGTGTTGTTCTGTTAAATGAAAGGAAGAACACACTATTCATCTAGTGTAAAACTGCAGGGATTAGCACACATACACACAATTAATCAAGTCATTCAGCCGTAAGATCAAATGGCACTGTCTCAGTAGTGAAGAATATACTAAGTAAAGTGCCCCCGTCACGCCAAGTGGCATATTGGGAATATGGTGTTAGTGACCATATATTCTACAGACCTTCGGCACATGATTTTTGGGGTAATGTGGTCAGCATTACGCCTGTGCCGCTTTACTTTCCCAGAAAAAAATCCGGTACCCATTAAAGCTGGGTGAACCGGAGCCGTCGCTTTGAATCGAGCCCTACCTCTTGTCCTTTGTAGTTCAGTTCGCTAACCACTGAGCTATTGCGGCTCCCTAGTGAAGAATGTAATGCAGCAAAAACAATCGCTAAGTACTGATCATTCAGCGCATTTCAATTTAAACTTCATTTAACTATGTTCCTATTTAAATATTAAACAAACGGCCCTGTGTTCCATTGATTGATTAATAGTTTACTTTAAAAATGTGTTTATTTCCAATTTGTTTCGTTATATGGACGATAGTTTTCCTTTACCTTCTTTATGTCTTAATTAAGGAGCGCGACTTTCAGCTGCTTTGTTTACTGCTGCACACGCCTGCCATTTTCAGATTGAACATGGTCTACATTCCACTCTAACGTTCTTCAAACGATCAACTCAAGAGTAATGGACGTGGCGGAGTGAGGCAATAACGGCGAGGAACACGATAGTTCATTCCCTCACTAAAAACTTTGTGGCCTTGTACATTGAGTACCTAACTTCCCCTACAATGTGTTATTTTACTGAACATCCTTTACCTTGTCTTTCTCGTCAACTTCGAATGGCGTCCATCTATTCCTCATTGCCAGCAGGAAAATCTTGTTGATAGTGTCTTGTTAGACTGTTTCATGCTTGTGACGGCAATCACGATGACGTTTGTTCTATTTCTGGTCCCGACTGCCAATTAGTTCCTCTCTTTACTGTTAATTTATGTACTTTTTTTTCCAGGAGATCGTTAAAAAACACCATCTGTACCTGTTAATTATTGACATTCCTAAACTGCTATCCTCTCCCCACAGGTGTGTTAAGTGTGTTGGGAAAATGTGTTTCTTAATCTGCCAGCTACTCTGGCATATCGGTAATTTTAGAGGAAATAACGTCATACCTTCCTTCAAGTTGCTTTTTTATCAACATTACTGCCGATTAAAGTTTAGTACTAATAGTATTTTTTTTATATTCCTTTTCTTCATAAATTCAACTATTTCTGTACTTTTATCACCTAATCCGCAGATGTTCCAAGTGCCTATTAAACGTTCTGATTGTTTTCTTTGTGTTGTAGATTTTCCGCTTTTTGACATTTTCGTTCGTGATTGTAATAGCACAATGATGTATGGTAATTCTACTTATTCTCACAAACTATAAGAATAAATCACACACAAAAATCCATTTGAAATAGCACAAGAACGCTTGAATTTCTTTTTCTACGGGCATTGAAATTCACTTATAACTTAAATTTGACTCCCATCGAAAATTGTGTCGTGTTGCCAGCACAGTCACTCA
This sequence comes from Megaustenia siamemsis, assembly GCA_032433765.1. Lineage (NCBI taxonomy): Eukaryota > Metazoa > Mollusca > Gastropoda > Stylommatophora > Ariophantidae > Megaustenia > Megaustenia siamemsis. Next base: position 20,280,195 of record JAVIAB010000092.1, on the reverse strand, counting down.
CCGGAAGTGCCTTATCTTTTAAGATAAAGAAATAAAACAAGTAGAGGAATTCAAGTATTTAGGCACCATGTTCACAGAAGATGGAAAACTAGACAGAGAAATTGGCATGAGAATACAAAAAGCAAATGCTGTTACATACCAGCTTTCACCATTGCTAATACATGCAAACATTTCTTTGCCAGCTAAACAACAAATGATAAATAGCATCTTCATACCAATTTTGTGCACGAAAGTCAAACATGAACCCTTTCTAAATCACATTTAAGAAAGATAAATACATGTGAGAAACGCTTTGCTTGAGAAAAGTAACAAATAACACAAGAAGAGATATAATACCAAATGAAACCATAAGAAAAATAGTAGTAGCAAAACCCTGCCAAGAATATATAGAACAACAACAATTTAAATGGTTTGGCCACCTGGTCAGAATGAATCCTTACCAATCACCATCAAGGGCGTTCTTCTCGAGAATGCATGGAAAAAGACCAAGAGGAAGACCCAGAAGAAGATGGATAGATGCAGTGACAGAGACATGTACCAAAAAAGGAAAATCACTAATTCAGACAATTCGAGCAGCTCAAGAACGACAAATGATATAAACCACGACACCTTTTAGGTATCAGTGAAAGAGAAAAGAGGAAGAAGGAGAGAAGACTAATAGTATTTGCCGTCAATAAAAGTGAGCTACTTCGGATTATTCGTTTGAATAGCTAGTTCCGTTTAATTGTTTTTCTCCTTCAGGTATAATAATACATCTGTTTCCACCCATATGCTGTCGAGACTCTTTCCATTGTCTTTGCTTTTCCTTGACATTTTTTTCCCCAAGGAAGCAATTGTTTGTATTCAGAGACGCTTATCCAAGAAAACAAAGGCATTATAAATAGTAAAGCATCGCTAAAGAGCGCTATCAACCTAAAGCACATCATCACTTTTGTGAGGACAGTCTGTCCATCACTATTTACAGCTTTTTTTAAAAACTATTTTTACGCAGTGCAAAAAGGGCAAAGTTCAGTACACATGTGAAGGTCAAGGTTCCCTCGTTCATTAAATTTAATTCATTTTTATCTCATATACTCTGTCACACTTATGGCTTGAAACGTCACGTTGTCTAATATGCTTGCCACATTCTTATCTTCGTTAACACTTTTCCTGCCATGTAAAATAGAAGTTTATTTCTAGCGTATTTTCTTCTTCATTAGACACCTAATACCACCACCTGCACGGTCACACCTAAAGTACAATGACAGATCATCTACTTTAATGTGTTTTTTTTAATGTAATTTTTCTGCAAATAAAATAAATGTAGACAATATTAGTAGATATGTTTAAAGAATGAATTGCTAATAAAGTAATAGATGTACATAAATTCAATAGCAAACAAAATTTGTGTGCTCTGTTATCAAAATTATTGGCATGCACGAGATTTATTGTGAAACCTCATTCATGCTATGAACCTGACCAGCTCGTGACATTGTCATTATTACTTCATGACATTAGCAGCAACATAACATCAGCGTACTCGACGGTGCTGGATTTCTGGAAGGTTCTTTAGTGGTATCATTATGTGGGTGTTTGTTCTAGAGTAAATCAATGTTCTTCAGTGGTAATCTTTCCAAAAGTGTTGTTCTAGAGTAAATCAATATTCTTCAGTGGTAATCTTTCAATGAGCGTTTGTTCTAGAGTAAATCAATGTTCTTCAGTGGTATCTTTTAAAAAGTGTTATTCTAGAGTAAAGCAATATTCTTGAGTCGTATCATTCCAAGAGTGTTGTTCTTTGGTAAATCAATGTTCTTCAGTGGTATCATTCCAAGATTTCCGTTTCCAACATGGTGGAACGCAGTTCATGTATTCTGGACCGCTGCAGAAATTGCATTTAGGGACTGATTAGTTTCGGCTCTTCAATGCAATTTTCTGCGTTAAAGTCAATCTGATGATCCACTTAACAAATTTCACCGATGATGAGTCGTACACACCTCAGTGCTCCTCTTTGTCAAGTCCAAGTTTGTGAATACAACCTTCCCCTGACTTGAGTTGATATGCGGTTTACGTCAACACATTTAGTGCTGTTCCAAGACCATCGTTGGAATTGTTTGCCACCAAGTATTTACATGTTATACAACTCATTTATATGGACTGCTCTGCCAAGTCAATCGCAGTTTTCACATTAGAGATTGTGCATCATCTTTTCGTGCGTTTTGGCTGCATTTATTAGAGTAATTGGAATTTTATGGGCGCAGCCATTGTTGTGTGTCCTACGTCATCACAATGACTGATTGTATACCACTAAAACGGCCGAAAGCTAATAGTAACAGGAGGAATGGAATTTCGTACATGACATAGCAGCACTGGGGTGACTCCCAAAGGTTCATGTTAGTCAGGAGTGATTCATAATTTCATAATTTCACAAATTCACATTGCAGGAAGATGTTGTTTGATGTGCGACGGGAATGGTCCGATGACTAACTGTGTTTCATATGTTCGAATTTGGAGTCTAGGTGATGTCCTAACATCATCAAGCGCTATACATTTTTTTTAATATGACGACCATCATTTTCAGGAGGACGTGAACTTCCGGTCAATATGGTGGATATGCGACAGGAACCAAGGAACCATTAAAGGCTAAGTCTGAAAAGTGTTCCTTGTTGCAGTTTCCTCATATTCCAAGTCCGGCTGGTTGCAGGAACTACTGAGTTAAGTGCCCTGTGCACACCGTGAGCTGTGCGTTTCATCTGTTTCGATTGTGTTTCCATATTCCGATTGTCTAAGATGAATGATGATATCGTGTGATGGAGAACAGCTGGCTGTGTTCACTCTCTGTGCGGTTCGACTGATGTCGTTTTGGCGCGTGCTGAGACTGCTATGATAAGGACTACAGCTACCTTTCTTTGTTTGGGAGATGAGATAGTAATCCAGATGATTCCACTGGCACGAGCGGTTGAGCAATTATGGATTTTAATTCGTTTGCAGTGATACCGGGGCCTTCCATAACCATGACAATCATTCCAAGAGTGTTGTTCTAGAGTAAATCAATGTTCTAGAGTCGTATCATTCTAAGAGTGTTGTTCTAGAGTATATCAATATTCTTGAGGGGTACCATATCATGGGTGTTTGTTCTAGAGTATATCAATATTCTTGAGTGGTATCATTACATGGGTGTTTGTTCTAGAGTAAATCAATATTCTTGAGTGGTATCATATCATGGGTGTTTGTTCTAGAGTGAATCAATGTTCTTGGGTGGTATCATTATATAAGTGTCGTTCTAGAGTAAACAATGTTATTGTGTGGCATCATATCAGGAGTGTTTGTTCTAGAGCAAATCAATGTTCTTTAGCGGTATCATTACATGGGTGTTTGTTCTAGAGTAAATCAATATTCTTGAGTGATATCTTTCCAAGAGTTTTTATTCTAGAGTAAACCACTGTTCTTGAGTGATATCTTTCCAAGAGTGTTTAATCTAGAGTAAATCAATGTTCTTCAGTGGTATCATTTCATTGGTGTTTGTTCTAGAGTAAATCAATGTTCTTCAGTGGTATCATTTCATGAATGTTTGCTCTAGAGTAAATCAATGAGCTCTCGCGATAAAAAGTCAGGGCACAGACGTAAGCTAATAATTGCCTTGAATGGTGACTGTCGAACATTTCAGACAAGTACTGAATTTTCTCGAGCATGTCCTACACCTAAACTGTGAGGAATACATTACGGTCAAGGACAGGGCAAAGTTCATCGTCAAGTTGTGCCTGCATCATATAGAAAGATACAAACAATTAACTAACTATATCTCCCCTCGACGCTGAAAGATAAATGAGCAAGGAAAGAAGAAGTAGATGAAGATCCTATAAAATGCTCTGTGCTGTAGATCCCCATTTTACTGTATTTCTGTACGTGACATTGATGCTAAACACTATCATAGATTTCCCGTATGATCCTTAATATAATTGGTTCGCTTTTGTCTTTAAAGGCATATCCCTTGTTTGTTGTACTTTGTATTTTTTTTTAATTTTAAAACGCAAGTGATGATATCAATATGCAACACCATTTCACTGAGTGATGAAACAGTAAGAGCTAATCTAGAATGAGTTTGAACTTTGGTTTATTAAACACTTTTATTCGGTTAGCATTGTATATTTCCCCCAACTCTCCCTGTTTCTCTCTTAGTTTATTTGTAACATTATTTTAATGCCTGCAGATAGGAAGCCCCGATTATCCTTCCATCCTTCTTTCATTCATTTAATTTTTGTTTCCTGCACTGAAAATGCTAACATGCTCCATTGATCGTCTGTGCTTTGTGTATGTTTTTTTTTTCTATCATATTAACCTGTTCTGAATTGTATTTTTGTGTTCTTATGTACCTTCTCATATATCTGATTCACGCAAATCTAAATTTAAATAAAATGTGTACTAATGCTCTTTTCGTTGTTTTTAATTCTGATGTAACATTTCTTTTAACTTGTACATTATTACTGCAGTCTGTGTTAAGCCTAGAATTTGCTGGTTTTAGATCGTCTCTGAATCCATTATTTATCCGGCTGTATTCATTGTGATGTATAATGAATGCTTTTTCCGGAGCTTTTCCGCTTCCAAATGTGTCTTGGATGTTGCTTTAATCTTTGTTTTCCTATTTGTTATCATATCTTTTGGATGAATTGTTCACTTCTCTCATTCAACTATCAACTACTTATTCAATTGTTTCCATTTCATGATGTTTACATGGAAATCTCTATGAACTATGGTGGTCTCCTAAGCTTGGACTGCCCTGGTGCCTCCTAGACTTGGACTGCTCTGGTGCCTCCTAGACTTGGACTGCCCTCGTGCCTCCTAACATGGACTGTTCTCGTGCCTCCTAGACTTGGACTGCCCTCGTGTCTCCAAACTTGGACTGCCCTCGTGCCTCCTAGACTTGGACTGTTCTCGTGCCTCCTAGACTTGGACTGTTCTCGTGTCTCCTAGATTAGGTCTGCTCTCGTGCCTCCTAGACTTGGACTGCTCTCCTGCCTCCTAAACTTGGACCTCCTAGACGTGGGTTGCTGACGGCAGTCAGCTGTGGCTCACTGACGCTTTTACCTAGGGGTTAACGGGCACCTTCGTCGCCAAGTTTATATATATGTGTGTGTGTGTAACTTATTCCTTTATCGTCTATTGTTAATACAAACATTTGTAGCAAATAATATCTATTAACCGGGCATTCAATGTACCTAATATGATTCTGTCTGATATTGCCCAAAGCTTGACATTGTTCGCTCTATAACTAAGATAATAGCAATACTTCTGTAGTATTTTGTACCTCCAGAAAAGATTATTTCTTCCCTTTTTAATATCTCAATCCATCATTTTCCATTTCCTTCTTGATTTTATTCAATCCCTCCACTTAATAAAAGTGTCCTAACATTCCAAGTTCCCTTTTCTCAGTGCTTTATTTGTTCTTATTTAGCTTACTGTAACCTCTTGGCACTTGGGTATTACCTGTCGTACATACGGGACAAGGTGTTCCATTAACATCGTTGTTTGCATTTCTTATGTTGTCGCGACACATAATTTATACCTAGAGATGTACATCGACGGTTTCCCCAATTCTCTTTATTTAATAATTGATCCTTCAGTCAGCCTTAGACAAAAAACCTCACCCACAAGACAATACCAAAAGAAATAGCAGTATCGCAAGAGTACTTTTGCAGAAAATGTCTATGTTTTGACAGCTGTACTAATTCACAAGATATTATCTTAATTTGTGTATGTTGAAAGTTAGCACTACAAGCTAACCATAGTGAATTGCGATTTAATGCTTCCAGCATTTTTTTTTATTAGTCAACCAGTTGTTTATTTTATATGAAGCTGTGGTTACTATGACAGTGTTGGATTCTTTGACGGTAAAAAATTTGACAAGCTATGTAAATTTGAAACAGCACGGCCTCAGACTTCAACGAGCATCAGCAAATTTAAGCATATTTTTGTAAGTAACCAACCACTAGCCAGAAAGGTTGAACAAGTCAGCCACTTCCTGTGCAATAAAACTCTCATGTTCCAATCAAGCATATATAAGATGAGATCAAAACATTATTTCAGATACAAACCACGAATTAAAATTTTTTTAAAGAACTAGAATTTGCTTAAAGTATAGTTTTCTTGAAATGATCATTACCATGATTACTGATGCTTGAGATTAAAGATTAAACTTGAAAATGACATCATCAGGAGCTATCACTATAAAAAGATACGTGCTCATATTTTAGTGTATCATTAATTAGAAGATTTGAACAACTCCATCTACGAGACGATTAAATTGGGGTCTTTCTCAATGAAGTGGAAGAACATATCCTGGGAACATAACGTAATGAAGAAATAGTTAATAAAACCCAAGAAAATAAAGATTTCATTCAATATAAATTATAAGCGCAAAAAAAAAGTAAAATAAACTAAATCTATCAGAAAAATAGGTTGTATTCTAAACATGAAAAATAATCAACACACGAAAAGAGGCAAAGTTCCAAGTCCCAACAGTATACAAATCGAAGAGATAGATGCATTAGGAGAGCTGGGAGAACAAGTCATAACAAAACTACTCAATAACATATTTTACACACTGGACACATTCCCGAAGATCTAGAAACTATCTTTGTACCATACCGAAGAAGTCAGGCACCACTGATTGTGAAGACCATATGATAAAAATATTAATAAGAATCATCATGAGACGTGTAAGGAACAAAATAAAACCAGAAATAAATGAAGAACAATCTGGATTTGTGGAAGGAAAGGGCATCAATAATGCAACATACAAACTGAGAGCATTGTAGAAAGAGCTATAACAGTAAATAAAGATATATATATATATATATATATATATATATATATGGCTTTATATACTACACAAAAGCATTTAACAAAGTAAAGCATTTGGAAATAATCAATATGCAGGAGAAATTAAACATAAATGGCAAGGATCTGAGAGTCATAAACAAACATATACTGGCAACAAACAGCAGCTATAAGAATTAGCAACCAAACAGGACAAATCCAATATATAAAACTAGGAGTCAGACAAGACTATGTTCTGCGCCAGATTTCTTGTCACTTTACAGCGAACATATTATGAGAGCAATAGTAGATATAAAATGAATTGAAGTCAACGGTCACAAAATAAACAATTTGCAATGTGCGGATGACACAGCCTTAAAAGCAGACACAGAGAATGAACTACAAAAGTGAAAAACATAATTGTAAAAGAAAGCAACAAGAAAGGTCTCAGTCTGAATAGTAAGAAAACAGAAGTAATGGTCATATAAAAGAAACAATCATCACCAGCACGCAGCATAAAAATAAACAGGACAAACCTGAAACAAGTGCAACGCGTCACAAACTTGGGCACGATAATAACATCAGATGGAAAATGCACCACTGAAATAAAAAGCAGAATAGCTGAGGCCTAAATAGCATTTCAGAAAATGAAAAACGTCTTACGGAACAAGTCTATGTCAATATAAGTAAGAAAGTGAATTAGATCATCGGTCTAATATAAAACCAATTTTGACCTATGGAAGCGAATCATAAACAATAGACAAACAAATGAAACAAGGATTCGAGGATACAGTATTGGGATTTCTCATAAGAATGTTGTAATGTTCCTTGGACAGCTAAAAATATCAATGAGGAAATTTTCAAAGAGGCCAACACAAAAAGGGAGCTCCTAAAAAACATCAGAAAGAAACAATCAACATTTTTTGGGAACATCATAAGAAGATGAAATTTGAAATACTTGGTTACAACTGGCAGCAGATCATGGGTGACAAAGAAAGAAGATACTGGATAGCTTGGTGTCATGGCATGGAAAACAGTCAACAACAGAACTGATATGATACACTGTAGATAGAAGATTGTGGAAGGACATAATCGCCTACTCCAGCCGGTATGGCACATGACGATGATGATATTGAATCAAAACATTTCTAAGAATGGCATATTTTTTGTTGTTATTATACAACCTAATTTACTGCAGAATAAACTCAATGGCATCTCGTCCTGGTGTGAAGTGTCAAGTGCATTAGTTAATCCTAATGAAGCATCTGCAATGAAACAACTGCATGGTTCTCCCTTAACAATCATTGAATCATATCGTTAAAACGGAAACACCGATGGTACGAATGGGGGCTGATGAGGTGACCAGGGACAGGTTGATGACATACCTCGGATTTAACTTTGATCGCAGCCTATGTTTTCGGGAGGATATTGACCATGTGATAACAAAATCCCAGCATGAGATTAACCACCTTTAAGGTCAGGGCAGCTGCCAACATTTAGAGGTCTACTTACCCTTCTGTTCCAGGAACTAGTCCTCGCATCAACCGAGTATGCCCTAGCAATTCTTACTGTCAGTGCGACGCAAATTGATAGGCTGGAGAAAATACAGAATGAAGCCATGCGCATTATCTTGCGGTGTACGAGGGACACTCCATGTGTAACGATGAGGTATCTCCTTGACTTTCCAACCATGGATGACAGAATAAAGATCTGGAGGGCAAGAGCATACCTAAAGATAGGTGCAGATAAAGAGCATCCATTGCAACACGTGCTCAATACAGGGAAGGGTGTCAGTCTAAATTGAGGCAAATCATGGATGGGCCGAGTAGAAAATGTCACCAAATAAGTCCCTGGGCCTACTAATATCAAAGCTGATCCGTGATAACGATGATGATTATTTGGATGGATCGTGAGGAAGAAAGTTGGAATATTTTGTTACAACTGGCAAAATACTTTGAAAGTGAGATCGTGGACGACAGAAGAGAGAAGATGATAGATAACTTGCTGTCGTGGCATGGAAAACAGTCCACAGAATTGATTAATTGCACTGTAAACAAACATTTATTAAAGAACATGATCGCCTACGTCAACCGATAAGGCACATGATTATTATTGTTAATTATCATTGTTATTATTTATTATTATTTATTATTATTTATTATTATTTAATATTATTAATAGTATTGTGTAATAGTTATTATAATAAAAATAATAATTATTTTATTTATCAATGGATCAGTCAGACATCATCAATGCCCTCCGAGATGTGGGAAGGGCACATAACTTCGACAACCATGAGTTTACGTCACTCCTTCGGATAAAAAATATGTAAGTTAAAGATGGGCACAGCCAGAAATTAGAAATTTTGTGGGCGTGTAAGGTCTAACCAACCAACACAGAACTGCAGTCGTCAGTAAAGGGACACTGCGATACTTGCTGAGTAGGCGATCTGAGCACCTATGGGCATGTTCGATGTGTAATGATGATGACCCACAAATATCTCAATAACTCAATTATTATTATTATTATTGCGTTGGTGGATAGTGGGCACTTACAAGGATAACTCGTGTTATGTACCCCGTACTTTTCTTCATCTGTTTTAATAAAGTCTATGCAACTACTGTACATTATCGACCAAATAAATCGCTGATCCATTAAGAAACTTATAACCTAAAAAACTGCTATACGTGCTCCTCACACTTTCCTACAATGATTGCGTATATTTTCCTCGCCCATTACGTCCTCAGTGGCTTTTAGTGCAGGCCATCAAACAACTACCCAAACAGACTTCCTCGACACCATAGCCCCCCACCACTCACACTACACTTGTCAGATATATGCCAAAACAGTTTTGATATGTTGCGATGCGATCCACACACTTCGGACATCATGTGGTGATTGAATGTACACCCGGGATCAGAAGATAATGCCATAGACAATAACTACCAGCCATTTCTTTGAAATATTACTGCTTGCGGGCTTTCGCGTCATCCCAAAAATCAATAGAAGAAACCAGAAATCTGGCCTACTAATATGAAAGACTTGCTTGAGAGGTATTTTTTTAATAACATCTTTTGGAAGCGGAAATCTACACTAAATCGAGTGATATGTTCACATATTTTGTTCTATAATGAACTGCAATATTTTTGTCCATTGCTCTTGGTGTACTAAAAAATGTGACTTATAAAAAAAATACTGCCATTTCATTATTTAATGTGCCCTACCCATCGTTAGCACCATTACCTACTGGCATCATGGGATTCTACCGTTCCTTAAGTTTGATTCAGGATTTTCGAGACTTCAGTTTGCCTTTTGCAAAGAGTGATTTGTTGCAAGTAACTATGTCTATTATGTATATTATTACCATGTAACACACAGCTGTCCGAAAAAGAATGCATCTTTTTTAATAAATTATTGTCGACCCACCTGATGTGATTTAAGGATCCAATTTATAGCAAATAAAATGTAATATCTAAAAGGTTTGTTTTCCTATCTTAGGAGAAATGAAGAAATATAAATATATTTTTAAAATAATAGAAAAAAAATACTAGAAAAAAAACGGTATGGTTAAAGCTTCACATAACAAGTGGACAATACAAACTAGAAGACGTTTCGGAGCAATAGGCCTTCAGCAGTAACAAACATGCAACACACGTACAAATATGTATTTAAAATTTAAAAAATTAATAATAAATAATAATCATCATCAAGTACCGGGCCTGCTGGCGTAGCTAATCATGTCTCTCCACAACTTTCGATCTCGACAGTTATTTATCATTTCTGTTGTTGACCTTCTGCCAAGCCATTCTCTTAAGCTGTCTGGTATTTTTCTCTTTGCTTCCCTTTATCTCTTCGTCCCTCAATTTTCCCAGTTGTTACAATACATTCCAGTTGTTCCCTTCTCATTACATGGCCAAAAAATGATGATTGTTTCTCCCCAATATTTGAAATTAGCTCTCGTTTTGCTTTGACCTCTTTCATAACGTTTTCATTATTCTTCTTAGCTGTCCATGGTATTCTCAACAATCAACAATGTCCTATTGTCCATGATTCACATCCATAAGTTAAGACTGGCTCTACATAACATTTAAGAACTCTTTTTCTTTTTTCTATTGTCAAAAATGGATTGCATAGCCTGAGCCATTCTGCATCTCACCCCTTTTGTACATCTTCCGTCTGAGATTAACAAAGTTCCCAAATATTTTAATTCATTTACCTGTTTTAATATTGTTCCACTTGTCTTTATTTTGCACTGAGGTGATGTCTCTTTCTTTGTTGTTACCAGTACTTCTGTCTGTTTGCTATTAAGGCTGAGTCCTTTATGTTTGCTTCCTTTTCGGCCATGTACACCGTATGAAAGATGGCCGCATACCGAAAGATATACTATACAGACAACTGGCATATGGTAAAAGAACTGGGGGGGGGGGGGGAGAAGAGCCAAAACTCCGATTTGTAGATGCGTGTAAACGCGACATGAAAACTCTGAACATAAACCCTGCAGCATGGGAAGACATAACTACAGACCGCAATCTCTGGTAACACACTCTAAAGGTTCACCTCAAAGAAGAAGCAGACAGATTCATGGAGAAAGAGATTACACCACGAAAGAAAAGAAAAGAAAAAAATAACTGGCTGACGGAGGCTACTACTACTACTATAATGTCAAACATTTCTTGCAACTCATTTTCACTCTTAGCGATTAAGATTAATTAAACTCTAAAGATAGGTACTTGGAATGTGAGAACACTCATGCAGAAGGGTAAACTAGTAAACATCACAGAAGAAACAAATAATAAAAAATATAAAATATTTTTAAAATATAAATTTTTTAAAAATTGTATCCTATTTTACAAATACTCAATACTGGCACCCTTCATGACACGGCAGATATCTAGTCGATAGTCTATTTCCTCTCATACTGGACGTGTATTCTATAGCATACTTGCTTTCTGTTGTTTTGTGGACACATCTTGGACAGTCTGTGTGAATGCTTAAGGCAGGTATTTCAACTTAAACTTTTATCCTTCAGTTACAAAAGGTACTTCTTACAAATCTCTGCACACTTTGGTCATCTGGGGGAAAAAATAAAAGAAAAGGGTACATTCTTTTACCGACAAACTGTACTATGACTTTTGAGTATATTTTATCTATTAATTTTTGTTTAGTATTTTCAAAATGTTATTCTATGCCTTCATCGAATGACGGATGATACTCACTGCAGATGCTCTGCGCAGAAGAAAAAATTGCTTGCTTGCTTACGTTCGCCCGATGACTAAAGTATTCTAGAGTATTCGTAGACTGTAGAATTCCTCTTCGTCATCCGCCCTTAAAAGGACGTTAAGTGGACGAGTCTGCGTTGTGTTGTGGTTTGCAGTATAACTGTTATATTTGCGCCTTTCGGCCCAACACATCCGACTTCAACACGACATTTTTGAGTACCGGGCTGTCTTCCCTCTTCGATCCCTGCTCGCTTGGCCAGACTAGACAGGTTAGTCTGTTACTGGAGGCACCACGGAGAGGTGGAGCAGGGTCTGGATGGTTTTGATTCACCGATCCTGGATCAAGCCATCAGCTGTGGGTCGCTGACAACTTCCAGCTCTGGTGCTGGGAGAAGAAAAAATGAGTACCTGAGTTCGTTAGTAGAAATATTATCAGCGAAAAATTAGCTACCTCAGCTCCATATTATGGGTACTACTACAATAAGTTTCGTTATGACATGTCTCAGCTGTGGTATTACCTTTGCATCAGACATAAATGTCATTATCAGAACCATGTTCTCTTCGGTTACTTCTTGTCCTGTTGCTATCTCTCTTCTTTTCTCATTTCTTTCTATTGACCCTCCTCTTTCGTCTTATTATATTTTGTTTCTTCCATATTATCTTCTTCTCTTACTTCTTTTCTTTTCTTAATGCATTTCTCCTTCTGTTTCTTTTCTGTACATCTCCCCTTCCTCTTCTACTTTTCATTCTCATTCTTTTTCTCTTCCTCCTACTGCTACTTTCTTTGTTTCCTTCTTCCACCTATCATCCTCGTCCTATTTCGTCTACCCGTTCTTCTATCTCTTCTCTTCTTCCTTCTGCTTACTCTCCTTTTTTTATTTCCTTCTCCCTTATTATTTAAGAAATAATATCGTCTCACTATCCCCGCCGTTTCCATAAAGAAAGCGCGTTATAAATTGCTGTTATAGCTTTTTGACCCTCCCGGAACAGACACTAATTTAAAACCAAAAAGAGAATGGATGTGTAAAAGTTGTGTACTTTCAGAGCAATTATATGGACCTGAATGCTGAGAACAATATAGAAAGAAACATCAAGATGATATCGTTTTACATAACCTGCCTGGGGAGAATTGTCAAGTCTTTCTATGATGATTTATTGGAGAGTGACACGAGATCCGTTATGGAACCATATGAATCTGAAACCAGGCTCGGTAAATATGCCACGTTATTTTAATTGGGGTGAGGGCTAGCTAGTGTATCGCATTCACTCAATTTGAATGTAGCCGTTAGATTTGTCTTGCTGACACTGAGACGGTACAAACCATAAAAAAACAAGAAGTGTTGTTATTAGGTGTTCAGCAGTTTCTGTTGCAAGTGTGCAGCAACCATTACGTTGAGAGCGCCTAGACCGAGCTAGTATTTCTGTACCAAAAATTCAACAGTCACTGAAATAATCGACCTTGTTCAAAATTTACTTCAACGCGTCATACTTCAAGCATTTCATAACGCGCCATAATTCAAGCATGTCATGAATGTCTCACTAAAATTCATATTTCTTTGTTTATTTTCTACATTTTTACAAGCACTACTTTGTGAAAGTCGTTGTATCTTCTTCATACTTCTTCATTCCTTACCCGTTTATCCTTCAGCGTCAAGGGAAGATATAATTTGCAATCTTTTACTCTTCCGTTGGCCTCAGTTGTTGTTATATTTCCTATTGATCCTGAAGTCGCATGAAAGAAAGCTGTAGATATTAAGTTGTGTTTTGACATAATTATACTAGGCAATATAAGAAGGTAGTTTGCCATTCCTTTCCTTCTTGGCAGTGACTATACTAATCGGAGATCGCAGCCATTGTCTCTATACATGAGATCCTCTCAAAGAGAGAAAATACTAGATAGCTTGGTGTCATGGCATGGAAAACAGTCAACAACAGAACTGATACGATGCACTATAGATAGAAGATTATGGAAGGGCATGCTCGCCTACTGCAACCGGTATGTTACATGATGATGATGATGATAAAAGTAAGAATTATTGTGATTATTACTATATGTTTTTTATGATTTTAAAACAATGTCTGTGAATTAATTGTACGCTTTAATTACATTTTTAGTTCGCCGCAAGGTAGTGCTTTGTGATGCAACAAAAACTGAGTTCGGAAAGAACAATTATCCAACTATTTTTGCATAACAGTTGCCATGGTAGCTGATTGGTCCGTGTACCTGCTTCAATTTCCACAAATTACATTATTTCGGATTTACATGGCTTCGAAGTTCACCCAGCCTCAAGAAATGGACACCAAAGATTTTTCTGGGAAATAAAGACGTTAGATATGATGCCGACCATGTCTCCCGAAGATTTGGTCACGAAAATATATTGTCACCATGTGCCATACCGGTCGGCGTAGGCTATTATATATCCCTCCGCAATCTTCTATACACAGTACATCGTATCAACTCTATTGTTGACTTTTTTTTAATGTGACACTAAGCTATCTAGTAACTTCTCTCATTGTCGTCTGCGATCTCTCTTTGCCTGTATCTTGTCAGTTGTAACCAAGTATCCCAGCTTTCCTCTTCTCATGATGTGTCCCAATAAATGTTGATTGTTTCTTTCTGGTGTTTTTTAGGAGCTCCCTTTTTGTGTTGGCCTCTTTGAGAATTTTCTCATTGATCTTTTAAGCTGTCCAGGGAACTTTCAACATTCTTCTGAGAAATCCCATCTCTATTACCTCTAATCGTCTTTCCGTTTGTTTGTCTACTGTCCATAATTCGTTTCCATGTGTCAGAAATGGTTCTATATATAGCACCGATGAACTCTCTTCCTGGCGTCTATTGACATAGATTTGTTGCATTAGTAGTTTTTTTCATTTTCTGAAATACTATTTTGTCCTCAGCTATTCTGCTTTTATTTCTGTGGTGCATCTTCCATCTGATGTTATTATTGTGCCCAAGTATTTGACGCGTTGCACTTGTTTCAGATTTGTCCTGTTTATTTTTATGCGACATGATGATGATGATGATTGTTTCTTCGATATGACCAACAACAGAAATGATAAATAACTGTCGAGATCGAAAGTTGTGGAGAGACAAGATCACCTACGCCAGCAGGCCCGGTACTTGATGATGATGATGATCATTATGCTCCCGACACGTCAGGAAAGGTGTAGAGGGTCTCTTTAATTAGCTTGCTTGATTTTGCCTAAAAACGAACTAGTATAAATAGTAATATAAATAATCTTATAACTAGATTTTGAATGAATTTACTGTCTAGTAAAATGTTTAGTTATAATGATAACCCTTACGGAGAGATTCCACTTTACCTGTATCGGGTTCATGTCTCGTTCAGATTTCTCATCTTTAAATTTCTTTGCTTTCCCCTTGTTTAGAACACGATCTCCTGGTTTGGAACACGATCTCCTGGTTCGGAACACTATCTCCTGGTTTGGAACAAGATCTCCTGGTTTGGAACACGATCTCCTGGTTTGGAACAAGATCTCCTGGTTTGGAACATGATCTCCTGGTTTGGAACACGATCTCCTGGTTTGGAACATGATCTCCTAGTTTGGAACACGATCTCCTGGTTTGGAACATGATCTCCTAGTTTGGAACACGATCTCCTGGTTTGGAACACGATCTCCTGGTTTGGAACACGATCTCCTAGTTTGGAACATGATCTCCTAGTTTGGAACACGATCTCCTGGTTTGGAACACGATCTCCTGGTTTGGAACACGATCTCCTGGTTTGGAACATGATCTCCTAGTTTGGAACACTATCTCCTAGTTTGGAACACGATCTCCTGGTTTGGAACAGGATCTCCTACTTTGGAGTATTATCTCCTAGTTTGGAGCACTATCTACTGGCTTGGAGCACTGTCTCCTAGTTTGGAGCACTATCTACTGGCTTGGAGCACTATCTCCTAGTTTGGAGCACTATCTCCTAGTTTGGAGCACTATCTACTGGTTTGGAGCACTATCTACTGGTTTTGACACAACAAGTTATTGATTCGACCAAAGGCTCGCCGTTTGAACGACTGCTCACAAATGGCACCTTTTACCAAACGTGGAATTTTAAACATAAGAAGAACATTCTTAACTTTACCACGAGTGTGCAGGCACAACTAACACGATGTATGATATCTGTGAAGCCTCGGAAGAACTTAATGCTGCTTGCTGGGTGGATATCAAGTTCCCTGTGATAGTATGGCTAGTACACTCGCTTGCAGACTTAGACTTCAAGAGTTCAAATGTCACTTGAGGCAAAAATTTGAAAATGTGTCCAACCAGCCTCTTGTCATGGGTACCAGCTATATTCTCTGAGAAGGAATAGACAGCGATGAACTGGCCACTTAACCTTGTAAAGCTGAGGCTTACTACGATGACGTCATTGAACTTCATTTATGTCGTACTCACCGGAAGTTGCTATGAGGTTATCTTTATCTTAGATAGCTGCAGGTGATGTCATTAATCTAGATTTGTCAAAATTTGTAAATTCTTTTTTAAAGCATTATTTGCTTCTCTCATTTCAGTTCAGGTAAATACATTTTTATGTTGCAGTTGTATAATGTCCAACGATTATTATTAAATCATTGAACTGAATGTATAATTGTATTGTTCCGCTTTTGTTGCTGTTAGTTTTTATTTCCTAACACAATCAGACTTTACTGAATGATATATATTGACGTATTGTTTCATTACTATTTGCGTTTTATTCTTTATTTATTTTGCTTTGATATAGTTATAACACTCATCTGTACATGATTCACAGATAGTCTGCAGACAAAAATGCTGCAAGGGTTGCAGATTCAATAAATAAATACAAATTGCAGTGAAAATAGGCTCGAAACGGGGCCATTACTACTGTCTGGAAGATTTATGATTGCATGCGATATAAGAATGGTCTAACAACCTGCAAATTGAATGATCTGCAAATTGAATGATCTGTAAATTGAATGATCTGTAAATTGAGCGATTTCATAAATCTTTCTAGTATTGTAAGATTATATTTAAAATTACTTAAATTGCAGGAGCCTGTTATTCGTTTAGAAACGCAAATGGTATACCTATCACGTACAATTCAGAAGGATCTTCATATCTTCAGTTCTACACATCAGGCCCTGTTCTATTCTATTGTTAAGCTTTTATGTTTTATATTGTTTTTGTCATCGTCTTTCTCTATGTTCATTACTTCACTTCATTATTCTCGTGACCTGTCCGGTATTTTCTTGTGACGCGGTGAGTCTGATCGTATGACGGCCCACTTTAGTGTTCCACAGCCAACCATAGACATGGCCTGAGAGTAACTTAACTATATTTTATAGCCTGATATTTACAGCTTTGCGAGCAGAGACGGTTATGGATATAATTATGTCGGCCGTCTATAGCTCGAAAAGGTGAACCTTAATCGATGACGTCACGTTAGTAGGGTTGTGCTCAAGTCTTTTCTAGAGTTGTCAGGTGGTGGTCTTTGCGATTAATTACAGAATGTAACTACCCACTCGTTGCTCTTGACCCGTCCCAAAATATATGGGGTCACTGTAAATGTTCATGGGAAGCACACACAACATTTTAAAATGATAACATTTTCAGAATTACCTGGTCAATATTACAATTTATTCAACATGTTCCTATGTTTAGTTGTTGCCACTGATGTCATTTCTGCTTTGCCTAATTGGACATATGAAAGTTAGTTTGAATTATATGTTTGAACCAAAAAGACAACAGTAGTCTAGCTTTTGTTGCAATAGCGATTCTTCTTTTCCTCTTCTGTCCTTTCTCCAATGCCGTTGGCGTCGAGGGGAGAAACAATCTGCGATTCTTTGCTCTTCGGTTGGCCTCTTCTGCTGTTATCCCTCCTAGTGGCTCTAGTATTCCCTTTATCCATCTCTTTCTCGGTCTTCCTCTTAATCTGGCGTTTTCGTAGCGTTTGTTTATGGCTCTTTGAGTCATTGTTAGATCTTTTTGTCTTGTTATGTGGCCGAACCAATTTATCTGTTGTTTCTTTATGTATTCGATGGCTGGTTCAATTTCGAGTTTCTTCCTCAAGTCGGTGTTTCTTACTCTGTCCCTTAAGCTGTTTCCTGTCATTATTCTGACACATTTCATTTAGGTGGACGTTATGTAATCTATTTATCTATTGACCTTTCGAGCCGTAGCCGGCCCATATGGCGTAGACCAAGATACTCCTTCTTTTATGCAATGGCGATTGAAAAAAAAAAACAACAATTACGATTCTTAAGAAAACAAAAGCTTTCTTTCTCTGAGCATTATCAAAATAGACTGAAATTCACGTTGAAATGTATTGTTTCATACAGAACATGCGCAAACACCACGCTACATGCATCATCTTTATAGACATCTCTCATTACCTCCTGAAAGCTTTTGAGCACTTCATGACCTACCCGGTTAGCATTATATTGAAGATACTTCTACAGTACAATAATCGTTCCCTGATATAAATGAAAACATTTACCAATACTTTAAATACATCTCCATAGTTCCTGCTTCAGAGGCTAATTATTTGACGCCAAGCGCGCCTGTTGTAGCGGACAATCTCACGCGATTTGGCGATAGAACTTCTCATTTTTGCACTGGTAGTCTTTCTTGAAAATTGCTGGCTTAGTCTGCTTCCGGTATCCGGTCTAGATGATATACTCTTGGATATATTTTACTCTCTTTATTTTAATACGAAGACAGAGGCGTAGAAAGGAAAAGGGAGGTAGGTTGTGAGATAGTCCGCTATCTCACCCTGGGCGACAGACAGTTTATAAAAAAAAAAGTGGGTGTACTTTGAAGAAAGGTGAAATACCTAAAGGGGGAAATACGTTTGACAAGATTAAAGAGAGGGTTGCCAAAGGAAAGATCAACCAGGATGTCATTAAATCTAGCTCCGCCCATGCCTACTGACTTTACATCAATACTAGAAGGGTAATGTACTTTGAAATTCCATAAATGTAAACATGAAATATGTAAATAAGAAGTGTGAAATTGGACACGAAAGATATAGTAGAAGTTGTCACGAAATGCGGTACACAAGACCCAAGAGTCTGTTTGAACACGTAATTGGAAGGAAATCAACTGACACTTCAATATTGTATTTTATTATAATACATTTAAAGAGGCATCAAAATATATTTTCAGAAATCTAATAAGTTATGTTACTGTAGTATTTTATACAGAGCAACGTAAAGAAAGTGTGTTTTGCTGTTTCATCCGTCTAAAGTTCGTACTGGATATTTTTCAGGGAAACTAAAACGACCTGGCGTAATGTTGACCATATTACCCAAACGTATTATGCTGAAGGCCTAATTTAAAAAAGTATATAGACCTTATCCCCTATATGTCAGCACATGATGTCACATGCAATTATATTTCTTATCTTCTGTTTCATGTAAATGTTACTCTTTATCAATCCGTTGAATAAGAAAACGTAAATGTTACTTTTTATCAATCCGTTGAATAAGACCACGTGAATGTTATTCTTTATCAATCCGTTGAATAAGACCATGTGTAAGGTTACTATTTATCAATCCGTTGAATAAGACCACGTGAATGTTACTCTTTATCAATCCGTTGAATAAGACCACGTGAATGTTACTCTTTATCAATCCGTTGAGTAAGACCACGTAAATTTTACTCTTCATCAGTTCGTTGAATAAGACCACGTAAATTTTACTCTTTATCAATCCGTTGAATAAGACCACGTAAATTTTACTCTTCATCAGTCCCTTGATAAGAAAACGTAAATTTTACTCTTTATCAATCCGTTGAATAAGACCACGTAAATTTTACTCTTTATCAATCCGTTGAATAAGACCACGTAAATTTTACTCTTTATCAATCCGTTGAATAAGACCACGTAAATTTTACTCTTTATCAATCCGTTGAATAAGACCACGTAAATTTTACTCTTCATCAGTTCGTTGAATAAGAAAACATAAATGTTACTCTTTATAAATCCGTTGAATAAGACCACGTAAATTTTACTCTTTATCAATCCGTTGAATAAGACCACGTAAATTTTACTCTTTATCAATCCGTTGAATAAGACCACGTAAATTTTACTCTTTATTAATCCGTTGAATAAGACCACGTAAATTTTACTCTTCATCAGTTCGTTGAATAAGAAAACGTAAACTTTACTCTTTATCAATCCGTTGAATAAGACCACGTAAATTTTACTCTTTATCAATCCGTTGAATAAGACCACGTAAATTTTACTCTTCATCAGTTCGTTGAATAAGAAAACGTAAATGTTACTCTTTATCAATCCGTTGAATAAGACCACGTAAATTTTACTTTTTATCTATCCGTTGAAAAAGACCACGTAAATTTTACTCTTTATCAATCCGTTGAATAAGACCACGTAAATTTTACTCTTCATCAGTTCGTTGAATAAGATCACGGGAGTGTTGCTCTTCATCAGTTTGTTGAATAAGATCACGGGAGTGTTGCTCTTCATCAGTTTGTTGAATAAGATCACGGGAGTGTTGCTCTTCATCAGTTTGTTGAATAAGACCACGTGAAAGTTATTCTTTATCAGTTTGTTGAATAAAATCAGGTGAATGTTACTGTTCATCAGTTTGTTGAACAAGACCACGTGAATGTTACTCTTCATCAGTTTATTGAATAAGACCACGAGAATGTTACTCTTCATCAGTTTGTTGAATAAAACCACGTGAATGTTACTCTTCATCAGTTTGTTGAATAAGACCACGTGAATGTTACTCTTCATCAGTTTGTTGAATAAGACCACGTGAATGTTACTCTTCATCAGTTTGTTGAATAAGACCACGTGAATGTTACTCTTCATCAGTTTGTTGAATAAGATCAGGTGAATGTTACTCTTCATCACTTCGTTGAATAAGATCAGGTGAATGTTACTCTTCATCAGTTCGTTGAATAAGACCACGTGAATATTACTCTTCATCAGTTTGTTGAATAAGACCACGTGAATGTTACTCTTCATCAGTTTGTTGAATAAGACCACGTGAATGTTACTCTTCATCAGTTCGTTGAATAAGATCAGGTGAATGTTACTCTTCATCAGTTTGTTGAATAAGACCACGAGAATTTTACTCTTCATCAGTTTGTTGAATAAGACCACGAGAATGTTACTCTTCATCACTTTGTTGAACAAGACCACGAGGAGAATGTTACAGATAACACTTAATACCTAAACAGACAACTAGTCTTCAATTTTCTCGTTAATGGAATGTTTATATTTTACTTATCGCATGTGAAGGATTTTATTTCTTTAAAGGATGGAGGTATTATATTTAGTGAGGAGTAAAAAATTAAGTGACAAAGTACGATATGTGTTTGTATTTACGACGTCCAGCATTAGTTTCTTTACATGAACGTAGTTCCACATTAATTTATTTATAAGTAAGTACGCATTGTTTATAATCGAGAAGTGTGATATTGTTTGAAGTAAGGAAGTATGATCGCCTGTGCGCTGCCGGGGCCCGAAAGGGGAGTAAAGAATGGTGGCGCTGTTCCCTACCATGCATGTACGTAAGAGGTTACTAAGAAGAGTTGGGCATGGGACTGGCCATCCTGTACTGTAAAAAAATAAGCCGAAAAAACTTCACAAACATGGACAAGTCAAAGAATGGCTTAGAAAGTGTTTGTTGAAGACCTATACTTCATTGGGAACTGAAAAGTAGAAGAAGAAGTAAGAAGTATGATATAGTTCAATGTAAAGAAGTGTGATATTATTTGAAGTAAAGAAGTCTGATATTCATATGTTTATAGTGCGGAAAATATATTCGTATATTTATTGTGAGGAAATACGTTATTAATTTGCTTATAAGGAGAAACTACCATATTAACTTGTCTGCTCAGTAAAAATACCACATAGATTTGTTTATTGGTACGAAGAGTTAGACTGCTTTTCCCAATGATATCAAATATGAGGTTTAATTTGTTTTGGGCTGTGAAATAAAAAATAATGTTTCCATTGCAAGAAAAGACTACAATAATTAATAATGAAAAGGAAACTTGTGATTTAGATTGTATTGGGTGGGGGTCTATATTGTTCTGTTAAATGAAGAAAAGAAAATATTTAAATTGTTTGTGGGGAAAAAAAAAACTTATAAAATGAGTTCAATGGAAAAAATGAATTCTAGTGGACAAACTGTGTTGTGTTATAGCTCAGGCTTGATCTAGCTACTGCCTGCCAGGACATTGACTTGAAAGAGTAAAAATGAGGTACCAGTAACGCAGCGAAACAAAAAGTGTAATTACCGGCCACAAGTATTCACACAGGCTACTGCTAGAGACAAATAGAAAGTGTAGTCTGCTGTTTATTCATTGACTTGCTCACTCTACATTCACATGACTACCACCCCTCGCTACAGACATCTCAATGTCCATATTGGTATAGAGTGCATGTCAATTAAAGTACTATATTTCTTTTTTACACAATCAACATATTTTTTTTTAATCTGTAGTAAGGAATAATGACAGAGCGGAGAGGTTGGCTAGCTGTGCTGTCACTGATGTCGGTTATCCAATGGATCAGGCAGACGCCATTAACGCACGCCGAGATGTGGAAAGGGCACATGACTTCGACAACCATCTCTTCTTGAAGACAACAGTTCATTTACCGATGTCAGCGTTATAAAAATGATTTTTAAGTAGCAGGTTTCAGCAAGAACTCTCAGCGTAAGTTATTTCTTTCAATAGATTATTAAACGATGTGATTGTTTAGAAGTCAAGAACAATGTTCCTATAAGGCAAGTTAAATAAAATTGCTCGTGAACTGCACAGGAAAGACCTTGAACTGCATTAAGCCCTAAACATGAGGCAGACCTAGCACCTCGTTTACACCCAACTCAAAGAAATCAAGAATGGAGAGTACAATCAAACATAGAAGAAAATCCCGAGCAGTGCTAGGACTATAGCAGCAGAGGCCAACAAATGAACAAAGAAAAATACTAAATATATATCCCCTCGATGCTTAAATGTAAATATGA
The DNA here is from genome assembly GCA_032433765.1 of Megaustenia siamemsis. Lineage (NCBI taxonomy): Eukaryota > Metazoa > Mollusca > Gastropoda > Stylommatophora > Ariophantidae > Megaustenia > Megaustenia siamemsis. The sequence goes on along the minus strand of JAVIAB010000092.1, from coordinate 20,257,204 downwards.
ATGGACAAATGATAATAAAAATGTAAATAGCTCAATTGTAAAGTGATACACGTTCTGTAAGATTTTAACTCTTTCGATGCCGAAGGTGTATTATCAGTTTAGCGGTAGAGATTTCAGACACAACATTTCTCAGGTTTTACATTTTAATCTATATTTGTATATTTATCTATCCTTTTACAAATTATATATGAATTTTTAGATAATTAAACAATGAATTATATGTCATCAATACCAAGATGATACAAGACATATAACAAGAAGATGGTTTAATGACAGTTTACGCTAATCAAATTGAGAGTGACGCTCTGTGCGGCTAGACGTACATGACAGAAATCGGCATGGCGCTTGGTGCGTAAAAGCATACAGAAAGAGTTAATGTTTACCTTTAGCCTGAAATTATGTCTACAATTATTTCGAATTAATAGACTTTTCCTGCTTCTCCTTATAAGTGACCGAGCCGCGACAGCTCAGTGGTTAGTGAACTGGACTACAAAGGACAAGAGGTAGGGTTCGATCCCAACCGACGGCTTCCGGTTCACCTAGCCTTTGATGGGTACCGGATTTTTTTCTGATAAAGTAAACTGGCACGGGCGTAATACCGACCACATTACCCCAAAAATCATGTGCCGAAGGTCTGTAAAATTTATTATCACTAACACCATATTCCCTATACGCCACTTGGCGTGACGGGGAGTACTTTACTTTTGTTTTCCTTTCAAGTGTGAAAGTACACACACTAATTATCAATGTCTGCATCTATGAACTTTTTCAGTTCACATTTGATTACATTGTGGCCATGGTTTATCTGTTTCTTTGTCGCCACCAAAGCTCACAAGCCACTACAGATCATCATAGTGTCCCCTGCCGATTTTGCTCTATCTTTCTTGTTGGGCCCGTGTGTCCTCGAAGACTGCTACGAGTGTTACACACATGAAGAAGGTGCTCTCCAGTCTGACCCCTCTTTCACAGTTGTACTCATGAGTAATGGATTTCTTTCGCGTTAGAGATAGATCAGGAATCTAACGTGAACTGTATCGTGGCAGAAATTGTACGTCTGGGCAAGGCAGTTGATAAATAAGGCCCCTATTGTCATTTATTTGCAGCCTTTGCCAACATTAACGCTGAAACAAAATATGACATTTGGGAGCCTCGGTAGCCTAGTTGGGAAAACCACTCGACTGGACTACCGACGTTCGGACAGCCCGTGTTCGATTCCACTGGGAGCAGTGTGAATTGTACACGTGGTTGGAAAATAAACAAAATACTCCCACGGTCGACCCAGCCGTTGACAGAAATGGGTACCAGGGTATTACCATGGGAAGGTGAGGAATGTCGCCTCGCATCTGAGTTTCGATGCTTAAAGCGACACTATCCAGAAATCTCCGAACATTTCTGGATAGGTGGCCGAGCACATATGGGTGGAAGCTCGCGTGCTAAGACGCCGGTTCACGTCTCGTACTTTACCTTTACCAACATATGAAAGTTACAAGCAATTAAAAGGTAGAAATAAGTAATTAACGGGATATGCTTTAATATTACAAAATGTAGGTGAGGTAGTAAAATCTGATAAAAGCACAGGATTGTTGGCACAATCCGACATAAGGATATCATACATCGTGTTTAGCACAACTCAGTTGTAATGGGCTGCAAATATGGATCTCTCCCAGAATCAAAGGCTACCAATGAAATTGTTTTACGTGCAGCATCATCATGTTCCTGGTAGGCAGTCAAACATACCTGTCTCAAGACAAACACCTCAGGTTCCGATTCACCTCAACTTAAAAGTTTGATCAACACCAACAGGTGAAAAACATAAAACATGTATCCCCGTTGATGTGTTTTCTTTGCTGTCGTTTATGGGCTTGTACTCTAAGTGCGTGTTAATGTTTGTGTAGTTTTTCAGCACAATTTATTTTAAAGGAAAGAACCAAACTATTAGCAAGAAGCGGGGCACAAAGAAATAAGTCCTCCGGTGTTTGAAATACATAGACAACATGCATAATTCTTTGAGCAAACATTATTGCAAGATGAGATTATTCAATTGAATAAGGAAAGTGTGAACCGTGAATAGCGAAGCGCAGAATACAGTTTTATAATGATTTTACAACAGAGATAGAAATTAGTGAAAATTAAAACACGGATACCGTTATACATATATATATATATATATATATATATATATATATATAGAGAGAGAGAGAGAGAGAGAGAGAACAGCGATAGCTCAGTGGTTAGTGAACTGGACTATAAAGGACGAGAGTTAGGGTTCGAACCTGATCGACGGTTTCCGGGTTCACCTAGCCTTAAATGGGGACAGGATTTTTTTTATGGAATTGTTAAGCGGCACGGGCGTAATACCAACTACGTTACTCCAAAAATCATGTGCCGAATGTAAAAATTATGGTCACTAACACCATAGTCCCTATACGATACATTTCGTGACAGGGCACTTTACGATATATAATATAATATAATATAATATAATATAATATAATATAATATAATATAATATAATATAATATAATATAATATAATATAATATAATATAATATAATATAATATAATATAATATAATATAATATAATATAATATAATATAATATAATATAATATAATATAATATAATATAACATTATATTATATTATATTATATTATATTATATTATATTATATATATTATATTATATTATATTATATTATATTATATTATATTATATTATATTATATTATATTATATTATATTATATTATATTATTTATGTTGCGTTGCGTTGCGTTACGTTATGTTATGTTATATTATATGAGATATGTATATAATATATATGTATATATATATATAGTTCATATATATAGTTTTAGGAACACCATCACTGCACACTGGATGAATGCATAGGAATTCAAATTTTCCCTTTGAACAATTCAGAAACTCGAGAACTCTAAATTACGTGCACGTACTCCATAGCTTTATCTGGGATCTGTCTTTGTGGGTAGATTTTTGCTGACCGTTTTGCCGGGACAGCTGTCTTTTCCTTTTTTTTCTTTTTTTTTCTTGAGCTTACTTTTTGATGACTGTGAACTGTTCTTTAAGGTGAGCGAGTGCACACAGGGCCTCCAGTATTTTTTGTTGTTATTCTAGAGGTCTTGACATTCCATTTCACTCTACAGAGACCAGAGGAGGGTAGCGCCACGAAGAAACACAACTGTGTGAAATTCTACTTATTAATGTCTTTTATAGCATTATTAGGGAGCCGCGACAGCTTAGTCGTTAGTGAACTGGGTTACACAGAACTAGAGATCGATCCTGAACGACGGCTTCCAGGTTCACCAGCCTTTAATGGGTGCCGGAATTTTTTCTGGGAAAGTAAAGCGGCAGGGGCGTAATGCCGACTACATTACCCCAGAAATCATGTGCTGAAGGTATATACAAATTATAGTCACTAACACCATATTCCCTATACGCCACGTAGCGTGACTGGGCTTTTTTCTAGGACTTTTAGTATTATTAATTGTATGTTAAGTTTATGGTTTATAGAATACTCTACATAGAGGGTACTGTTGGTGATATACTGAAACAATTAAATATTTAATGTACTGCAAGTAATTTGTATAATATATTTCTTGACTTTTCCGTCTTGAGACTGAAACTTTGCATGTTAATGGTGTTTTGAAAATTCCCTTAAAGAGCACTTACATCTAAATTAAATTGCTTTTGTATCGGCACATGAAGTGTACATGAGGTTATGTATAATGTTATATCCATTATGTATGATGTTCTCATTTTTCTGTGTGTAACGTCACTCGTTCATTGAACATAACATTAATTGATTTTTCTTGTTAAACACGTTACCATGATACTCATTTACATAAATACATTTCTATGAAACGTAAAAATAGCTGTTGCATTTACAGATTTGTCGGCATAGACAGTTTATGAACAAAGAAACAATGTACATGGTAATGCATGCACTTCATCATCTCTTTACATATAACATGTATGCCCATAGTGCTGCAGTACCAGCGGTAGAAATAATTAACAATGAATATAATACTCATTTAATTGAAAAGGAAACGTGGCATATCGCGCTAGAGCCCACACTTTTATTATTATTATTTGCTTGTTCATCATTGTTACATTTTGTTTGTTCATCATCATTACATTTTGTTTGTTCATCATCATTACATTTATTTAAATGTAACAGAGTAAGCTAGATGTAAGCATGGGGACAGTTAACTGAGTTGCTAACCAATATTTTCCAGAAATAAACAAGTTAGGATAACAAGTTGTAGAAAGAGTAGGTAGTGGACACCCACCGAAGGAGAGGTCCAGAATAGTTGGACGACACAATGTTTAACTACATGGACAAGTTTAGTTACATGGAATTTTCCGTGCACAACAGAAGTGGAAATTAGAAGATGACGCAGTGTCTGTGGGGATACGGTCCTCAGACATAACAATGTCACCCACCGAACTAAGTAGAGGGGGTCATGAATTAGCCTGGACATAATAGTCCATGGAAATTTCCATTCGAATCTCCACTCGCCTGTTGTGTGAAAGTGGCCATACATAGACTGCATGAATAGAGCATGCAGTGACCTCGTGGCGTTACTGACATATCTCCACGATGTCCACTCGGGTTGTCCAATTCACAACAACAAGTTGTTATTGTAAGTGACCATCACACGGATACCATGCACTGAACTCATGGTGTTACTCTGCCAGGCAAATAGCTACCAGGAGAGGTCAGTGTCATGAGGTAATATTATTCCAAATAGGTCATAGCGATTTCGTGGAAACAAGTTGTTGTCGTCAATCTGGCGAAGAGTTCAGGTGTTGGTCACAGAATAATGAGCAAGCGACAAACTCAGTTGACCATGAGAGTCGCGAGTGGTCAATTTGCGATGATCTTATTGGTCACTATTTTGCAGGTAGAAGAGAGTAGTTGAGTATATAAACTCCTACACAACAGTTTAAGTTAAGTCAGAGGAGCAGAAGAGAAGTTAGAATGTAGACTAAGTCAGTTAGAACGGCTTCGGCCGAACTGCTAAGGGCAGTTAGCTAGTTAGAGTCAGAACAGTTAGAAGTTTAGTTAGTAAGTTTTTTATTGAGTTAGCAAAATCAGTAGGAATCTTCAAGTTACAGTCAGAAGTCAGTGATAGATTATTAAGACAGTGGAGAAGTTATCAGTAGAAGTTAATGAACATATGAACATTAGTGCTGTGCAAGTTGTTTTTACAAGTGTCCAAGAATTGTGTTATATGTGTTTCCATTTTTGAAGTGTTTCACATTTTCTACATGTCGTAAGTAGACTTACAGTTCGTAAGTTGATGAACAATGTTGATGAATAATGTTTGATGATCAATAAACTGAATATAATTACGTAACAAGAGAGACTTCGTGTGCAAGTCTATATCAATTCATCATCGTTACATTTGTTTGTTTATCATCGTTACATTTGTTTGTTCATCATCGTACATTTGTTTGTTCATCATCGTTACATTTGTTTGTTCATCATCGTACATTTGTTTGTTCATCATCGTACATTTGTTTGTTCATCATCGTTACATTTGTTTGTTCATCATCGTTACATTTGTTTGTTCATCATCGTTACATTTGTTTGTTCATCATCGTTACATTTGTTTGTTCATCATCGTTACATTTGTTTTTTCATCATCGTTACATTTGCTTGTTCATCATCGTTACATTTGTTTATTCATCATCGTTACATTTGTTTATTCATCATCGTTACATTTGTGTATTCATCATCGTTACATTTGTTTGTTCATCATCGTTACATTTGCTTGTTCATCATCGTTTCATTTGTTTGTTCATCATCGTTACATTTGCTTGTTCATCATCGTTACATTTGTTTATTCATCATCGTTACATTTGTTTATTCATCATCGTTACATTTGTTTATTCATCATCGTTACATTTGTTTGTTCATCATCGTTACATTTGTTTATTTTTCATCGTTACATTTGCTTGTTCATCATCGTTACATTTGTTTGTTCATCATCGTTACATTTGCTTGTTCATCATCGTTATATTTGTTTGTTCATCATCGTACATTTGTTTGTTCATCATCGTTACATTTGCTTGTTCATCATCGTTACATTTGTTTGTTCATCATCGTTACATTTGTTTGTTCATCATCGTTAAATTTGCTTGTTCATCATCGTTACATTTGTTTGTTCATCATCGTACATTTGTTTGTTCATCATCGTTACATTTGTTTGTTCATCATCGTTACATTTGTTTATTCATCATCGTTTCATTTGTTTGTTCATCATCGTTACATTTGCTTGTTCACCATCATTACATTTGTGGTTGGTGTGGTCAGCAAAACGTACGTGCTGTTATTTAGCAAAGGACCTTAACCCGACCACTTGCCTTCTCTCAGTCGATAAGGTCCCTTACTTTTGTCTACGTCAGCAACATCTGGTACAGAGATGGCCGAAGTAGCAAGTATATAGGAAGTTCGTGTGACAAGAGTCAGTGCTATTCCAATACAATCAATATTTGATGTCACTAACCTTTATCTTAGCTATCTATCAGGTCTATTTCTAATTTAGAATCAAAGTAAAGTAAATTTTAAAAAATAATGGCAAGCTAGAATATTGACCACGTTTGAATGTTAACAAAGTCAACATGAGTCTTGTCAAGTAAATAAGTGAATAACGCTTAGCTATTGGGGAATGGGAATTATATTATTTGTGAGTTACACAGTCAGAAAAGGTAAACAGAAAAAAAATATGTTATGTCGATCTGAGGTCTTCTAATCGGTTTAACCCTGTGACAATGAATAAAGGTCGAATGCCTTGTAAAAAAATGCACTAATTTGGTTAATATAGATCTTTATTTTGTCATGTTAACAGGTTGTGTCTGCAGGTAAGACTCTGGTGTCGATGAGTAATGCTTCGATTTAAGCCCCAAGCTGACAATTACTTTTTTCTCATATTCTGTTTTTGGATTAACATATAACTCTCTTTCATGTGCCAGTGACACAGATACATGCGGAGGTAACTAGTACATTTGTTTCTCTGTTGCCTCATTTAAAAAAATTCCAAAAAGCAACCACAACAGCAACAGAAAACACAAAGCTAACCTGAATTTCATTTGTATCTAAATAGCAGCGACTTCCACTAGATTATGCGTGTTACGTCATGAGGGCTAAGGTTGTGGCTAGATGTAACGTCAGCCTTTGGGCAGGAAGGTCCCTGGTTCAACTCTACCAGTGGACATTTTTTTTTTTAATAAAGAAACATTTAATCCGTGGGTTTCGTCGTGGATTTACTATCCTCTGATCTTTAGATAGTGAAATGTCTAGCCGTCTCGGATAAGGGCAAAACACTGGCGATCCTGTGTGCACTCGCCCACGTTAAAGAACCCTTGGCAGGTAACAATCGAGATGAGTAGGAAAAAATGTATGGTCTTTGCCCAGGCAAAATTGAAAAGCAGTAATTTACTCACACCAATGGATCCATGAACATGCTACGGAGTCCGTGCACGAGGGTCAGGGTTCTCCTCGGAGAATCTCGACATTTTGAGGGGACAATCGAAACACAAAGACACGCAGCCGGGCACCAGATAGTAAGAATATGGTTACTATTAAAATTGTACACCCCCTGCAGATGAAATCCAGAATTAGAAACTACAATGTTTTTAAAATAGGCAACATCCAGAAGGAATTAGCAGTGCAGATTCGAGTTGTAAGTAAAGTGCCCCCGTCACGCCATGTGGCGTATAGGGAATATGGTGTTAGTGACCATATATTTTATAGACCTTCGACACAAGATTTTTGGGGTAAGGTGGTCGGTATTACGCCCGTGCCGCTTTACTTTCCCACAAAAAAATCCGGTACCCATTAAAGGCTTGGTGTACTCGGAAGCCGTCGATTGGGATCGAACCCTACCTCTTATGCTATGTAGTCCAGTTCACTAACCACTGAGCTATCGCGGCTCCCCGTGCAGATTCGAGGGATGGTAATAATGCATACCCTATGGGGGCCTCGGTAGCCTAGTTGGTACAACCACCCGACTGGACTACCGACGTTCGGACAACCCGTGTTCGATTCCACTGGGAGCAGTGTGAATTGTACTCGTGGTTGGAAAAAAAAAAATACCCCCACGGTCGACCCAGCCGTTGGCAGAATTGGGTACCAGGGTATTACCCTGGGAAGGTGAGGAATGTCGCTTCGCATCTGAGTTTCGATGCTTTGAGGAGAGTATTGTGAACTGGGAAGCCAGAAAACTCAAGGTTTTCAGCAGCGTCACAGGAAAGTGGGTAGTGGCACAGGAAAGTGGGAAGCATCACAGGAAAGTGGGTAGTGGCACAGGAAAGTGGGAAGCATCACAGGAAAGTGGGTAGTGGCACAGGAAAATGGGAAGCATCACAGGAAAGTGGGTAGTGGCACAGGAAAGTGGGAAGCATCACAGGAATGTGGGTAGTTGCACAGGAAAGTGGGAAGCATCACAGGAAAGTGGGTAGCGTCAAAGGAAAATTTGTAGCGTTACAGGAAAGTGGGCAGCGTCGCAGGAAAGTGAGCAGCATCACAGGAAAGTGAGCAGCATCACAGGAAAGTGAGCAGCATCACAGGAAAGTGGGAAGCATCACAGGAAAGTGGGAAGCATCACAGAAAAGTGGGAAGCATCACATGAAAGTGGGAAGCATCACAGGAAAGTAGGAAGCATCACAGGAAAGTGAGCAGCATCACAGGAAAGTGGAAAGCATCACAGGAAAGTGGGAAGCATCACAGGAAAGTGAGCAGCAAAACAGGAAAGTGGGAAGCATCACAGGAAAGTGGGAAGCATCACAGGAAAGTGGGAAGCATCACAGGAAAGTGAGCAGCATCACAGGAAAGTGGGAAGCATCACAGGAAAGTGGGAAGCATCACAGGAAAGTGAGCAGCAAAACAGGAAAGTGGGAAGCATCACAGGAAAGTGGGAAGCATCACAGGAAAGTGGGAAGCATCACAGGAAAGTGAGCAGCATCACAGGAAAGTGGGAAGCATCACAGGAAAGTGGGAAGCATCACAGGAAAGTGGGCAGCGTCGCAGGAAAGTGAGCAGCATCACAGGAAAGTGGGAAGCATTACAGGAAAGTGGGCAGCGGCTCAGGAAAGTGGGCAGCATCATCCACAAGTATCAACGAGCTAGCAAACCTGTACGAAGAGGAAGTGCATTGGAGGTTCGTAAACTTTCTACACTTGAAACAGGGATTGATAAAACAACTGAGGTACATGCCATCTTCCGTTAATACATTCATAAATAGACTGAACACAATATTTATAATGCCGTGTAGTCTTTCAGTTCAGAAATATTTGAATATATAATGGCTATGAGGTTAATATATTCGTCACTAATGTGTAGAGGCCTGTTTAAATTTACAACTTTTCTACGATGTATGTTTCGGTGCATGTATTGTCCAAGAAGGAAATAACTCTAGAGGCAAAACGGGCACTCTACAATACAATCTTAATCTAAATGTTATGCTACCAATGCAGTCCTGGACCCTAGATGCAAGAACATTAAGAAAAATAACCTCTACTGAGATTAAATGTGTTACAGGAATGACAGGAAACAGCCTGAGAGATAAGAACAAAAATGAAGATCATAGAAAAAGCTAGGAAAAAAACCCCGTCTTAGAATATATAAAGAAACAACAGATATAATTGTTTGACCACGTGACAAAGCTGAAAGATAAAAAAAGAAATCGAGCCTTGGATAAATGTTGCGAGAACACCAGACCCATGGGCCGATCACAAAAAAGTATGATTAACGGAATATTAGAAGCACTAGAAAACATAACAGCAACAGAGGCGAACAACAGCAAAAGACCGCGAATTATATTTCCATCTCCACTTGACGCTGAAAGGCAAATGAGGAAGGGAAGAAGAGGATGTTCTGGTGCTTTGCAGCGTGGATAAGAAACCCTTGATCGTAGCCAACTTCATTATCATCCGGATCATATCCATCTAGGATGTTCTGAGATAATGGTCCTGTGGAAACCGTAGGCTCATTTTAAAATTGATAGCATCTATAATATATATTTGTAATGTCTAAACTGTAAACAATTTCCCCATATATATATATATATATATATATATATATATATATATATATATATATATATATATATATATATATATATATATATATATATATATATATATATATATATATATATATATATATATATATATTACACACACACATACGTATATGTGTATGGCCGTTTGCGTCTCACGACAGTTGGAAACTGGATGCTGGTCTGCAATTGTACACAGACAGGTGCTTTTTTTTTTTTTATACGAGTGGCTTCCCTCACGTGTGATCGTGTTGATATTGGGATGGCATGTCCGGTTACTGAATGAGGAAAACAATTTTACTTTGGAGCAATTGCCTCTTTCCTCCTGCATTTCCTGCTTACTGTGACCTCATTCCATTTTGAAATGTTATCAGGCCACTATTTTTATATACATTCGTCTTCGTCATCTCTAAGATCATCTGCAAGCTTTTCCCAGTTTAACTAAAGGGTCATTCACCCAGGGCTGCCCTACAGGCATTTTTGTACCTCATCGTTGGTCTACCCGTATGCCACTTCCTATCTATAAACTCCCCCCCCCCCATACAATAGTAAAAAAAATAAAAACGTAAAGAGTCCCGTCCCGCCAAGTGGCGTATAGGAAATATGGTGTTAGTGACCATAAGTTTTACAGACTATCGGCACATGATTTTTGGGGTAATGTGGTCGGTATTACGCCCGTGCTGCTTTACTTTCCCAGAAATAATCCGGTATCCATTTAAGGCTGGGTGAATCCGGAAGCCGTAGTTCAGGATCGAACCCGATCTCTAATCCTTTGTAGTCCAGTTCAATAACGACTGAGCTATCGCGGCTCCTCCACATACAATACTAGGATGCAACTGTTGTTCATTTTTTCTAACACGTCCCATCCACCTTAATCTTCGACACCTGGGAGTTGCTATAACGAATGGAGTCCAAGAACATATCAGGACTTCTGAGTAGTTCAATTTGCCCTGTCTATGGATATTAATTGGGAGCCGCGGTAGCTCAGTGGTTAGTGAACTGGGCTACAAAGGACAAGAGGTCGGGTTCGATCCTGATCTGGCTTTAAAAGATGGAGAACAACAAAATTGACAATCACGAAGATACAGACTTTCATTAATGGATGCTTACGCAGAATAAAAGGATGGAAATGGCAGGGCAAAATCACTAACATAGAATTATGGAAATGTACCAGTCAAATACCAGTGGACAAAGAGATACAGCGAAGACGATGGCGTTGTATAGGACACACACTGCGGAAGCCAACTGAGAGTATTACTCAACAGGCCCTTTTTTGGTATCCCCATGGGAAAAGACAAAGAGAAAGACCAAGGTTTTCTTGGAGAAGACAGTTAGAAGCAGAGATGAAGATGATGGGGAAGACATGGAATGATCTTAAAGGAATGGCAAAAAACAGAATGACTTGGAAAGTGTTTGTTGAAGACCTATGCTCCACTGGGAGCTAAAATCGTAGAAGAAGAAATAGAAGAACACCATATTCCCTATACGCCACTTGGCGTGACGGGGGCTCTCTATTTTTTTGGTATGGATATTAATTATTTTTCAGAGGCAGCGCACGTGGAAACTATTTGGTCTTTTCTCGTACCTTGAACAGGTTGTCTAAGCATCAGGTCCATATGCGAGTGTGCTGAACACGCAGCTTTGCTTTATCTTGGACGTGTTAAACGATACCCGTTGTGTCTGTTTTATTAAACGTTGTGGATGCCTTGTCAGTTATTATATCAAGATAACCTTATATATATAGTGTATTAAATATTGCTGAACTATCGAAAATATGTTTTAAACAATATCTACAAATATGTATTTAATATTTATATTATTTCTATTATTATATTTTAAAAAAATAAATTACTATTAATTAATTAATGTGTATATGCTTTGTTGAAATCATTTCATTCGGTGAACTCATAAATAATGGTGAAGTGAGCAGGGAGGAAAAAAAATATTTCTACACGTAAATAAAATATAGGCTGCCGATGATTAAACCCTGTAACTTTCACACGCAAAGCGAAGGTACTACCAGATCAACTACAGCCTCAGAAGAATTCAACAGTTTAGTTTGTGATGCGTACTTTATATGTGATAATGTCGTAAACAGAAGTAATGGTAACAACAAAGAAAACGACATCACCTCAGTGCAAAAAAAGACAAGTGGAACAATATTAAAACAGGTAAATGAATTTAAATATTTGGGAACAATGTTAACTTCAGACGGTAGGTGTACAACAGAGGTGAGATGCAGAATGGTTCAGGCAAAAGCAGCTTTCCAAAAAATGAGGAAGATACTATGCAATCCATTTTTGACAATAGAAACAAGAAAATGAGTTCTTAAATGTTATATAGAACCAGTTTTAACACATGGATGTGAATCATGGACAACAGGACAACAAAACATAAAATCACTGGAGTCTGTAGAAATGTGGTTTGACAGAAGAATGTTGAAAATACCATGGACAGCTAAGAAGAATAATGAAAACGTGCTGAAAGTAGCCAAAGCAAAAGAGAGCTAATTTCCAATATTAGGAAGAAACAATCATCATTTTTTGGCCATGTAATGAGAAGAGAACAACTGGAATATATTGTAACAACTGGAAAAATTGAGGGACGAAGAGATAAAGGGAAGCAAAGAGTAAAGAAACCAGACAGCTTGCGAGAATGTCTTGGCAGAAGGTCAACAATAGAAATGATAAATAACTGTGGAGATCGATAGTTGTGGAGAGACACGCCAGTAGGCTTGGTACTTGATGATGATGATGTCGTAAATCCTCTTGAATTTACAAAAAAAAAGTCTAATTGTTGCATGTATAACAAAACGTAAGAAACTGTGGATGGAGCTAGCATTTCGATTACGTAAAGAATAGATGATAAGGGAAATAACCTAAAATTTATCCAAACGGTATTGCGTTAACAGAGATGTCTAGAGATCATGTGATGTGTTTTCACCGCCTTAGGATTCGAATTAAAAAAAAAAAAAAGATTACCCCCTCACTCGGCTCAACGTCACAGAAGGAACATACTCTCCAAATTTACGCTTTCTAGCTGTTTGGGAATTACTATGCTGATAATTACAGTTTTCACTGTCGAAGTAATTACCTAAAAGTGCTCAATTGCAAACAAATACAGACTTCAGTAGCTACGGTATTTAATAACCAAATGTAAACAAAACCTTTGAATAAATGGCGAACCAAAGATTTTACTGATGTACATTACTACATATGTATGACATTGGTCATTCTGTAGTTGGCAGTCAGTGGATGTCAGCAGATTGTGTCAGGTGCATGAATAGCATGCTCTCGTTGCTGATGCGGCAGGTTCAGCCACGAAGGAACAAGATGTAATTGAACTTGATTGAGTGCTGCCCTCGTTATTTTCTCTTGTATATATTCTATATAAAACCATCGACCGTAGAGTGGAAGCACCGGCCATTGTCAGTTCAAACAATAAAGTCCCCAATAACTTGAAGGCCAGACAACTAGGCGCTAATCTACACCGTGACTTCCGAATTCCCACGTAAGTCAGACACCGGGTGGGTGCAAGGAGTCCACAGGCCGACGTGTCTATAAAAAGACTGGGCTATCTGTGGCCACTTCATTTCGACTGGAAAGCAAAGCAACATGCTAGGGCAAGGCAGGTCAGTTTAACTATTTTCGAGTGTTGCGTATTAAGTGTAGTTATCTTGTGCCGGGTAGATAGTGTAAGTCTTAGAGGCAATGCAGCAGGAGGTCGACGCCTGGGAGTCATGACCCATGCGGGCCCACCTCCCCTAGAGTGTCAAGAAGTTAAAAGGGCGAAACACTTGCTCGACGGGAGGCCCACTTCTGATGATCAGATTGCCACCTGCTGCGAAGCTCTGTACAAAGAGTTTCCTTTTACTATATAATGAGTATATATATATATATGAGTACAAATTCCTTAAATGTCTTATCCATAATTGTGCATGCCTAAAGACACATGTTTTGGTAAAATAGTCGATATTAAGCTAGGCTACCCTTCTTTTTTACTACCACGGACAAGGGGTAGGGTTCGATCCCAACCGACGGCTTCCGGGTTCACCCAGCCTTAAATGGGTACCGGATTTTTTTCTGGGAAAGTAAAGCAGCACGGGCGTAATACCGACCACATTACCCCAAAAATCATGTGCTGAAGGTCTGTAAAATATAGGATCACTAACACCATATTTCCCTATACGCCACCTGGCGTGACGGGGGTACTTTACTTTTTTTACCCTTCTTTTTTAATCCTCTGAACTCCGATCAGAGCAAAGGCCATTTACAGGAGATCTCCACCCAATCCGGTCTGGATAGCTCTCGCCAGGACATGCCAGTTTCTTTCATTTCATCTTGTATGGTTCATCAACATGTCCCCAATGGTTCGCCTTGTCAGGACAGAGACTTCCATTTAGCTTTCATCTCTGCCCATTATTGACGACATGTATGCCTGAGTCCCCACTCGTTCCTCCAAGAAATTATTTCTAGGTTCTCTTGTTTGTATTTCTGCAGCATTTTGTAATTTTTCTATGTGTGGGTTGCTGACAAAATATCAATATCCCAAACGTGAAGGATCGGTGTGTTTCTCTCTGGCCTAGCTTGGGAGACGCTGCTGGTAGCTACCGTCGGCATTGTTCTGGAGATCATTGGAACACTCAAACCTCCCATACCGATAAGGTGGAGACACTTTGCGGGGGTGGGGGGGATCCTTTACTTCCCAGAACAATCTCTAGTACCTATATAAGGTGGAGACACTTTGCGGGGGTGGGGGGATCCCTTACTTCCCAGAACAATCTCTAGTACCTATATAAGGTGGAGACACTTTGCGGGAGTGGGGGGGGGGGATCCCTTACTTCCCAGAACAATCTCTAGTACCTATATAAGGTGGAGACACTTTGCAGGAGTGGGGGGGGGGGGATCCCTTACTTCCCAGTAAAATCTCTGGTACCTATTCTTTAGGGGACCCCTCCAAAAAAAAAAAACCGCTATTTGTATCATTTGAACCCGGATCATTCTGATTAAGAGCGAGTGCACTAAACATTCATGGGCGTAATACCGACCACATTACCCCACAAATTATGCGCCGAAGGTCTGTAAAATGTATGGTCACTAACACCATATTCCATGTACGCCACTTGCCGTGTTTACTTTACTTTTTTTACTACACTAAACATTCAGCAATTTGATATGATATAAATGATACTAGTGTATCTCACCTTGAAAATGTTTAGCAAGACGCGCTGACGTAATTTTATTAAATGTTTTCGGTTTACGATTCAAAAGCTCGGCCTCTGGATATTAGGAATACATCGTTCTTCGCTGTTGTTACCTTTTCTTTTTATGCCAAATATTCGCAACAACATACTTGTATTTATAAGGATAGTCAGTATCGTATTCTCGCGTGGTCTACATCTGTGACGAGATTTTTGCTGATTTATGAATCTGGTACACTTATGAAGCGAGTCTTTCATGATTATGTGCAGGTATAGCGAGAACGAGAGAGAGAGAGAGAGAGAGAGAGAGAGGGAGAGAGGGAGAGAGAGAGAAATAACTAGATTACGAGTAGAGAGTAAAAGAAAAGTAGACAGAATATAGACACATTAAAGTTTTAAAATGTTTGATTTGGCTCAATGCGAAGGATATGCAAATTGTAGCTATACAAACGGAAGTTCTCTATTTGTCCCATCAGGCCCTAGGAACGTACAAACGAGCTCTGGCGCGTCCATGATCCCCGCTGTGCCTGCACGCCGAGAGTTATCATCGCACATTAAACATAAGGGCGATCACTCTGCCAGGGCTGCTGTCCGTTCCGGCACACCATTGACTGTGCTAGCGATTCGTTTTGCTGCGATTTTTCTGTCAAATAAATGCTGGAGATTGTGACTTTTCTGTCAAATAAATGCTGGAGATTATGACTTTTCTGTCAAATAAAAGCTGGAGATTGTGACTTTTCTGTCAAATAAGTTTACGGAAGAGCAACTCATTGAGGCTATTATTAAACACATGTCGGAAGCAGTGGCTGATAATGTGGCGAAATAAGTGAGTAGGATAACAGGTCGAGCACGTGTGTTTCTGGGCTTGATCGTTTCGAAGAGTGAATTGACATTTCAGATTTCTGCAGACATTGAACTGGTTGGAATCCGTCTCCTGTGTTACTTTTTCAAGAAGAATGTAACAGTATGTGTTCTCTTTGTTTTAATTTGTGTGTGTGAGACAAAACCAAAATTAATTACCTTCTAGTGTTTGTGATAACATTAGTTTCGATATCGTAGTTTCATATTTTGTGACAAGTTTGTCATTATACTTTCATAGTGTGGCAAGTTTAATTCATCATACCTTTATTATGTTTGTCACAAGTTTATGCCATGAAACTGTCATGTTTGTGACAAGTTTAATTCATCGTATCTTTATGTTTGTAACAAGTCTATGAGATGTTAATATTATGTTTGAGTCAAGTTTAATTCGTCACATCTTTATGTTTGTGACAAGTTTAGGTCATTACATTTGCATGTATGAAGCACTAAGATTTAGTTATTTACCTTCTCATTTTTTCAACAAAATATGTTTTAGCTGCTAATTCTTAATGTAAACCTTTATTCATCATTTCATAGCTTATAATGTCTCTGTTAGGTCCAAACTTTATTTTCCAAAGTCTGCAAAAGTATGAGTTATGGTCTTAATTTCCTAATGTTTGCTATAACACATGTCATAGTTATCACTTTATATAGTTTTGTTGTTGTTGCAAAACAAGCATTATTAACTAATAATTGTAACAAAAATCATATGGAATATTTATTCCGTGAGTTTGGTTATTGCACAAACACGTATCTTCATCAGTTTACAAATTCACTGCAAAATCAACGCGATCTTTCGTTGGAAACAAAAACTAAAATGAGCCTGTGTTGATAATATAACTCACTGTTTTCTGCTTCTTCGTTTCCGCAACGAGCACTTCCCTTCAACTCTAAAAGAAAGTTAAACGAGTGTAGATGTCTTCAACTCTAAAAGAACGTTAAACGAGTGTAGATGTCTTCAACTCTAAAAGAACGTCAAACGAGTGTTGATGTCTTCAACTCTAAAAGAAAGTTAAACGAGTGTAGATGTCTTCAACTCTAAAAGAAAGTTAAACGAGTGTAGATGTCTTCAACTCTAAAAGAACGTTAAACGAGTGTAGATGTCTTCAACTCTAAAAGAACGTTAAACGAGTGTAGATGTCTTCAACTCTAAAAGAACGTTAAACTAGTGTTGATGTCTTCAACTCTAAAAGAAAGTTAAACGAGTGTAGATGTCTTCAACTCTAAAAGAACGTTAAACGAGTGTAGATGTCTTTATCTCTAAAAGAACGTTAAAAGAGTGTAGATGTCTTTATCTCTAAAAGAACGTTAAACGAGTGTAGATGTCTTCAACTCTAAAAGAACGTTAAACGAGTGTAGATGTCTTTATCTCTAAAAGAACGTTAAACGAGTGTTGATATCTTTATCTCTAATAAAAGAACGTTAAACGAGTGTAGATGTCTTCATCTCTAAAAGAACGTTAAACGAGTGTAGATGTCTTCATCTCTAAAAGAACGTTAAACGAGTGTAGATGTCTTCATCTCTAAAAGAACGTTAAACGGGCGTAGATGTCTTCAACTCTGAAAGAACGTTAAACGAGTGTAGATGTCTTCATCCCTAAAAGAACGTTAAACGAGTGTAGATGTCTTCAACTCTAAAAGAACGTCAAACTAGTGTTGATGTCTTCAACTCTAAAAGAAAGTTAAACGAGTGTAGATGTCTTCAACTCTAAAAGAACGTTAAACGAGTGTAGATGTCTTTATCTCTAAAAGAACGTTAAAAGAGTGTAGATGTCTTTATCTCTAAAGGAACGTTAAACGAGTGTAGATGTCTTCAACTCTAAAAGAACGTTAAACGAGTGTAGATGTCTTCAACTCTAAAAGAACGTTAAACGAGTGTTGATGTCTTTATCTCTAATAAAAGAACGTTAAACGAGTGTAGATGTCTTCATCTCTAAAAGAACGTTAAACGAGTGTAGATGTCTTCATCTCTAAAAGAACGTTAAACGAGTGTAGATGTCTTCAACTCTAAAAGAACGTTAAACGAGTGTAGATGTCTTCATCTCTAAAAGAACGTTAAACGAGTGTATATGTCTTCATCTCTAAAAGAACGTTAAACGAGTGTAGATGTCTTCAACTCTAAAAGAACGTTAAACGGGCGTAGATATCTTCAACTCTAAAAGAACGTTAAACGAGTGTAGATGTCTTCATCTCTAAAAGAACGTTAAAAGAGTGTAGAAGTCTTTATCTCTAAAAGAACGTTAAACGAGTGTAGATGTCTTCTACTCTAAAAGAACGTTAAACGAGTGTAGATGTCTTCAACTCTAAAAGAACGTTAAACGAGTGTTGATGTCTTTATCTCTAATAAAAGAACGTTAAACGAGTGTAGATGTCTTCATCTCTAAAAGAACGTTAAACGAGTGTAGATGTCTTCATCTCTAAAAGAACGTTAAACGAGTGTAGATGTCTTCAACTCTAAAAGAACGTTAAACGAGTGTAGATGTCTTCATCTCTAAAAGAACGTTAAACGAGTGTATATGTCTTCATATCTAAAAGAACGTTAAACGAGTGTAGATGTCTTCAACTCTAAAAGAACGTTAAACGGGCGTAGATGTCTTCAACTCTAAAAGAACGTTAAACGAGTGTAGATGTCTTCATCTCTAAAAGAACGTTAAACGAGTGTAGATGTTTTCAACTCTAAAAGAACGTTAAACTGGCGTAGATGTCTTCAACTCTAAAAGAACGTTAAACGAGTGTAGATGTGTTCAACTCTAAAAGAACGTTAAACGAGCATAGATGTCTTAACTCTAAAAGAACATTAAACGAATGTAGATGTCTTCATCTCTAAAAGATCATTAAAGGAACGTAGATGTCTTCATCTTTAAAAGATCACTAAAGGAACGTAGATGTCTTCATCTCTAAAAGAACGTTAAACGAGTGTAGATGTCTTCAACTCTAAAAGAACGTTAAACGAGTGTAGATGTCTTCATCTCTAAAAGAACGTTAAACGAGTGTAGATGTTTTCAACTCTAAAAGAACGTTAAACTGGCGTAGATGTCTTCAACTCTAAAAGAACGTTAAACGAGTGTAGATGTGTTCAACTCTAAAAGAACGTTAAACGAGCATAGATGTCTTAACTCTAAAAGAACATTAAACGAATGTAGATGTCTTCATCTCTAAAAGATCATTAAAGGAACGTAGATGTCTTCATCTTTAAAAGATCACTAAAGGAACGTAGATGTCTTCATCTCTAAAAGATCATTATACGGCGTAGATGCTCTATTTTTACTTGTACAATAAACTGTAGTATCTGCAACTTTCGGCCTGATATATCCGACTTTATTGTATTTTGATTAACAGTTTGCCTTCTCTCTTTGATTTCTTTTCGCTTTGTCAGATTTGTTAGTTAGTTTTAAGGCCCAGAATGAGGAGGAAGAATGGGATCTCCATCAGTTCTGATTTACAAATACATGCAGAACAACCAGCTATAAACCGTTGACCACTCGCAAGTCAAGTGTGTGTCCTGTATCATTGTAGTCATCATCACTTCGAGAATGTGGACTGTTAATTCACGATGTCTCCTTCCCGCTAACATTTACATCTATGAACATCCATTAACCACAACATCTTTGAAAAAATACACAACAACCACTAACCTCTATAAATGACATAAACACAATTTCCAATAATCTCTATATCTATTACATAAACACAATCTCCACTGACCTCTATATCCATACATAAAAACAATTTCCACTAATCTCTATTTCTGTGACATGAACACGTCTTCTTCTAATCTCTATAGTTAAGACATAACACAACTTCCACTATATATGTATATATATATATATATATATATATATATATATAAATTCACTATATATCATCTATGACATAAACACAGCTTCCAATAACTTATATATCATCTATGACATAAACACAGCTTCCAATAACTTATATATCATCTATGACATAAACACAGCTTCCAATAATTTATATATCATCTATGACATAAACACAGCTTCCAATAACTTATATATCATCTATGACATAAACACAGTTTCCAATAACCTATATAGCATCTATGACATAAACACAGCTTCCAATAACTTATATATCATCTATGACATAAACACAGTTTCCAATAACCTATATATCATCTATGACATAAACACAGCTTCCAATAACCTATATATCATCTATAACATAAACACAGTTTCCAATAACCTATATATCCTCTATGACATAAACACAGTTTCCAATAACCTATATATCATCTATGACATAAACACAGCTTCCAATAACCTATATATCATCTATGACATAAACACAGCTTCCAGTAATCTCTCCATAATAAGAGTTAACATTCTTTTATTTTCTTATATACAATTGAAGTCACTAGTCCCTCTCTGATGAAATAAAGACGGGTCACGATGCGCTTTCATTCACAATAACGACCGCCCACCACTGTCACATTAAACACAATCCACTGAAAGTCAGTCTGACATAGAAAATACACTACTGTCCGTCCACTGATTAGTAAATATGCTCTGTTATCACTCCCTGTCTCTCTCTCTCTCTCTCTCTCTCTCTCTCTCTCTCTCTCTCTCTCTTCCTTTATTTTCCAGTCATAATAATAAACTTCTATTGTCTCTGAAGATGGTAAAAAAGACAAAGAAACAGACATCCGATGTAATAAGACAAACTAAACATTGGAACCGCTATCCACTATACCTCAACACAAAGCAATATATATTGCTACCAAGAAGCATCTTATACAGTGTATATTCATTGCAACATTGTGTGTTATACCAATGCCAAACATGGTCACTTACGTCTAAGCAGAGAAGAAAGCTTGTCACCACAGAGATGAGATGTCTGAGGAAAGCGCTGGGAGTAATCATACAAGACAGAATCAGAAATGACATAGGTAAAAGAGTAGACATTAGCCAATCCTAAGCTATATACTGAAACAACATATAAACTGGTTTTCCATCTGGAAAGATACCGTGTGTTTCCTTAACATACAAAGGATATATTAAAAGAGGAGAATGGAGATGAGCAAGAGGCAGACCCACTGTAAGATGGACAGACATCAAAGAAGCGTTACAACAACATCAATTAACATTGAGTGAAGGCGTCAAAAGGGCGAGAACTATAACTTTGTATCTCCCTCGACACCCGAACGTGTACAAGAGAGAGAGAGTGAAGAAAAAAGAAGATGTATTATCTTCACTCAGATTTAATTATCACAACCATGACTCTTCTGCCTGCCGAGCGTGCTGTAAATGCCCATGCGCTCCTTTGGTGTCGTCTTACAGATCCGTCTGTATAGATGACTGCATCTTTCTCATCGGAGTTATCCTAGACGAGACCGTTGACCTACGCATTGACCACGACTGAGTTCTGTTCCCTACATGTCCTGTCGAGTGTGACACAAGAATCACCCCCTGAATGACGTAAGCACCAGTATCCACTCCTTGCCAGTGTTGATATTGGTAAGCCCACAGAACTGTTTGATGACATTTTCACACCAGGAAGAGATGCGATCGAGTTCGTTTTGCAGTGTGGAGACGGTTTTCCGTCTGTCTTTTCCCTTTCGATATATCAAAATGCCATCAGTAAAAGGCGTAGCTCTTCCCCTCCCATCCAGCTGTTATTCCGTTATTGTGTACACGTTAAATAGAACTGGTGACAATGGTGAACCTTGTGGCAGGCCTGGAAAATTGGATGTTGGCTCGGATGACCAACTTCAACATCTGAGAATCACCCTCTTCTGAAACAGTGCTGCAGCAATCCATTTAATGATGAAGAGGCACACCGTCAGTTTGAGGAGCATGTGCATGATGTATTCAAATGGTACTCTGTTGTATGCATCCTCCAGATCTATAGCAGCACATGTCTCCTCTCGTTTGTGGAAAAGTCAATAGGCACAATAGTCAAGGAAGACAGTGGTGCATACGTTATGGCCACGAGTAGCATGACGATGGAGTTTACAGCAGTGACCAGGGCATTCTTCCGGTTAGAGTAACAAGACTACACCCACGCATGTATACTGAGTGATTCGATGAGCATGATAAGAAAAGTGGAGGCGGGCTCTGTACGTAGGCAATGGGTATTGTCATTGTAGAAGTCAAATATACGTAAGGTCACTTTTGCCTACGTCCCTGGACATGCGGGAATATGAAGAAATAAAAGAGCGGACAGGTTGGTTAGCTGTGCTGTCATTGAAGACGGTCAACAATGGATCGGGCGGACATCATCAATGCCCTCCGAGATGTGGAAAGGGCACAGGACTCCGTCCCGTTCAGGTCCACGTCACTCCTTCGGATGAAAGAGATGGGAGTTAAGATGGGCACAGCCAGAAACGAGAAACTCAATGGGCGTATAAGAACACTTATCAACCAACACAGAACTGGAGTCGTCAGCCGCTGGACACTGCGAGACTTGCTGAGGAGGGGATCTGTGCACCTATTGAAATGTTCGGAGTGCAATGATGATGACCCGCAAATAACTCAATAACTTAATATCACAACCTGTTATTTTATTTTGTCACATAATAAAATCTGTCCATAACATTTTCTTACATAAAATACAATAACCTCTTATTGACATAGCAAACACTTTTCGCTAACCTCTTATTGGTAAAATAAGCTCTTCTCAATATCCACCCCGAAACATAATAAGCACTTTCCGTTCTCATTGATGCAATAAGCGTCTCTCAATAACAATTCTCTGACATAATAAAAACCTTTCAATAACAATTCTCTGACATAATAAACATCTTCCAATAACAATTCTCTGACATAATAAACATCTTTCAATAACAATTCTCTGAAATAATAAACATCTTCCAATAACAATTCTCTGACATAATAAACATCTTTCAATAACAATTCTCTGACATAATAAAAACCTTTCAATAACAATTCTCTGACATAATAAACATCTTCCAATAACAATTCTCTGACATAATAAACATCTTTCAATAACAATTCTCTGACATAATAAACATCTTTCAATAACAATTCTCTGACATAATAAACATCTTTCAATAACAATTCTCTGACATAATAAAAACCTTTCAATAGCAATTCTCTGACATAATAAACATCTTCCAATAACAATTCTCTGACATAGTAAAAAAAACCTTTCAATAACAATTCTCTGACATAATAAACATCTTTCAATAACAATTCTCTGACATTATAATCATCTTCCTATAACCCCTCTCTGGTTAACTTCAGTGCACTAAAGACACTTCTACATAGTGTGTATTTCTGAACTAAGAAAAGTTAACGCGACAAATAAAGATTCATTGACACACAACTGTGAGAGAAATCTGCAACAAATGATGCTACTGACTGGTTTTTGTGCCTTCAAATGTGTCCTATTGAAAGATTACCGGTATCGTGGCAACACGGAGATTGGGCAGCACCACACAGATCTCTTTCCCATCTTTAAAAGGCTCCAACCAAGAAATGACCATCTTAACATTGTCCTGTCCTTCAATACAATGCACATGCTCACAAAGGTTGGCTTTTGAAGCCAATAGTCAACGATTTGAGTATTACAATTCTTCTTTTACGCGCATTCTATTCTCTAATTTGGTACCTTGATAATTATTTTCTTTTCTTAAATTCCAGACAACTGCAGGTAAAAAATATCATTTTAACAATCATATGTAAATATATATATGAGATGTTATTCTTGTATGTGTTAATTGCATCAGCTTGAGACATATAATATTCCATTTCCAAGATCATGTCAATATCAAGCAGAGATGACAGAAGTGTGCCAATTCAGATGACGAGTAAATTGAGAAAGTAAAAATAATGATCACAAGTATAGCTCACTATAGGATTTCCGTCCTTGCTCAGGGTAAAGATTCACGATCACTCTCTTGTAAACATCTTCCACTGATTTCTCTCTAATATAACAAATACCATCCACTAACTTCTCTCTAATATAACAGATACCATCCAATAACTTCTCTCTAACATAACAGATACCATCCAATAACTTCTCTCTAATATAACAGATACCATCCACTAACTTCTATCTAATATAACAGATACCATCCAATAACTTTTCTCTAATATAACAGATACCATCCAGTAACTTCTCTCTAATATAACATATACCATCCACTAACTTCTCTCTAATATAACAGATACCATCCAGTAGCATCTCTCTAATATAACAGATACCAACCACTAACTTCTCTCTAATATAACAAATACCGTCCACTAACTTTATTCTAACATAGCAAACACCGTCCACTAACTTCTCTCCAATATAGCAAACACATCCACTATCTTCTCTCCAATATAGCAAACACCATCCACTAACCTCTCTCTGATATAATAATATCATCCACTAACTTCTCTCTAATATAACAAACACCATCCACTAAATTCTCTCTTATATAACAAATACCATCCACTAACTTTATTCTAACATAGCAAACACCATCCACTAAATTCTCTCTAATATAACAAACACCATCCACTAACTTCTCTCTAATATAACAAACACCGTCCACTAACTTTATTCTAACATAGCAAACACCGTCCGCTAACTTCTTTCTAATATAACAAACACCGTCCACTAACTTTATTCTAACATAGAAAACACCGTCCACTAACCTCTCTCTAATATAACAGACACCGTCCACTACCCTCTCTCTAATATAACAAACACCGTCCACTAACTTTATTCTAACATAGCAAACACCGTCCACTAACTTCTCTCTAATATAACAAACACCGTCCACTAACTTTATTCTAACATAGCAAACACCGTCCACTAACTTCTCTCTAATATAACAGACACCGTCCACTACCCTCTCTCTAATATAACAGACACCATCCACTAACTCCTTACTAACATAATAAACACTTTCCACTAACTTTTCTCTGACATTATAAACACTTTGAATTTACAGCGTGTTGACTAGAGCAACACGCTTTACTAACTCTACATTGATGAATTAAGCTGGTTCTACGACTCCGAGTGGCTGGAACCAGAGAAGTCTCTTCTTTAAGTTGTTTACCAGGTTCCTCAAGTTCAGGTAGTCGTACCACATTTGATAGATATATTATTTTCTCCGATTCTTCACTTCCGTTTCAGCTTTCTGGCGATACCGTTTCTTTGGGGCTATGTGTAATCGATAGCCATGCGGTCTATTCTAGTAATCGGTTCAGGGTTGGTCAGATTTGACCTCTAGTCGTATACAACTGTTCGTTACATAATGACCAAGGACAAATGTAGTCATGTGATAGCAAACTTGTTTTGTCACTTTATGGATATCTTGGCTACCGATCATCATCAAGTACGGGGCCTGCTGGCGTAGGTGATAATGTCTCTCTACAACTTTCGATCTCGACAGTTATTTATCATTTCTGTTGTTGACCTTCTGCCAAGCCATTCTCTTAAGCTGTCTGATATTTTTTTTCTCTTTGCTTCCCTCTATCTCTTCATCCCTCAATTTTTTCCAGTTGTTACAATCTATTCCAGTTGTTCTCTCTCATTACATGGCCAAAAAATGATGATTATTTCTTCCTAATATTTGGTACGGATAGTCAGAGATTAATGTCGCAAGAAACTGTCTTTTATTATGTTTTTGTTTAAATCAGTGAATCCATGAACTTAATTGCCATACTTCTATTTTTCTGATCTTCATTCCCAACAAAATCCCACAAATCCCAATGTTCTTAATAAACAATGTGGAAAAGGAAAATGGCTGACTCCGAAAACGTTAACTTGATGGAATTGCAGAGGTCAAAACTATCTGAGTTTGTCTGTAAAATTCGTTCTTACCTCGACTGTATGAGGCACTGAAGGCTAAGATTGTATATGCCGGTATATTACAAATTAGACTATGCAAGAGATTCCCTTATTTTTCCTCTTGAGTTTAGCCTACTTTTGGCACTCTCTGATCAACCTCAGATTGAATGTTCTAGGACGATAGCAGTTATTTTAATTTTCTTTATCATACACCCCCCCCCAATCTTTATTTTCTTTATCATACACCCCCCCCTCCCCTTTAAATTTTCTTTAACGTACACCCCCAAACTTTATTTTCGGAAAACCACCCGACTAGACTACCGACGTTCGGACAACCCGTGTTCGATTCCCGCTGGGAGCAGTGTGAGTTGTACTCGTGGTTGGAAATTTAAAAAAAAATTACCCCCACGGTCGACCCAGCCGTTGGCAGAAATGGGTACCATGGTATTATCCTGGGAAGGTGAGGAATGTCGCTTCGCATCTGAGTTTCGATGCTTGAGACGACACTATACAGAAATCTCCGAACATTTCTAGATAGGCAGCCGAGCACATATGGGTGTAAACTCGCGTGCTAAGACGCCGGTTCATGTCTCGTACTTTACCTTTACTTTATTTTCCTTATCATATACCCGCCCCCACCCACCAATTTTTCTTTATCATACACTCCCTCCCCTTTATTTTCTTTACTATACAACCCCCTCCCCTCTTTTAAATTTTCTTTACCAAAGACCGACCCCCCCAACCCCAAATTTTCAATTTTCTTTACCATAGACTCCCCCCACCCCAATTTAAATGTTCTTTACCACGCCACTTCACGCCAACCCCATTGACACAACTTGAGAATTAAAACCGTAAAGCGCGCCAAATATTTCTTTAGTCTATGGTCTCTTGAAGTCAACGGTCACAACATAACAACTTGCTATAGGCGGATGACACTTCTGAACAGTGGAGACGGAGAATGAACTACAGGAAATGATAGTAAAAGAAAGCAACAAGGAAGGTCTCAGTCTGAAAAGTAAGAAGACTGAAGTAATGGTCTGTCGAAGAAGCAATCATCACCACCATGCAGCATAAAAATAAACGGGACAAATATGAAACAAGTGCAACGTGTCAATTACTTGGGCACAGCATCAGATGAAAGATGCACCACAGAGATAAAAAGTAGAATAGCTCAGACCAAAATAGCATTTCAGAAAATAGAATATGACTTGCGTAACAAGTCTATGTCAATCGAAGTGAGAAAGAGAGTTAATTGTTAAAAAGACCTACGAGGACATTCTTAAAGAGGCCAACACGAAAAGGAAGCTCCTAAAAAAATATCAGAAAGAGACAATCAACATTTTTCCTGCACATCATGAGAAGAAAATTGGAGTACTTAATTATAAATGGTAAAAACAAGAGATCAAGGACAACAAAGAGAGAAGATGATAGATACCTTGGTGTCGTGGCATAGAAAACAGTCAACAACAGAATTAATACAATTCATTGTGGATAGAAAATTGTGGAAGGACATGATCGCCGACTCCAATCGATATGGCACATGATGATGATAATAGTTTCTTTGTATGTCTCACCTTAATAATCATATCGATAATACGGACACACCGGTAGTACGAATGGGAGCTGATGAGGTGACCAGGGAAAAGTTGATGACATACTTCGGAGTTAAGTTTGATCACAGCCTGTATTTTCGGGACCGTATCAACCATGTGATAACAAAATCCCACAAAAGATTAGCCGCCTTGAAGGTCATGGCAGCTGCCAACATCGAGCAGAGGCTACTTACTCTTCGGTTCCAGGGATTATTCCTCGCACCAATTGAGTATGCCCTGACAGTGCTTACTGTGAGTAGGACTCAAATTCAAAGCTGGAGAAAATACAGAATGAATCCATAATCTTGGGATGCACAAGGGACACTCCGGTTGTAGCAATGAGGTATCTTCTTGACTTTCCAACCATGGATGACAGAATCAAGATCTGGAGAGAACGAGCATACCTGAAGATTAGTGCAGATAAAGAGGATCCATTGCACCACGTGCTCAACACAGGGAATGGTGCCAGGCTAAAAAGAGAATGCATGGGTGGGCCGAGCAGAAGATGTCATCAAACAAGTCTGTGGGCTTACCAATATAAGCGTTGGCGAAGAGTGGATACCGGAACTACGTCATTCAATGGGACTTTCTCGTGTATTGTCACACTCGACATGAAAAGTAGGGAACAGAACTCGATCGAGGTTAATGCGGAGGTCAACGGTCTCATCTGCGATAACACCGATGAGAAAGATGCAGTCATCTATACAGACGGATCTGTAATACGACACCAAAGAAGTGCATGGGCATTTACAGCACGCTCGGCAGGCAGAATAGTCAAGGAAGACAGTGGTGCATACGTCATGACCACGAGTAGCATGACAATGGAGGTGATGGCAGTGACCAAGGCATTCAAATGGTTAGAGTCACAGGACTACACCCACGCATGTATTTTGAGTGATTCGATCTACGTTTCGATTCGAAATACGTAAGATCACCTTTGTCTATGTCCTTGGACATGCGGGAGTACGGGGAAATGAGAGAGCGGACAGGTTGGCTAGCTGCGCTGTCGTTGAGGACGGTCAACCAAAGGATAAGGCGGACATCATCAATGCCCTCCGACATGTGGGAAGAGCACAGGACTTCGACAAACACAGATCCACGTCACTTCTTCGGATGATGGTGATGGAAGTTAAGATGGGCACAACCAGAAATGAGAAACTTAGTGGGCGGGTAAGAAGACTTGTCAACCAACACAGAACTGGAGTCGTCAGTCACAGGACACTGCAGGACTTGCCGAGGAGGGGATCTGAGCACCTATGGACATGTTCGGAGTGCAATGATGATGACCCGCAAATAACTCAATAGTCTCTAATAAAACGTTCTCAGATTTGGAGATAAGGTAGAGAAATGTTTAGTGCACACGCTCCAATTGTGAATGATTTCTTCTTAATTAAAAATAGTAGTAAGTATAGTTGTCTTGATTTCTTTCTGAAGAAACGGAAGTTGCATGCACACAACATTAATTATATGGAACGCCTATGCAAACGTCACATTAAAATGAAAGTGTTTTTTTTTTAATAAAATGGCACCTCCTTTGTTACAAGATTGGAGGGAAAAGATGGGACATTGTCTATTTACACAACTAATAAAGCGGATGGTGTTCCATTTCACTTACAAGTCTTGTTATTTCGACCTTAATTGCTGAAACGTATATTCTGAGTTCAGACACATTTTTTAAACGGGGCCTATATTTATTTTTAAGATAAGGGAGAGTAGAAAACGATTGTTCAAACAAGTATGTCGTTATGAAAGGAATTAATATTCTCATTTGTTTCGCAAATCTGTTTGTTGGTGAGCCTAACATTTAGAAGGGATTGCAATTTCATAGAACTATACGTGGATATTTCTACGAGCCTGTCTTCCTCTGCTGCCAAGGTGCTTCTACTTCATATACGTTACCTGAAAATGAATCTTTAATTCGGTTTTTGCTTGCACCAGAAGCAATAAAATATTCACGGAAACTTTGCTGTAAATATTCTAAATGTCGTGCTATAAATATTTCATCCACAGTAAACTCTTCGTCAATGGAATTTATAAAATTGTGTGACGTTTATAAATATTTCGTAGTTTCTATACAATAAATAATGATGCACAATTCCAAATATTTAACCATTGCTTCGATCTTGTGTTCTATTTGAGAAACTGCCACATTTCATCCTTGAAGATTTCAGGTGAGCATATTGAAATGGGTTAAGATATCTGACAAACACGCCAAATTGGATAATCAGAAAAAATCTGTCATGCGATTGGTGAGGTGAGATTGCTTTTCCATGAGGAATAATCTTATCTCGTCTCTCAATTCCTATAAAGAAGACAACATTACCTCACGATAGCGGGCGTCACAGTGTTACAAAAATTGATAGTTTTCACTGTCCTTATCTTCTGTGCGTTAAAGTCTTGAATTTAGTGATTAGCCCTTTTTCTGAATGATTCATTTCAGATTTGTTGTAATGTTTTCTAACAACGTCTTAGCAGCTAGAGTTTCTCTATGTACGCAGTGATGGTGCCACGTCAAGGCGATATTATTTCCTTAATCCGTGTACAAGACCAGTAAGGTTTCCAGAGATATTGCTCGCTCCCCATCTGTGCTAGTTCCAACGCACCCACTATACAATTGCTAAAAGCTCGTAAATACTTCTTCAGCTGTAATGTGTAACAGCGAGCAGATAATCATAATGTCCTCAAGTACATGTACCTCATTCTCAAATCTAACAAAGCACATTAAGATCTCTCTGTTTGTTATGTCTAAGCTTTCATCCAGTAGCAGAACAAAATATAAGAACCCGAAATCTCTTTCCAATAATTGTTCCTTGATATCGGCTGAGAAACCGTCAATTGCCTTCTAAAGTGTCATGTGGCAATGACGGAAAGGCCATAGGCACTTTTCTTGTTGATCAACGCAGAAACCATAATTTGTAAGAGAGAGCGAAAGACCCAAGGGTCGACCACGAAAAAGATGGATCCATGGAATATTAGAAGCAATAGGAAAGCTAACAGCAGCAGAAGCGAACAGAAGAGCAAAGTACCGCAAATTATATCTCCCTTCGACGCTGAAAGGCAAATAAGGTAGCAAAGAAGAAGTGAAAGTCTTCAGTCATTGTGTGTGGTTTAAGGTTTTTGCTATCAAATGAGAAACTAAAAAAGAAGTGCTCTCTGCATTTTCATTGTTACAGTCAATTGTAATCTCACTTTTGTTTTTGTTGTAACCATTTT
This sequence comes from Megaustenia siamemsis, assembly GCA_032433765.1. NCBI lineage: Eukaryota > Metazoa > Mollusca > Gastropoda > Stylommatophora > Ariophantidae > Megaustenia > Megaustenia siamemsis. The sequence continues at coordinate 20,226,487 of JAVIAB010000092.1, read as the reverse complement.
CTTACGTTTCTGGGGCATTCGAAAATTTACTTTTGAAAATAAAACTTGTCATTTTTGTGACATGTTCTTTATGTTAAATATCAACGTACCTCTTCCCCTGAAATTATTCGCTAATCTATCACCTCGGAAGTTTCACTCCATAATAATATTCATTTATTATTATTTGTCTCCAGTCTAAAACCACGGAAAACTACTATTCGTGCTGTTTCGTCCTATAACTGTTTGTCTGCAGCGCAAGTATTCAGCCCTACCCTATCCGGGAGATACTTGTCTTAATAAGAAAAATACAGATACACAATTTATTTCCGAGTTGTGATTGTAACCCTATGCTATAGTCATGAGTACACGAACGTGAACGACATTGCCAATGATAGCTATCTTATTAAATAGCTGAGTTGGCTGTGTGCTCTAGCGTTTGGTTCTCATGGCAAGGACATCTCACCTAGATAAACTATAATGATCTCACTTAGATAAACTATAATAATCTCACTTAGATAAACTATAATTATCTCACCTAGATAAACTATAATAATCTCACTTAGATAAACTATAATTATCTCACCTAGATAAACTATAATGATCTCACTTAGATAAACTATAATAATCTCACTTAGATAAACTATAATTATCTCACCTAGATAAACTATAATAATCTCACTTAGATAAACTATAATTATCTCACCTAGATAAACTATAATGATCTCACTTAGATAAACTATAATAATCTCACTTAGATAAACTATAATTATCTCACCTAGATAAACTATAATAATCTCACTTAGATAAACTATAATTATCTCACCTAGATAAACTATAATGATCTCACTTAGATAAACTATAATGATCTCACTTAGATAAACTATAATGATCTCACTTAGATAAGCTATAATGATCTCACTTAGATAAACTATAATGATCTCACTTAGATAAACTATAATGATCTCACTTAAACTATAATGATCTCACTTCATCATCAACATTGAGTGCCGTCTCCGCATCGAAGGTTGGCTACCATGGAGCGCCATTCCACTCTGTCTCTTGCTTTGATGGTGCAGATTGTCATAGGCTGACTTGTCCATCTTCTGATGTTACTCGTCCATGTTAGATCTCCCTTAGATAAACTATAATGATCTCTCTTAGATAAACTATAATGATTTCTCTTAGATGAACTATAACGATCTCTCTCAGGTGAACTATAACGATTTCTCATATGAACTATAACGTTCTCTCAGATTAACTATAACGATCTATCTCAGATGGACTATAATGTTCTCTCAGATGAACTATAACGATCTCACTTAGATGAACTATAACGCTCTATCTCAGATGAACTATAACGATCTCTCTCAGATGAACAATAACAATCTCTCTCAGATGAACTATAATGTTCTCTCAGATGAACTATATCGATATCTCTCAGATGAACTATAATGTTCTCTCAGATGAACTATAACGGTCTCTCTCAGTTGAACTATAACGATCTCATTTAGATGAACTATAACGATCTCTCTCAGATGAACTATAACAATCTCTCTCAGATGAACTATAACGATCTCACTTAGATGAACTATAACGATCTCTCTCAGATGAACTATAACGATCTCTCTCAGATGAACTATAACTATCTCTCTCAGATGAACTATAACAATCTCTCTCAGATGAACTATAACGATCTCTCTCAGATGAACTATAACGATCTCACTTAGATGAACTATAACGATCTCTCTCATATGAACTATAATGTTCTCTCAGATGAACTATAACGATCTCTCTCAGATGAACTATAACGATCTCGCTTAGATGAACTATAACGATCTCACTTAGATGAACTATAACGATCTCACTTAGATGAACTATAACGATCTCTCTCAGATGAACAATAAGGATATCACTTAAATGAACTATAACGCGGGTATATTATCGAAGTTACTTTCATTAGCATTGGGTGCCGTCTCCGTATCGAAGTTACTTTCATCATCATCATTGGATGTCGTCTCCGTATCGAAGTTACTTTCATCATCATCATTTGGGTGCCGTCTCCGTATCTAAGTTACCTTCATTAGCATTGGGTGCCGTCTCCGTATCGAAGTTACTTTCATTGGCATTGAGTGCCGTCTCCGTATCGAAGTTACTTTCATTGGCATTGAGTGCCGTCTCCGTATCGAAGTTACTTTCATTAGCATTGGATGTCGTCTCCGTACCGAAGTTACTTTCATCAGCATTGGGTGCCGTCTCCGTACCGAAGTTACTTACATCAGCATTGGGTGCCGTCTCCGTACCGAAGTTACTTACATCAGCATTGGATGCCGTCTCCGCATCAAAGATTGACTACCATGGAGCGTCATTTCGCTCTGTATCTTGCTTTGATGGTGCATGTTGTCTGTCATAGGCTGACTTGTCAATCATTTGATGTTACACGTCCTTGTTCGTCTTGGTCTGCCTCAGCCTCTTTTATCTTATATTTTCCTTCCAAGTTTACTTTTAATAGACTGTTGTGTCTTTCAACATGCCCCAAAAATCTCATGTGTCTTGTTTGAATTAATTTTATCTGACTATAAACAACGATTTTATTTACACAAATTGAAGGAGAAACATGATCATTAAATCCTTTTAACCTCCCACTCAAACTGACATTTACTGACTACTTGTGGCTTCTGACTGTACACACAGTCGCATCAAATGGCACGTGCTTTCTCTCAGCCACTCAGGAGAATTTGCTTGCCAAGTATATATTTTGTTATCAACAAAGTTATAAAAAGTAAATAAAAAAACTAAAGTACCCCCGTCACGCCAAGTGGCGTATAGGGAATATGGTTTTAGTGACCATAAATTTTACAAACCTTCGGCACGTGATTTTTGGGATAATGTGGTCGGTATTACGTCCGTGCCGCTCTACTTTCCCAGAAAAAAATCCGGTACCCATTTAAGGCTGGGTGAACCCGGAAGCCGTCGGTTGAGATCGAACCCTACCCCTTATCCTTTGTGGTCTAGTTAACCGTTGAGCTATGGCGGCTCCCAACAAAGCTGTAAACTGTTGTTTATTTTTAGCTTTTGATTTTCTTTTTAATTGAGGGGGTATGTTTAAAAAGCCACATTTTATTTACGAGAATAAAATGAGTATTTCCTTTTATGGGTAGTTTTATTTTTTTCATTCACTCTCTCTCTCTCTCTCTCTCTCTCTCTCTCTCTCTCTCTCTTCTATTTTAACTGATTAAACTGTTGGAGATCATAACATCTCCTCAAGCATTTGCGACTCCTGTGAAGACATCGCGGGCCACAGTTTAAAACACGTTCTATGTTATATTTGAGAGCATATACCTTTTTGGGGGACTGGTTGGTCTCGAGACATGACGCCGGCCTCGAGACAGAGAGGTTGTGGGTTCAAATAACGGCTACACCGGTTGGGATTTTTATTTATGATTTCTCTCTGCTGCAACCACCCCTGGTCTCAGCAGCGAGGCCCAGCTTTAAACGACAATTACTCATCGACGGAAAAAATATGAGTACCACCGAAGTCTGAGTTATCTGCCTGTGTTGCGAGGGACCCCTGTGCACACGGCTGCCAGGGAAAAATGGATTTACACGAAAATTCAGTTCCTAGTCTCTAGGGACTTCGTCAGAGGTAAAAGCTGGCGAACGAAAAAAAAATATATATACCATTTGATTGTGGGTAGGTATTCCTGTTGTCCTCATTGAAGCTTTGTTAAATGGGGTGTCTTGGTGAGTGTCCCATGTGAGATACAGTTTATGTGAGTGTTTTTGTGTTGGAAGCCTCTGATAAATGGATGCTGAATATTTGTATGCTTGTTATTTTTATTTTTTTTTTTTTTTCGGATATGGGAGATCATGGCGTTGGTTTCTTTTTGGTTCGCAAGCCGCTCATCCACATCTTAAATGTGACATGTAACAGAGTTTTATTGAACGATCTTTGAGAGTTTCCTTCGTTCACTAATGTAGAAATCATGATTACTGCACCAAGAGGCAGACGCCTGGGATTCATGATTCAGTGTCAAAGGTCGGAGCATACGCTCGACATGAAGCTGAGAGGAGAGGTGGGGGGGGTGTGGTACGAGGTCCTTCTGACGATCAGTTTATCAAAGCTCTATAAAATGAGTTTCCTAACATACTAAAACGCAAACTTAGGAGCAAGACTAGTGCCTTCTGACATATACAAATATTATTCACTGAGTCATCTTTGAAGGAAATATATAGCGTGAGAAAGGCACAGATGATATTTTATTTGTTTAAATTAATAAATACAAGTGATTGGAAGAAGTAGTAGAATAAACCTACAGCATTAAGAAGCGTACAAATATGTACTAGTAATAACCCTCGAACAATAACAAATTATAATGAAGACTGTTGTTTGTCTTTCACCCTTTCTCGCCATTCACTGCATTGGCTCTACCTGTTTGACCTGAGAGTAATAATTGTCGACCTATTTCAGTATTCACAATAAATGTCTTTAATTTTAAAAGAGTAGGAAAATAATAATTTGGCTGTGAACATGCGACCTTTGTAGGGAGCCGTGATAGCTCAGTGGTTAGTAAACTGGACTACAAAGCACAAGAGGTAGGGTTCGATCCCAACCGACGGCTTCCGGGTTTACCAAGCCTTAAATGGGTACCGGATTTTTTCTGGGAAAGAAAAGCGGCACGGGCGTAATACCGACCACATTACCCCAAAAATCATGTGCTGAAGGTCTGTAAAATGTATGGTCACTAACACCATATTCCCTATACGCCACTTGGTGTGACGGGGCTCTTTACTTTTTTTTTTTACCTGTTACGCGTTCACGCGTAAGATACTAAACAGTATGTCACCTTCTCGCATTAATAACAAATCAAGGAATGAAGCAAAAATATAAGACAAAATTAAAGAAGTGCGTGCACAAGTCGCGTAGTCATGCGAGACAGTCTGTAGTGATAGATTTTATTCCCAGCAACAACTCACAACTGTGCTACATTTACAAGCTACGGCCCTGTCTACTAGTGCACAAAGTCAGTATTGTATTGTTAACACGTTAACTATAAACTGTTAATACATAAACCACCCATTCATTGGGTGCCGTCTCCACAACGAATGTTGGCTACCATGGAACGCCATTTCACTCTGATTCTTGTATTGATAGTGTACGTTGTCATAGGTTCACCTATCCATTTTTTTATATTATCGATTCACTATAATCTTGACTCGTCTCGCCTACCATGTAGCTTACCTTCCAAGATCACTTTTAGTAAGAAGATTGTCTTTTCCGAATTGTTAAGTAGTTCATTAAATTATTCATTTTCAGATAGTTCAGAACTTCATTGTTTGTCTTCTTTTCTTCCACCCAATTCTACCCATGTTCATATAGATCCACATTTTAAATGATTCAATTGTCTGCTCTGATTTCTTATTTAATGTCCATGTTTCTGCAACATGCAGACATGTTGATTAAATATACCATTTTATATAATTCGTAGTTTTAGTTTGATGCTATCTGCTTTGATGTAATTCTATTTTTTATATTGTTAAAATTGCTTTTGTCATTCCTATTCTTTTGTTTGTTTCTGTTTTCCATTTTCCATTATTTGTTAAAATATGTCTAAGATAGCTATATTCATGAAATCTTTCAGGTTCTATCAACTTGACCCTATTGTTACAAAATCATACAATGGTTTAGGAAGCTGAGGTGCAGGCCTTCATCTATGATAATTTAACTGAGGGTTCGACAGTCACCTACACGGATGGGTCTGTTGCTCTGCAGTCACCTACGCTGATCGGTCTGTTGTTCTGCAGTCACCTACGCTGAAAGGTCTGTTGTTCTGCAGTCACCTACGCTGATCGGTCTGTTGTTCTGCAGTCACCTACGCTGATAGGTCTGTTGTTCTGCAGTCACCTACGCTGTTCGGTCTGTTGTTCTGCAGTCACCTACGCTGTTCAGTCTGTTGTTCTGCAGTCACCTACGCTGTTCAGTCTGTTGTTCTGCAGTCACCTACGCTAATAGGTCTGTTGTTCTGCAGTCACCTACGCTAATAGGTCTGTTGTTCTGCAGTCACCTACGCTGTTCGGTCTGTTGTTCTGCAGTCACCTACGCTGATCGGTCTGTTGTTCTGCAGTCACCTACGCTGTTCAGTCTGTTGTTCTGCAGTCACCTACGCTGTTCGGTCTGTTGTTCTGCAGTCACCTACGCTGATAGGTCTGTTGCTCTGCAGTCACCTACGCTGATCGGTCTGTTGCTCTGCAGTCACCTACGCTGATCGGTCTGTTGCTCTGCAGTCACCTACGCTGATAGGTCTGTTGCTCTGCAGTCACCTACGCTGATCGGTCTGTTGTTCTGCAGTCACCTACGCTGATAAGTCTGTTGCTCTGCAGTCACCTACGCTGATTGGTCTGTTGCTCTGCAGTCACCTACACTGATAGGTCTGTTGCTCTGCAGTCACCTACACTGATAGGTCTGTTGCTCTGCAGTCACCTACACTGATAGGTCTGTTGATCTGCAGTCACCTACACTGATAGGTCTGTTGCTCTGCAGTCACCTATACTGATGGGTCTGTTCGACAGTCACCTACGCTGACAGGTCTGTTGCTCTGCAGTCACCTATACTGATAGGTCTGTTGATCTGCAGTCACCTACACTGATAGGTCTGTTGCTCTGCAGTCACCTACACTGATAGGTCTGTTGCTCTGCAGTCACCTACACTGATAGGTCTGTTGCTCTGCAGTCACCTATACTGATGGGTCTGTTCGACAGTCACCTACGCTGACAGGTCTGTTGCTCTGCAGTAACCTCTGTTCGACAGTCACCTACACTGATAGGTCTGTTGCTCTGCAGTCACCTACACTGATAGGTCTGTTGCTCTACAGTCACCTCTGTTCGACAGTCACCTACGCTGATAGGTCTGTTGCTCTGCAGTCACCTCTGTTCGACAGTCACCTACACTGATGGGTCTGTTGTTACGCACAGTCAGAGCTCATGGACTTTCACAGCGCAGGTCAAGAGAGAAACAATGACGGGAGCGGTGCTTTTGTGGTAACTACCAGTAGCTTGAACATAGAGATCATGACAGTAACTAAAGCGGTGACCTGGCTCGAAGCACAACCGTTTACTCATGTATGTTTTCTGAGTAACTCAATGAGCATGACAAGGAAGATCGGATGGGGTTGGGTTCGAAGACAGTGGTTGATGTTACTAAAAAAACTAAGGACTGACTGGGATATGCTTTATTTTCGTCCCTGGACACTCGGCGTGAAAGGAAATGAACGAGCTGACAGCCTGGCTGGAACGGCTGCCGAGGATGGCGGACATGCATTGGACCAGGTTAACATTCTGAATGAACTGAGGGAGTTAAGGCGAACTAATGATTCAGTCTATGACCATGAATCTACAACCATTGCCAGACTGAGGGAGTTAAGGCGAACTAATGGTTCAGTCTATGACCATGAATCTACAACCATTGCCAGACTGAGGGAGTTAAGGCGAACTAATGGTTCAGTCTATGACCATGAATCTACAACCATTGCCAGACTGAGGGAGTTAAGGCGAACTAATGATTCAGTCTATGACCATGAATCTACAACCATTGCCAGACTGAGGGAGTTAAGGCGAACTAATGGTTCAGTCTATGACCATGAATCTACAACCATTGCCAGACTGAGGGAGTTAAGGCGAACTAATGGTTCAGTCTATGACCATGAATCTACAACCATTGCCAGACTGAGGGAGTTAAGGCGAACTAATGATTCAGTCTATGACCATGAATCTACAACCATTGCCAGACTGAGGGAGTTAAGGCGAACTAATGGTTCAGTCTATGACCATGAATCTACAACCATTGCCAGACTGAGGGAGTTAAGGCGAACCGAACTAATGATTCAGTCTATGACCATGAGTCTACAACCATTGCCAGACTGCCTGATCATCAGGTCAAAACTGGAGATGCTAGAAAGGAGCGTTATGCAGGAAGACACAGACGAATAAGAAATCAACACAGAACCGGAATAATCAGTCTTCATACACTGAGGGACATACAGGGGAGGAGATCTGAGCACTTATGGACGTGTCCGACATGCAATGAAGATGATTGGTTATGGTTATGGAAGGCCCCGGTATCACTTCAAACGACTTAAAATCCATAATTGCTCGACCGCCCGTGCTAGTGGAATCATCCGAATTACTATCTCATATCAATGTAGATGATCCGTCAACTAAACTAAACCATCTACTTTGATATCCACTTGTATATTTCGTGTTATTTCTCTGCTTATAATTATAGTAATAATCTTTTTAAATATTTATATACAAAACACATTCTTTGCTGGTCTTGTTTATTTTATTAACAAGTTGTATATCGTCTGTAAATCACTACCCACAGTAATTTTAAATTTTAAATTAAATTCAGATTCACATTAGTACATTTATCTTGTGGAATATCGTCCATAGTTAAATGTCATCAACATAGAAGAGAGAAAAATAACAACACTACTGACCTCTAAACAGTGACTGTTCCGATTGAGGTTGTTAGCAAAGCCAAGAGTCAAGGATAGTCGACATTAGAGAAACGTGTCGCTGAAGCCATACGCTTGAACCAGTACAGGAAATAGCAGGTTCCCATGAAACCAGTCATTGTTTAGGATAATTATCAGTGAAATATTACCACTTGCTAGTGCCATTTGCTTTCTAGAGTCTGCCTTGTTTTGCGTCAAGTGTGGTTCTTCCCGCTTCTTTCAGTGATTTCTCCTTCTTACAGTTTAAAGTCTTCGTTCTCACCAGTCGTTTCAGTGCCGTCAAACGCGTCTCATTGTAAACCGCGCCATACGTCTATATTCTCTGTTCTGGACGAGGATTTCAGTCTCATTAAGGTAATTGTTGCCAACAATCCTTGCCTTTCTTATCAGAATTTATCTTAATATCTTAATAGGTAATACTCTATTTTTTTTGTTCCTTTTATTTCCAATTTGGTTACCAGCTTTGCGGCTCTCGTGTTATCTCTTTTTTTTTCACGTAGCAAATATATGATAGCCTTCTTCTCCTGTATGAGGTTGTTGTTATTGCACTAGTATTTAATTCAATCACTTGAATACAAGGTATTCTCCACTTAACTATCTAAATGCGTATTTGTTTATCTATTTAACTTGTAATACTCTTAATATGCGAGAGCCGCGATACTTCAATTGTTAGTCAACTGGACTACAAAGGACAAAAGGTATGGTTCGATCCCAACCGATGGCTTCCGGGTTCACCCAGCCTTTAATGGGTACCGGATTTCTTCTGTGAAAGTAAAGCGGCACGTTTGTAATACCGACCACATTACCCCAAAATTCATGTGCCGAAGGTCTGTAAAATTTATGGTCACTAACACCATATTCCCTATGCGTCACTTGGCGTGACGGGGGTACTTTACTTTACTTACTCTCAATACGCGAACAATCGGGGCACCACCTACCACAAATTTAAAAAGAAAACTGAAACAAACTGTAAGCTCATTACAATCCAAAAGATAATATGAGACATACACAATTATTATTGGGATATTCCTGGGCTAAAGACAAACATACACAATTATTATTGGGATATTCCTAGACTAAATACAAAGATAAACAATTATTATTGGCATATTCCTAGGCTAAAGACAAAGATAAACAATTATTATTGGGATACTTCTAGGCTAAAGACAAAGATAAACAATTATTATTGGTATATTCCTAGACTAAAGACAAAGATAAACAATTATTATTGGGATATTCCTAGGCTAAAGACAAAGATACACAATTATTATTGGGATATTCCTAGACTAAAGACAAACATACACAACAGTAATGTTTGTGTTGCTTTAACATCATTATCATCAAGTACCGTGCTTGCTGGCATATGTGATCATGTCTCTCCACAACTTTCAATCTCGACAGACATTTATAATTTATGTTGTTGGCCCTTTGCCAAGCCATTCTCTTAAGCTGTTTGGTATCTTTTCTCTTTGCTTCCCTGTATCTCTTCGTCCCTCAATTTTCCCATTGGTAATTAAATTTCCATAAATTCCAGCTGTTCTCTTCTCATTACATGGCCAAAAATTAATTATTGTTTCTTCCTAATATTGGATATTAGCTCTCTTACTACTCTAACACTGTTAGTTGCTTTAACACAGCACACGAAAACAACATAACAATCACTTAGTCTCGTATATATAGGGAGAGAACAAATTGCGATGCCAAACAACACAAATGTATTTTCAGAACAGGTATTGGTGGGTCCATATGTATTCTCCACGTGTGTTTTATCATACAAGAAAAGCATTGCGTGTGAAAACAATAAACCACACCTCCATGTTCATTGCATTGTTTCAATTATTTCCGTTTCAAGATTCGTTTATTTTTCACACGTTCTGTTTTGTTCATTGATGGCCATTGATCCACCAGCCATAATGCCCCAATTCTTAAGCCTCGTGTCATATTGTTTGACATTTTCTAAGATGCGGTGTTTATGGATTTTGTGCCCACCCACCAGGAATCCGTAAAAGGAATGAAATATTGCAACTTCGTTCCTTGAAATATTGCTATATGTTTTATGCGTTCAACATCATCATCACCATCATGTGCCATACCGGTTGACGTAGGCGATCATGTCATCCACAATCTTCTTTCTACAATGCAAGATATCAGTTCTGTTGTTGACTGTTTTCCATTCCATAACACCAAGCTATCCAGTCATTTATCTCTTTCATGTCCGCGATCTCTCTTTCCTTTTATTTTTTCAGTTGCAACCAAGTATTCCAACTTTCCTCTTTTCATGATGTGCCCGAAAAATGTAGATTGTTTCTTTCTGATGTTTTTTAGGAGTTCCCTTTTTGTGTTGTCCTCTTTGAGAATTTCTTCATTGGTCTTTTTAGCTGCCCAGGTAACTTTCAACATTCTTCTGAGAAATCCCATCTCTGTGGCCTCTAATCGTCTTTTCATTTGTTTGTCTACTGTCCATGATTCGTTTCCATAGGTCATAATTGGTTTTATATAGCACCGATTAACTCTATTTCTCACTCCTCTAATCATTGTTTCATTTGTTTGTCTACTGTCTATGATTCGCTTCCATAGGTCAAATATGGTTTTATATTGGACCGATGATCTAACTCACTTTCTTACTTCTATTGACATAGACTTGTTGCATAAGACGTTTTTCATTTTCTGAAATGCTATTTTGGCCTGAGCTATTCAGCATTTTATTTCTGTGCCGCATCTCCCATCTGATGTTATTATTGCGCCCAAGTCTTCTCCTTCTTCTTCTTTCCTTCCTCATTTGCCTTTCAGCGTCGAGGGGAGATATAATTTGCTGTCTTTTGCTCTTCTGTTCGCCTCTGCTGCTGTTATGTTTCCTAGTGCTTCTAATATTCCATCGACTCATCTTTTTCGTGGTCGACCCTTGGGTCTGGTGTTCTCACAACGTTTGTTGAAGGCTCGTTGTGTTGTGTTTTGTTCTGTCTGCCTTGTCACGTGGCCAAACCATTGTATCTGTTGTTTCCTTATATATTCTATGGCGGGGGCTATTCCTAGCTTTTAGCCCCTTTTTTTCCCCAGTTCTTTATTTCTGATCTTATCTCTCAGACTGTTTCCTGTCATTCGTCTAACACATTTCATCTCTGTAGAGGTTATTTTTTCTTATTGTTCTTGCATCTAGGGTCCAGGTCTGGCATTGGTAGCACAACGTTGGGATGAAGATTGTATTGTATAGTGCTTGTTTTGCCTCCAGAGTTATTTCCTTGTTTGACAATAGTGGTGATAACTGTCCCATGATTTGACAAGTTTTGTTGCATCTTGATTTAATCTCTGCTGTTTGATAATTATCGTTTGTCATTAGACTTCCTAGGTATTTGAATTCCTGTCTTGTTTTAGTTGTCTGCCTTCTGTAGTTATGTTGATGTTTTGTTTATTTTTGGCGACATTCATGACTTCTGTTTTGTTGATGTTGATTTTCATGTTGTATTTTGTGCCTGAGATGTTGAGTTTGTTTAAGTGTTCTTGTAGGTCTTCTGTTGTTTCATGTATTAGTGCTCGTTGATCTCCTCTGTCTCTGATGGGTTGGCTAGCTTGCATTTATGGTCCATGTATGTAATAAACAGTAGGGGGGAATAGTACGCACCCCTATCTTACACCTGATCTAACTTCGAAGTGGTCTGTGCATCCTGCTGCTGTTCTGACCCTGCAGCTGCTGTTGATGTAGTGATTTTTAATAAGGTTGGTTAGATGTTGGCTTACTCCGTATGTTGTTAGTATCTCCCACAGTTGTTCTCTGTTTTTACTCTGTCGAATGCTTTTTTTTGGTCAATGAAGGCTATGTATAAGTTTTGATTGTGTTCTGTCGTTTTTTCTGCAAGCTGTTTTAATGTGAATAGTGCGTTAGTACATCCTCTGTTTTTTTGGAACCTCATTTGAGAATCGCTTAACTGTAGTTCTATTAATGGTCTCAGCCTTTCTTTCCAAGATTTTGGCGTATAGCTTTCCTACATGGCTGAGAATAGATATACCTCTATATTGATTGCAGTCTCTTTTGCTACCTTTTCTTTTTCCACATTGGTATGATGATTGCCTGTTGCCAGTCTAAATATTCTGTTCAGCCATTGCACTCCTGTTTCTCCTGCTGCTGCTATTATTTCTATTGGTATGTTATCTATCCCCGGTGCTTTATTTCTTGGTGAATATTTGATTACTTCTTCGATTTCCTCTTTCATGAATTTGGGTTCAGTATTTGTGAGTTCTAGCGTGGTTTTTGTTGTCTTATTGGTAGTTTGTATGTTTAACAGGTCTTAAAAATACTCTTTCCATCTCTGTTGCATACATTGTTTATTTGATATTGGCTGTCCGTCTTTGTCATTTATCAGCTCAGTAGGATCATGGTTTTCTTTTTTCTCGCTCTTGTGACTTTTACTGCTTTGTAGAAATCTCTTGTGGCTGTATTGAAGTCCCTCCTCACGTTTTGTCCAAATTCAGTCCACTTCTTTTGCTAAGCTTCTTTGATCAAAATATGAACTCTTTTTTTCGAACTAAGGCATATTTTGATATTTTTCTTGGTTCTTGTTCGCCCTCCAATTTTTAAACAGTTTCTTCTTTTCTTTAATTGCTTCTCTGATTGTTTCGTTCCACCACGGAGTGCTCTTTTTCCCGTCTCTTGTTCTTAGCTTCGTTCCACAAACTGTTTTAGAGATGTTGGTTACTGTTTCCTTAAATTGTTTCCATTCTTCTTCTACTGTGCATACTTCGTTAGGGAGTTTCTTGAATTCCTCTGTTAGTTTTTCTTCTGGGGTTTTCCTTGTTTCTTGATCTTTTAATTGTTTTATTTTTATTGTCTGTTCTTTTCGCTTTTTTTGTTTGTTTTCGTATATTCTCTTTATTTTTGGCTGTCTTAGTGTGATCATAACCATCTTGTGATCCGTGTCATCTGTAATATTTGGGATTGCTCTACTGTCGGTTACTCTTTTCTTGTTCTGTTGTCTTGTTAGTATAAAATCCATCTGGCTTCTGCATGTTGTGTCATTCCATTTGCGCTCAAGTATTTGACGCAATGCACTTGTTTTAGATTTGTCCTGTTTATTTCTATGCTGCATGACGGTGATTATAATTTCTTTGATATGACCATTACTTCTGTTTTCTTACTATTCAGACTGAGACCTTTTTTTTTTTTTGACGTTCACTACTCAATAATAAAATAGCAGATCATGAAGAACTGCTCTAGAGAGAAGGCAAATAATTGTAATGTTCCAGTAGAGCTGGTAGCAAGGAGCCAGTAGTGGGGAGTGATGTCAACTCCTACAAGGTATGTTGGCAGCTTTACAAAAAAGGAACAAAACAAAATACTGACGTTTCGGCCAACAACGCGCCATCTTCAGAATACGAGAAAAAAGGGAAAAACGAGAACAACGACAACAGCAACAACAACGAGAACAATGACAACAACAACAACAACGAAAACAACAAAAACAACGACAGCAACGAGAACAACGACAACAACGTGAACAACGAGAACAAAGACAAGAACGACAACAACGAACAACAATGATAAAAACGAGAACAACAACAACAACGAGAACAACGACAACAAAGAGAACAACGATAACAATGAGAACAACGACAACAATGAGAACAACGACAACAATGAGAACAATGAGAACAACGAGAACAACGACAATAATGAGAACAATGACAACAACGAGAACAACGACAACAATGAGAACAACGAGAACAACGACAACAATGAGAACAACGACAATAATGAGAACAATGACAACAACGAGAACAACGACAACAATGAGAACAACGACAACAATGAGAACAACGAGAACAACGACAACAATGACAACAACGAGAACAACGACAAGAACGAGAACAATGACAACAACGAGAACAACGACAACAAAGAGAACAACGATAACAATGAGAACAACGACAACAATGAGAACAACGACAACAATGAGAACAATGAGAACAACGAGAACAACGACAATAATGAGAACAATGAGAACAACGAGAACAACGAGAACAACGACAACAATGAGAACAACGACAACAATGAGAACAACGAGAACAACGACAATAATGACAACAACGAGAACAACGACAACAATGGCAACAACGACAACAACGACAACAACGACAACAATGGCAACAATGAGAACAATGAGAACAACGACAACAATGACAACAATGGCAACAATGAGAACAATGATAACAACGACAACAATGACAACAATGGCAACAATGAGAACAATGAGAACAACGAGAACAACGACAAATAATGACAACAACGAGAACAACGACAACAATGGCAACAACGACAACAACGACAACAATGGCAACAACGAGAACAATGAGAACAACGAGAACAACGACAATAATGACAACAACGAGAACAACGAAATTAATGACAAAAACGACAACAACGAAAACAATGGCAACAACGGGAACAAAAACAATAACGATAACAATGACAACAACGACAACAATGACAACAACGAGAACAACGACAATAACGAGAACAACGAGAACAACGACAACAACGAGAACAACGAGAACAACGACAACAACGAGAACAACGAGAACAACGAGAACAACGAAAACAACGACAACAACGAGAACAACGAGAACAACGAGAACAACGAGAACAACGACAACAACGAGAACAACGAGAACAACGACAACAACGAGAACAACGAGAACAACGAGAACAACGACAACAACGAGAACAACGAGAACAACGACAACAACGAGAACAACGAGAACAACGACAACAACGAGAACAACGACAACAACGAGAACAACGACAACAACGAGAACACCGACAACAACGAGAACAACAAAAACAACGAGAACAATGACAACAACGACAACAATGACAACAACGACAACAACGAGAACAACGAGAACAACGAGAACAATGACAACAACGAGAACAACGACAACAACGACAACAATGACAACAACGACAACAACGACAACAACGAGAACAACGAGAACAACGAGAACAATGACAACAACGAGAACAACGACAACAACGAGAACAACGACAACAACGACAACAACGACAACAACGACAACAACGAGAACAACGAGAACAACGAGAACAATGACAACAACGAGAACAACGACAACAACGACAACAATGACAACAACGACAACAACGAGAACAACGAGAACAACGAGAACAATGACAACAACGAGAATAACGACAACAACGAGAACAACGACAACAACGAGAACACCGACAACAACGAGAACACCGACAACAACGAGAACAACGACAACAACGAGAACAATGTCAACAACGAGAACAACGGCAACAACGAGAACAACGAAAACAATGACAACAACGAGAATAACGCCAACAACGAGAACAACGAGAACAACGACAACAACGAGAACAACGAAAACAACGAGAACAACGACAACAACGAGAACAACGACAACAACGACAACAATGTCAACAACGAGAACAACGGCAACAACGAGAACAACGAAAACAATGACAACAACGAGAATAACGCCAACAACGAGAACAACGAGAACAACGACAACAACGAGAACAACGAAAACAACGAGAACAACGACAATAACGAGAACAACGAGAACAACGACAACAACGAGAACAACGACAACAACGATAACAACGACAACAACGAGAACAACGAGAACAACGAGAACAACGAGAACAACGAGAACAACGACAACAACGAGAACAACGAAAACAACGAGAACAACGACAATAACGAGAACAACGACAATAACGATAACAATGACAACAACGACAACAACGAGAACAACGACAACAACAACAACAACGTGAACAACGACAACAACAACGAGAACAACTACAATAACGAGAACAACGACAACAACGAGAACAACGACAACAACGAGAACAACGACAACAACGAGAACAACGAGAACAACGACAATAACGACAACAATGACAACAACGACAACAACGAGAACAAGGACAATAACGATAACAATGACAAAAACAACAACAACGAGAACAACGACAACAACGAGAACAACGACAACATGGAGAACAAGGAGAACAACGACAACAACGACAACAACGAGAACAACGAGAAAAAATGAGAACAACGAGAACAACGAGAACAACGAGAACAATGAGAACAACGACAATAACGAGAACAATGAGAACAATGACAACAACGAGAACAATGAGAACAACGAGAACAACGAGAACAATGAAAACAACGAGAACAATGAGAACAACGAGAACAACGAGATCAACGAGAACAACGAGAACAACGAGAACAACGAGAACAACGACAACAACGTTAACAACGAGAGCAACAGCAACAACGAGAACAACGAGGACAACGACAACAACGAGAACGACAAGAAACGGTGAGGCACAGATACCTATTACTACAGATAAGAGGATTAAGTTTAAGTTAACAGATTAAGTTAGGGAGAAGTGGGCCGAGGGATAAGAGATGTGATGACACTCGTCCCTCTCTGGTTATACCACTGATTTTCCATGTCACTTTTCTATCCCCGACATTTGGGAACAATCTTCCACCACGAGCGGAGAGACTGCCACCAGCTAAATCTAATTTTTCATTCTTATTTTTACTATTATTTATCTATACTTATATTTTTATATCTCTACACGTCACCTATCCTCTAACATGTAACGCATCTCTTTATCATCACATCATCCCATCTATCATCCCTCTGTCCACTTCTCCTTAACTTAATCATCCTATATGTAGTAATAGACGCTTCACCGTTTGTTGTGAAGAAGGTCGTATGCAGGCTGAAACGTCAGTATTTTATTGTGTTTCTTTTTTGTAAAGTAAGTAAAAAGTAAAGTACCCCGGTCACGCCAAGTGGCGTATAGGGAAATATGGTGTTAGTGACAGAAAAATCCGGTTCCCATTTAAGGCTGGGTGAACCCGGAAGCCGTCGGTTGGGATCGAACCCTACCCCTTGTCCGTGGTAGTCCAATTCACTAACCACTGAGCTATCGCGGCTCCCCTTTTTTGTAAAGCTGTTAACATACCTTGTAGGAGTATACGTTACAACCTACCACTGGTCCCCAACAGCTGTTCTACTTTGGTATATCTCTTGAGTGGAGAAGCTATCATCATCATCTAGCAGAATCTAACTAGTTCTATCAGGAACTCTCATGACAGCTACTCTGAAGATTTCTCTGTCCCGCGACAAATTTTTAATTTCTGTAGCAGTCAATTCAATCCCGTCTCTGGTGTATTTCGCCTATCTCCCTGCAGGTCTTCCCTTGTTAACATGGGACTAGACCCTCCATATTCATGCCGTTATGTTGTTTTACATGACAAAAACATTTTTTAGTGAAAAAAACTATCATCACTGTGAAGATATATATGTCAATAACATTTCCAATCACTGCACTTTTGTTCTATAATTTAACACAACTTTTACAAATAACATCAATGAATTCCGGTAAACAACACGATGTCAAGGTAAATGTATGTATTAAGTGATGATTATACGGTTCATTTATCTGTTCTTTATTATACTTTTCTATAGCCGCAGAAAAAAAAAGGTATTTTAGGGACAATCAAACTCATACAAATATTCTTCCTTGATCTCAAACTGATAAATCCGTTTCTTTTTCCAGGACTCACTCACAAAAGTTGTATTGAATAGTTCTTGGCAGCTCGTTGATGAGAAATTGTAACTATTGTTGCGTTTAAATAACTATGTATATATAATCTTAGAGGTAGCCATGAGAGATATAAGGACGCCACATAGAGTAGAAAATTATTTCAAACTGCCAACACCAGGAAGGGTACATCATTCTGCTAGGTTAAAGCTAAGATAAGTCGTCTGTGACCTGATATGGACATAGATTCGATAAGAAGTTTTGCGCAGGATAAGTTTAGTTAGTATATGTAAAATATAGTGCGACCCTTCAGGTTCAATGCAACAGGAGGTTGACGCCTGGGAGTCATTACCCAAGCGGTCACCCCTCCTCTAGAGTGTCAATTATTTAAAGGGCTAAAATAATTGCTCAACGCGATCACCTTCTGATGATCAGATTTCCTTCTGCTGTGAAGCTGTGTATAGTTTCATATTATTATTATTATTATTATTATTATTATTATTATTATTATTAATATTAATATTTGTAACTATTTCTTACAAATATTACAATAGTTATATTACTATAGTTTGTAACTATTTCTTTAAAAGTTATGCAAGGAAGGATTCAGAATAAAATTAATACTGAATTAGATGAGCATGAGATCGGATTCAGGAAAAACAGTGGGACAAAAGAAGCCATATTCAGCATAAAGACATTGATTGAAAAGTACATAGAAGTAAACAAACCAATACATGTCTGCTTCATAGACTATACCAAAGCTTTTGATAGAATACACCATAATCAACTTATAGACTGCCTAAAAGATATAAATCTGGATGACACAGACATACGACTGATATGTAATTTGTACTGGGAGCAAACAGCAATAATAAAATATAACAAGGAGAACTCTACGCCCATTGATGTAAAAAGAGGAATAAGACAAGGATGCATCCTATCACCAAGCTTGTTCAATCTATACACTGAGCAAATCTTTAAAAACATCACAGAGATGCCAGGCCTAAACATTAATGGGAAGATAATCAATAATCTAAGATATGCTGATGATACTGTTCTACTAGCAGAAAATTCTAAAGATCTACAACAATTACTTAATGTAATAAACATGACAAGCAAAAAATATGGACTACATATGAATATCAAAATGACTAAAACTATGATCATAAACAAAGAAAATTGTCAAGACCTACAATTAAATTTCAAACTGGAAGAAATACATCTAGAGACAGTTCAGAACTATAACTACCTGGGACATACTATAACCAGTGATGGAAAATGTACAACTGAAATAAATAAAAGAATAGGAATGGCAAAAAGTAATTTTAATGCCATGAAATTTCAATGCCATGAAAAATATACTAACATCAAAACAAATAACACCAGGGCTAAAACTAAGAATAGCAAAATGTTACATCTTCTCAATATTCCTGTATGGTGTAGAAACATGGACATTAGACCAGAAAACAGAACAGAAAATTGAAGACTTTGAAATGTGGATTTATAGAAGAATAGGTAGAATTGGATGGAAACAAAAGATAACTAACGAGGAAGTTTTAAAACAACTGAAAATGAAAAGTAGAACTACTAAATACAATTAGAGCAAGACAAATAACATTTTTGGGTCATGTTAAAAGACACAACAGTCTAATAAAAGTACTATTGGAGGGGAAAATACAAGGTAAAAGAGGCAGAGGCAGACCAAGACTAACATGGACGAGTAACATCGAAAGATGGACAAGTCAGCCTATGACAATCTGCACCATCAAAGCAAGAGACAGAGTGGAATGGCGCTCCATGGTAGCCATCCTTCGATGCGGAGACGGCACTCAATGATGATGAACTATTTCTTATTTAGATCTCACCTGTTAAGTGGGCGCAATTGCGTTGTGTCGCTAATATACGTTAATAGCTTGATATCTACGCCTTTTAGCTGCACACAAATGTTTCTGGCAGATTTGCTTCACAATCTTTTAGACTTTTAATAGTCCGAGGTTATATAACGTAGGTTAGAGAATATGGGACCTCACGTTTTTCTCGTTGTTTGCTTGGGGAAGTGAGTATGTGGGAGCTGGGGTCTTAGACATCGGATATTACGACCGGGTGAGGGTGAAGCTACGAAAAAAATACAGATTCGACATTCACACAACCTGTAGCAGGACATTCGACATTCACACAACCTGAAGCAGGACATTCGACACTCACACAACCTGTAGCAGGACAATCGCATCTCTACGCATCTTGGTGCATCTTGATGCCTTTATCTCTATAGCAGGACATTCGACACTCACACAACCTGTAGCAGGGCATTCGACACTCACACAACCTGTAGCAGGGCATTCGTCATTCACACAACCTGTAGCAGGGCATCGATACTCACACAACCTGTAGCAGGGCATTCGACACTCACACAACCTGTAGCAGGACATTTGACATTCACACAACCTGTAGCACGGCATTCGACATTCACACAACCTGTAGCAGGGCATTCGACATTCACACAACCTGTAGCAGGGCATTCGACACTGACACAACCTGTAGCAGGACATTCGACATTCACACAACCTATAGCAGGGTATTCGACATTAACACAACCTGTAGCAGGACATTCGACATTCACACAACCTGTAGCAGGGCATTCGACATTCACACAACCTGTAGCAGGGCATTCGACACTCACACAACCTGTAGCAGGACATTCGACATTCACACAACCTGTAGCAGGGCATTCGACATTTACACAACCTGTAGCAGGATATTCGACATTCACACAGCCTGTAGCAGGATATTCGACATTCACACAACCTGTAGCAGGGTATTTGACATTCACACTACATGTAGCAGGGTATTTGACATTCACACCACATGTAGCAGGGTATTCGACATTCACACCACATGTAGCAGGGTATTTGACATTCACACCACATGTAGCAGGGTATTCGACATTCACACCACATGTAGCAGGGTATTTAACATTCACACTACATGTAGCAGAGTATTTGACATTCACACTACATGTAGCAGGATATTCGACATTCACACCACATGTAGCAGGGTATTTGACATTCACACCACATGTAGCAGGGTATTTGATATTCACACCACATGTAGCAGGGTATTTGACATTCACACAACCTGTAGCAGGATATTCGTCATTCACACCACATGTAGCAGGGTATTTGACATTCACACTACATGTAGCAGGGTATTCGACATTCACGCCACCTGTAGCAGGGTATTCGACATTCATGCCACCTGTAGCAGGACATTCGACATTCACACAATCTGTAGCAGGACATTCGACATTCACACAATCTGTAGCAGGGCATTCGACATTTACACCTCCTGTTGTAGGGTATGAAACCTGGACTTTCCTGTCCTGATGCCGACGAATTCTATAAATGTAATAATAAGCGACTTCTATAAATGTAATAATAAGCGACTTCTATAAATGTAATAATAAGAAAAAGTATAGCTCAGTAAAAAGCTTTTACCTTCATAGAAGAAAGAAGATCATTAAAGCGAATGGGAATTCATTCGAGGAAAGCAGATCAACAACATTATATTTTAGACCATCATTTCAAATAATTAATGAGCACAGTGACAATACACTAACCGAAAATAGGGATATATTGTAATGTTGGAGGGAATATTGTAGAGTCAGAGCAATGTATGTAGATAATTGAGATCAGATATAATAAAAGAAACTGAAGAAAAAGGAACCAATGTCTATGCTGGATGAAGTGCACTCAGCAATAAAAAAAACAATCTGAAGAGAGGGAAGTCACCAGGAAGTGAGGGTATTCCAGTTGAATTCATCCACGTTGAAGGGGAGGCCAGTGTTCTTATTTATTACGCACTGTGTGTGAAGATCTGGAAAGGTGCAATCTGCCAAGAGCACGGACAAAAATCAATTCACATCACCACTCCAAAGTAAGGAAATCTGATGTTGTGTACCAACTACCGAACGATTGCTTTAACGAGTCAACCCATTAAAAAAAATTACAGAATAATTATGAAGATGATAGAATGGAAATTATAACAGGGACTTGTAGTTCGAGCAGGTTTCAGCTGTAGTAGAAGTATATGGGACCATATCTTTAACATGAGAACCTTCTTTGAGAAGTGTAATCAATATATATATATATTAGAACTGCATGCATGCTTCATAGACTACAGCAAGGTAACATGTTATCACTTGTGAGCTGCCGACACGCCCCACTGTGTCGAGTTACTCATAATAAGAGGATTAGATTCAGAAAATCGGCAGCCTGTAGAGTATATAGAAACGTCACGCAGAGTAACAATCCCTTTTAGACTTCCATCGCTACAAAGAGAACACCAACGTGCTAGGTTGAAGCCAAGACAGTCGTGTATGGAGAGTAGATTTGATGATAAGTGAGAATACATTGTTACTATATGTCGAAAATAATGTAAGCCTTTAGGTTCCGCTCAGCAGGAGGTTGACGTATGGAAGCCATAGCGGAACCATCAAACCCTCATCCCCTTGAGTGTCAAGAAGTTAAAGAGACGAAGCACTTGCTCGACTGGGTCTGCTTCTGATGATCAGATTGTCTCCTATTATAAAGCTCTGTATAAATGGTTTCTTATTACTTAAATGTATGTAACTACATCGTTTCTATATTACAATATATGTTTTTGGGATTGTGATGAAATTTGCTTCGATATTTAACCTTAGCGGGCTGATATAATAACTTAATTATATTAATGGATTGGTACCTTCGACGTTAACACCTACTCCCTAGGTGGAGAGTGTTCAATCTGCCACTCTGGATGGGGGATTTGAGTCTGACTTACCGTTGATGTTGAAACCGAATTTTGGGCAAGACTGCTGACTATTGGAGAAACCACAATGTATAGACGAACTCAATGTTTTGTCTAACTTGTACAGATCCATATTAATGTCACTACACGACATAAAACCACACTACTGGATTATCATGTTGCATGATGTTAGAAATGATCGATCACGACTGTCAGTTACAGATATTAAAGGCACACAACTCTTTGATCATGTCCTGGTGTTGGCAGATTTGTGCAATTTAATGTACTTAGAATATATCAAACGATTGTAAAGAACGTTGACTAATTCCTGAGAGTTTTCAATAGCAGATAGTTTCAAATGAAGAGACAATAACTAAATCGTATGGAGAATAGAGTGCTAGGTAAGAATAAGGAAATTAGGATTTAGCGGTAAATTTTTTTTTAAAAGCTATAGAGCAGTGGTAGCAGACAGTATACGGGAATGTTAAAGCAGGCCAAAAGCAGAAATAGGTTTTTTTTAAATAAATATGAGAAACACGATAACACAAGAAAACGGTCAAGGCATCCCGTATTCCATAGCAGTATTTGACTGCCGTAGAGGAGTGCAGTGTAGAGCCTCAAGTTAACATGTGTATATCTTTACTGCCATAGAGGAATGAAGTGCCTCAAGTTAGCATGTGCATATCTTTACTGACATAGAGGAATGGAGTGCCTCAAGTTAGCATGTGCATATCTTTACTGACATAGAGGAATGGAGTGCCTCAAGTTAGCATGTGCATATCTTTACTGACATAGAGGAACGGAGTGTAGAGCCTCCACGTATCATGTGCATATCTTTTGAGGAAGCGCGACTAAGTGGTCTCATCCCGGATGTGTGACCAACGGCCGGTAACCACTTGTTTCTCCCCAGTTGCGTTAACTGGCAGGGACTAGGTGCTTCAAACCCTCATGTTCGAATTGAAGCGCGAGCTAACGATAACAAAGTCACACACGCACACACATACATATATATATATATAATAGGGAGCCGCGATAGGCCAGTGGTTAGTGAACTGGACTACAAAGGACAAGAGGTCGAGTTCGATCCTGAACAACGGCTTCCGGGTTCACCCAGTCTTTAATGGGTACCGGAATTTTCTGGGAAAGTAAAGTGACACGGGCGTAATACCGACCACATTACCACAACAATCATGTGCTGGAGGTCTATAAAAACATTATAGTCACTAGCACCATATTCCCTATACGTGTTCTTTACTTTACTTATATATATATATATATATATATATATATATATATATATATATATAAGGATGACTTAAAATTAAATTAAAAAGGTATACTACAACGAATAAGGGCAGAACGTATTTCAATGTAGGGTTTCTTAAAGAACAAGGAATTAAAGATAAATTCGCAGTCACAATATCAAACAAATACCAAGTCCTCCAACAACTAGAAAATACTATAAATATAGAAGATCATTGGAAACAGGTAAAAAATATATGGAAAGAGACATGCGAAGAAACACTGGGGAAAAGAGAACGCCAGAATAAGGCATGGATGACAGCAGAGACCCTGGATAAAATTAAAGAAAGAAAGAACAAGAAAGCAGACATAAATAAAAGCAAAACAAGAAGTAATAAAGCCAAGACACAGGAAGCTTACACAGAGGTGAATAAAGAAGTGAGAAGATGCATTAAAAGGGATAAGAGGAAATATATAGATGAATTAGCTAAAGAGGCAGAAGAAGCAGCAAATAAAGGGAATATGAAAGAACTGTACAACAGCACAAAGAAATTAGGTGGAAAATACAAACAGATCAACGCCTTTATCAAAGATAAGAAAGGAAATCTGCTTAGTAATATAAAGGAACAAATGGAGAGATGGAAGGAGCACTTTGAAGAACTTTTGAACAGACCTGGCTCAAATAATCCTCCAGATATACTACCAGCAGAAGAAGAATTACACGTTAACTGCGGAAAACCAAGCAAAGAAGAAATAATGAAAGCCATCAAACTGTTAAAAGATGGTAAAGCCACAGGACCAGATGAAATTCCTTCGGAAGCCATCAAAGCAGATATTATCACCTCTACCAAGATGTTACATAATCTATTGGATAAAATTTGGGAGAGGGAAGAAATACCTAAAGACTGGAGAGAAGGTTATATGATCAAACTACCAAAGAAAGGAAGTTTACAGGAGTGCACAAATTATAGGGGAATTATGCTACTATCAGTGCCAGGAAAAATATTAGGCAGAATCATTCTGGAGAGACTAAAAGAGGCTATAGAGAAACATTTGAGAGATGAACAAGCAGGTTTTAGGAAGAACAGATCATGTGCTGATCAAATAACTACTCTACGTATAATAGTTGAACAAAGTTTAGAACTAAAATCCCCACTTTATATTGGATTCATAGATTACGAAAAGGCATTTGATAGTTTAGACAGAAGAATGCTTTGGAAGTTGCTGAGTCATTATGGAATCCCCATAAAGTTTATTAACCTGATAAAAACAATGTATGAAGGAACAAAATGTAGTGTGGTGCATGAAGGACAGCTTACAGAAGCATTTGAAATAAGAACAGGAGTAAGGCAAGGATGCCTTCTGTCTCCATTTCTCTTTCTACTGGCCATAGATTGGATTATGAAAATAACTCAAAACAACAGAAATGGGATCCAGTGGTCACTGACCAAACAACTTGATGATTTAGACTTTGCTGATGACATAGCTCTCCTATCACACAGCCACCAACAGATGCAAGATAAAATGAGTATATTAGATGAGAGATCACAACAGCTAGGACTAAAGATTAATAGAGATAAGACCAACATTATGAGAATTAATGCAGTTGGCAATAACCAAATAAAACTAGGAGAAATACCTCTACTAGACGTACAATCTTATATATATCTGGGCAGTAATATAGATAAAGAGGGAGGAACAGAAAACGATACCAAAATAAGGATATCAAAAGCAAGAGGAGCTTTCATTGCACTGGGAAACATATGGAAATCCAAATAAATTAGGCTAAATACAAAAATACAAATTTTCAACTCCAATGTTAAGTCGGTTCTATTATATGGCTGTGAAACATGGAGAATAACAAAATTGACAATCACGAAGGTACAGACTTTCATTAATGGATGCTTGCGCAGAATAAAGGGATGGAAATGGCAGGACAAAGTCACAAACGTGGAATTATGGAAATGTACCGGTCAAATACCAGTGGATAAAGAAATACAGCGAAGACGATGGCGATGGATAGGACACACACTACGGAAACCAACTGAGAGTATTACACAACAGGCCCTTTTTTGGAATCCCCAGGGGAAAAGACAAAGAGGAAGACCAAGGAATTCTTGGAGAAGACAGATTGAAGCAGAGATGAAGATGATGGGGAAGACATGGAATGATCTTAAAAGAATTGCAAAAAACAGAACGACTTGGAAAGTGTTTGTTGAAGACCTATGCTCCACTGGGAGCTAAAAGGTAGAAGAAGAAGAAGAAGATATATATATATATATATATATATATATATATATATATATATATATATATATATTAAACACGTAAATTTTAACACTACAATGCTTATCGACTACACGCATTGTTGATAAAGGTTATTGTGGTGTGTAAACATTATCAAAAAGTAATTTTATTGTCATGAAGGACATCATCATCATGTGCCATACCGGTTGGCGTAGGCGATCATGTCCTTCCTTAATCTTCTATCTACAGTGCATCGTATCAGTTCTGTTGTTGAATGTTTTCCATGCCATGAAATCAAGCTATCCAGTATTTTCTCTCTTTGTCGTCCGCGATCTCTCTTTTCTTTTATTTTGCCATTTGTAACCAAGTATTCCAACTTTCCTCTTCTCATGATGTGCCCGAAAAATGTTGATTGTTTCTTTCTGATGTTTTTAGGAGCTCCCTTTTTGTGTTGGCCTCTTTGAGAACTTCCTCGTTGGTCTTTTTAGCTGTCCAGGGAACTTTCAACATTCTTCTGAGAAACTCCATTTCTGTGGCCTCTAATCGTCTTTTCATTTGTTTGTCTACTGTCCATGATTCGCTTCCATAGGTCAGAATTGGTTCTATATAGCACCGATGCACTCTCTTTCTCATTTCTATTGACATAGATTTGTTGCATAAGATATTTTTCATTTTCTGAAATGCTATTTTGGCCTGAGCTATTCTGCTTTTATTTCCGTGGTGCATCTTCCATCCGATGTTATTATTGTGCCCAAGTATTTTACACATTGCACTTGTTTCAAACTTTTCCTGTTTATTTTTATGCTGCATGCTGGTGATGATTGTTTTTTCGATATGACCAGTACTTCTGTTTACTTACTATTCAGACTGAGACCTTTCTTGTTGTTTTCTTTTACTATTATGTCTATCATTTCTTGTAGTTAATTCACTGTCTCTGCTATTAAGATTGTGTCATCCGCATATCATGAAGAACATATTAACATCAAAACAAAAAACACCAGGGCTAAAACTAAGAATAGCAAAATGTTACAACTTCTCAATATTCCTATATGGTGCAGAAAATGAATATTATACAAGAAAACAAAACAGAGAATTGAAGCCTTTGAAATGTGGATATATAGAATAATATGTAGAATTGAATGGAGGGAAAAGAAAACAAACGATGAAGTCTTAAAACAACTAAAAAATGAAAAGAGAACTACTAAGCACAATTCAAACAAGACAAATGCGATTTTTGGGTCATGTTGAAAGACACAACAGCCTACTAAAAGTAATCCTGGAGGGGAAAATACAAGGTAAAAGAGGTAGAGGCAGACCAAGACTAACATGGACGAGTAACATCAAAAGATAGACAAATCAGCCTATGACAACCTGCACCATCAAAGCAAGAAACAGAGCAGAATGGCGCTCCATGGTAGCCAACCTTCGTTGCGGAGACGGTACTCGATGATGATGATGAAACATTATCTAACTATTAATGCCACTCATAAAATATTCTTCCTTCATAATTAAGGCAAAGCTTGTCTTCTTTGTCCTAGCTATGTCCCCGTACTATTTATTACTTAATTGATGTTATTGTATTCCCTTCTTTCTATATCTTTTCTTTGATTTTCTCTGCCTCTCGTCAATGTTAACATCCCATAAAACATCAATTTTGTCATTACAATCTGTGATATAGATAAGTGATTCTTTTTATATGCCGTCTAAAGCTCCATTAGCATTCCCCTCTGACAATTTGTGTTTTCTGAACATGTTTAATGTGATTATATCTATTATTTATTACGATTCTGTGTTTTATCTATAATTAATTTACCTCTCATTAATGTTAACTCTCATTAAAATCGAAGAAACTGCTAGGTTGCAACTTTTTATCGTTTATTCTCTTATATTGTATTCTCTCATCTTTTATTCTCTTATCTGTTATTCTCTTATCATTTATTCTCTTATCTTTTATTCTCTTATCTGTTATTCTCTTATCATTTATTATCTTATATTTTATGCTTTTATCTTTTATTCTATTATCATGTATTCTCTTATCTTTTATTATCTTATCTTATATTCTCTTATAATTTATTCTCTCATCATATATTCTCTTATCATTTATTCTCTTATCATTCATGACCACTTCAGTAGACACATTGTAAATGTTAGATTTAACGTCGGCTCCCTGCTGGTTACCACTGCATGTTAGTCAACATTATTCTTGCTAATACATCGCTTATGAAGAGAAGAACATATACATCATTCTATTGTTTGTCAGTTTAAAAAGCGGCAATAATTTTGTTTAACCTCATTGTCTGTTCGTACTTGTTATTGTACTCCACACTTCACAGTTGTTTGTCTTTGATACTTTTATTGGATTTGTTCATGTATATCCTTCAATGACGATAAAACTCATATGCATTTTTTTATTCTTCTTCGTTCTTTCCTCATTTGCCTTTCAGCGTCGAGGGGAGATATAAGTTTCGGTCTTTTGCTCTACTATTCGCCTCTGCTGCCTGTATGTTTCCTAGTGCTTCTAATATTCCGTCAATCCATCTTTTTCGCAGTCGATTCTTGGGTCTGGTGTTCTCGCAACGTTTATTGAGGACTTGTTATGTTGTGTTTTGATTAACTTCTAATTCATGTGTGTTTTCCTTATCTGTTGTCCGTTAATCTGGTGTCCGATAAACCTAGTATTTTAATTTTCCTTTTTGTCATTTCTTCTATAAGCTCAACTTCTTTATTTTTTATTCCGCATATATCGATGGTTGCTACTTTATATTTGTCTATCTCCAGACCACTTCGAAGTTAGATCAGGTGTAAGACAGGGGTGCGCACTCTTCCCCCTTCTGTTTATTACATACATGGATTATATATACAAGCTAGCCAACCCGTCAGAGACAGGAGATCAACAAGCTTTTATTTGCAGACGATCAGGCACTAATACATGAAACAATAGAAGACCTACAATAACACCTAAACAAACTCAACATCTCAGGCATAAAATACAACATGAAAATCAACATCAACAAAATATAAGTC
Organism: Megaustenia siamemsis; assembly: GCA_032433765.1. Classification (NCBI taxonomy): domain Eukaryota; kingdom Metazoa; phylum Mollusca; class Gastropoda; order Stylommatophora; family Ariophantidae; genus Megaustenia; species Megaustenia siamemsis. The sequence continues at coordinate 20,197,090 of JAVIAB010000092.1, read as the reverse complement.
ATGAATGTCGCCAAAAATAAACAGAACATCAACATAACTATAGAAGGCAGGCAACTAAAACAAGTAGAGGAATTCAAATACCTAGGTAGTTTAATGACAAACAATAATTCTCAAACAGCAGAGATAGAATCAAGATGCAACAAAGCTTGTCAAATCATCGGACAGTTATCACCACTATTGTCCAACAAGGAAATAACTCTGAATCAAAACGAGCACTATACAATACAATCTTCATCCCAACGTTGTGCTACCAATGCCTGACCTGGACCCTAGATGCAAGAACAATAAGAAAAAATAACCTCCACATAGATGAAATGTGTTAGACGAATAACAGGAAAGAGTCTAAGAGATAAGATCAAAATTGAAGAACTAAGAAAAAAGTTAGGAATAGCACCCGCCATAGAATTTATACGGAAATAACAGATAAAATGGTATGGCCATGTGACAAGGCAGAAAGAACAAAACACAACACAACGAGCCTTCAACAAACGTTGTGAGAACACCAGACCCAAGGGTCGACCACGAAAAAGATGGATCGATGGAATATTAGAAACACAAGGAAACATAACAGCAGCAGAGGCGAATAGAAGAGCAAAAGACCGCAAATTATATCTCCCCTCGACGCTGAAAGGCAAATGAGGAAGGAAAGAAGAAGATCTCCATTTTTTGGTGGTTTCACTGAGCTTAAAACATTTATCCCTTACCGACCTGCTGAGTCAGTCTAAGTTAAGGGCTAAACTCAAAAACACACTTTGGGGTTAGCGCAGCGATGTTTCCCCCACGTGCTGGATGGCTGGGTCTCAATTGTGACCGTTTTCGGTCTAACTATGTTTTAGATGGTTGCATGTAAAAAGTACTTATGTGATCTTATCCTCCTTGAGTAGAACAATTTACACAACGTTTTACAAATATGTATGCATTGGAATCACTTTTTTTCAACCACTTTTATCACGTAATCCACGCTCCAAAATTATAACAAACCACCATATTGGACAACCGGACACGGCTCAAAATTCCTCTTTCATTATACATTCAAGATTATTAGTAGATGTTTATTAAAATGTAAACTCTGTTCTAAGTAAAAAAGTAAAGCACCCCCTTCACGTCAAGTGGCGTATAGGGAAATATGGTGTTAGTGACCCTATATTTTACAGACCTTCAGCACATGATTTTTGGGGTAATGTGGTCGGTATTACGCCCGTGCTGCTTTACTTTCCCAGAAAAAAATCCGGTACCCATTTAAGGCTGGCTGAACCCGGAAGCCGTCGGTTAGGATCGAACCCTACCCCTTGTCCTTTGTAGTCCAGTTCACTAACCACTGAGCTATCGCGGCTCCCTTAAACTATGTTGTGGTTATGTACTATTTCATCCTTCAGAGACGTTCAGATTTCCCAGTCTTTGATCATCTTTCTTATGAGCAACTACTAAAATATCATAAATATGTTCTTTAACTAAAGATTGTACATCTTGTAACTCGTGCCACAACTTGAAACCACTTCATTAACATATCAGTTGTAAGAATGAGCGGGATGTACTAGACTCCAGACATCGTCAAACACAAAAATTCCAAAATTATAAATAAATAAAACTTTGAGATGAAAACAACATCAGTGACTTACTCTCAGTACGAATCTTTGTTGACACCATTTCTCTGTACACAACTATCATCATGTGTCTTTCTTCCAAACATTCCGATTACTCTGTAAAAGTGTCTGTAGTTTCATTATATTTTTTATGCCGGTCGTCCAGTAATAGCTGAACATTTCATGAAGGTCAATCACCGCTCATCAGATGAGATTTATTCTTTATTTTCGGTGTTTAAATAAAATCCTTTCGATTTAATCCAATCCAGATTTCCGAAAGTCTATTCCGGATGTTCATGTCTTTAATCACGTGGATATTAGTTCGTTAGTTCACGGGTTCCAGGGTTTTTATTACCTCAGAGTGATTTTTTTTTTTCAAAACCTTGACTGGTCTGTATACTACCTGTTGACTACAGTGGTAGAGGGAGGAGGTATGTATTCCCAGCACAACAAACACACACACACACACACACACTTGAAATATTCATATTTCCATAACATTTTTTTTCACTTCTTTACAATGTAACCATAGTGATGTAATTGTTATATTGAATTACCTCTCATAATAATCTCGCCCTGCCGGGCTGGTCCCGGAGTTTTGCTTATTCTTGGGATGTACTACTATCTGTTCAACCTCAAACCGTCTCTTCTGGGTTATATTAGACCGCGATAACCCCTGTAAAAGTTAGCAGACTCCCTTTATTGCCCTTTAGAGCAGATTCGGCTTATAGGAAAGAAATTCTCCTCTCCATACCCAATGATCTTTGCCATTAAACGCCAGACTTTGCACAGGAGCCGCATTGTATCTCGTCTCGTGTTCAGGTTGTGGACAAGTCTCACAACTTTGACAGGGGAGGTAATGCTCAATTACCCATTGCAATTCCCTTGTTTCTTTTCACTACATGGACTACATATGCCCACATTCTTCATTTTGTTGTAGATAGCTAAGACTGCATTTGTTTTGTTTGTTTCAACCTCATCAGTAACAGATAGAAGCTGCTGTGACTGAGTGGTTAATACGTTTTTCTGTTAATTACAAAGGTCTGGGTTCAACTCCCAAGTAGGGAAATTTCTTTTTCCCAAACCAACACAACTACTATTTACTTCGTGTCTGAAAATGGGTATCAGAGATGTTCTTTGGGAAAGTAAGGCGGCCTCGGGTGATCATCATCATCATATTGAGCAATAAACATGCCAATTGTCATTGACAAACATTAACATTATTAATTTCATATTCATTATCAGTTTCTCTTATTTAGTTACAGTAATATGTAATCTTTCTTCTTCATTCTTTCTTCCATCTTGCTGCCTATTCCGTGAAGCTGCACAAATAGAATGAATATGTAATTTTCTGTTCTTTGGTTATTCATGTGGCTTGAGCTGTGTCGAATTTACTTTTTTGTCTCTTTTATTCTATCTATTTATCTCTTTCTGAGTCTCCATTTATATGTATAGCCTGATCTTCCATGTAATGTTAAAACTGCACGACGGTTATGTTGCATTTCTAGTCAGATATACAGACCATTTGATCTTTTTGTCACTATGATGTTTTATCCACGTTCTTATAATTTCATGCAATATTCTTTAATTCTGCAACCTTAATACTTAATATTGCGTTTGAAAATAACAACAACATATTAATAATAGTAATAATAGTAATCATAATAGTAATAATAGTAATAATCATAATAGTAATAATAATAATAGTAATATTAATAACTTTGCGGAGAGGTGAGTGGTCCAAACATAACCCTTGTACTCTGGACAAGAACGTCCCTTGTTCAAATCTCGCCAATGGCGTTTGTTCTTATATTTTTGTCATTCCTCCTGTCTCTGGTTAATGAGATCCAACGTCTGCCGCTTTCAGATTGAGTTATTGAGTTATTGAGTTATTTGCGGGTCATCATCATTGCACTCCGAACATGTCCATAGGTGCTCAGATCCCCTCCTCAGCAAGTCCCGCAGTGTCCAGCGACTGACGACCCCAGTTCTATGTTGGTTGATAAGTCTTCTTACACGGCCACCAAGTTTCTCATTTCTGGCCGTGCCCATCTTAACTCCCATTTCCATCATCCGAAGAAGTGACGTTGATCTGTGTTTGTCGAAGTCCTGTGCTCTTCCAACGTCTCGAAGGGCATTGATGATGTCCGCCCGATCCATCTTTCAGATAACGGCCAACAATAAAAGGTATCGGGTGAACTTTGCACACGGTAAAGAATCATTGGTAGTTAAAATGTTGAAAAACAGTAGACAAAAAGTAAGTTGTATAGAAACTGTTAAACGATGAAGTCTTAAAATAATTAAAAATGAAAAAAGAGAACTATTAAACACAATTAAAATAAGACAAATGAGATTTTCGAGCCATGTTAAAAGACACAGTAGCTTATTAAAAGTAATCTTGGAAGCGAAAATACAAGGTAATAGAGGCAGACCAAGACTAACATGGACAAGTAACATCAAAAGATGGACAAGTCAGGCTATGACAATCTACATCATCAATGCAAGAGTGGAATTGCGCTCCATGATAGCCAACTTTCGACCCGGAGAGGTCACTCAATGATGATGATGATGATGATATAAACTCTTAAGCATTTTTTTCATCTATTTATGACGATGACGGATGTGTCAGGTGTAGACATCGCAGCATGTTCTAAACTAGCGACATAACGCATCCACGCCCCCTACCGGGTAAACGCTGAGTCAGAAGAACCGTGCTGGTAATACTTAGTCTCTCGCTTACTTATATGCCATGTTTTATGATCACCTTCCTACTTTGATTTGGAAAATAATAATGCCTTGATCATATTATATCACACGATTCTTCACTGATTTCATTTCCGGGATATTTACCGTCCTTATTTACATAACAATATCAAATTACAGCCGAGTTGTTCAAATATAATTGTTATTTCTCTAGGGACAAAGACCATTGCGTCTAAACAACAATATAATAGTTATAGTGACCTAAAATATGAGATATGTTTGTCCAATGACAACAATCTGTTCGATTATAAATGAGATAGTATTGAATTTTTTATGCTCGAGCTAGGAAGTATGGATTTGGGCACAATTTTAAATTAGAATTGGTGTTGGTGGGGAAATATACTCCAAATGGTAGGATCGATAAAGTAATGAAACAACTGCAAGCTTTAAGTACTGTACAAACTCTAGGAAACTCATCATCAGGTCGCGTGGCCTTAGCAGAACGTTGCATTCACCACAGCCCGTCTGAAGGAATCTGCCTCCAGCAAGATCCCCCACTTCTTCTGTTGTCATGTTCAAGGTCTCCTTGGATTCTTAAAATCACCTTCTTCTTGGTCTGCCACTCAACTATCCCTTTTATAATCGTTCTTTCCAGCCCACTGTGTCTTTTCATGTGGCCATGGTATTTTAATTTCCTTTGTTGAATGGTGTTTATAAGCCAATTCATGTTTAAATCTTTTAATGTCTCATGTTCATGTTTAAATCTTTTAATGTCTCATGTTCATGTTTAAATCTTTTAATGTCTCATGTTCATGTTTAAATCTTTTAATGTCTCATGTTCATGTTTAAATCTTTTAATGTCGCATGTTCATGTTTAAATCTTTTAATGTCTCATGTTCATGTTTAAATCTTTTAATGTCTCATGTTCATGTTTAAATCTTTTAATGTCTCATGTTCATGTTTAAATCTTTTAATGTCTTTATCGCTCTTTTTCATTATCCAAGGTATCGAAGAATTTGTCTGCAGTATTTTGTTTCGAATGAATCGATTGTCCTCCTTGCTGCTTGCGAGATTGTCCATGATTCGCAACCATATGTTTCATGTCAGTAATTTTAATTATGCTGCCTTGCTGGGATTGTTGCAACATGTTTTTCATGGCGTTTATTTGTGTGTGTTGTTGTTGATCATCTTCTTCTGATCTCTTTCTGGCAGTCTCCATTGTTAGTTTCTACAGATGCCAGATATTCATAGTTTACTTCAATTTGTATTGATTCTAAAGAGATGATGATTTTGGGTTGGCTTTTTATTTTATCGATAGAAATTATCTTAATTTTCTGTATGTCTAGATAGAGGTTTTACTCTTCACTGTGTCTTTAACGCGTTCATTTGTTTCCTTTAATCTTCTTGCGCTGTTTGAGAGGAGAACTATGCCATCAGTGTATCTGAGTTCTGGAATTATGCTGCCATTTATTGTGAAAGGGTCAAACCTTCACGAAATTTCATCGTTTCTGACATTTGTCATAATGTTCTCAGCGTAGATGTTGAAACAGGTATAGGGAGTGAATGCATTCCTGATTAGCACCTTCTTGTACTACAAACAAATTTGATGTTTCGCCCATTTTTTTCTGACAGATACTTGTTCTTGACATAGTGGTTCAATAAGTTGTGTTAGGTGTGTTGGAAAGCCAATATCTTTGATGATTTTCCACAGTTTCTGATGTTGTACGCATTCAAAGGCCTTGCTGTAGTCTATGAAACATGCATACAGTTCTATGTTGTATTCCCAACACTTCTCAATGATGTTTCTCATGTCAAAGATGTGGTCCCATGCACCTCTACTATGTCTGGAACCTGCTTGAACTATATGAAGTTCTTATTCGAATGTTCTTGTTATCCTATTCATGATGAATCGCAAGAGTGTTTTGATGGCATGGCTTATTAGGGCAATAGTTCTGTAGTTGGAACAAACCTTCAGGTTTCCTCTCATTGGCATGTAGATGTACTCTGATCGGTTCCAGGCTTTTGGCCGGTCTGCATTTTTCCAGATCTTCACACACAGTGCGTTGTAAATATGAAAGCTGGCCTTCTCGCCAGCTTGAAAGAATACAGCTGGTATATCATCACTAAGCCTTAAATGGGTACGCATTTTTTTCTGGGAAAGTAAAGCGGCACGGGCGTAATACCGACCGCATTACCCCAAAAATCATGTGCCGAAGGTCTGTAAAATTTATGGTCACTAACACCATATTCCCTATACGCCACTTGGCGTGAAGGGAGGCTCTTTACCTTTTCACTTATATCATCACTACTTGGTGACTTCCCCTTCTTCAGTATTTTTTTTATTATTGCGGAACTAACTTCATCTAGCATAGGCTCTGTTTCTTATTCTTTACTTTCTGTTAATACATTTGAGTGTACAATTGTCTGTTATTGCTCTGATTGCTCTGAACATTTCTCCGACTTTCCCTTGCTGATAGAGCTCTTTAATTCTGCCACAGGCGTTTATAATATAATTTTTTGGGTCTCTTCTAATCTCTTTTCTATCTGCTTTTGTGTATTTTCTGTATTCATCGCTGTTTCGCTTTTCTCCTATTTGCTTCAAGTTTATATCAGAAAAACACATAGACTACAACTACTCACAGGACTCCTGGTCTCACATTTACACGGATGGCTCTGCTACAAACACAACCAGAAATCAAGGAGGTGCACTCTTGGGCCTGAATAATCAGGAAGAGATTACCAAATCAATAGCCACTGGGAAATTCTCAAACAAGTATAAAGCAGAGACTGAAGCCCTCGAAGATGCCGCAAAACTGGCTATCCGACACAAAAATAACGTGCACAGGAAATTAGTGATACTGATCGACGCACTGTCAGTACTAACAGCGCTAAAAAAAAACTCATGAACAGTGAGCTAGATGACCTGATAACAACCCTAGACCAATTGTGCAATAACTTTCAGAGAATGGCTATCCAATGGATACCATCTCACTGTAAAATACAAGGAAACGAATGCGCAGACAAACTACAAACTTGCTGAGGTAGGAGGGACGTTACCTCAAAGAACCATCTGGTCAGCTACGAGGAAGCCAAATCCATCATCAAAGGCCAGTATCATGAAAAATGGAAACAAAAACACCCAAAGTATAACGAGAAGGACGGATACCTCCAACTATCAAGGAGGGATCAAGTCATCATAATTTGTCTACGTACTGGCTACAACAGAATGAGAAACCACATGTTCACCAAACTCAAAATAGGAACTACCAGCCTATGCCACTGTACCCTGGATAACATGACAACTAAACACGTTCTACAGGAATGCTCCCAGTGCCAAGACCTGAGGAGGACAATATGGCCCACACAACCTCCCTAGAAGAGAAACTCTACGGGGCAAGCGGATCACAGAAACGGACAGCTGCCTTCATAAGAGAGTCCGGAGTCCTAGTCTGAATGAGCCATGACCGTAGAAGAGGAAGAAGCTTCAGGTTCCTTCCTTATTCTATGAGGGTCAGTGTTTTGTTTTCTGAGATGTTGTTTCTTATGCGCTTTTATGGGGACGATATTCTGTGCTGACGAGATAAGAATACCTCTCGTGGAAACTAGAACTAGGAAACAAGAACTAGGAAACTAGAACTAGGAAGCAAGAACTAGGAAACTAGAACTAGGAAGCAAGAACTAGGAAACTAGAACTAGGAAGCAAGAACTAGGAAACTAGAACTAGGAAACAAGAACTAGGAAACTAGAACTAGGAAGCAAGAACTAGGAAACTAGAACTAGGAAACAAGAACTAGGAAACTAGAACTAGGAAGCAAGAACTAGGAAACTAGAACTAGGAAACAAGAACTAGGAAACTAGAACTAGGAAGCAAGAACTAGGAAACTAGAACTAGGAAACAAGAACTAGGAAACTAGAACTAGGAAGCAAGAACTAGGAAACTAGAACTAGGAAACAAGAACTAGGAAACTAGAACTAGGAAGCAAGAACTAGGAAACTAGAACTAGGAAACAAGAACTAGGAAACTAGAACTAGGAAGCAAGAACTAGGAAACTAGAACTAGGAAACTACAAACATAAATATGAGTACTAAATAGATGAGAATATCGCTTGTGGAAACTAGAACTAGGAAACTACAAACACAAATATGAGTACTGACGAGATGAGAATATATCTTGTGGAAACTAGAACTAGGAAACTAGAACTAGGAAACTACAAACACAAATATGAGTACTGACGAGATGAGAATATCGCTTGTGGAAACTAGAACTAAGAAACTAGAACTAGGAAACTAGAACTAGGAAACTAGAACTAGGAAACTACAAACACAAATATGAGTACTGACGAGATGAGAATATCGCTTGTGGAAACTAGAACTAGGAAACTAGAACTAGGAAACTAAAACTAGGAAACTAGAACTAGGAAACTACAACTAGGAAACTACAAACACAAATATGAGTACTGACGAGATGAGAATATCGCTTGTGGAAACTAGAAGTAGGAAACTAAAACTAGGAAACTAGAACTAGGAAACTAGAACTAGGAAACTAGAACTAGGAAACTACAAACACAAATATGAGTACTGACGAGATGAGAATATCGCTTGTGGAAACTAGAACTAGGAAACTAAAACTAGGAAACTAGAACTAGGAAACTAGAACTAGGAAACTAGAACTAGGAAACTACAAACACAAATATGAGTACTGACGAGATGAGAATATCGCTTGTGGAAACTAGAACTAGGAAACTAAAACTAGGAAACTAGAACTAGGAAACTAGAACTAGGAAACTAGAACTAGGAAACTACAAACACAAATATGAGTACTGACGAGATGAGAATATCGCTTGTGGAAACTAGAACTAGGAAACTAGAACTAGGAAACTAAAACTAGGAAACTAGAACTAGGAAACTAGAACTAGGAAACTACAAACACAAATATGAGTACTGACGAGATGAGAATATCGCTTGTGGAAACTAGAAGTAGGAAACTAGAACTAGGAAACTAGAACTAGGAAACTAGAACTAAGAAACTACAAACACAAATATGAGTACTGACGAGATGAGAATATCGCTTGTGGAAACTAGAACTAGGAAACTACAAACATAAATATGAGTACTGACGAGATGAGAATATCTCTTGTGGAAACTAGAACTAAGAAACTAAAACTAGGAAACTAGAACTAGGAAACTACAAACATAATTATAAGTACTAGGAACACTACAAACATAAATATGAGTACTTAGAAAACTACAAACATAAATATGAGTACTTAGAAAACTGCAAACATAAAAATGAGTACAAGGAAAACTAGAAACATAAATTTGAATACATATAATTTATTCTAATGCGATATTTGTTTCTCGTAATCCTGATGTTCGGAAAACTATTATAAAATGTATTTAAGGAAAATAGTATGTACATATGTGTATATGTGTGTAACATGATTGTTCTCGTAATTTCTGTTTGTTTACACTTTAGATCGTCATCGCATGTTGTCGTCCCTTCTTGTTCGACGCTGTGTTTCAAATTGTTGAATTCCTAAGACCTCGCAGGTAGCTATTGTCTACAATATCCAAACGTTAATTGTCTTCAACAAGTAGCTCTTGTGTATGTTTGTTATTCCTACTACATGCACACGCAAAGCCAGCTCTGTCATTGTCACTAACACATGGCCTAGATAGTAAATACATAGGAGTTTGTTTTAGGTGAGTACGTTTCTTTTAGTGAAGATAAACAAAGTACCAGGGAGCTTCTTGTGGTTAGGGCTATGGCTGGGCTAAATGAGGTAGTGGTTCAATTCCAGTCGGACACTCGCCAATCGATTCAATTTAAATTGAAATAGCTACATAAAAAAAAGTAAAGTACCCCCGTCACACCAAGTGGCGTATAGGGAAATATGGTGTTAGTGACCCTATATTTTACAGACCTTCCGCACATGATTTTTGGGGTAATGTGGTCGGTATTACGCTCGTGCTGGTTTACTTTTCCAGAAAAAAATCCGGTACCCATTCAAGGCTGGGTGAAACCGGAAGCCGTCGGTTGGGATCGAACCCTATCCCTTGTCCTTTGTAGTCCAGTTCACTAACCACTGAGCTATAGCGGCTCCCGAAATAGCTACATGCCAGTCTTGATATATGGATGTAAATCATGGACAATAGGACAACAGACAAGAAAATCACTTGAGGCTGTAGAAAAGTGGTTTTACAAAAGAATATTGAGAATATCATGGACAGCTAAGAAGAATAATGAAAACGTTCTGAAAGAGGTCAAAGCAAAAAGATAGCTATTTTCCAATATTAGGAAGAAACAATCATAATTTTTTCGCCATGAAATGGGAAGACAACAGCTGGAATATGTTGTAACGACTGGAAAAATTGAGGGAAGCAAATAGAAAAGATACCAGACAGCTTAAGAGTATGGCTTGGCAGAAGGTCAACAACAGAAATGATAAATAACTGTCAAGATCGAAAGTTGTGGAGAGACATGATCACCTACGCCAGCAGGCCCGGTACTTGATGATGATGATGATGATGATGATGATGATGATGATGATGATGATGATGATGATGATGATGATGATGATGATGATGAGATACATGACTCGCTTGAGTCGGAGAACGTAATGCCGTGGGAGAGAATCAACCCCCAACTCCAGTTGATGTTTCCTAGTTAGGCCAAATGTAATACTCTACCCACCATGACATAATATATTATAGGTCATCCTTTATCAGCCATTAGAACGCCCCTGCCACTCATTTACTGTCGGAGACCGGGTGGCCAAGCAGATAATTTATCATGTTCTACACCACAAGAACTCTGGTTCGAGCTACGAAAGCGTCATATTAATTATGTCTCTTGTAGTTGAAATAGAAACCTTGACACTAACGTCTTGTGGAGAATGCATGACGCATGCGGTTGATTATTGGAGTCATTCTCAAATGTCTAAGGCAGCCATTCTTAAATGTCGATGGGGGTCATTCTCAAATGTCTAAGGCAGCCATTCTTAAATGTCGATGGGGGTCATTCTCAAATGTCTAAGGCAGCCATTCTTAAATGTCGATGGGGGTCATTCTCAAATGTCTAAGGCAGCCATTCTTAAATGTCGATGGGGGTCATTCTCAAATGTCTAAGGCAGCCATTCTTAAATGTCGATGGGGGTCATTCTCAAATGTCTAAGGCAGCCATTCTTAAATGTCGATTGGTTCATTCTCAAATATTTATGGGAGTCATTCTCAAATGTCTATGGTTGTCATAACCAAATGTGTATGGCAGCCATTCTCAAATGTCTATGGGAGTCATTCAAAAATATGTGTGGGGGTCGTTCTCAAATGCCTATATGGCAATCATTCTCAAATCTATATGGCAATCATTCTGAAATATGTATGGCAATCATTCTCAAATGTCTATGGCAATCATTTTCAAATATATATGGCAGATCAAGTTACATGAAAATCCCTACACACACACAAAATGAAGTAATTAATGGAAAGCCACTAAAGTTACAATAATAACGCAGTCTACAATTAGATCATTGCGAAACCGCTCAGTTCTGCGCTACTGTAAGAAAGTAACACACTGATTGAGATGATAAATATAGTGATCATTTCTGTCCTGCTAACCTATACAATAAAGCATTGTGGTATAAGTCAACTGGTTAGGCTCGGGGCAAGACACCGGTCTCGAGACAGAGAGGTTGTTAGTTCAAATCTCCGCTGCACCAGTTTTTGGATTTTTATTTGTGATTTCTCTCTTCGGCAACCCTTGGTCTCAGCAGCCAGGCCTGGTTTGAAAAGTCAATTACTCATCGACGGAAGAAATACAAGTACCTCCGAATTTATGTGCCTGTACGGCGAGGGACCCCTGTGCACACGACTGCAAAGGAAAAACGGATTAACACACAAAATTCAGTTCCTAGTCCCAGGGGACTTCGCCAGAGGTGAAAGCTGGGGAACGCAAGAAAAATAAAAAGAAAATATCACAACACGTGCATAACACGCTGATAGGCAGGCATGTTCGAGTTTCGACCTAGTCTATATAAGCTACAGCATCATCATCATCAAGTACCATGTCTGCTGACGTAGGTGATCATGTCTGAAGCTTCTCAGTTGCTGGCGGCGGGTGGTGGGTTCGAAACTTGAGGAGGCCATGAAGTGAGACCGAATTTTAGATGACCTTTAACCTGGTATTTTTCGACATTACAGCAATTTACGATATGTAAAATAGTTCCTTCGATTGTTGCCCTGGAGTAACATAATCATCATCATCATCAACTACCATGCCTACTTGCGATACCATTACTGGATTTGCATTGTGTGGATTCTTGTGTTTGTGATACAAATCATCATCATCAAGTACCGGGCCTGCTGGCGTAGGTGATTATGTCTCTCCACAACTTTCGATCTCGACAGTTATTTATCATTTCTGTTGTTGACCTTCTGCCAAGCTAATCTCTTAAGTTGTTGCGTATCTTTTCTCTTTGCATCCCTCTATCTCTTCGTCCCTCAATTTCCTAATTGTCACAATATTTTCCAGCTGTTCACTTCTATTTCATGAAAATAAATTATGATTGTTTCTTCCTAATTGTGGAAATTAGCTCTCTTTTTGCTATAAGCTACAGCTTTCTTCTTCTTCTTCTTTCCTTCCTCATCTGCCTTTCAGCGTCGAGGGGAGATATAATTTGCTGTCTTTTGCTCTTCTGTTCGTCTCTGCTGCTGTTATGTTTCCTAGTGCTTCTAATATTCCATCGATCCATCTTTTTCGTGGTCGACCCTTGGGTCTGTTGTTCTCACAACGTTTGTTGAAGGCTCGTTAAAGCTACAGCTTTAGGATCTTATAATCCAAGGAGGCCTCAAATTGTGTTGATGTTGTAATCTATGATAGAGACTTTCTAGTGTTCTTTTTTAATGTGGAGGGGGGCCATCAAAGCTTCATTAACTTAGCCAGCTTTGGTCATCTTCACGTTTATATCCGGCTGTTGAAGACTAGTGATGGGAGCCTGAACCCAGTCTAACGCCCACGGCATCACCAATGTCCAATATGACACTGATCCTCGAGTAACGACACGTAACTTTACTGTGAAGAATAAAATTCACCACAATAATTATTTGAAACAGAAAAAAAAAGTATTCTAGTTCTGTTTATTCAGAAAGAAAAAGAAAATATATTTTTTTTCCCAGCGAGTTATTTTCCCGTTAAATAAATTAGGTTCATCTCGTTGTTCCACGTGAGATCCAGCGTACTTGCGACTTGAGGTTACGAAACTCGCATCAATCTATGAACACATAAGAGCACATTCACTAACATTAGTCATTGACTTGACAGTACAGGCTTGGTAAGAGTATACCGTTTTATTATTACATGAAAGAATAGTTACGTTTTTGTGTGTGTGTGTGTGTGTGTGCAAATAACAAGATATATTACTCGCCACTTATATTCACACCTTTAGAAGTACAGGGGGAAAAAATCAAAACATGAAATTATATAAAACAGCTTTACGAAATAATATAATCAAACTGAAGGGCTATAACTGAAACATTTACTTATTTTATTGTATTGTCATTTCGTAAAGTTGTTTCTTACAGTTTTATGTTTGAATTATATCCCTACTTTCGTCCGATTTACGCTGACCTGCACGACAGTTCACATCTGTGCTCATGTCCGTTTCTTCTGAAGTACAGCCATATCTATCACATAAGTAATACACTTGCACTGGACGTAAAATGGTAAACTGTATCACAACGGTTATATATATAAAACAATGCGCTGTTTGTCAATAAGATCACCGGGGGGAGGGGGGGACCTGGTTGGTCTCGAGGCAACACAACGACCCCCGAGACAGAGAGGTTGTGGGTTCAAATCCCGGCTGCATCAGTTGTGATTTTTATTTATGGGCAACCACTCCTGGTCTCAGCAGCGAGGCCCGTCAATTACTTATGGACGGAAATAATATGAGTACCTTCTAAGACGGAGTTATCTGCCTGTGCGGCGAGGGTCCCCTGTGCACACGGCTGCCAGGGAAAAAAATATTAACACACAAAATTCAGTTCCTAGTTTCTAGGGACAAAGGTAAAAAACAGATCACCTAATTTGTAAAATAATTATATTTTATTTTCATTAGTTGTATATAGAGAAAGTGGGCCGCTAGCGCTAAAGAAAGAGTCAGAATGGAGTAAATTAAAGCAAAACTGATGAAGTAGCATATATCAAGTTCCAGGAATCGGGAGTCAATCTAAACACGACTAGAAGGGGGCTTACTGATAGGACAATGTCAAAGTGTATATAACAAGCCAGCTATAGAAACTATCAGCGTGCATGCATTTGCGCTGTCTCTTCGGGAGAACTGCACACCTATGGGTCTACTCCTGTGTATGGAAGTGGACTCCAGTTGTCAGTGAGGATCGCATAGTATTTGTAAAATTCTTGAAAATGTGGAAGTGATTCTCAAGTGATACTCATTGTGGAAGATATTGGACAATATAACATCTTGAGATAGACAATAGATAATGAAAATGTTAGACAAAACTATGGTAAGGAAGCAATGATGATATATAGCAGATTAACTTAACTAAAACATCTCATGATGATCGTGTTGATAACTGATATCAATGATATAATGGAGTAGCGGTATGACTCTGAACACTGAAAGAAAGAACGGGGCTGGAGAAACTAGTCAGATCAGAGACTATCTACTCGCAGCAATAGCCGTGCCTAATACTTGTGGGAATGGCTACAGAACTCTCATCTGTGAGTTCTGCCTCGAGTAAAGAGAGCTTTAGTGCAAAAAGCGACGACGAATGAAATAGTGCACACACGTCAGCAGTTTTTATATGAATACGCTATCAGACAATATCGACTTTTCGACCTAAAGGTATTTACCAAGATCAGGGCAAACTAACGCATTACTTTTTCTCGTAGATTTCTTGTAAAAAAAAATAGTAAAACCTTCATGGTCTAAGTGTCGAAACTTCCCATTAGTGTCAGTTTTGTTTTTTAACTTCCTCTTGAAAAAAAAAGAAATCAATCTCTCTACTATTATGTGTTCTGTCCACATGTTCATTTTGGTTGAAAGATGTTCTGATAATAAAACATCAAAGAAACAAAAATGTGTGATGTCAAACTGAGCAGAGATCAAGCAGCAGGTCTCAGATCAATGACCGGGTTAAAGGAAGCCCGTTAGTCGGTCAAAATTGTCTTACTATGTGAAAAAAGAACTACTAAACACAATTAGAGCAAGACAAATGACTTTTTTGGTGATGTTAAAAGACACAACAGTATAATAAAAGTAATATTAGAAGGGATATACAAGGTAAAAGAGGCAGAGGCAGACCAAGACTAACATGGACGAGTAACATCAAAAGATGGACAAGTCAGCCTATGACAATCTGCACCATCAAA
The DNA here is from genome assembly GCA_032433765.1 of Megaustenia siamemsis. Lineage (NCBI taxonomy): Eukaryota > Metazoa > Mollusca > Gastropoda > Stylommatophora > Ariophantidae > Megaustenia > Megaustenia siamemsis. The sequence continues at coordinate 20,181,412 of JAVIAB010000092.1, read as the reverse complement.
GCAAGACACAAAGTGGAATGGCGCTCCAAACTTCGAGGCGGAGACGGCAGTTAATGATGATGATGTGAGGCCACTCAGAATACAAACAACTGCTGGCTTTGTTTGAGAGTTAACCTTTTTCTTTATCCACAAGATGCAGGACAGTGTACAGAGTTATGTGGTCAATGACGTCAGCTTTAAGACAACAAACAGTAGAGATCTCAGTTTACAAGACAGAGAGATATTATGTCACTGAGTTGATGGCAGTTTCATTAAAACATTACGTCCACACACATATGCGTATATCTGTTAATGATTATGCTTAATGTGTTGCAAGAGTTCACATATCCACATGCACACATTAAGCAACAGTACTATATTGATATATTTTGACACTCAGTGGTATCTCATTTAGCCAAAAACACAAATTCTATATGACTCTAGATGAGCCCATATCTAAAAGAAAATGCGATGAAAACTTGACCATTTTTTCTAATATATGAATTTAATTTCTACATCCGAACTATGTATAGATAATTAAATAAATAACACAATTTGTTTGTAAATTGTGATTTGACATGCAAATCCGCTAAAAATGGATGGAACACGTTGACTATTATTTAAATTCGGAGCGTGCCTTTATTTAACTATTTGGCTCAAGAGGCAAATTTGTCAGCTTATCTCAGCCTTCAATAAATCTTACAAAAAAATCTTGTTAACTGGACACAAATGTACACCGAGTATTTATCCTTCATTATGCATTCTCGCATAAGATACTAAAATGTTTCCCTCTTCCACCTGCAGTAATAACCCGGCAGAGAATGAAGTAAATCAAAATCAAGTGTGTGCACATACCACGCATCCGAACGAGACGGCCTGAAGTGTGTTGCCTGAAGTTCCATCTCCCAACACCATAATGCAAGGCTCATCCCGTCCACGAACTATGACATTGAAAGTGTTGCACACACAAACAGTCACGATCGTGTTTGCTGCTATGTGACACTTGACTATAAACGCTCAATTCGAGAATACATTTATTTCCGGACTATATTCCCCAAGAAATTCTCCTTTTCTCTCGCTTTCACTCCTCTCTCTCTCTCTCTCTCTCTCTCTCTCTTTCTCTCTCTCACTCTCTCTCTCTCTCTCTCTCTCTCTCTCTCACACGCCTTTCGTGTCTCTATTTTATTTAGTTCAAACATGTTCCATTTGTCGCTGTATTAAAAGTGTACGCCCGCGGCCACCTTCAAATCAAATTCAATTGATGATTAAGGTACGCAACGACAAACAATTTCACACAAATCCTAGAACAAATAAGTCATTTAAAGAAAGTTAAAATTAAAAAGAATTTACCTTTGAATTCATTTAAAGAAAGAAAACTATATGGGGCAATCGAATCACTCAAACAGACATTTGACTTCATGAGAGAGTATGGAATCCTAATCTGATTGAGTCTTGATCGCAGAGTGAGAGAGAGAGAGAGAAAGAGAGAGAGAGAAAGAGAGAGAGAGAGAGAGAGATTTGAAGAAAGAAAATGTATATTCTTTTTGTCAAATCAAACGCTTTAATTACCTTAATTTTTCATTAATGGAGTGTGTAGGGTATAGTTCATACATGACAGAGATAGAACTGCATAGAGAGCAGGTCAAGATCTTGAAAAGTTTCTTGTGGCCTGCATTGATTGGTTCAAGCAACACATAATCACAACAGGAAACTATCAGGCTGATAGTTTCAAAACGATAAGTCATCTTCATTGAAGATTGACGAAGTCTGTCAGTAGTGCCACAACTACTCCCAGGAGAAGATTGACGAAGTCTGTCAGTAGTGCCACAACTACTCCCAGGAAGAGATTGACGAAATGTGTCAGTAGTGCCACAACTACTCCCAGGAGAAGATTGACGAAGTCTGTCAGTAGTGCCACAACTACTCCCAGGAGAAGATTGACGAAGTCTGTCAGTAGTGCCACAACTACTTCCAGGAAGAGATTGACGAAATGTGTCAGTAGTGCCCCAACTATTCCCATGAGAAGATTGATGAAGTCTGTCAGTAGTGCCACAACTACTTCCAGGAAGAGATTGACGAAATGTGTCAGTAGTGCCACAACTACTTCCAGGAAGAGATTGACGAAGTGTGTCAGTAGTGCACCAACAACTTCCAGGAGAAGATTGACGAAGTCTGTCAGTAGTGTCACAACTACTCCCATGAGGAGATTGACGAAGTCTGTCAGTAGTGCCACAACTACTCCCATGAAAAGATTGACGACGTCTGTCAATAGTGCCACAACTACTCCCATAAGAAGATTGACGAAGTCTGTCAGTAGTGCCACAACTACTCCCAGGAGAAGATTGACGAAGTCTGTCAGTAGTGCCACAACTACTCCCAGGAAGAGATTGACGAAGTCTGTCAATAGTGCCACAACTACTCCCATAAGAAGATTGACGAAGTCTGTCAGTAGTGCCACAACTACTCCCAGGAGAAGATTGACGAAGTCTGTCAGTAGTGCCACAACTACTTCCAGGAAGAGATTGACGAAATGTGTCAGTAGTGCCCCAACTATTCCCATGAGAAGATTGATGAAGTCTGTCAGTAGTGCCACAACTACTTCCAGGAAGAGATTGACGAAATGTGTCAGTAGTGCCACAACTACTTCCAGGAAGAGATTGACGAAGTGTGTCAGTAGTGCACCAACAACTTCCAGGAGAAGATTGACGAAGGTATTCAGTAGTGTCACAACTACTCCCATGAGAAGATTGACGAAGTCTGTCAGTAGTGCCACAACTACTCCCATGAAAAGATTGACGACGTCTGTCAATAGTGCCACAACTACTCCCATAAGAAGATTGACGAAGTCTGTCAGTAGTGCCACAACTACTCCCATAAGAAGATTAACGAAGTCTGTCAGTAGTGCCACAACTACTCCCATAAGAAGATTGACGAAGTCTGTCAATAGTGCCACAACTACTCCCATAAGAAGATTGACGAAGTCTGTCAGTAGTGCCACAACTACTCCCATAAAAAGATTGATGAAGTCTGTCAGTAGTGCCACAACTACTCCCATGAGAAGATTGACGAAGTCTGTCAGTAGTGCAACAACTAATTCCAGGAAGAGATTGATGAAATGTGTCAGAAGTGCCAGAACTACTCCCATGAGAAGATTGACGAAATGTGTCAGTAGTGCCACAACTACTTCCAGGAAGAGATTGACGAAGTGTGTCAGTAGTGCCCCAACAACTTCCAGGAGAAGATTGACGAAGTCTGTCAGTAGTGTCACAACTACTCCCATGAGAAGATTGACGAAGTCTGTCAGTAGTGCCACAACTACTCCCATGAAAAGATTGACGAAGTCTGTCAATAGTGCCACAACTACTCCCATAAGAAGATTGACGAAATCTGTCAGTAGTGCCACAACTATTCCCATAAGAAGATTAACGAAGTCTGTCAGTAGTGCCACAACTACTCCCATAGAAAGATTGATGAAGTCTGTCAGTAGTGCCACAACTACTCCCAGGAGAAGATTGACGAAGTCAGTCAGTAGTGCCACAACTAATTCCAGGAAGAGATTGACGAAATGGGTCAGTAGTGCCACAACTACTCCCATTAGAAGATTGACGAAATGTGTCAGTAGTGCCCCAACTACTCCCAGGACAAGATTGACGAAGTCTGTCAGTAGTGCCCCAACTACTTCCAGGAAGAGATTGACGAAATGTGTCAGTAGAGCCACAACTACTCCCATGAGAAGATTGACGAAGTCTGTCAGTAGTGCCACAACTACTTCCAGGAAGATATTGACGAAATGTGTCAGTACTGCGACAACTACTTCCATGAGAAGATTGACGAAGTCTGTCAGTAGTGCCACAACTACTTCCATGAGAAGATTGACGAAGTCTGTCAGTAGTGCCACAACTACTTCCAGGAAGATATTGACGAAATGTGTCAGTACTGCGACAACTACTTCCATGAGAAGATTGACGAAGTCTGTCAGTAGTGCCACAACTACTCCCATGAAAAGATTGACGAAGTCTGTCAGTAGTGCCAGAACTACTCCCATAAGAAGATTGACAAAGTCTGGCAGTAGTGCCCCAACTACTCCCATAAGAAGATTGACGAAGTCTGTCAGTAGTGCCACAACTACTCCCATAAGAAGATTGACGAAGTCTGTCAGTAGTGCCGCAACTACTCCCATAAAAAGATTGATGAAGTCTGTCAGTAGTGCCACAACTACTCCCAGAAGAAGATTGACGAAGTCTGTCAGTAGTGCCACAACTAATTCCAGGAAGAGATTGACGAAATGTGTCAGTAGTGCCACAACTACTCCCATGAGAAGATTGAAGAAATGTGTCAGTAGTGCCACAACTACTCCCAGGAGAAGATTGACGAAGTCTGTCAGTAGTGCCACAACTACTTCCAGGAAGAGATTGACGAAATGTGTCAGTAGTGCCACAACTACTCCCATGAGAAGAATGACGAAGTCTGTCAGTAGTGCCACAACTACTCCCAGGAGAAGATTGACGAAGTCTGTCAGTAGTGCCACAACTACTCCAATGAAAAGATTGACGAAGTCTGTCAGTAGTGCCACAACTACTCCCATAAGAAGATTGACGAAGTCTGTCAGTAGTGCCACAACTACTCCCAGGAGAAGATTGACGAAGTCTGTCAGTAGTGCCACAACTACTTCCAGGAAGAGATTGACGAAATGTGTCAGTAGTGCCCCAACTATTCCCATGAGAAGATTGATGAAGTCTGTCAGTAGTGCCACAACTACTTCCAGGAAGAGATTGACGAAATGTGTCAGTAGTGCCACAACTACTTCCAGGAAGAGATTGACGAAGTGTGTCAGTAGTGCACCAACAACTTCCAGGAGAAGATTGACGAAGTCTGTCAGTAGTGTCACAACTACTCCCATGAGAAGATTAACGAAGTCTGTCAGTAGTGCCACAACTACTCCCATGAAAAGATTGACGACGTCTGTCAATAGTGCCACAACTACTCCCATAAGAAGATTGACGAAGTCTGTCAGTAGTGCCACAACTACTCCCATAAGAAGATTAACGAAGTCTGTCAGTAGTGCCACAACTACTCCCATAAGAAGATTGACGAAGTCTGTCAATAGTGCCACAACTACTCCCATAAGAAGATTGACGAAGTCTGTCAGTAGTGCCACAACTACTCCCATAAAAAGATTGATGAAGTCTGTCAGTAGTGCCACAACTACTCCCATGAGAAGATTGACGAAGTCTGTCAGTAGTGCAACAACTAATTCCAGGAAGAGATTGATGAAATGTGTCAGAAGTGCCAGAACTACTCCCATGAGAAGATTGACGAAATGTGTCAGTAGTGCCACAACTACTTCCAGGAAGAGATTGACGAAGTGTGTCAGTAGTGCCCCAACAACTTCCAGGAGAAGATTGACGAAGTCTGTCAGTAGTGTCACAACTACTCCCATGAGAAGATTGACGAAGTCTGTCAGTAGTGCCACAACTACTCCCATGAAAAGATTGACGAAGTCTGTCAATAGTGCCACAACTACTCCCATAAGAAGATTGACGAAATCTGTCAGTAGTGCCACAACTATTCCCATAAGAAGATTAACGAAGTCTGTCAGTAGTGCCACAACTACTCCCATAGAAAGATTGATGAAGTCTGTCAGTAGTGCCACAACTACTCCCAGGAGAAGATTGACGAAGTCAGTCAGTAGTGCCACAACTAATTCCAGGAAGAGATTGACGAAATGGGTCAGTAGTGCCACAACTACTCCCATTAGAAGATTGACGAAATGTGTCAGTAGTGCCCCAACTACTCCCAGGACAAGATTGACGAAGTCTGTCAGTAGTGCCCCAACTACTTCCAGGAAGAGATTGACGAAATGTGTCAGTAGAGCCACAACTACTCCCATGAGAAGATTGACGAAGTCTGTCAGTAGTGCCACAACTACTTCCAGGAAGATATTGACGAAATGTGTCAGTACTGCGACAACTACTTCCATGAGAAGATTGACGAAGTCTGTCAGTAGTGCCACAACTACTTCCATGAGAAGATTGACGAAGTCTGTCAGTAGTGCCACAACTACTTCCAGGAAGATATTGACGAAATGTGTCAGTACTGCGACAACTACTTCCATGAGAAGATTGACGAAGTCTGTCAGTAGTGCCACAACTACTCCCATGAAAAGATTGACGAAGTCTGTCAGTAGTGCCAGAACTACTCCCATAAGAAGATTGACAAAGTCTGGCAGTAGTGCCCCAACTACTCCCATAAGAAGATTGACGAAGTCTGTCAGTAGTGCCACAACTACTCCCATAAGAAGATTGACGAAGTCTGTCAGTAGTGCCGCAACTACTCCCATAAAAAGATTGATGAAGTTTTTCAGTAGTGCCACAACTACTCCCAGGAGAAGATTGACGAAGTCTGTCAGTAGTGCCACAACTAATTCCAGGAAGAGATTGACGAAATGTGTCAGTAGTGCCACAACTACTCCCATGAGAAGATTGAAGAAATGTGTCAGTAGTGCCACAACTACTCCCAGGAGAAGATTGACGAAGTCTGTCAGTAGTGCCACAACTACTTCCAGGAAGAGATTGACGAAATGTGTCAGTAGTGCCACAACTACTCCCATGAGAAGAATGACGAAGTCTGTCAGTAGTGCCACAACTACTCCCAGGAGAAGATTGACGAAGGCTGTCAGTAGTGCCACAACTACTCCAATGAAAAGATTGACGAAGTCTGTCAGTAGTGCCACATCTACTCCCATGAAAAGATTGACGACGTCTGTCAGTAGTGCCACAACTACTCCCATAAGAAGATTGACAAAGTATGTCATTAGTGCCACAACTACTCCCATAAGAAGATTGATGAAGTCTGTCAGTAGTGCCACAACTACTCCCATAAGAAGATTGACGAAGTCTGTCAGTAGTGCCACAACTACTCCCATTAGAAGATTGACGAAGTCTGTCAGTAATGCCACAACTACTCCCATAAGAAGATTGACGAATCTGTCAGTAGTGCCACAACTGCTCCCATAAAAAGATTGATGAAGTCTGTCAGTAGTGCCACAACTTCTCCCATAAGAAGATTGACGAAGTCTGTCAGTAGTGCCACAACTAATTCCAGGAAGAGATTGACGAAATGTGTCAGTAGTGCCACAACTACTCCCATGAGAAGATTGACGAAATGTGTCAGTAGTGCCACAACTACTCACAGGAGAAGATTGACGAAGTGTGTCAGTAGTGCCACAACTACTTCCAGGAAGAGATTGACGAAATGTGTCAGTAGTGCCACAACTACTCCCATGAGAAGATTGACGAAGTCTGTAAGTAGTGCTACAACTACTTCCAGGAAGAGATTGACGAAATGTGTCAGTAGTGCCCCAACTACTCCCATGAGAAGATTGATGAAGTCTGTCAGTAGTGCCACAACTACTTCCAGGAAGAGATTGACGAAATGTGTCAGTAGTGCCCCAACTACTTCCAGGAAGAGATTGACGAAATATGTCAGTAGTGCTACAAATACTTCCAGGAAGAGATTGACGAAGTGTGTCAGTAGTGCCCCAACTACTTCCAGGAGAAGATTGACGAAGTCTGTCAGTAGTGCCCCAACTACTTCCAGGAAGAGATTGACGAAGTGTGTCAGTAGTGCCTCAACTACTTCCAGGAGAAGATTGACGAAGTGTGTCAGTAGTGCCCCAACTACTTCCAGGAAGAGATTGACGAAGTGTGTCAGTAGTGCCCCAACTACTTCCAGGAAGAGATTGACGAAGTCTGTCAGTAGTGCCACAACTACTTCCAGAAAGAGATTGACGAAGTGTGTCAGTAGTGCCCCAACTACTTCCAGGAAGAGATTGACTAAATGTGTCAGTAGTGCCACAACTACTCCAAGGACAATATTGACGAAGTCTGTCAGTAGTGCCACAACTACTTCCAGGAAGAGATTGACGAAATGTGTCAGTAGTGCCACAACTACTCCCATGAGAAGATTGACGAAGTCTGTCAGTAGTGCCACAACTACTTCCAGGAAGAGATTGACGAAATGTGTCAGTAGTGCCACAACTACTCCCATGAAAAGATAGACGAAGTCTGTCAGTAGTGCCACAACTACTCCCAGGAGAAGATTGACGAAGTCTGTCAGTAGTGCCACAACTACTCCCATGAAAAGATTGACGAAGTCTGTCAGTAGTGCCACAACTATTCCCATAAGAAGATTGACAAAGTCTGGCAGTAGTGCCACAACTACTCCCATGAGAAGATTGACGAAGTCTGTCAGTAGTGCCACAACTACTCCCATAAGAAGATTGACGAAGTCTGTCAGTAGTGCCACAACTACTCCCATAAAAAGATTGATGAAGTCTGTCAGTAGTGCCACAACTACTCCCATGAGAAGATTGACGAAGTCTGTCAGTAGTGCAACAACTAATTCCAGGAAGAGATTGATGAAATGTGTCAGAAGTGCCAGAACTACTCCCATGAGAAGATTGACGAAATGTGTCAGTAGTGCCACAACTACTCCCAGGAGAAGATTGACGAAGTCTGTCAGTAGTGCCACAACTGCTTCCAGGAAGAGATTGACGAAATGTGTCAGTAGTGCCACAACTACTCCCATGAGAAGATTGACGAAGTCTGTCAGTAGTGCCCCAACTACTCCCAGGAGAAGATTGACGAAGTCTGTCAGTAGTGCCACAACTATTCCCATGAAAAGATTGACGACGTCTGTCAGTAGTGCCACAACTACTCCCATAAGAAGATTGACGAAGTCTATCAGTAGTACCACAACTACTCCCATGAGAAGATTGACGAAGTCTGTCAGTAGTGCCACAACTACTCCCAGGAGAAGATTGACGAAGTCTGTCAGTAGTGCCCCAACTACTTAAAGAAAGAGATTGACGAAGTCTGTCAGTAGTGCCCCAAATACTTCCAGGAAGAGATTGACGAAATGTGTCAGTAGTGCCACAACTACTTCCAGGAGAAGAGTGACGAAATGTGTCAGTAGTGCCCCAAATACTTCCAGGAAGAGATTGACGAAATGTGTCAGTAGTGCCACAACTACTTTCAGGAGAAGATTGACGAAATGTGTCAGTATTGCCCCAAATACTTCCAGGAAGAGATTGACGAAATGTGTCAGTAGTGCCACAACTACTTCCAGGAAGAGATTGACGAAGTCTGTCAGTAGTGCCACAACTACTCCCAGGAGAAGATTGACGAAGTCTGTCAGTAGTGCCACAAATACTTCCAGGAAGAGATTGACGAAGTCTGTCAGTAGTGCCACAACTACTCCCAGGAGAAGATTGACGAAGTCTGTCAGTAGTGCCCCAACTACTTCCAGGAAGAGATTGACGAAATGTGTCAGTAGTGCCACAACTACTTCCAGGAAGAGATTGACGAAATGTGTTAGTAGTGCCCAACTACTTCCAGGAAGAGATTGACGAAATGTGTCAGTAGTGCCCCAACTACTTCCAGGAAGAGATTGACGAAATGTGTCAGTAGTGCCCCAACTACTTCCAGGAAGAGATTGACGAAATGTGTCAGTAGTGCCACAACTACTTCCAGGAAGAGATTGACGAAATGTGTCAGTAGTGCCCCAACTACTTGCAGGAAGAGATTGACGAAATGTGTCAGTAGTGCCCCAACTACTTCCAGGAAGAGATTGACGAAATGTGTCAGTAGTGCCACAACTACTTCCAGGAAGAGATTGACGAAATGTGTTAGTAGTGCCCAACTACTTCCAGGAAGAGATTGACTAAATGTGTCAGTAGTGTCACAACTACTTCCAGGAAGAGATTGACGAAATGTGTCAGTAGTGCCACAACTACTTCCAGGAAGATATTGACGAAATATGTCAGTAGTGCCCCAGCTACTTCCAGGAGAAGATTGACGAAATGTGTCAGTAGTGCCCCAGCTACTTCCAGGAGAAGTTGACTAAATGTGTCAGTAGTGCCACAACTACTTCCAGGAAGAGATTGACGAAATGTGTCAGTAGTGCCACAACTACTTCCAGGAAAAGATTGACGAAATGTGTCAGTAGTGCCCCAACTACTTCCAGGAAGAGATTGACGAAATGTGTCAGTAGTGCCCCAACTACTTCCAGGAAGAGATTGACGAAATGTGTCAGTAGTGCCCCAACTACTTCCAGGAGAAGATTGACTAAATGTCTCAGTAGTGCCCCAACTACTTCCAGGAGAAGATTGACAGATACATGTACTGAGAGTTGATTGTCTGGATCCCTGATGCCAGGAGAATGTAAGAAAGACCGAGAGAAACATGGCGAATAATGTCTAATAAAGAAGTGAAGAAAAACAGCGAATCATAGGAAGATGAGGTATCTTTTACAGCACTCAGAAAAAATGACAAATAAACAACAGAAAAAAACAAAGAACGATATATGATCTGAAGCAGGATGGAATAATATTGTTCCTCCTACGATTTGCTGAATTATCGCCTCGGAAGTTTCCCTCTATAATAATATTTATTTATTATTATTTGTCGGGAGCCACGATAGCTCAGTGGTTAGTGAAATGGACTACAAAGGACAAGAGGTAGGGTTCTCTCCCAACCGACGGTTTCCGGGATTTACCCAACCTTTAATGGGTACCGGATTTTTTTTTTCTGGGAAAGTAAAGCGGCACGGACGTAATACCGACCACATTACCCCAAAAATCATGTGCTGAAGGTCTGTGAAATTATGGTCACTAACACCATATTCCCCATACCCCACTTGGCGTTACGGGGACTCATTACTTTGTTTTTCTTTTATTATCATTTGTCTCCTGAATAAAAACAGCCTTATTTTTATGATGGTAAATCTGAAAGTCTAACTCATGACAGACAACAGCAGCCACCTCTAGTGGTGGCTGTCAGTGTCAATGACATAAACTCCAGCATATAGGGAATGCGGTGTCTGTTTCAATATTTTTACATCATCCGAGCATTTGGGGTAAATGGGATCAGCACTACGTCAATCCTATTTTTTTTTCCTAAAAAGAAAACAACAAGATCTTATTTACGGCTGGGTGATAATATAAGCAGGTCGATCGAAGGAACAAACCAGACTTCCTATTCTCACAAGACTAGCGCCCTACCGTGTTCACCTAACCTTTACTCACACGTCTATAATAGTTTTATCTAGAAGGTGTAGCGCCCTACCGTGGTCACCTAACCTTTACTCACACGTCTATAATAGTTTTATCTAGAAGGTGTAGCGCCCTACCGTGGTCACCTAACCTTTACTCACACGTCTATAATAGTTTTATCTAAAAGGTGTAGCGCCCTACCGTGGTCACCTAACCTTTACTCACACGTCTATAGTAGTTTTATCTAGAAGGTGTAGCGCCCTACCGTGGTCACCTAACCTTTACTCACACGTCTATAGTAGTTTTATCTAGAAGGTGTAGCGCCCTACCGTGGTCACCTAACCTTTACTCACACGTCTATAATAGTTTTATCTAGAAGGTGTAGCGCCCTACCGTGGTCACCTAACCTTTACTCACACGTCTATAATAGTTTTATCTAGAAGGTGTAGCGCCCTACCGTGGTCACCTAACCTTTACTCACACGTCTATAATAGTTTTATCTAAAAGGTGTAGTGCCCTATGGTGATGTTCCCCATGGCACTGTTCTTCGATTTGTTATTTGTAATATCATCGCCAGCATCAAGTACAGCGACTCCTGGCACAAAAGACCATATCTCTCCACACGATTTTCTCTATCACTTCTTGCTTTCTACCAAACTGCTCTATTAAACTGACTGGTACCTTTCCCTCTGTCTCTTCTACAATCAGTTGTTATTGTCTGTTGTCGCAATTTGTTCCAGTTATTCCCTCTTTTTTATTTTGTCATAAAAAACGATGATTGTCTCCTCTGGGCGTTAGTATTAAGTTATCTGTACGTCTCTGGATGTTAGTAATAAGTTATCTTTACGTCTCTGGATGTTAGTAATAAGTTATCTGTACGTCTCTGGATGTTAGTAATAAGTTATCTGTACGTCTCTGGATGTTAGTAATAAGTTATCTGTACGTCTCTGGATGTTAGTATTAAGTTATCTGTACGTCTCTGGATTGCTGATGAATCACATCCGTTTTACAAGATCAGCTCTCTATAAAACTAAGGAACGTTTTTGTCGTGTTTCCATTGGCAACAAAGGTGCATAACATATTTTGTCCCATTCTTTGAAGTGCAGCCTTCTCCTGAACTTTTTTTTCGCCGTTCCACTATTGGACACCGACTATTTTAAATCGATCCCATGTATTTAAATTTATTGGCCTGTTTTAATACTGTCCAATTTATTATAATGCAGGAGATTTTTTTCTAACCTTTACTTCTGTCTTTTTGTTGTGGAAGCAGAAAGACCTTTATTTTTATTTTCCTTCATGTTATTCATTTACTTTCTCTAGCTCATTTTTGCTCTTAGCAATAATTGTTGTAGCAATAGCATATCTAGTTTTATTTTTTTATTTTTATTATGACTCCAGTCTGATGTTTCGTTCTTTTATAGATCTTAAAGTAAAGTAACAAAACATTAAAATAAATCTGCTCATAATACACAACCCTTCCTAACACTTTATTTTATTTGTTGAAACATTTCCATTTAATTTCCAGTTCATGTTTGCCTTTTGCTGCCAGTGCGTTCTCTCTATATATTTTTTTATTTATTCTAGATCTTTACTGTCAACAGTTATACTGTCTACACATCGGATTATGTTTTCCACAACAGCTGTTTTCAACAAAACTTGACTACTACCAAAATGGAAGAAAGGGAATTCGTAACCCAGGATGAAGACCGCTGCTCTAACATACTTTTGTCCGATTGGTGATTTGCTCCGGCCCACCGCTTAGCCATTCGTTTCCTGCCATATATCCATTTCTTCTTCTTCTTTCCACATTAGCCGTTTCGATTTCATGTTTATTACATACAGATATCTTCAAAAATGTGATTTCTCATTTTGAACTTTTTTCTTCACAACAAAAAGTTGTCCTTCATCTCAAGAAACCGTTGAAAATAAATTATTCCAGCTCCATTGATGCTATTTATGTCTGTTTTATATCCCGAATTTCTTTTTTTTTTATCTCTTATATTTTCAGTTCCATTTTCTCTATCCTTGAGTTTTCCTCTGTAGCATTTGTCATCTATAAAGAAGTCTATATTTATCTCTCTATGTCCTACACACGTCGAGGGGTTTTGTATGTATATTGTTATTGCGATAAACATTTCTTCAGTCTGGTTTCTTTTGATTTCAAGCGTGCAGATTTTCTTACATTTGTAACCACTCTGAGCATTCCTTCATGTCAAATGGTTTTCACTTTACCTTGTCAGCGCTATCCTCCAGATTATATTACAAGTACACATTGAGCTCTCCTGGCAGTTCCACCTTCCAGATTATATTACAAGTACACATTGAGCTCTCCTGGCAGTTCCACCTTCCAGATTATATTACAAGTACACATTGAGCTCTCCTGGCAGTTCCACCTTCCAGATTATATTACAAGTACACATTGAGCTCTCCTGGCAGTTCCACCTTCCAGATTATATTACAAGTACACATTGAGTTCTCCTGGCAGTACCAACTTCCAGATTATATTACAAGTACACATTGAGCTCTCCTGGCAGTACCAACTTCCAGATTTATATTACAAGTACACATTGAGCTCTCCTGGCAGTACCAACTTCAAGATTATATTACAAGTACACATTGAGTTCTCCTGGCAGTACCAACTTCCAGATTATATTACAAGTACACATTGAGCTCTCCTGGCAGTACCAACTTCCAGATTATATTACAAGTACACATTGATCTCTCCTGGCAGTACCAACTTCCAGATTATATTACAAGTACACATTGAGCTCTCCTGGCAGTACCAACTTCCAGATTATATTACAAGTACACATTGAGCTCTCCTGCCAGTGCCAACTCCCAGATTATATTACAAGTACACATTGAGCTCTCCTGGCAGTTCACTGAGATGAACAAGCAGGTTTTTAGAGAAACAGATCATGCGCTTGTTCAAATAATTACCTTACGTGTAATAGTTGAACAAAGCTTAGAACTAAAGTTACCACTTTATATTGGTTCATAGAATACGAAAAGGCATTTGATCGTTTAGAGAGATGAATGCTATGGAAGTTACTGAGTCATTACGGAATCCCTATACAGTTTATAAACCTGAATAAAAACAATGTATAAAGGAATGAAATGTGTTGTGCACGTAGGACAGCTGAGGTATTTGAAATAAGGAGTAAGGCAGGGATACCTTCTATCCCCATTTCTCTTTCTACAGGCTATATATTGGATTACGAAAATAACTCTGAACAACAGAAATGGAATCCAGCGGCCACTGACCAAGCAACTTAATGACTTAGACTTAGCTGATGACATAACTCTCCTGTCACATAATCATCAACAGTTGCAACATAAAATTAGCATACTTGATGGTAGATCACAAAAGCTGGGACTGAAAATAAATAGAGATAAGACTAAAATTTTGAGAATTTGCTGTCGGCAAAAGCCAAATAACAATAAGAGAAATACCTCTAATAGACGTAAAATCTTACATATAGGGCAGTACCATAAACAAAGAGGGAGGAACATATAATGACGCCAAAATAAGGATATTAAAAGCAAGAGGAACATTCTTTGTACTAGGAAACATGGAAATCCAAAGAAAGTAGGGTCAATGCAAAAATAAAAATGTTCAACTTCAGTGGTCCTATTATATTGCTGTGAAACATGGAGAACAACAAAAATTACAGCCATGAAGATACAGATCTTCATTAATGGATGCTTGCGCAGAATAAAAGGATGGAAATCACAGGACAAAATCACTAACATAGAATTATGGAACAGTGCCAGTCAAATACCAGTGGATAAAGAAAAAAGCGAAGACTATGGCGCTGGAAAGGAAAGACATTGCGGAAGACTACTGAGAGTGTTGCACAATATGCCCTTTTTTGGAATCCCCGAGGAAGAAGACAAAGAGGAGGACCAAAATATTCTTGGCGAAGACGGATAGAAGCAGAGATGAAGATGATGGGGAAGACATTTACATGTTCTTAAAAGAATGGCAAGAGTCAGAATGGCTTGGAAAGTGTTTGTTGAAGAAACACATTTAACACACACTTCTATTACAACTACACAGTATATATTAAGAGTACATATTACCAAAAAGAAGGTGATCTCAAGGCTTCATGGAGACCTTGAGCGTGACAACAGAAGAAATGATTAGAGACAGATTATTTTCTACGAGATGTGATAAGTTTAATGTAAAGTTCTGCAAAGGGTATGCAAACCGATGACACATTGAATACTTCTTCTTCTTCCTTCCTTCTTCATTTGCCTTTCAACGTCGAGGGGAGATATAATTTGCGGTCGTATGCTCTTCTGTTCGCCTCTCTGTTGTTATGTTTCCTATTGCTTCTAATATTCCATCGAATCATCGTTTTCGTGGTCGACCCTTGGGTCTGGTGCTCTCACAACGTTGATTGAGGGCTCATTGTGCTGTGTTTTGAATACTCTACTCTACTTTGTCACGTGGCCAAACCATTTTATCTGTTGTTTCTTTATATATTCTATGGAGGGGCTTATTCCTTGCTTTTTTCTCAGTTCTTCATTTCTGATCTTATCTCTCAGGCCATTTCTTGCCATTCGTCTAAAACAGTAAACCACATAGAGGTTATTTTTCTTATTGTTCGTGCATCTAGGGTCCAGAACTGTCATTATTGAATACTTTTTGTTATTATCACCTTCAAGATTATATTACTATCATAGACTGAAAACATCATATCAACACTATCGTCTAGATAAGGGAGGTAGAGACGGGCCATTGAATATTCTCCGTCATTATCCAATGACTATTATCCGTTGGTAGTCATTGACTATCGTCCGTAGGTAGTCATTGACTATCGTCCGTAGATAGTGATTGACTATTCTCCGTTGGTAGTCATTGACTATTCTCCGTTGGTAGTCATCGGCTATCCTGTCTTTTGTCTTCCCTCTGGATGAAAATATTTGTAACCGTTTCTGAGTCTCTTCGAACCACAGAATCTAATCACCGTTTATGTCTACGTTAATTTATATGCATTTTCCTATGATTACACCTCATGAGTATGTCTTTACTGATAATTTTGTTTGAGTAAATTATTAAGAAATAGTTTAACTTGCTGGTTAAAGATAATTATAATAGTTTTTACCTTTCCTTTTGTTCGATATAGTCATCATCATCAAGTACCGGGCCTGCTGGCGTAGGTGATAAGCCTCTCCAAAGCTTTTGATCACGACAGCTATTTATCATTTCTGTTGTTGACCTTCTGCCAAACCATTCTCTTAAGCTGTCTGGTATATTTTCTCTTTCCTTCTCTCTATCTCTTCGTCCCTCAATTTTTCCAGCTGTTACAACATATTCCAGCTGTTCACTTCTCATTAAATGGTCAAAAAAATGATGATTGTTTCTTCCTAATATTGGAAACGTTTTCATTACTCTACTTAGCTGTCCATGGTATTCTCAACAATTTTCTGTAAAACCACATTTCTACAGCCTCCAGTGAATTTTTTCTGTTGTCTTATTGTCCATGATTCACATCCAAATGTTAAGATCGGCTCTACATAACATTTAAGAACTCTTTTTCTTGTTTCTATTGTCAAAAATAGATTGCTTAGTATCTTCCTCATTTTTTGGAAAGCTGCTTTTGCCTGAGCCATTCTACATCTCACCTCTGTTGTACATCTTCAGTCTGAGGTTAATAAAGTTCCCAAATATTTAAATCCATTTACCTGTTTTAATATTGTTCCACTTGTCTTTATTTTGCACTGAGGTGATGCATTTTTCTTAGTTGTTATCATTACTTCTGTCTTTTTGCTATTAAGGCTGAATCCTTTATTTTTGCTTTCTTTCACTATAATGTCCAACATTTATTGTAACTCATTTTCACTCTTAGCGATTAAGACTGTATCATCAGCACACCTTAGATTATGTATATTATGACCTCCGATTGTTATTCCAGGCATGCCCTTTATGGATTTTAAAATAATTTCAATATACATATTAAACGAATCTGGTGACAGCACATAAACTTGTCTAACACCCTGTTTTATTTGTTCAAACATTCCCTATTGGTTTCCAGTTCTTTTGGCCGCTGTTTGTTGTCAGTACATGTTCTTTATTATTCTTCGATCTTTGCTGTCTACGTTTATGCTTTCTACAATTTTGATTATTTCTTGGTGCTTTACATTGTTAAATGCTTTGGTATAATCTATGAAACGCAGGTATAGATCTGTTTTCACTTCTATGGCTCTTTCTACTAAAGATCTTATGATGTATATGTCATTCCTTTGTCTCAAGCAAAACCACACTGTTCATCGCTAATTTCTGGACTGATTTTGTTTCACATGATGATTCTTAGTAATATCTTAGTCATGTGACTCATAAGGCTTATTGTGCGATGATTATCGCATTCAATCGCACCCGATTTCTTTTGTAGGGCTATGAATATTGATTTGAGCATGTCTTCTGGTATATATACACTGTGGTATATATACACTGTTGTTCAATATTTTTGTTATTATTTCTATTCCAAAGTCACCCATGTTTTCAATCTCTTCTTTAGTTATATTATCTGGTCCAGGAGCTTTTCCAGCTTTCATATTGCGCAAGGCGTCTTCCACTTCTTTGAGTATTTCTGGGTCTTCTCCATAATCTTTAATATTTACTTTTGTTCGTTCATCATTGTAAAGATCATTAATGTATTCTGTCCATCGTTCCCGTATGCTTTCTTGTTCAATTAATAGTTCTCCTTCCTTTGGTCTTAAACATCCAGTTTTTGATTGCGTTTTTCTTCTTGTTAATTCCTCAGTTTGTTTGTATACAGCTTTGGCATCTCCTTTTTTTTGCATTTCAATCTCTTTGCATCTCTCTTTTAGCCATGCTTCTTTTGCTTCATTGCATTTTATTACAATTTCTTTACTTAATCTCTTATACACATCTTTATTTTCTTTATTCCTTCCTCTTGTATCCATTAGCTGCAAAATGTCATCGGTCATCTTTTTCTTTCTTGAATTTGTCTTCACTGGTGGTATGAATTCTTTTGATATTTGTTGCATTGATTCTTTTAGCATTTCCCACTGTTCATCAATGTTTTGTATCTTCTCTATTGCATTGTACCGGTTCTGAATTGTGATTTTATTTTTGTCTTGCAACTTCTTGTCTGATTTGAGTAAATCTAAAATTTAACTTGCTGTTAACTGAGGCTCGTTTTAAAAGCAGCAAAACGAGCCTCAGTTAACATCTATACAGTAATATTCAGATTAACACAAAAGTACTCAAGATAGAGGCTCACGATAGCTCAGTGGCTAGTGAACTGGACTACAAAGGACAAGAGTTCGGGTTCGATCCTGAACGACGGCTTCCGGGTTCACCCAGCCTTAATCTGGTACCGGTGTTTTTTTTTAATTTTTTTTATTGGGGGGGGGGGGGGGAGTAAAACGGCACGGGCGTAATACCGACCATATTATCCGAAAAATTATTAGCCGAAGGCCTTAAAAGTTATGGTCACTAACAACCATATTCCTTATACGTCACTTGTCGTGACGTGCTCTTGATGTTTTTTTTTTTAACTCAAGATACTCAATACTCATATACCTTTATTTTTATTTTATTTATTTATATATATATATATATATATATATATATATATATATATAATATAATATAATATAATATAATATAATATAATATAATATAATATAATATAATATAATATAATATAATATAATATAATATAATATAATATAATATAATATAATATAATATAATATAATATAATATAATATAATATAATATAATATAATATAATATAATATAATATAATATAATATAATATAATATAATATAATATAATATAATATAATATAATATAATATAATATAATATAATATAATAGATTGGTTTTCCGATGTTGTCCTTTTAGAAGAGACTGACTGATTCATTTGTCATTTTGTTGATATCACTGACTCCTGGTTTCACTAAGTGCCCCAGATACGTTTATTTGTTCGTCGGTTAGAATGAAAGGTGAAAGATATCGTTAATCAAAGAGGGACTTACACGTACAACCTGCATCACGAACATGAAGACTCGGTGGTTCAATGATAATTATACATACTTACATATGTCCAACTTTTGTGCCCGATAATTCAATTGAACGTTACATAAGACTTGTGTTTTGATACGGTGCCAGTTGGGCAAACAACTCACGGCCTTTTGTTTAATGGTCTAGACACTAGTCAATTAACTTATAATTAATGTAACATGATATATCATTTGTCATACATGAACAGCAGCATCATGTGCCACATCGGTTGGCGTAGGCGATTATGACCTCCCACAATTTTCTATCCACGGTGTATTGTATCAGTTATGTTGTTGACTGTTTTCCATGCCATGACACCAAACTATCCAATATTCTCTTGCATTATCGTCCGTGATCTCTTTCCCTCTATTTCGCCAATTGTAACCAAGTATTCCAACTTTCCTCTTCTCATGACGTGCCCGAAAAATGTCGATTGTTGCTTTCTGATGTTTCTTAGGAGTTCCATTTTTGTGTTGGCCTCTTTGAGAATTTTCTCGTTGACAAGAACATCAGTTACGTTAATAATCAAAAACGTCCACAAAATCAAATTACGATCAACTCATGTCCACGGTTCTGATATCATCAAACCATTTACTGTTTTGTTCCATTTCTAAATTTTTTCAACTGTGAGATAAGAAATTTCCTTTTTGATGAAGTTTTTTTGTGTGTTAATTTCATTTCTCCTTATTTTTTTTTCTCCCTTCTATTCTCTTTTTTTTTCATTTAGAGAGAGGGCTCCATTTATCAACTTCTAACTTTCAAACATGAAATATTACATTTTTGTCAGCCGTTGTTTTCTTGTTAATTCAGCGTCAAAGATTACATGAATACGTGTATTGTCATTTTTATTTTGTTATTTTCTTTTAAGATTTTACTTGCATATTATCACTAAATCTCGTCGTGTTATGAATCCCATTGTGAAACATGTTCAAGAACAATTAACTTTATTAAATGAATCTTGCTTGTCTGACCGGGGGTGAGGGTTGGAAACGTGCAGAGACCACTATTGTTTACTCTTCGTTGTCTATAGAAGATTACGTTAAATGTTTCATGAGAAGTCAACGTTGTCTATAGAAGATGACGTTAAATGTTTCACGAGAAGCCAATGTTGTCTATAGAAGATTACGTTAAATATTTCATGAGAAGTCAATGTTGCCTACAGAAGATTACATAAAGTTTTTCATGAGAAGCGAATGTAGCCTATAGAAGATTACGTTAAATGTTTCACGCGATGGAGAGAAGTGGTCACCAGTTCCTTCTACCCACTCCCCCCCCCCCGAACATTATTGAAGTCGAAAAATAAGGAAATCTTCGTATTCGCTATTTTTTTAATATAAAACATTTTTACTATATTATAACCTAGACAACAGTCTAAATAAAGATGATACGATCGTGTCTCGCTATAAGAAGCAGAAATCTTAAGTAGCAATAACAAATTCTTAGTTGCAGACAAGGAAACTGTGCACTTTGGAAAATGATACACCCAAGTCTGGATGAATAACGGTAAGATTTCTGGCAAGTGGCTGTGTAAAGCTACTTTTGGTAGGTCTGAAATGTCACCTATATTTTGGCCATAACATTTCTTGCGTGATAGGGTTTGCTTAGGCAAGCAATATTTCCACCTCAGAGGTTAATAACTTGATTACGAGACTTAGAATAAAGCAGGAAGAGGACCTCACAAAAATTTCATAAGAAGTATTATTTTCCTTACAGGAGTCTATCCTAATCTAACAGATTATGCGGGAATAAGTGTGTATCGACGTTCAGTAGCACTGACATGGAGTAGCGTATGTGAACATTTGTTCAAATAAAATACGTGAAATCTAATTTGAGAAGGCGATTTACTGGCGATTATTTGGACCAAAAAAAAGAAAAGAACAAACAAATTGATTTTGACTTCATCTGGTCTGTCACAAGTTGTTTGTAAACTTTCGAGCGGTAAATAAATGTTGTCCCAGAGTTTAGCTTAGTAATGATAGAG
Source organism: Megaustenia siamemsis (assembly GCA_032433765.1). Taxonomy (NCBI): domain Eukaryota; kingdom Metazoa; phylum Mollusca; class Gastropoda; order Stylommatophora; family Ariophantidae; genus Megaustenia; species Megaustenia siamemsis. The sequence goes on along the minus strand of JAVIAB010000092.1, from coordinate 20,160,357 downwards.
ATAGACGTTAAGAGGTTACACTAAAGGAGAATTTCAAGAAGGAGCAAACATGTTTCATGTCCACCGTTCAAGGACATTTTGTCCAGGTCGTGTCCATTTGATCAGGTGTTAACTACTGTAAGAAAAGGTCTGCATGTAAAAATCCAGGAACGACTAGGCAGGCATCGGAAAGGACAGACCTATAGAGAGAATGAGAAGAAAGACGGTGAGACGTTACCACCAGCCAGAGAAAACAACATCAATATATACAGATAGAATTTAATAGATATACCTCATGTAGACTTTAGTAAAAGTCAAGATCCTGAGAGTTGTTCAGATAAAATAGTTTGATAATGTAGAGATTTTTGGTCCGTCTCGAACAGTGCTGAATCTCTAGAGGTTCTAAAATAAGTTTAAGTTGAAACAGTTTCTTTAAAATATTATTTCAGGTGACAATGGTGGATAGTATGGATGGAGAATATTGATATAGTACGCAGCTTTTAATACATTTATGGAGAGGTAGACTTATCGAGCCGGACTACTTACAAGTAACTAGGCAGTTTGTCTGAATTCAATGTTTTTTCTGTCAAGTATTGTCCAGACCAGTCTGTTTCCATAACTCAACAGGGCCAACTAAGAGTCTATTTGTGCAAGCTATCTTCTCACCACCATGCGGGCTAACAACAAGACCATCGAAGCACATTGCCAGACCACATCACGAAACGAGAATTCAAGATCGCAATACTCGCCAGATGAACCTTATAATAATAATGGCGTCGATCATAATATTAATCTTCAATATTACATATAAATGGGAGCCGCGATAGCTCAGTGGTTAGTGAACTGGACTACAAAGGACAAGAGGTAGGGTTCGATCCCAACCGACGACTTTCGGTTCACCCAGCCTTTAATGGGTACCGGATTTTTTTCTGGGAAAGTAAAGCGGCACGGGCGTAATACCGACCACATTACCCTAAAAATCTTGTGCCGAAGGTCTGTAAAAATGTATGGTCACTAGCACCATATTCCCTATACGCCACTTGGCGTGACGGGGGTACTTTACTTTACTTTTTTATTACATTTAAATCTGTTATGTGTCTACGATAGAAATATCAGTTTAAATAAACATAATTTATAGTATCTCTTTATCATTATTAGCATTGTCATGTATTAGATACATATATCTGTCTGTTTAGCTGTTGTTATGTTTTCTGTCTGTCTGACTATTTATTTATAAATATTTTTTTAAATTTAATTTTGATATGATGTTCCTCAGTTGATAGTGTAGCTGCGATACCTGCCTATTATGACCTGTACATTCCAACTCCGGTGGGTTTTTAATTCATGTAACTTTTATGCAAATTTCACAGTCTTTAGTTTACCTGCTAGATAGTGGAAGCTTGAGCTTCTTCAATTTGTAATCTGTCAGGAACATTCATCAATTCTTGAAATTCGCGCCCGTTAAACTGATAGTAAGAATCAAGTTTCATTATGGATTTGCTGGAATATGGACTTTTAATAATGATATGCCTATTTTGCGCCATCTCTTGCGCTTTCGTGCGCGTATTTTAGTTTTAAAACAACTAAAAATGAAAAGAGAACTACTAAATACAATTCAAACAAGACAAATGAAATGTTTGGGGCATACTAAAAGACACAATAGCCTAATAAAAGTAATATTGGAAGGGAAAACACAAGGTAAAAGAGGCAGAGGCAGACCAAGAATAACATGGACGAGTAACATCAAGTGATGGACAAGTCAACCTATCACAATCTGCACGATAAAAAACAAGAGACAAAGTGGAATGGCGCTCCATGGGAGCCAAACCTTCGATGCGGAGATGGCACATAATGACGATGATAATTTTGTGCCAGACAAAGTATTTATCCAAGGTGATGGCAACCTTCGGCCCGTAGGCCAGAACCGTGCAACCATAAAATGTTGACCGACCCGTAAGGTTCATTGAAAGTTGATAGACACTCCGGTTCCTCGGCTGAAAATAAAATTAAATGATAAGTGACACACTAAATGCACAAGACTTTTTTTGTTCTTAAAATAATTGCTTTATAAAGTCATCAAAAGGTAAATGATATTTTCATATCTTTGATAATGCAAGACTGCATAGATCAGTGTCTTTGATAATGCAAGACTACATAGATCAGTGTCTTTGATAATGCAAGACTACATAGATCAGTGTCTTTGATAATGCAAGACTGCATAGATCAGTGTCTTTGATAATGCAAGACTACATAGATCAGTGTCTTTGATAATGCAAGACTACATAGATCAGTGTCTTTGATAATGCAAGACTACATACATCAGTGTCTTTGATAATGCAAGACTGCATAGATCAGTGTCTTTGATAATGCAAGACTGCATAGATCAGTGTCTTTGACAATGCAAGACTGCATAGATCAGTGTCTTTGACAATGCAAGACTGCATAGATCAGTGTCTTTGATAATGCAAGACTGCATAGATCAGTGTCTTTGATAATGCAAGACTACATAGATCAGTGTCTTTGATAATGCAAGACTGCATAGATCAGTATCTTTGATAATGCAAGACTGCATAGATCAGTGTCTTTGATAATGCAAGACTGCATAGATCAGTGTCTTTGATAATGAGGCATTTAGGCAACATTCGACTCTTCTGCTTTCAACGATTCTTTGAGATGAAGAAGATGTAGATTTGTCTTGTGTCATTAGTGTCGGGATATGTTGGGGGAAATGGTGCTGATAGTGGATGGGTCGCACATTAGAATAATGAAGGTATTGAAAAGTGTCCCTTAGGAGTTAACGGTCCTTGAACTTTTGACAATTCTACGAGATCAAGAGATGAAGTAGCTTTGTCTTTGTTTGGTATCGATTTAGATAAATGTGGTGTCGTGGTGGTGAGGGTGAACGGTATGTACATTTTAATGAAGCTCTTTAAAGTTATTAACCATTTGTCACAACTTAATTACACAATGGCACAACCAGGCAGAGAAAATGTTATTAACATTTTATAATTTCCAGGAAAGATGGATATTGAATTGTTTCTTTAAATTATGTATCGCGCTGAACCTGTGTGACAGCTTGTGTTTAATCTGTAGTGAAAACGCAACACTGTTCATTAAACAGGCAAGCTCTTAATATAACATTCAAAATTTATTCTTTCTTTCTTTCTTTCCTACTCTCTGCTTTTTTCCTTTATTTCTATCTTTATCTATGTCGTTTTCTTTCTCTGTCTCTCGTGTAACTATCTCCTGACTTCCATTGATTTCTACATTGCAGTAATTTGTTTTGTTATAGAGTGAGCTAATGAAAGCATGAGGTAACTTAGTTGTTACCCGCTTCTCAATAAACAATAGTAGTAACAGATGGTGGCGACCAGCAGTAGTTAGGACATAAATTTAAGTATGGAAAATTTCCAACCAGAATAACAAGTTAGAGGATAATAGAAGTTCACATTGGGGGGTAGTGGATACACAGAAATTGGGAAGGAAGTAATGTCCAGAATTACTGGACGACACGATGATGAGTTTAGGTCCATGGAAATTTCCACTTCAACTTTTAGGCATGCATTGACCCCATGACTTTGGCCCGTCTGATAAATAAGTTGTCATCCAACTACCAGGATAGGTCATTGTCATGAGGTAATAATTAATTTAAATAGGGCATAGAGATTCACGAAAACAAGGTGTTTTCATCAAACCATGAGAATAGTTCAAGATACGGTCACAGAATGATCAGGAGTGACCAGCTCAAGTGATCAGAAGAGGAAAATTGTAACTTTGCGACCGTTTGATTGGCTGCTGATTTTCAGACGAAGAGTTGTGGTTGGAGTATTTAAACTTCAACACAATAAGTTACAGTTAGAGTTAGAGAGAGAAAAGTCAAGATGTAGACGTAAGTAAGCTTAGTCCGGCTTCGGCCGAACTGCCGAAGACAGTTAGTAGAAGTTAAGTTAAGATTATAAAGTTGAGCCAGTTAGTTAGGAAGTTAGAATCTTCAAGTTGTAGCTCAAGTCAGTTGAGAAGTTATTAAGTAAGTTGATAGAGAGTTGTGAGTATAGCAATGAAAATATGAACTTTAGTGTTGTGAAAGTGCTTAAGAGTATTTCAAATTGTTTCACATTCATCATGAACGTAAGTTGAATAAGGTTGTATGCAAGATATGCACTGATCATAGCCATCGGCGATTTGCCTCAGAGTAGTCCCGAATTAATTAACATTAATTTAAGATAAGTGCATCCACTACAGAACGATCATAGGCCAAGATTAATAATAGAGATCAATAAACTGATTATGATTATATAATGAGAGAAAAAGAGTCTGTCATGATTCACCTGCTGTTTAAAAAAAACCTATCTTTACGTCACATAGTGCCATTGCTGGTGTATGACTGGGGGCAACGATAGAACCAAAGGGATAAAGGCCGCTTGGTCAAGCAGTCGCCACGACGTGTGAGACTAGGATTTTTATTTCACCCCCGATAGAAAAAATCCTTTCTGTCTACGGCGGGCCTCGAACACCGAACGTCGGCTTTTCAGCCAGCGGAACAGTGGTTTTAGCCGCACGGCCACGCGCACCTCCTGTTGTTATCAACTATAAATGTACTGTGAACAATAACATCAACCTACTATATCAGTTTATACAAGTTTTATTTCTGTTGAAATACGAGGTGCGTGTAGCCGGTCCTCGGCGTCTTCATATTTGTTACAGATCTGGCTCCTAGAATATACAGGCTTGCCCGCCCCTGATTTACCTCATCAATAATTAATTTGAAAATCAAACCGTGACTGGGCTCAGCTTCATTAAATAATAGAAGTAACTTTCTCGGCGGAATTGGAAAATCGTAGAATGCATTTCTGGCGCAGGCTGCGACCTTTGGTAAATATTGAATTAGAGGGAGTGAAGAGTTCCTCGAGTCTTCCGGGTAGGACCTGCTGTATAATTTGTTTCTGAACTGCCACGGTTTAGTCGATTCAAATGGTTGCAGAATTTAAAAAGCAAATGTTAAAAGTTATCACCTACAAAATCCGGAGGTACATAATGAGAAATCAGAACACTTGAGACCCCTCCCCTTTTATTATACTCCCTATGCCTAAACGATACAAAACGAGTCATGATAGAGAAATTAGGTTCACCGGAACTGAAATTGGAGACCTGATATTTTTTTTCTTGAAACGGAAGACAGCATTGACGTAATCCTGACAACGTTATCCAAGAATATACAGATAGTTTGTTTAAAATAGGCACTGCCACTTTATTCACTGTACGCCTTGGAGCGAGATGGGGCTTTAAGACAAGAGATTAAAAACAAGCCTATATTGTGTCGAGGCTAAATCCGAGCATAATTCTCTAAGTGTTGTAAAGCGCTTTCTAATCTGGTTACCGAGGCAGTCAAACCAGAGATTAAATAATTAAATAATACTCCAAAAGGGGCAATGGCGCATACGTTATCGGTGTTAGACAATATACATTGTAAATTACTAATTTAGCATATATAAAAGTAATTACTCATATAGCTTATGTAATATTTAGAAGCCAAGAAAGCTCAGTGATTAGTGGAGTGGACTATTAATGACGAATGATTGGGTTTTATCTGGATCGACATTCTTTATGATGAACAACTCTCTATTTACGGACATTCTTTATGATGGACATCTGTCTATTGACGGACATTCTTAATGATGAACAACTGTCTATTGACGGACATTCTTTATGATGAACAACTGTCTATTGGCAGACATTCTTTATGATGTACATCTGCCTATTGACAGACATTCTTTATAATGAACATTTGCCTATTGACAGACATTCTTTATGATAGACATCTGTCTGTTGACAGACATTCTTTATGATGGACATCTGTCTATTGACAGACATTCATTATAATGGACATCTGCCTATTTACGGACATTCTTTATGATGGACATCTATCTGTCTATTGACGGACATTCTTTATGATGGACATCTGTCTATTGACGGACATTCTTTATTATGGGCATCTGCCTTATGACGGACATTCTATTATGGACATCTGCCTATTGACAGACATTCTTTATGATGGACATCTGCCTATTGGCGGACATTCTTTATGATGGACATCTGCCTTATGACAGACATTCTTTACGATGAACATCTGTCTATTGACAGACATTCTTTATGATGGACATCTGCCTTATGACGGACATTCTATATGATGGACATCTGCCTATAGACAGACATTCTTTATGACAGACATCTGTCTATTGACAGATATTCTTTATGATGGACATCTGCCTATTGACAGACATTCTTTATGATGGACATCTGTCTATTGACGGACATTCTTTATAATGGACATCTGTCTATTGACGGACATTCTTTATAATGGACATCTGTCTATTGACGGACATTCTTTATAATGGAAATCTGTCTATTGACGGACATTCTTTATGATGGGCATCTGCCTTATGACGGACATTCTATTATGGACATCTGCCTATTGACAGACATTCTTTATGATGGACATCTGTCTATTGACGGACATTCTTTATAATGGACATCTGTCTATTGACGGACATTCTTTATAATGGAAATCTGCCTATTGACAGACATTCTTTATGATGGACATCTGCCTTATGACGGACATTTTTTATGATGGACATCTGCCTATTGACAGACATTCTTTATGATGGACATCTGCCTTATGACAGACATTCTTTATGATGGACATCTGCCTATTGACAGACATTCTTTATGATGGACATCTGCCTATTGACAGACATTCTTTATGATGGACATCTGTCTATTGACGGACATTCTTTATGATGGTCAACTATCTATTGACAGACATTCTTTATGATTGACATCTGCCTATTGACAGACATTCTTTAAATGACTCTCACAAATCATAAACACTCAAACCTGAAGAAAAAAGCGAATTGACATTTTTTTTCACCGACAAACACTGATATACTCCATACACTTAGACAGACATTCTTCAAACAGACTGTCAATAAATGTACAGACATTCTAAAATTACACTCAATCTAAATGACTACACACTGGTATATAATACACACTCCTTCACAAATCGACAATCTAGAGGAAGTGATCTTGTTTTCATTAACAAACAATATAGAGGAACAGTTAATGATACATAAATAAATAATCGTACATGGACATAATCCAGTACACGAACATGTACTAACTAATGTAGAAATACTTCATCAGTCTTTGCTGATAGTCTTGTAGTAAATCACCTATTTCTTTACTTGCGATCCTAGCTAACCTTGTAGTAAATCCCCTATTTCTTTACTTGCGATCCTTGTTAACCTTGTAGTAAATCCTTTATTTCGTTACTTGCTATCTTAGCCTATGTTGTAGTAAATTCTCTATTTCCTCACTTGCGGTCCAAGCCAATGTTGAAGTAAATCCTTTGTTTCCATACTTGCCTTGCGATCCTAGCCAATGTTGTAGTAAAACCTCTACTTTTTTACTTGCGATCATAGCCAATGTTGTAGTAAAACCTCTAGTTTTTTACTTGCGATCATAGCCAATGTTGTAGTAAAACCTCTAGTTTTTTACTTGCGATCCTAGCCAATGTTTGTAGTAAATTCTCTATTTCCTTACTTGCGGTCCTAGTCCAATGTTGTAGTAAATCCCCTATTTCCTTACTTGCGGTCCTAGCCCAATGTAGTAAATCCTCTATTTCTTTACTTGCGGTCCTAGCCCAATGTAGTAAATCCTCTATTTCTTTACTTGCGGTCCTAGCCCAATGTAGTAAATCCTCTATTTCCTTACTTGCGGTTCTAACCGATGTAGTAAATCCTCCATTTCTTTACTTGCGGTCCTAACCGATGTTGTAGTAAATCATTTGTTTCCTTACTTGCGGTCTAAGCCTTTCTAAAACAGAGCGTTTTAACTCACCACAAACGCCACCACAAGACATTAATGGTATTTAACACGTGTCAATACGTTGTCTTTTATTCCTTAATTGATTATAAAACTCACACACAATCTTACGCCATATCTGAACCCCAGATCCCTCTGCCTCAATTTCGCAGACATTGCCAATAAAGTCTGCCCTGATACCAAACTAAACTAAAATGAGAGCCTCTTCATCTGGCCATGTATTTTAACGCTTCGCGGAGCACCATCTTTCCGTCGTCCTTGCCTTCCATCACGGTGTCTGTTCCACTAAGCAAAGCTTGTCTCTTGTGCAAAACAGATTGGAACTTGTAATGAGCTACACACACGCACAGACGGGCAAGCACTGAAATGGACATATGCTGGTGTGTGATTGGGAGAGAGGGGGGAGGCTGGAGGGAATTTTGAAATGATAGGATTAGACAGATTGTGTGGAGGATGATGAGAATTATTTGATAGACAAATGGGTTGGTTGAAATACAAGAGAACTAGCAGGTTACAGACAGTACAAGGAGAGCGAACGAACGAAAATGTAGATGTATATATTAATGAATGGATATTAATGGATGGATATAGATGAATAGATTGGTGAATAAATGGATGGATATAAATGGATAGATGAATGGATTAATGGAAGAATGGATGTATGATATAAATAGGTAGATATCGATTAATTGACGAATAGATGGATGGATAATTGGATGGATTAATAGAGGATGGGTTGGTAATGGATGGATTAGTAGTGGATGGGTTAGTGGTGGATGGGTTAGTAGTGGATGAGTTAGTAGTGGGTGGGTTAGTGGTGGATGGGTTAGTAGTGAATGAGTTAGTAGTGGATGGGTTAGTAGTGGGTGGGTTAGTAGTGGATGAGTTAGTAGTGGATGAATTAGTAGTGGATGAGTTAGTAGTGGATGGGTTAGTAGTGGATGAGTTAGTAGTTGATGAGTTAGATGTGGATGGATTAGTAGTGGATGAAGTTAGTAGTGGATGAGTTAGTAGTGGATGAGTTAGTAGTGGATGGGTTAGTAGTGGATGGGTTAGTAGTGGATGAGTTAATAGTGGATGGGTTGGTAGTGGATGAGTTAGTAGTGGATGAGTTAGTAGTGGATGAGTTAGTAGTGGATGGATTAGTAATGGATAAGTTTGTAGTGGATGGATTAGTAGTGGATGAGTTAGTAGTGGATGAGTTAGTAGTGGATGAGTTAGTAGTGGATGGATTAGTAGTGGATGAGTTAGTAGTGGATGGATTAGTAGTGGATAAGTTAGTAGTGGATAAGTTAGTAGTGGATGGGTTAGTAGTGGATGGGTTAGTAGTGGATGAGTTAGTAGTGGATGGGTTAGTAGTGGATGGGTTAGTAGTGGATGGTTTAGTAGTGGATGGGTTAGTAGTGGATGAGTTAGTAGTGGATGGATTAGTAATGGATGGATTAGTAGTGGATGTGTTAGTAGTGGATGGGTTAGTAGTGGATGAGTTAGTAGTGGATGTGTTAGTAGTGGATGAGTTAGTAGTGGATGGTTTAGTAGTGGATGGGTTATTAGTTGATGGGTTAGTAGTGGATGTGTTAGTAGTGGATGTGTTAGTAGTGGATGGATTAGTAGTGGATGGGTTTATTAGTGGATGAGTTAGTAGTGGATGGGTTAGTAGTGGATGGGTTAGTAGTGGATGGGTTAGTAGTGGATGGGTTAGTAGTGGATGTGTTAGTAGTGGATGGGTTAGTAGTGGATGGATTAGTAGTGGATGGGTTAGTAGTGGATGAGTTAGTAGTGGATGAGTTAGTAGTGGATGAGTTAGTAGTGAATGGGAGGGTAATGAATGAAGGATGTCACATTTTCTTGAACTCAAATGCAACTTCACTCTCTAAAATGCCAGATAACTTAAGAGCCGTGGAGACGTGTTCCTGACTGCTACCAAAGACCTCATTTCCCCAGGCTGCATTGCTTCTGTTTCTATATAATCGTGTCTTGTCTTCACTGTATTTTTTTAAGGTGGGGAGGGGAGGGGGGAGCGGAACAAAGTCTTTACCTAGAATACCCATGTAAGGTGTGTAAAAGGCATGGTGAACAAGGTGGTGTTGTGGTTAGGGCACTCGCCTACCGAATTGAAAGCTCCGAGTTTAAATGCCGGTTTAGAAAATGAGTTTGTTCCTAACTAAAATGAACTCGAGGTCCATCCAAACTCGTTAAATGGCTACCAGATACAATCTCCGTATAAAAACCTGCTCGACCCCTCTGTGAACTGAGCCCGAGATCACCTTATTATGGAGAACGAAAGGTCAGGTTTTTATTGAAAAAGATTCATAGATGAAATATTAGAGCTCTCCTTAACATGACAGAAGAAGAAGCCAGCCGAAGGGCAGGAAAGCGAGTTATTCCTCACGTTAACACTCTAAAATGTCAATGAGGAAGGAATATGTATGTACGCGTGTGTATGCGTGTGTGTATGTGTGTGTGGAGAGAGACAGAGAGGCAGAGAGAAGACGAAAAAGGGAGGGATAATTTTTTTAATTTATTTATATAATACAAATGAATACGAATTATTAATAAACAGACACTGAAAGGTAAATGAAGAAGTAGAGGACACATAATAGAACTATATCTGACGTGCTCTGCAATTCTTTTACTCCATTACCAAGTGGTGTGGCAAGATTACATTTCTTCAGAGAGAAATGAGTACAAAAAAAGAGCAATGTTCAAATCCCCAGTAATGTTCACCCAAATAGTGTGTAGACTATTTCCGTCTGGGTAGCACTAGTTTACGTGCATCAGTGAATCGTTTAAAGCTTGAATTAAGTTCAGAGGCAAAGTTATCGGTCTATATTGGTGAGTATATCCAACCAGCTTAGCTTGTGACCCCTGTTTGATAGTAAATCGTCCCCAGCGACTTTCTATAGTAGACATTGATATTTTTTAAAATGATGTCATATTTCTTCTTTCTCCACTTCGTCTTATATCCGTTCGGGTGTCGAGGGAGATGCAAAGTTTTGGTTCTCGCCCTTTTGGCGACTTCACTCATTGTCGATTAACCCTTTTTTTTTAATCCCTAAAGGAAAAGACAAAAAGGAAAACCAAAATGTTATCGAAAAGAAGACAGATGGAAGCAGAGATGAAAATGATAGGGAAGACATGGAATGATCTTAAAAAAATGGCAAGAGACAGAACGACGTGGAAAGTGTTTATTGAAGACCTATGCTCCACAAGGAGCTGAAAGGTAGAAGAAGAAGACTCATTGCCATGTCAATTGAAGTTTTAGCGCTTATTTGATGTCTGTCCACCTTACTTTAGGTCTGCCTCTTTATCTTTTGCTCTCTCGTCTGTTGATATATGCTTACAACTACTTAATTATTACCAGACAAAAATGATGTAAAAGTAAGACATTACAAATTTTAGTTGTGAAGAGAAAGTACTCATCATCATCATCATCAAGTACCGGGCCTGCTGGCTTAGGTGATCATGTCTCTCCACAATTTTTAATCTCGACAGTTATTTATCATTTCTGTTGTTTACCTTCTGCCAAGCCATTCTCTTAAGCTGTCTGGTATTTTTTCTCTTTGCTTTCCTCTATCTCTTCGTCCCTCAATTTTTGCAGTTGTTACAATATATCCTAGTTATTCTCTTCTCATTACGTGGCTAAAAAATGATGATTATTTCTTCCTAATATTGGAAATTAGCTCTCTTTTTGCTTTGACCTCTTTCAGAACATTTTCATTACTCTTCTTAGCTGTCCTTGGTATTCTCAAAATTTTTCTGTAAAACCACATTTCTAAAGACTCCAATGATTTTCTTGTCTGTTGTCCTATTACCCATGATTCGCATCCATATGTTAAGACTGGCTCTACATAACATTTAAGAACTCGTTTTCTTGTTTCTGAGAAAGTACTACTTTCCCCAAATGAAAATTGCATCGACTCGTCAAAATGTTTAACTTAATGGAACAAAGAAATTATTTTTTTGTTTTTAATTTCAAGCTTATCTATCCATCATTTTCTTAGTTTATTTTTGTTACTCTTACTAATCTAATTGAGACGAACGTTAATATAAATGTTGAAATTACGAAACGAATAATCCTTGTGAGATAGATCGGGAAGCCAATAATCGTTTAGTGATATGTGACCATCTTGAGTTTAATAACTTTCATGAGTCACAGACTGATGTATGTATCTTCAGAAACAGCATCCTTTTTTAAAAATAATATTATTTTGTGTAATGTTTTTCACGATATTAGTTAGCGTAAATTTCGCTGCTACTTTATGTATTTTTGATGAGCTTAAGAAAGTCGTTCACAACTACAAGCCCGACTAAAGAATTATCATCATGTGCCATACCGGTTGTTGTAGGCCATCATGTCCTTCAGTTCTCTATTCGTAGTACATCATCTCAATTCTGTTGACTGTTTTCCAGGCCATGACTCCAATCTATCAGGTATCTTCTCTGTTTGTCGTCCACGATCTCTCTTTCCCTCAATTTTGGCAGTTGTAACCAAGTTTTACAAAGTTACTCTTCTCATGATGTGTCCGGAAAATGTTGATTGTTTCTTTCCAATGTTTCTTAGGAGCTCTTTTTTTCTGTTTGCCTCTTTGAGAAGAAAGAATAATAGCCAAGGTTATTTGAAAGAAAATAGACACCAACACCGCATCTCTTCCAACAATCCACGGTCATGGCTTGACTGGTTTCCGTTCACGTAGTCACGGTGGTGGAGCGGTTAACGTGATCACCACTTAGTTCTGGCTTCAACTCTTTCAGTACGGAAGGTTTTTATCAATTTAGCGGTAGACATTCCAAAGACAAAATTGTTCATGTTTTTAAATTTTAATCTACATGTTTATATTTATTTAACACATAACATATTATATATGAATTTTTATATAATTAAACAAGGAATTAGATTTCACCAATACCAAGATGATACAAAACATATAAAACATATCTCTGCATTCAGAAAACATATAAAACATATAAAAAGAATATGGTTTGATAACAGTTTACACTAATCAAATTGAGAGTGACGCACTGTGCGGCTAAACGTACATGACCGAAATCGGCATGGGGCGAATGATGAGTCGAAACGTACGGAAAGAGTTAAACCTCAAATATGGCCATTTTGTTTCCGAACCACGTGGTATTTTGATTTCACTCAGTCTCTAAAAATAGGCACAGGTGATTTTCTTTAGAAAGGTATGGCGACCTGACGTTATACTAACCAATTTTACCGAAATGTACTGATTGACGTTTTCAATTTTGAGTACTGACATCGTATTCTCTCGACTGTTTTTAACTGTTTGTATAATTGTTATAGTTTGTTTTTGTTTGTTTGTTTGCAAGTTCTGCATGTCGTCAGTGTTATTGGTAAAACGCTGTGCCTCGGTATAAGCAAGAAACCGTTAACTGAAAAGACATTGGTTCGTTATGGGAACATTATTAAACGAAATCCCGAGAAACAAATATATCAATGTTGTATGTGCATTTCTTTTTGATGTGTAACGTACAACATTACCTCGTAGAACTCCTGGCGCATTTATATTTACAAAAAGAAGATACTGCATAGATCTTCTCATACAACATATATCTTCTCACACAACATAGATCTTCTCATACAACATAGATCTTCTCACACAACATAGATATTCTCATACAGCGTAGATCTTCTCATACAGCGTAGATCTTCTCATACAATATAGATCTTCTCATACAGCATAGATCTTCTCATACAACATAGATCTTCTCACACAACATAGATCTTCTCATACAGCATAGATCTTCTCATACAGCGTAGATATTTTCATACAACATAGATCTTCTATCTACCTTCGTAAAAACAACTTGATAATGTTATCTTCGCCCCAAATTATTCACAATAAAAGTCGTCAAATATTCTCTTAATTTGACATAAATGTCTTCCTCTTAGCCCTCTGCTGTATGTTAATAAATATACTCGTATATCTTAAACTACTTCCTTATGTTCACTATCATCATGTGTTTTGCTTCATGGCGATAATGTTCGACGCCTTTCACGAATCGATATATTTTGAGCATATCGACATTTCTCTAATGCGAAAAAAGGGTAAAATGAAATGGTTTGGCCACTCGATCATCTGGTCTGGTAATCTGCAATGAACTCTGAAAAGAACGAGCAAGAAAGGGGGAGGGTATGTAAGGGTAAAGATATGACGATAACCATAAAGAATGGACAGACATTAACTCCTCAGTCCCAAATAATGTCTGAGGGTAGATATCAATGAAAAGGGCTGATAAAATGTTCCAGAAATGTCCAAACAACTTCCATAATTAAAGGATAAAGATGATGATGATGATGATGATGATGATGATGATGATGATGATGATGATAAAGAATATCGGCAGGAAAGTGTTGTCCGAACTTTCTTTGACATTCTACAACTTTTATCTTTGTATCCATCTGCCCAAGTTGCTATCAAAATAATCAATTATCATGTGGTGATTTTCGTTTCTTTCTTCTACTCAAGTGTCCAATTAATTATGTATTAGTGTCATTAAAACACTTTTCTGTTGATAGTCTTTATCATTACAACACTTTTCTGTTGATGTTCTTTATCATTACAACACTTCTCTGTTGATATTTTTTATCATTACAACATTTTTCTGTTGATATTCTTTATCATTACAACACTTCTCTGTTGATGTTCTTTATCATTACAACATTTTTCTGTTGATATTTGTTATCATTACAACATTTTTCTGTTGATATTCTTTATCATTACAGCACTTCTCTGTTGATATTCTTTATCATTACATTTTTCTGTTGATATTTTTTATCATTACAACATTTTTCTGTTGATATTCTTTATCATTACAACACTTCTCTGTTGATATTCTTTATCATTACAACACTTCTCTGTTGATATTCTTTATCATTACAACACTTCTCTGTTGATATTCTTTATCATTACAACATTTTTCTGTTGATATTCTTTGTTGCAATATTATTTATTTAATCTCTGAAATATCTGTCGCTTTGAGACACTTTTCTAGAGGCAATTACTCTGTTGCGGTAAGATATTTTTTTCTGATTGTTTGTCAGTTGTCCATGATTCACATCTCTAAATTTAAAGAGATGGAAGTTAAGATGGGCACAGCCAGAAACTAGAAACTTGGCCTGTAAGTAGACTAATCAACCAACAGAGAACTGGAGTCGTCAGTCGATGGACACTGCGAGACTTTCTGAGGAGGGACCTGAGCACCTATGGACATGTTCGGAGTGCAATGATGATGGCCCGCTAATAACTCAATAACTCACATCTGTAAAGCTGAATTGATTATATAAACCACTTGAAGGCGCTCTTGTTCACTTCCAAACCGGTGTTATCCAAACGGAATTGTTAACAATTTTTTTGGGTTGGTTTTTATTTTCCCTCCAACATTCGAGGACGACTGGCAAATCTCCATGAATTGATGAGAAATCTGTATTCAGGGCCGTGTAATCCGCCTCTCCAAATTCTCTCATCTTTGTTGTTGAGATATATATCTGTCCAAAATCCCTCCTCTTTGTGATAGAGATATATTTGCAATGATAAGTGTAAACATATAACATTGCAGTGCCGAGGACGCTGCTCGGTGGAATAGAAGGTTCTCGTGATATGGTAACGTGGCCAGTCTTCATTTCCAGAAAGAGGCTCACTTCTGGTCGTCTGCTGATAGTTTGCACACCCGGAATGAAAAAGAAAACCGGATGTTTGTGTTGACGTCATAAATGTTTATCTTCTGGTGGTTATTTAAGTTCTGGTCTACGTGGTTACAGATAATTTATGCTTGTATGTATCATTTTTATCCTGCGTGGTGTACATTTAATTTGTTTGCGTGGCAGTGTTTCATTTTTCAGTTTGATAAATCAATTTATGATTATCTTTCTGTCTGGCTCAACTCAGCATACGCCATCATACAGGGATTTTCTAGAAGGGAAAAGTAAACAGAACAAGTCCTTCAATATAAAAATACGAAAAGAAACATGTTTTTTTGAAACAGATATAATTTATACAAACAGGATGCGAGGAGACATTATGTTGATGATAATATTATTATAGGCTGGGGTTGAAGGTCGGGCAACAGGGTGTGGGATGATGGGATACATATTATAGATTTAAGTCATAACATAGAAAATATCCATCAAGATGAACGAAATATAGTAAAGTAACCAGCCATCTTGTGAGAGCTAGTGATTGGTTTCAATTTACAAACTCAATGTGTACATACCTCGCGCCTTCTCTCTCTCTCTTCTCTCTTTCTTGCACACACATAGACACACTCTATCTCTCTTTCTTGCACACACATAGATACTCTCTCTCTTTCTTGCACACACATAGATACTCTCTCTCTCTCTCTCTCTCTTTCTTGCACACACATAGACACACACTCACTCTCTCTTTCTTGCACACACATAGATACTCTCTCTCTCTCTCTTTTTTGCACACACATAGAAACACACACTCTCTCTCTTTCTTGCACACACATAGATACTCTCTCTCTTTCTTGCACACATATAGATACTCTCTCTCTCTTTCTTGCACACATATAGATACTCTCTCTCTTTCTTGCACACATATAGATACTCTCTCTCTCTTTCTTGCACACATATAGATACTCTCTCTTTCTTGCACACATATAGATACTCTCGCTCTTTCTTGCACACATATAGATACTCTCGCTCTTTCTTGCACACATATAGATTCTCTCTTTCTTGCACACATATAGATACTCTCGCTCTTTCTTGCACACATATAGATACTCTCGCTCTTTCTTGCACACATATAGAAATTCTTTCTCTCTCTTTCTTGCACACACATAGATACTCTCTCTCTCTCTTTCTTGCACACACATAGATACTCTTTCTCTCTTTCTTGTACACACATAGATACTCTCTATCTCTTTCTTGCACACATATAGAAAATCTTTCTCTCTCTTTCTTGCACACATATAGATACTCTCTCTCTCTCTTTCTTGCACACACATAGATACCCTCTCTCTTGCACACACATCGATACTCTCTCTCTTTCTTGCACACACATAGATACTCTCTCTCTCTCTCTTTATTGCACACACATAGATACTCTCTCTCTTTCTTGCACACACATAGATACTCTCTCTCTCCTTATTGCACACACATATATACTCTCTCTCTCTCCTTATTGCACACACATAGATACTCTCTCTCTCTTTCTTGCACACACATAGATACTCTCTCTCTCTCATTTCTCTTGATCCATTTCACTTTAAATATCTCAATCTTTAAATCATTGTTTTCTCATCCCTCTCATTTATCTCATTCTTTCTCTCTGTTTTCAATAATCTTCTCACTTCTTCCAACCCACACACACACACACACACTCTCTCTCTCTCTCTCTCTCTCTCTCTTTTATTTCTCCATACTCAATCTCTCTCTCACTGTCTTTTCAATTCTCTCTTTCTCATTTCTTTCATTACATTCTTTCTCTTTTCAATTTTTATTCGCATTTCTTTCAATTCAATCTTTATATCTTTTTTATTTTTTTCCTCATTTCGTTCAACTCGTCTATATCTCTTTAATTTTCTTTCTCATTTCTTTCAACTCAATCTATATCTCTTTTCAATTTTTTTCTAATTTCTTTCAACTCAATCTATATCTCTTTTCAATTTTCTTTCTCATTTCTTTCAACTCAATCTACATCTCTTTTCAATTTTCTTTATCATTTCTTTCAACTCAATCTACATCTCTTTTCAATTTTCTTTCTCATTTCTTTCAACTCAATCTACATCTCTTTTCAATTTTCTTTCTCATTTCTTTCAACTCAATCTATATCTCTTTTCAATTTTTTTTCTAATTTCTTTCAACTCAATCTATATCTCTTTTCAATTTTCTTTCTCATTTCTTTCAACTCAATCTATATCTCTTTTCAATTTGTTTCTAATTTCTTTCAACTCAATCTATATCTCTTTTCAATTTTCTTTCTCATTTCTTTCAGCTCGTCTATATCTCTTTTCAATTTTCTTTCTCATTTCTTTCAACTAGTCTATATCTCTTTAATTTTCTTTCTCATTTTTTTCAACTCAATCTACATCTCTTTTCAATTTTCTTTCTCATTTCTTTCAACTCAATATACATCTCTTTTCAATTTTCTTTCTCATTTCTTTCAACTCAATCTATATCTCTTTTCAATTTTCTTTCTCATTTCTTTCAACTCAATATATCTCTTTTCAATTTTTTTCTTCATTTCTTTCAACTCAATTTATATCTCTTTTCAATTTTCTTTCTCATTTCTTTCAACTCAATTTATATCTCTTTTCAATTTTTTACTAATTTCTTTCAACTCAATCTATATCTCTTTTCAATTTTCTTTCTCATTTCTTTCAGCTCGTCTATATCTCTTTTCAATTTTCTTTCTCATTTCTTTCAACTAGTCTATATCTCTTTAATTTTCTTTCTCATTTTTTTCAACTCAATCTACATCTCTTTTCTATTTTCTTTCTCATTTCTTTCAACTCAATATACATCTCTTTTCAATGTTCTTTCTCATTTTTTTTCAACTCAATCTATATCTCTTTTCAATTTTCTTTCTCATTTCTTTCAACTCAATCTACATCTCTTTTCAATTTTCTTTCTCATTTCTTTCAACTCAATCTATATCTCTTTTCAATTTTTTTTCTCATTTCTTTCAACTCAATTTATATCTCTTTTCAATTTTCTTTCTCATTTCTTTCAACTCAATCTATATCTCTTTTCAATTTTCTTTCTCATTTCTTTCAGCTCGTCTATATCTCTTTTCAATTTTCTTTCTCATTTCTTTCAACTAGTTTATATCTCTTTAATTTTCTTACTCATTTTTTTCAACTCAATCTACATCTCTTTTCTATTTTCTTTCTCATTTCTTTCAACTCAATATACATCTCTTTTCAATTTTCTTTCTCATTTCTTTCAACTCAATCTATATCTCTTTTCAATTTTCTTTCTCATTTCTTTCAACTCAATCTACATCTCTTTTCAATTTTCTTTCTCATTTCTTTCAACTCAATCTATATCTCTTTTCATTTTTTTTCTCATTTCTTTCAACTCAATTTATATCTCTTTTCAATTTTCTTTCTCATTTCTTTCAACTCAATCTATATCACTTTTCATATTTTTTTCTAATTTCTTTCAACTCAATCTATATCTCTTTTCAATTTTTTGTCTAATTTCTTTCAACTCAATCTATATCTCTTTTCAATTTTTTTTCGAATTTCTTTCAACTCAATCTATATCTCTTTTCAATTTTCTCTGTACCTCTGTATCGTTATCTCTCCGATCAGCTTTCTATTCATCTATCCTTTTACATTTTAAATCATCCATTTCTATCTCCCATTTTCCTTGAATCTATCTTGACACCATATCAGGTGGTTTCCGGTTGTTTCCAAAATGGAGGAATTATTTTTCTCCGGCTTGGTATTGAACCGTTGATCAGAGGTTTAACAAGCCGCTATCGTAAAAACGATGTTGTTAATGAAACGTAGACCTGATACAGAATGTGTAAATTAGCAGTAGATAATAATGATAGTTTTTTCGGCCCTAAAACAACAACAAAAATAGGATTCTGGAATGTGCGAACAATGGCCGCTCCGACGAAACATGCACAGGTCGCGAGCGAGATGGACAGATACGATCTAGATATTTTAGGATTAAGCGAAATGCGCTGGCTTGGAACAGGTAGGAGATCTATTGATAATAAAATAGTAGTTTTTTCTGGAAGGGAAGATGGAAAACACCGTGAAGGAGTAGGCATAATGATGACAGACAAAGCTGCAAGAAGTTTATTAGAATGGGAACCGGTAAATAGCCGTCTGATACGAACACGATACAAAACAAAACATGGAAAACTTTCAATTATTCAATGTTATGCGCCTACTAACGAAGCTGATGATGAAGTTAAGGACGTTTTTTATAACCAACTGCAACAACTTATAAACAAAATACCAAAACACGATCTTTTAATTGTAATGGGAGACTTCAACGCCAAAGTAGGACAAGATAACGCAGGAGTGGAACATGTGATGGGGAGAGAAGGCTGTAATACAACAAGTCAGAATGGAGAAAGATTAATAGAATTATGTTTAATAGAAAATTTAGTTATAGGTGGGACATTATTTCCACACAAAAATATTCACAAAACAACATGGATATCTCCTGACGATAGAACATCAAATCAAATTGACCACCTATGTATTAAACAACAATTCAGATCATCATTAATAGATGTAAGAGCTTACAGAGGTGCTGATGTTAATAGTGACCACAACCTGTGCATTGGGAAAATAAGATTAAAATTTAGAAACCAACAGAAGAGGTCAATTACACATAAAATTGATAGTCATAAACTGAAAGATGAAGCCATAAAGGAAAAGTTTAACATAGAGCTAAGTAATTGTTATTCAGCACTCGGTGAAATAGACTTAGATATCAATGAAATGTGGGACTCACAGAGCAAAATACTAATGACAGCAGCAGAAGCAAGTGCCGGACTGAAGAAAATGGAAAAACGAGCTTGGATCTCAGACACCACATGGAAATACATCAAAGAAAGAAGAGAAGCAAAGAGAGCCATGACTAATGTAAAGACAGATCTTGGAAAGGTTCTGGCAAAAGCAACATACAAAGAATTAGACAACAAAGTGAAAAGTTCGGCAAGAAGAGATACAAGAGCTTATATAGACAACTTGGCAGAGAAAGCAGAGACAGCTGCAATTACAGGAGACAGCAGAACTCTCTATACAGTACAAAAGATGCTGACAAACACCTATACATCCAGTGGAACACCAATTCTAGACAAATCTGGATTAATGCTAACAACAAGCGCAGACATAAAAGCCCGTTGGGCAGAACACTTCAAAGAAATTCTTAACCGTCCACTACCTCACAGTTTAATAGATTTTGAAGCTGAAACACCAGCAGCAGAATTAGATGTAAATTTAGATGACTTCACCTTGAGTGAAATAGAAACCACCTTAAAGCTAATGACCAATAACAAGGCTGCTGGAGAGGATAAGTTAACAGCTGAGATCCTCAAGGCAATTGATAGCCATAATTTAATACATCTCCAAAAAATGTTCAACATCATTTGGAAAACAGAGAAGACGCCTCATAAATGGAAAAAAGGAATCATTGTTAAGATCCCAAAAAAGGGCAATCTTAGAGATTGTAACAACTGGAGAGGCGTGACACTTTTGTCAGTTGCCTCAAAGTTATTCTGTAAAATCATCCTAAATAGAATAAAGGATTCAATAGATACAGTAATGCGTGAAGAACAGGCTGGGTTTAGAAAAGGGAGAAGCTGTCTTGACCACATTTTCACTCTACGACTTATATTGGAGGAACATATTGAAAAGCAAAAACCTTTTGTACTTAACTTCATCGACTTCAAAAAAGCATTTGATAGTATTCATAGAGATTCTTTGTGGAAAATTCTGAAGCAATATGGTTTACCATCAAAAATCATAAATATTATCAAAGACATGTATGATGGTTACACATGTGCAGTTCGAACAGAGGAAGGACTGAGCGAATGTTTCCCAATAGAAACTGGGGTTAAACAAGGATGTATTTTATCGCCCTTGTTATTTGGAATTGTTATGGACTTCATAATGAAGAAATGCTGCACTGGTAATAAAGGCATCGAATGGATACAAGGAGACCATTTGGAGGACCTCGACTTTGCTGATGACATAGTTCTCATCAGCAGTCAGATAAAAACGATGCAGGAAAACACAAATGAACTATCATCAATAGCCAGCAAAATTGGGCTTGAGGTCAATCATGAAAAGACTAAAGTCATGAAAAGTTTAATTCCAACAAGTGACAAAATATACATGGAAAACAAACCAGTAGAAGAGATCGATCACTTTATCTATCTTGGAAGTCACATTGATCGAGAAGGGGATACGAGCAAAGAAATTAGAATCAGACTGGCTAAAGCAGCAATGTCTTTCAGAAGCCTTGAAAAGTTGTGGAAATCAAAACTCATTAGCACAAACACAAAACTTAGGCTATTCAAATCAAATGTACTATCAACCCTTACGTATGCGTGTGAAAGCTGGAAAACAACAAGAGATATAGAAACAAAGTTGAACGCATTCGAAAATAAATGTCTAAGGAAAATACTTGGTATAGAATGGAACGAATTCAAAACAAACGAGGAAATTAGAGAAATCGCCAATCAACCACTAATATCTTCAGTAATAAAGAAAAGACGATGGTCATACGTTGGACATGTGATGAGAAGAGATAATAATCGAATAGCAAAGCAAGCCCTCATATGGGAAACAACAGGTAAAAGAAAAAGAGGAAGACCCAGGGAGACACTGAGAAGAACATTGATGAGAGAGGCAAGAGCAGCAGGAATCGGCTCCCTCAATGAGATAGAACTGTTTGCACAGAACAGAGACAGATGGCGAGATTTAATAAAATATCTTTAAAAGAAAACTGCTAGAACAAAAATTCATATAGGAGAAGGTGTATCTTGGTCTACGCCCTATGGGCCGGTTACGGCTCGAAAGGTCAATAGATAGATAGATATCTTGACATCTCCATCTCTCATTCACATATCACTTTTATCTCTTCACCACTCTTACTTTGTTAACCCCCTCGCCTCCACACCGTCACGTCAGGTGGTGAAGGATAAGGCGTTAGAGTCCACATAATTTTAAAAAATCATCGGCACATGCTTTTTGGGTTAATGTGGTCAGTATAACGCCTGTGCTGCTTTACTTTCTCAGTACAAAATCACACCAATTTTAGAATTGGTGAGAGTAGACCCCGTCGATCAGGATCAAAACCTACTTGTTGTCCTATGTAGTCCAGTGAACTGAGCTATCGCGAGTAAAAGTAGAAGTAAAGTACCCCCGTCACGCCAAGTGGCGTATAGGGAATATGATGTTAGTGACCATATATTTTACAGACCTTCAGCACATGATTTTGGGGTAATGTGGTCGGTATTACGCCCGTACCGATTTACTTCTCCAGAATACAATCCGGTATCCATTTATGCTGGGTGAACCGGTCGCTGTCGGTTGGGATCGAACCCTACCTCTTGTTCTTTGTTGTCCGGTTCACTAACCACTGAGCTTTCACGACTCCCAGCTATCGCGGGTCACTGAAGAAAAACATTGGAGTTGTTTAATTAAGCTAGTAATGAAAAATATGGCTTGGGGGTGGTATGTATGTGGGCGTGGGGGTTAAAAGGTAAGAGAAGTAATGAGATACAAGTGATATGTGAATGAGAGACAGAGGACAAAGGTTTCAACGGAATCTTTTTTTTTCAAGCGTTTATTGTTGTAACTAATCAATTTGCTTGTTGATGTCTTGACCCAAAAATTGTTTATTGATCTGATTTTCAACGTCTCTGCTTCCAGAACTGACAAGCTTTGACGAGTGTGACCCAGATTGTGACCTAACTACCAATGTGATCACCACACTTTATTGGCGGCCGTTTCAAAGATCTACCTTATGATCTTACCAATCAGAATCATCGTTTCATCTGCGTCTCTTAGTGAAATCATCTATATGGGACGTAAGAGCTTGCGAAAGTCGTAATACTGGCATTGCTTTCTAATTTTTCTCAAAGTTTCTCACATTTTTTGGACGATGAATCAAATTACAGCTAAAACCATATTATTATCGATGTGCAGGAGGAGATTAACGAAAACTTTAACATGTCGTAGCGATAAGAAATTTTTATAATAAGAAGCATAACAGGATCTTCTGTTGGATTCAACCCGTAATCGGTCAATAATGTTAGCTTATTCTCAACGTCGAAGTAGCCACAATCTTAAAGATAATGATCACCCGCTGTCTATGCTGCAATAACTGCAACACCCCTGAACATAGCCTCCATTATTGAAGAAACAACACCAGAACAAAACTGCATCAACTCTGAAAAGGGACACAACTCTCTGCGTTAAACATTAACAGAATTTCAGCATGGATGCCTTAACATGTCTGTGGGTCTCGTTCTTAGTTATCCTGGCTTTACCCTTTGGGGACATGAATAAATCGAAGCCCGACCCAGCCGCCAAGCAACTATTCTACGACTTGATGAAAGCGAGTGGATACAACGCGCTTATTAGACCGTCAGCTGGACCAACAAAGAAGTTGACAGTCAAATTAGGACTAAGACTGTCACAGATCCTGACAGTGGTGAGTATCCTTATTGTGCATAAAACACTTGCAAAGTATGATTGCATTTAATGACGATCCAAAATGCAGACAAATTCATACCCATGTATAGTCATATAACGGTTTCATACTTCACTATAAGTTCCTATTGCATTTCAATAAGCGGCAATAGCTTCTCTTAGATAGTGATTTTATATAACCAACTTGGCCTTTGACAGCCTATTCTATGGCATGTCAGATCTGACACCACGCACAGTAAAACTCAATTGAGTTTTCATTGTCTACCTTTCATGTCTGAACGTGCACACACTATACACTAGCAACCAGGAGCGACGCCGTATCGTACAAGTACCCTCTAACTCTAACAAACGACGGAGATAGTCAAGACAGAGGCGAGTCTGGTGGACTTCGTTACAATGTGTCACGACAATTAAGCGCCACACACACCAGACACATTTATTTCATTCCCCACACAATGCGGGTATTTCTGTTCAAATTTGGTTGAAATATCTTCATTTGTGTTCACTATGGTCAGTAACTGTGCAAGTTTCTTGAAAATGGGGGGAGGGGGTGTATTCGGAATCAGTACAAATATTTCTCCCTCCCCTCCTGCGTCCTATTTGACTCATAGTCATCTACTCGCTGGGAGCTTCTGGAACTTGCCTCCGTTAAGTTTCGATTTAATTTTATATATATAGTAAAGTAAAGAGCCCCGTCACCACGCCAAGTGGCCAATAGGAAACATAGTGTTAGTGACCATAATTTTTACAGACATTCGGCACATGATTTTTGGGGTAATGTGGTTGGTATTACGCCCGTACCCCGTACCCATTTAAGGCTGGGTGAACCCGGACGCCGTCGATCAGGATCGAACCCTACCTCTTGTCCTTTGTAGTCTAGTTCACTAACCACTGAGCTATCGCAGCTCCCATATATATATATAATATATATATATATATATTATATATATATATATATATATATATATATATATATATATATCAATCTTTCGTTTAATAAATTCATCCCTTATCCCTCTGTTTATTTCTCCTTGATTTACCTGGTTCACTCATCGTTAGATGTAGTAGAGTTTGACTTCATTTTGGTTGTCCATTTGTGTTGTTATCGTTTTCTGAGGAAGGCCGGATGTAGGCCTAAAAGTCATTATTTAGTTGTATTCCTTTTGTGTAGAGTTGTCACTATACCTTGTAAGTACGTTAACACCCCCCCCCCCTTTTTCCACCAACCCCTGGCTCACACACGATGGACTACTGTTACATCCACAATTCCGTCTGACGTTTCCAAATTTAAAACCGACGATTATAAATTTACAGTGCATGTCGAGAAACTCAGTCGAGTTTGACCTTGACTTCTCGTTTCTTACTTAGATATGGACAAAAAAGAGTGGTTGGGGGGGGGGGGGATGCCTCAGCCTCCTGTTTCAATGGCAATCACTTGACTCGTCACTATACTAAGCAGATCAGCTGGTTTGCAATTGAGAACGATCAGTCTGTGGGCACTGACGTCGGGCGTGGACCTTTTATATCAAACACTGCTGGCCATTTGGAATCAATACTAACCAGCCCGGCATTTGTAAACATTCACGAAAATACCAAATCGTTATGTGTTATTAATTGACCAGCAGCAGTGCTCGATGTAAAAATATTCACCTGACTCGGAAAATTAGGTAGAGTAATACTAGTGGTTTAATCTAAATAGGCAGATGCACGAATATCTGAAATAAAAACAAAAAAAAAAAAAAAATAGGTCCATGAGAATAGAAAGTACACAGGCTGATAGTGGTTACAGATTTGTAGTTGACTGCTTATGTTGAGATTGGTTAACTAGAATTGATCAAGATCGTAATTAAACTCCCTAAAGTAGGCCTGGAGACAGACTAACCAATCAGGCGAGCCACAATACGGTTCCTATAACTAATTAAACATTTTTTCAAGAGTAAGCAATGAAATTGGGAAGTTTTAGTAGTATTAATAGTAGTAGTAGTAGTAGTATTAATAGTAGTAGTAGTATTAATAGTAGTAGTAGTAGCTTGTGTATAGTAGTAGTAGTAATAGTATTAATAGTAGTAGTAGGGTTAATAGTAGTAGTAGTATTAAAAGTAGTAGTAGGGTTAATAGAGGTAGTTGCAGCAGTGTTAATGTAGTAGTAGTGTTAATAGCAGTAGCCATTTTGTGCCATTTAGGCACGCAAAGGTTTCTGTTTTTGAGATTGTGGTTCTGCCCTATGTGCCGTCTTCGGCTCGAAAGGACAATAGATAGATAGATAGATAGATAGATAGATAGATAGATAGATAGATAGATAGATAGATAGATAGATAGATAGATAGATAGATAGATAGATAGATAGATAGATAGATAGATAGATAGATAGATAGATAGATAGATAGATAGATAGATAGATAGATAGATAGATAGATAGATAGACAGATAGACAGATAGACAGATAGACAGATAGACAGATAGATAGATAGATAGATAGATAGATAGATAGATAGATAGATAGATAGATAGATAGATAGATAGATAGATAGATAGATAGATAGATAGATAGATAGATAGATAGATAGATAGATAGATAGATAGATAGATAGATAGATAGATAGATAGATAGGTAGGTAGGAGGTAGGTAGGTAGGTAGGTAGGTAGGTAGGTAGGTAGGTAGATAGATAGATAGATAGATAGATAGATAGATAGATAGATAGGTAGGTAGGTAGGTAGGTAGGTAGGTAGGTAGGTAGGTAGATAGGTAGGTAGATAGATAGATAGATAGATAGATAGATAGATAGATAGATAGATAGATAGATAGATAGATAGATAGATAGATAGATAGATAGATAGATAGATAGATAGATAGATAGATAGATAGATAGATAGATAGATAGATAGATAGATAGATAGATAGATAGATAGATAGATAGATAGATAGATAGATAGATAGATAGATAGATAGATAGATAGATAGATAGATAGATAGATAGATAGATAGATAGATAGATAGATAGATAGATAGATAGATAGATAGATAGATAGATAGATAGATAGATAGATAGTGTTAATAGTAGTAGTTGTAATAGCAATATTAGTTGTAACATTAGAATTGTAGTAGTAGGGTTAATAGTATTTGTAGTGTTAATCATCATCATCATCAAGTACCGGGCCTAGTGGCGTAGGTCATCATGTCTCTCCACAACTTTCGATCTCGGCAGCTATTTATCATTTCTGTTGTTGACCTTCTGCCAAGCCATTCTCTTAAGCTGTCTGTTATTTTTTCTCTTTGCTTACCTTTATCTCTTCGTCCCTCAATTTTTCCAGTTGTTACAATATATTCCAGTTGTTCTCTTCTCATTACATGGCCAAAATATGATGATTGTTTCTTCATAATATTGGAAATTAGCTCCCTTTTTGCTTTGACCTCTCTCAGAACATCTTCATTACTCTTCTTAGCTGTCCATGGTACTCTCAACATTCTTCTGTAAAGCCACGTTTCTACAGACTGCAGTGATTCTCTTGTCTGTTGTCCTATTGTCCATGATTCGCATCCATATGTTAAGACTGGCTGTACATAACATTTAAGAACTCTTTTTCTTGTTTCTATTGTCAAAAATGGATTGCATAGTATCTTCTTCATTTTTTGGAAAGCTGCTTTTGCCTGAGCCATTCTGCATCTCACCTCTTTTCTGAGGTTAATCTGAGGTTAACAAAGTTCCCAAATATTTAAATTCATTTACCTGTTTTAATATTGTTCCACTTGTCTTTATTTTTCACTGAGGTGATGTCTTTTTCTTTGTTGTTACCATTATCTCTGTCTTTTTGCTATTAAGGCTGAGTCCTTTATTTTTGCTTTCTTTCACTATAATGTCCAACATTTCTTGTAACTCATTTTCACTCTTAGCGATTAAGACTGTATCATCAGCATACCTTAGATTATTTATATTATGACCACCAATTGTTATTCCAGGCATGTCCCTTATTGATCTTAAAATAATCTCATTATAAATATTTTTAAAATCTGGTGACAGCACACAGCCTTGTCTAACACCCTGTTTTATTTGTTGAAACATTCCCAATTGGTTTCCAGTTCTTATAGCCGTTGTTTGTTGCCAGTACATGTTCTTTATTATTCTTAGATCTTTGCTGTAGTGTTAATAGTAACAAAAAAAAGTAAAGTACCCCCGTCACGCCAAGTGACGTATAGGGAATATGGTGTTAGTGACCATAAATTTTACAGACCTTCAGCACATGATTTTTGGGGGCAATGTGGTCGGTATTACGCCCGTGCCGCTTAACTTTCTCAGAAAAATCAGGTACCCATTAAAGGCTGAGTGAACCTGGAAGCCGTCGGTTGGGATCGAACCCTACCTCTTGTCCTTTGTAGTCCAGTTCACTAACCACTGAGCTATCTCGGCTCCCTAGTGTTAGTAGTAGTAGTAGTGTTATTAGTAGTAGTGTTAATAGTAGTAGTGTTAACAGTGTAGTGTTAATAGTGGTAGTGTTAATAGTAGTAGTTGTAGTAGTGTTAATAGCAGTTGTATTGTTAATAATAATAGTTGTAATAGTGTTAATAGTGGTAGTAGTGTTAATAGTAGAAGTGTTAATAGTGGTAGTAGTGTTAATAGTAGAAGTGTTAATAGTAAGACTAGCGTTAATAGCAATAGTTGTAGTAGTATTAATAGTAGTAGTTGGAATAGCAATATTACTTGTAATATTAGTAATGGTAGTAGTATTAATAGGAGTAGTAGCAATTGTACTGGTATTAGTAGCTGTAGCAGTGAAGATAGTAGTGATAGTAGTAGTAGCAGTAGTAATAGCAGCAGTAGTAGTAGTAGTAGCAGAAATGTAGTAGTAAAAGTAGTAGTTGTAGTAGTAGTAGTGGCAGCGGTAGAAGTAGTATTGTTAGTATTAGTAGTAATGAGTGCACTTGCAGTGATATTAGAAGTAATATTAGTAATGTAATGGTTGTAGTAACAGCAGTAGTATTAGTAGTAGCGATAGTGGTAGTGGTAATAATATTAGTTGTGTAAGTGGCGACCATGAGAATAGTAGTTGTGGTAGTAATAGTTGTATAGCGGTATTGGTATTAGTAGCAGCTGCAGTGGTAATAACAACAGAAAAAGAATAAGGCGATTTGAATAATACATATCAGGCAACGCATAAGATTTGTAAAAATGTATCCATTAGGACATGGAGGAATATTTGCCTTCATTTCTCCATGAAGAGGTTTTTGTTACGGTGTATTGCAGTTTGGAATAAATGGATATATTTGCACTTTTCGAACAGAACATTCGATGTCGTCACAGAACATTTTTTGACCGGATTTGACTCTCCTCCTCCCGTCGATATTCTCTTTGCCAAGGAAGTCCATGAATACTGCTTCGGTCAATTTTAGTTCGCGGAAAATTACACCAGTTATAAGCTATGTGTCGTCTGCTTCATCTGTAATTCGTTCATGTTTTTGAGGGCCTCGGTAGCCTGGTTGGGAAAACGATGTTCGGAAAACTCGTGTTCGATTCCCGTTGGAAGCAGTGTGAATTGTACTCGTGGTTGGAAAAAAAAAAACATACCCCTGTTGTGGACCCAGCCGCTGACAGAAATGGGTACCAGGGTAGTACTCTGGGAAGGTGAAGAATGCCACCTCGTATCGTGAGTTTCGATGCTTGAAGCGACCCTATCCAGAAATCTCCGAACACTTATGAGTGAAAATTTGCGTTCCTAAGACGGTGATTCAAGGCTCGTACTTTACCTGTATCTTTATTATACATGTTCGCAATGAAGATAATCCTTGCACGGAAAGATAAAATTCAAAAGCTGGAAATGCCGCTTGTCATTACGTATCCAGATACAATCGTTTAGCAGCACTGAGATGATTAGAAGTCTTTATCTAACATGCATACCAGTTGTACTTTCTTGTAATCACATGGAGTAGGTGGGAATCACATAGAGTACATAGAAATCACATGTTTTATCCACAAAGTGATATTGTAGAAAATGTACTTTACATTCTGTGACAGTTATGTTTGAAAATACTACACTCCGCACTTCTTTCTTAAAATTGATATTTTGTGGGAGTGGTTCAAATTTGTGGCATAATGGGTTGAAGGCCGTCAGCTCACAGGCTTCTGGGTCCATAACAACAACAACAACAATTTGTGGTTTTATGGGGTTGAAGGCCGTCAGCTCACAGGCTTCTGTGTCCATAACAACAACAACAACCACAACAATTTGTGACATGTGAATTATTCTAACTAATTTCATCCAGATATTGATGATATATCAGTGCAATGATATACAAATGTTTGCAGCACTGATGCATTGTGGCATGAAATGATCAAATTTGACAAATATTACTTCAATTTACGATATCATTTCCCGTAATATAATTGAATTCACAACTGAAGAATAATTTTTTTCTAAGAATCATTTTATTTTGTAAATGAGCTTCTTTTTCAAAGAAAAACTAAATTACCATGATAATGTCGAAAAACTGTGCTCAGTCGCCGACACTTCAAACAGCAACATTGCTGAATGGATTGAGCACCGGTCGAGAGTACAAGACGCCTCTGCTATCATCATCATAAGTGGTTAATGGCGACGTAGACGATTGCAATGCCCTTACAAATGTGCCCTTTGAGTATTCTAATTATACACCCCTCCCTGACGAAACTTTCCCAATCATTTCTCATCTCATCATAGACCGACTCTCTATATTCTTCAGCTTATATTTTCTTTTGGATTATTTATGTTGCCAATATCAATAGCTCAGTGGTTAGTGAACTGGACTACAAAGGACAAGAGGTAGGGTTCGATCCCAACCGACGGCTTCCGGGTTCACCCAGCCTTTAATGGGTATCGGATTTCTTCTGTGAAAGTAAAGTGGCACGGGCGTAATACCGACCACATTACCCCACATATCATGTGCCGGAGGTCTGTAAAAATATATTGTCACTAACACCATATTCCCGATACGCCACTTGGAGTGACGGGGGCACTTTACTTTTTTTTTTAACTGTGCCAAGTTTAAATTTACTGAAAACACTAAATGAACCAGAGACTAAACAGACCCACAGAAATGCAAATCAAAATAATAATAAAAGAATATATAAGATTATCACGTGATAGTGACGTCACTATCTGCCTGTCAAAACATTTTAATTCCAAACTCTATGATCTCGCACAATAAGAGACTTTCAAACAGGCGAACTGCCACATCAAAAGAACAATCTTCTACACACGGCAAAACAAGTCGGGAGATCTCTGCTAGATGTATATCACTAAACTTTTACCATCAACTTTAGCCTCCAAATATTATCCAATTTGTAACAATTATTTAACTTGTATCTTCTCAGAAATTGACTTTCCTGTAATAATATAACGGATAACCTCTTATTTATGTCTTTCCTTTGTTCTACTTATTGTATAAGGAAGTGTTTGGAGGGGGAGGGGCGGGTAGTTTGTGACCATCGTCATCAATGCTGCTGGCGTTCTTGTTCTCTTATATTAATTTAGTGATTCATTTGGCTCCGTCAACCCACATTTATCTAGTTCTTCCTTTTGCCTTGTAACCTGAAGTTTATATGTAGTATGCTAGTGCTGTAGATTGATTTTCTTTCATTCTGGTCACTTGCCCAAATATAAATGTATTTTAAAAATGTTTCATACAACCATTTACTTGAACAGTTTCCTGAGATTTTCTTCAACTTTAGTATTTTTGAACATCCTTCCCTAGCAGTCTACAAACGGAAGCAATAGAAGGTACGTGGATCTATGCACATGTGGAAAAGTGGATGAATCGTTCTGAAATCGGGCGGAGAAAAAATAGAGAGCACTATAATAACTTGGAAACATGTCATAAATGTAGAGCTAATCTTACGGTCTGTTGTTTGATGTGCGACGGGGATAATCTCGCGTTTCAAAACTTATATCCTGACTACTGTAGCTCAGTGGGAGCCGCGGTAGCTCAGTGGGAGCCGCGGTAGCTCAGTGGGAGCCGCGGTAGCTCAGTGGGAGCCGCGGTAGCTCAGTGGGAGCCGCGGTAGCTCAGTGGGAGCCGCGGTAGCTCAGTGGGAGCCGCGGTAGCTCAGTGGGAGCCGCGGTAGCTCAGTGGGAGCCGCGGTAGCTCAGTGGGAGCCGCGGTAGCTCAGTGGGAGCCGCGGTAGCTCAGTGGGAGCCGCGGTAGCTCAGTGGGAGCCGCGGTAGCTCAGTGGTTAGTGAACTGGACTACAAAGGACAAGAGGTCTGGTTCGATCCTGATCATTCAGTGTTCACCCAGACTTTATTAAATCTGTACCGGAATTTTTCTGGGAAAGTAAAGCGGCACGGGTGTAATACCGACCATATTACCCCAAAAATCACGTGCTGATGGTCTATAAAACTGATTGTCACTAACACCATATTCCCTATACCGCCACTTAGCGTGACGGGGCTCTTTACTTTACTGAAGCTCAGCGCTGTCATTACAATATAATCATATATCAGTACTACGATTGTCGGACTACTAAGGACAAGAGGTCGGGTCCAATCCTAATCGACGGCTTCCAGGATCATCCAGCCTTAAATAGGTACCAGATTTTATTCTGGAAGGGGCACGGACATAATACCGACCACACTATCCTAAAAATGATGTGCCGAGGGTCTGTACAAATTATGGTCACTGGCACTATATTTCCCATACGCCACTTGGCGTGACTGGGCTCTTTATGTTTTTTTTTTACTACAATTGTCATTATGATATAGGGTAAATTTATTAGACAGATCATATTTTAAAAGAGAAATGACTCCTTGTGAAGATAGTAGATATTAGTTACGAGTAGTCAAAAGCTGCGGTGAAAGATACACTCAAGAAAATATGAAAGCGCACATAGACGGCATATATAAACGGCAGACAACTAAAACAAGTAGAGGAATTTAAATACCTAGGTAGTCTAGTGACAAACGACAATTCACAAACACCAGATATAGACTCACGATGCAACAAAGTTTGTCAAAACATTGGACAGCTATCACCGCTATTGTCCAACAAGAAAATAATTCTAGAGGCAAAACGGGCTCTCTACAATACAATCTTCATTCAAACGTTGTACTACCAATACCTGCCCTGGGCCCTTGATACAAGAAAAATAAGAAAAATAAGCACTATCGAGAAGAAATATGTTAGACGAATGACAGGAAACAGCATGAGAGATAAGATCAGAAATGAAGAACAGAGAAAAAAGCAACGAATAGCACCGTCAAAGAATATATAAAGAAATAAGAGATAAAATGGTTCAGCCACTTGATAAGAAAGAAAGATCAAAATACAACACAACGAGCCTTCAGTAAACGTTGCATGTAATACCAGACCCAAGAGCCGACACGAAAAAAATGGATTGGCGGAATATTGGAAACACAAGGAAACATAACAGCAGCACAAGCAAACAAAACCACAAATTGTATCTTTCCTCGACGCTGAAAGGCACATGAGAAAGGAAAGAAGAAGAAAAAAAGAAGACATACACATGAGATTTCTTCCATTCCTAAAAAAACATATATGAAACATCATTATCGTCAGTTGCTATCGAAATCGTGGGCTCTAATACAGAAGCCTTCGATTGGCTAAGATAGACTTAGAACGTAGAGACGGAATGCAGAAACACAGAAGACATTGTATACAGAAGGCAGAGAAAATATAAGACGAACGAAACAAGACGGTTGTTATAGGGTACTTGAACAGAGATCTGAATCTGAATCTAAATATTGATGATTTTTTTCTTACGTATAACGGGAAAACGACCATGCAGCAACAAACACCCAGTTTTTCCTCATTCTTCTCCTCCTGTTTCGTCCTTAATTCTGGCTCTTAAATTCAATTGTGTGTGAGAATAAAGGACAGTGCAGAGTCCATCTTACATTTGAAACCGATAAAGAAAATAGTCTGATCTATTCCTCGTCTTCTAGAGCCTTGGTATGTTCTGGAACATAATCGATTATAGCAGACGTTTGAGGTATTGAACATCTGACTAGTTTACTTTAGCTTTGTGTTCCTTTGTCACTTTTCGATAAATGTTCAATTGTATGACTAGATTAGGAGTCCTCAATCTCAACTAAAAAACACATTCCCAAATAAGTATTATATTTTGTACTTTCCGGTTCTTATTTTTGTAATGATAGTTGTTAAGACATTCCACAAGAGCACTAAAGACACGAGCAGTTGTAGTTATTGGTCGTCGTATTATATCGTAGTCAGCTCCACAATCAAAGTTCTCTGATAACAAAGTTTATTATTAGCCAAAACAACATTTATCAACGTTGATACCAGTAGCATCTTTCATCTATAGCTTTATTCGACTACAGCTGGTTAACTTTCATATGTTTCACAAGGGTATTCCATTGTTACCAACAATTAACCAACTTTTTTTGGAAACAGTGAATCATTTCAATGGAAGAAGTATATTTACATATTCTGACAAAAAATTCACAAATAAACAGAAAAAAAGCCTAAGAACAATAGACAGTGAAACCCGCACTCCTCGGCTCAGTGCATTCCCACGAGTGACCAAGAGTTACGGCACACGGCCAACTAAGCAACCCTAAGGTTGCCTCTGAAGTTTCCGTTCATAATAATAATAATTATCATCACTAAGTACCGTCTCTCTGCGGCAACCACCTGGTCTCAGAAGCGAGGTCAGGCTTAAAATGTAAATTACACATCGCCTGAAAAAAGTATGAGTACCTCCGAAGTCGGAGTTATCTGCCTGTACCGCGAGGGACCCCTGTTTACACTGCTGCCAGGGAAAAACGGACTAACACGCAAACTTCATTTCCTAGTCTCTAGTGACTTCGCCAGAGGTGAAAAGTGATGAACAAAAAAAACATTCCTTAAATACACAGCAGCTGCTCATAAGGAAGTCAGAGAACTTCAACAATAAGTTGAATACACGTTCAGAGGTCATCAGAGAACTTCAACAATAAGTTGAATACACGTTCAGAGGTCATCAGAGAACTTCAACAATAAGTTGAATACACGTTCAGAGGTCATCAGAGAACTTCAACAATAAGTTGAATACACGTTCAGAGGTCATCAAAGAACTTCAGCAACAAGTTGAATGCACGTTCAGAGGTCATCAGAGAACTTCAACAACAAGTTGAATACACGTTCAGAGGTCGTCAAACAACTTCAGCAACAAGTTGAATACACGTTCAGAGGTCGTCAAACAACTTCAGCAACAAGTTGAATGCACGTTCAGAGGTCGTCAAACAACTTCAACAACAAGTTGAATACACGTTCAGAGGTCATCAAAGAACTTCAGCAACAAGTTGAATGCACGTTCAGAGGTCGTCAAACAACTTCAACAACAAGTTGAATACACGTTCAGAGGTCGTCAAACAACTTCAGCAACAAGTTGAATACACGTTCAGAGGTCGTCAAACAACTTCAGCAACAAGTTGAATACACGTTCAGAGGTCATCAAAGAACTTCAACAACAAGTTGAATGCACGTTCCAAGGTCATAAGAGAACAACACAAAGCTCTTAAAGTTAGAACCGTCATTTGTTCAAAGAAACGGGCATCACAAAAAGACTGTACTCGGTGGTAACAGCAGATGGTTGAAACAGATGCACCACGTTCTTAGAAAATGTCCAGAAACTGTATCAGAAACAATTATGAAATGCACTCCAAATGGAAGGTGAAAGAAAGGCAACCCAACAGTAGCAAGTGATGCAGCGACGTATAATATGGGCTAGAGCTGGAAAGAGGGATGGGCTCAGGGCATCTGGTCTAATCATGTAAAGTGGAGAGATTATTTTTTATTTTTTTTTTTTTGCAACGACGTCAAATGACGCAATGGTACCAGTATGATCTATCACTCCACAAGAAAATACGAGAAGAAACAGAACCAGGGCTCTTTTTTCAAGCATGATATTTATATGCTCCCCTTTCGTGTATCTGCTAAATAGTTATTCTTGTAGTTAAATATTTTCAGGGGAAGCCACCGATGGTAGGGGAAACAATACAGGCTGTTTATGGAGGAACTGCATGGTATAAACATAGTTATCTGCCTGTCTCGCCTGTCTACTGCTGTGCCTAATAATAGTGGTGGAGGATTTTCTCTGATCCCCACGCCAGGCATTGATCATGGCGGGATCAGTCACACCGCAGCAGTACAGATTCTCTCATTTCCGTTTTGTTACACGCAATGGTCGATACTGTTGGTATTACTGGGTGCTAAAGCACAGGTCATTGTTCATTGCTTCAAGAGTCCATCTATTTTTTTCCTTATATAGCACTGGATACTCGGGATTCTTAATTGAAAAAAAATGCGAATAATATACACAACGGTGGTCGCAATAGACTATTGGTTCAATATACTTTAAATTCTACTTCTGCGAAGTCTTGTTCTACTCGTGCCACTCATTTTTGTTTTGTTTTGTTTTCTTCTTTTTCTTTCCTTCTTCATTTGCCTTTCAGCGTCGAGGGGAAACATAATTTGCGTTCTTTTGTCTTCTTTTCGCCTCTCCTGCTGTTATGTTTCCTAGTGTTTCTAATATTTCATCAATCCTTTTTCGTGGTCAGCTCTTGTGTCTAGTGTGCCCCATGACGTTTATTAAGACTCGTTGTGTTGTATTTTGATCTTTTGTCTTATCACGTGGCCAAACCATTTTATCTGTTGTTTCTCTATGTACTCTATGGCGGGAATTAGTCCTAGATGTTTTCTGGCTTCCTCATTTCCGATCTTATCTCTCATGCTGTTTCCTATCATTCGCCTAACACATTTCATCTCGATAGTGGTTATTGTTTTATTTTCACATCAAATCTATCTTGTCGTTAAAGACGAGTATTGTTTACAGTGCACGGCTGTTTATTTTCATTACAAGGTGATATATGAGTCCTAATCTTGGAAATTTGAATCATTCATGGATGCAGATGCTCTGGGCTTAATACATTCCATTCATTCTAAATATTGCCATTTGATGAGAGTGGTTTTAATTTGTAACACCACACACAAAGCAGAACAATGTTAGCTTAAAGAAATATTTATTCATGATTGATAGTTAATACTAGGGAGCCGCGATAGCTCAGTGGTTAGTGAACTGGACTACAAAGGACAAGAGGTAGGGTTCGATCCCAACCGACGGCTTCCGGGTTCACCCAGCCTTAAATGGGTACCGGATTTTTTCTGTGTGAAAGTAAAGCGGCACGGGCGTAATACCGGCCACATTACCTTTAAAATCATGTGCTGAAGGTCTGTAAAATTGATGGTCACTAACACCATATTCCCTATACGCCACTTGGCGTGACGGGGCTCTTGATTGATTGATGGTAGTTAATGCTCGTAACAAAAAGATCCAGATAGGCCAGTTTAAGAGTTTCAGGGATGTTAAATGTTAAATGTTAAATTCTTTACCACGGCAGTTTTTTGTTTATTTTAAGATACAGCTTCTTGTAATTACTTTGAATGTGAAATAGAAGAAGCCGCCCAAAACCAAATATATGCATCCCTCTCGACACCCGGACAGGTACAAGGTGGTGTGAAGAATGAAATAAAGAATAAGGTGAATTTTCTCGCTTCGTTTTCGCCATCATATTCTAGGTCTGCCTCAGACTCTGATTCTTATTCCCTTAATAATAAAAATATCAGCCTAATATACGCCATCTGTGGTATGAAATAAAAGGACATGTTGTTTAGGGAGCTCACAGATGGAGAACGGTCTCTGGGTAGACCACAATTAAAACACAAAGATGTCTACAAGGCATCCTTGAGGGAATACTTCATTAGTGCAGGAGACTGGGAAGGTGGGCCCTGGGTAGCATAGTTGGGAAACACCCGACTTGGCTACCAACGTTCGGACAACCCGTGTTCGATTCCCGCTGGAAGGAGTGAGAGCTGTACTTCGTGGTTGGAAAAAAAAATAATACCCCCGTGATGGGCCCAGCCGCTGGCAGAAATGAGTACCAGGCTAGTACTCTGGGAAATGAGGAGTGCCGCCTCGCATCGTGAGTTTCGATGCTTGAAGCGACACTATCCAGAAGTCTCCGAACACGTCTGGATAGGCGGCCGAGCACGGGTCAAAACTCGCGTGCTAAGACGTTGATTCAAGTCCCGTACTTTATCTTTACTGTGGTGACATGGAAGCAGATGGTGGCACATGGGAAAGGCATTTTATAACTAAAAACTGTTTGAAAATAAAATGTACTTCATCATCATCATCATCATGTTCCATACCGTTTGGCGTAGATGATCATGTCCCTCCACAATCTTCTATCTACAGTGGATCGTATCAGCTCTGTTGTTGACTGTTTTCCATGCCATGACACCAAAGCTATTCAGTATTTTCTCTCTTTGACGTCCGCGATCTCTCTTTCCTTTTATTTTGCCAGTTGTAACCAAGTATTCCAACTTTCCTCTTCTCATGATGTGCCCGAAAAATGTTGATTGTTTCTTTCTTATGTTTTTTTAGGAACTGCCTTTTTGTGTTGGCCTCTTTGAGAACTTCCTCATTGGTCCTGTTAGCTGTCCAGGGAACTTTCAACATTCTTCTGAGAAATCCCATCTCTGTGGCTTCTATATAATCGTCTTTTCATTTGTTTGTTTACTGTCCATGATTCGCTTCCATAGGTCAGAATTGGTCCTATATAACACCGATGAACTCTCTTTCTCATTTTTATTTACATAGATTTGTAGCATAAGATATTTTTCATTTTCTGAAATGCTATTTTGGCCTGAGCTATTCTGCTTTTTATTTCTGTTGTGCATCTTCCATCTGATGTTATCACTGTGCCTAAGTATTTGAAACGTTGCACTTGTTTCAGATTTGTCTCGTTTATTTTTATGCTGCATGATGGTGATGATTGTTTCTTCGATATAACCATTATTTCTGTTTTCTTACTAAAAATGTACTTAGTTATGAGAAAAAAGATGCGATAGAAAAAATGTGATACCCAACGGCGTTAGAGTGTCTTGTTGATTCACATACACGACATATCATTCCAATGTTGGCAGGACCAGCCTTGCGAGAAGTTGCTCGGCAAAACAGCTACTACTGAAGATCAACTCCAACCTGCTTCCTATAAACTATATGTGAACAAGCAAAAGGCCACATACATTGAATCACAAAGTATTCTATCCAGTTGGTGAAATCTTTGTATTTTTGTTGTCGCCATACATAATTCATTCTAATTGTATATATTCTGCTTGCTTCAGCTTTGATTGATTCTCTCGTGTCTGCAGTTACTCTTCCGCTATAATTTGTCGTGAGTGTTCACATCTGCTAGTGACGTCATCAGGTGAGGATGAAAGGCTTTGTTATGGATTTTTGTTTGTTTTGTTTTGTTTTGTTTTATGGCAGGTATTTGTTTGCAAAATGACCACCCGCCCCTCCCTAAAAAACATTCTTTGCTAACAATTGACGTAGGATTCGCACGTGATGATGAGTCTGTAGTGCTGATCTTTAACTACGAGAAATAGTGGTTAAAATCCGCTTGAAGCCACCCGATGTTATTTCAATTATCTACCACTTGAAATTCCAATTAATCAAGTGTCCTGTCCTATCGGAGAGAGGCAAAACAGTGTAGGTCGTGTTTTTAAGTTGCGTAAACCTGTTGTAGTTAAAGGCCAAAAAAAAATAGAATACTATCATTATGCCTCTGTATGAGGAAAAATATGTAAATCATATATACCACAACATACCTGATTATCTCTAATCCAGTTTTTACCATATACGCCCTCGAGGACAGAGAAAGAAACCAGAGTGGCAGAACTTCACACACTCTCCAGCTTTAAGGTGGGCTCAAATGGAGTTATCTGCCTGTGCGTTGAGGGACCCCTGTGCTCACGGCTGCCAGGGAAAAATGGATTAACACGCAAAATTCAGTTCCTAGTCTCTAGGGACTTCGTCAGAGGTAAAAAAAACTGGTGAACGAAAAAAAATGACAGATTGTCTACCGTCGTACCACGTTGAAAATGCCGGTTCTCATCCGATCACCGAAGTCAAGCAACGTCGGGCGTGGTTAGTACTTAGATGGGTGACCACTTGGGAATACCACGAGTTGTAGACTATACTTTAAGTCGCGATAGCTCAGTGGTTAGTGAACTGGACTACAAAGGACAAGAGGTAGGGTTCGATCTCAACCGACGGCTTCAGGGCTCACCCAGCCTTAAATGGGTAACGGATTTTTTTCGGGGAATGTAAAGCGGCACGTACGTAATACCGACCACATTACCCCAAAAATCATGTGCTGAAGGTCTGTAAAATGTATGGTTACCAACACCATAATCCCTATGTGCCACTTGGCGTGTCGGGGATTCTTTACTTTTCTTTTTCTTTACAAATGACAGATTAAAAATAGCACAAACGCTCGGGGTTTATAAAAAAAAACAACATGATGGAAAGAGAAGGATTTCCGGAATAATTCTCTTTGCAGAGACATGGATAGTGAACTGCGCTTCTGTTAGGTCGGGTTTCGATTAAAGTAAAACATGCTCTCTATTTTACACGCTCGCCTTACATCCGACTGGTTTTTGGTGGAGTAACGTGCATTTATTCAGCATTGAATTCTAGATTATGGAGGTTTTGACATTCTTGTTAGCGAAAATCTCTCACAACAGGGACTTTTTGTTTTATCTTTTTCAACTATTTTGTAGAATTAGTTTTATACACATAGCATCCGTTATTATGTTATCCGTACACATTCCTTTTCTTTTTCTGTTCAACTGCCTGGTTAGAATAGGTCTTCAACAAACACTTTCAGCTCACTGTGGAGCATAGGTCTTCAACAAACACTTTCAGCTCCCTGTGGAGCATAAGTTTTCACCAAATACTTTTAGCTCCATGTGGAGCATAAATCTTCAACAAACACTTACCAAGCAGTTCTGTTTCTTGTCATTCTTTTCAGATCATTCCATGTCTTCCCCACATCTTCATCTCTGCTTCCATCTAACTTCTCCAAGAAAATTCAGGTCTTCCTCTTTGTCTTTTTCCTTGTGGATTTCCAAAAGGGCCTATCGTATAACACGGTCAGTTGGCTTCCTCAATGTGTCCTATCCAATGCAATCGTCTTCGTTGTATCTCTCTATTCACTGGTATTTGACTGGTACTATTCCATAATTCAATGTTAGTTATTTTATCCTGCCATTCACATCCTTTTATTCTGCACAAGATCCATTAATGAAGTTTTGTATCTTCATGACTGTCATCTTTGTTACTCTCCTTGTTTCACAGCCATATAATAGAATTGATTTATTATTGTGGTTGAACGTTGTTATTTTTGTATTTAAACTAATTTTTTTTTATTTGTATATGTTTCTTTGTGCAACACATGTTCCTCCGTCTTTTGTATCCTTATTTTGGTATCATTCTCTGTCCCTACTTCTTTATCTATATTTAACCAAAAACAAGTAAAGTGCCCCGTCACACCAAGTGGCGTATATGGAATATAGTGTTAGTGACCATAATTTTTATAGACCTTCGGCACATGATATTTGGGGTAATGTGGTCGGTATTACGCCCATGCCGCTTTACTTTCCCAGTAAAAAATCCGGTACTCGTTAAGGCTGGGTGAACCCGGAAGCTGTCGATCAGGATCGAACCCGACTTTTGTTCTTTCTATCCATTGGCCTAATGCGGCTCCCGTTGTATCTATATTACTAACCAGATAAAGTACAGAAGTTGTACATCAGAAATAGAAATGCGCTTTATGATACAGGAAACTATCTGAAGCTTGAAAAATTAATTGATGTTTGTGTCCTCCTTTCTAATGTTGATTGTTTTCAGGAAACAGTTCTATCGTAAAGCTGGTAGCAGGGATCAAGTGGTGGGGAGTAACGTACATGTTGTTTAGTTATCCTTCATTTCGTTGCCCGTTTCTGTGTTCGTGTTTTCTTAAGAAGGCCGCATGGCATGCAGGCCGAAACGTTACGAATTTATTTTGTTCTT
The DNA here is from genome assembly GCA_032433765.1 of Megaustenia siamemsis. NCBI lineage: Eukaryota > Metazoa > Mollusca > Gastropoda > Stylommatophora > Ariophantidae > Megaustenia > Megaustenia siamemsis. The sequence goes on along the minus strand of JAVIAB010000092.1, from coordinate 20,118,409 downwards.
TTTTTTTGTAAATCTGTCACCATACTTTGTAGGAGTGTACGTTACACCGTACCTCTTGCTTCTTGAATGTTATCCATTATTCACTGCGGGCTATGGCTTCACTCACTTCACTTACCCCAACATGTCATATGATGAGTCATTTGGGCATATACACGAGGTGACCTTTGGTATCGCTACCTCATTTCACTAACCCCAAAATGTCAAATGATGAGTCATTGGGGCATGTACACGAGGTGACCGTTGGTATCACTACCCCATTTCACTTACCCCTACATGTCAAATGATGACTCATTGAGGCATGTACACGAGCTCGCCGTTGGTGTCACTACCTCACATCACTTACCCCAACACCATAATGAACCGGAGCTCGTACACGAGTGCAACTATTCTCACCAAAGTTTCTCTAGCTCGCTCTGCTGTCTGAGAGTTGGCAAAGTGAAGAGATGCCCATCACTTGATGTTGTTTATCATTGACTTCTCTGTCTGCCTAAGCGTCCAACCACTTTAATAGTTCATTGTATATACATATTTTTTTGCTGGACCTGATGAACTAACGAGGTCACTTTTAGTGTCAAGGTGAAAGTGCTTATCTCCACGTATTCATGATTTGATTCCAAATTGGGCGACTCATTTTTCTCAAATGACCCCTAGTGTCAGGGTCGGCGTGGTTGAGTATTTAGCCTTGTATTAGTCCCATATTAAAGTTGCGCAGGTAAACAAGCCCTTTTCAGTTGAACATCAAAATGAGCAACTGCGATCTGCTGCAGAAACAAAACTTACACAATAATAATAAAACAATACAATTACTGTCAATGTTAATTTATGTAAACCAACCTATTAATTGCTAAAGTAAAGAAAGAAATATTTTTTTTTCCATTTGGTGTCTTAGAAGCGAATACATTATTTGTTCAAGAGGTCCAATTAGTAACGGACACTGTCGGAGCATAACGATGGTGCGCCTATATACAGAGTGAAGTACAGTATAAGAAGAATGAGCAGACTGTTGACAATACCATAGGCTGCTATAGAGATTAATTAGGACGTTCTGAAAAGGACCAAAGCAAAAACTAAAAACAAGCAAACAAAGACACCAAAGAAAAACGAAAAAAGAAAAACTTCTGGCCAAAACTATGAGGAAACAATCATCTTTTCTGACCACCTATTAAGTGGAGAACAGCTGAGATAGACTGGAAAAAGGTGAAGAAAATGAAGGCAAATGAGGTAGAAAGAAACGAATGTAAAAGATATCAAAGTTAATAGCATAGACTGGTAGAAAGTCAAGGGAATTGCTAAACAACTGCAGAGACTGAAGTAGAGGAGAGACATGGTCATCGTTTCTGCTCACCATTTTTCGAACCAGACAAAAACGCTAAACTCCAATTTTCTTTTCTTTGGTTTGTATGTTGTTCTTTGATGAGCTCTAATTAAACTTACTTTTAGCTTAACTCTCTTCAACTGCAATCCTCTATCTCTGTGTCGTAAATATTACGATCTTATGTGACAAAGACAGTCTTGCAGAAATAGACCATTGCAAACAAAAGATGTAGAATCACCTTTATAGAGATAGTTATTTTCTTGGTTTTGTTTGTTTCACAAACTACGTTCTACACATGTTATAACCGTGGGACGTGTGGCAGTTCCCTGCCGTCGTTTGTTGTTTATTCCCTCTATGTATGCTATGTCAAGCAGTAATAACAAATTACTAGTGCTAACAGGTCAGCGTATGTTTTCAGCCCCCATTCATCAGTTGATAAATGTCCAGCACATTGAGCAGCACTGATCTATCTTAAATTAAAATCATGTCCACATATGTCACTCTTCCACACTATCACGAGACATCTTATCCTACCCGTTCATGGCCTGTGCCAGACTTTCTCCGCGTACCCTTCCAAATTAACATTTATTCGTGTCACCGTTTTGGGGAGAAGTTTACTGGATGGGGGAGCGCTGTCGTGGGAACTGAGATATTAGGAGACGATGCCAAACAAGACGAGTGTCCTTGTACTGTTCAACTACGTTCAAGTTATCCATGTTCGAATCCTTTGTAAAACGATCGGTTAATATTTTTTTTTCACCATCGTTTCTTGCTCGCCCGGTAATTAGGACGAAGTCCTGTCGAAAATGGACAATAAGATGTATTTGTCCTCTTAATTTCAACAACATAAAAGAAAATTTTCCTGTTTGAAGTCAGAAAAAGCAGATTTTATAGAACTGCCCTGCAAAATCACAAAAATTAACATTTATAGCCCCATTGTAATGGCATTAACAACTGTGTTTGTAACATGATATGCTATGTTACGTTATGATATGTTATGTTATGTCCCTTCTAACCAAATATGACGTATAGGACAAAACATATTGCTGTCTATCTTAGATGTCTAAGATGCCATTCTTAGATGCTTAATTAATCATGTACGTCTATAATGTATATGCAAAGTGGGTTATCATATGACAGCTATAAATATTTCCGGTTTGGAATTCGATATTTGATCATTCGTCAAACAACACTTATATAAGCTGCTGATTATAATCAACGTATAGCTAGTTACATAACCCTGTCACCAACTTTTATTAACGATCTCTTAACATTTGTCAAATAACAATTTTATAAAGCATTGTGACTGTTTTCTTATCACTTGTAACATTTCGCATAAATTCACAACACGTTCTAGCACATTTCCACATCACGTTCTAACACATTTCCACAAAACGTACTATCACATTTTCGCAACACGTTCTATCACATTTCCACAACACGTTCTATCAAATTTACACAACACGTTCTATCACATTTCCACAACCCTTTCTTACACATTTCCACAACACGTACTATAACATTTCCACAACACGTTCTATCACATTTCCACAACACGTTCTATCACATTACCACATCACGTTCTATCACATTTCCACAACACGTTCTATCACATTACCACATCACGTTCTAGCACATTTCCACAACACTTTCTTACACATTTCCACAACACGTTCTATCACATTTCCACAACACGTACTATTACATTTTCGCAACACGTTCTAGCACATTTCCACAACATCCACAACAGATTTTAGCACACTTCAACAACACATTTTAGCTCACTTCCACAACACATTTTAGCACACTTCCACGAAACATTTTTGCACACTTCTACAACACATTTTAGCACACATCTACAACACATTTTAGCACACTTCCACAACACATTTTAGCACACTTCTACAACACATTTTAGCACACTTTCACAATACATTTTAGCACACTTCTACAACACATTTTAGCACACTTTCACAACACATTTTAGCACACTTCTACAACACATTTTAGCACACTTCCACAACACATTTTAGCACACTTCTACAACACATTTTAGCACACTTCTACAACATATTTTAGCACACTTCCACAACACATTTTAGCACACTTCTAAAACACATTTTTGCACATTTCTACAACACATTTTAGCACACTTCTACAACACATTTTTGCACACTTCTACAACACATTTTAGCACACTTCCACGAAACATTTTAGCACACTTCTACAACACATTTTAGCACACTTCTACAACACATTTTAGCACACTTCCACAACACATTTTAGCACACTTCTACAACACATTTTAGCACACTTCTACAACACATTTTAGCACACTTCCACAGCACATTTTAGCTCACTTCCACAACACATTTTAGCACACTTCTACAACACATTCTAGCAAACTCCAGTCCTGATTGCAACATTCTCAAGACCTCACTTCATGATTAGAACCAAGGTCTTAATCGCTACCAAATTGCTTTGAAGTCAATATCTTCACTAAGTTCAAATCAAGTAACTCTCTTCGAGACTGACCTTCCTCCAGTTGAATTGAACTACTGTTTGTGGCCATGGTCTAATTTTTGCTAGCAAAAAACTCGCCGCATCTCCACATGTTTTCTCCAACGTAATCTGATGTAAATAAAAATTTTCAACTCCAATATTAAGTTAGTCCTATTATATGGCTGTGAAACATGGAGAACAACAAAAATGACAATCATGAAGATAGAGATTTTCATTAAGCTTACGCTGAATAAAAGGATGGAAATGGCAGGACAAATCCACTAACATGGAGTTATATAAATCTACCAGTCAAATATCAGTGGATAAAGAAATACAGCGAAGACGATGAAGCTGGATAGGATACACACTGCGGAAGCCAACTGAGAGTATTGCACAACAGGCCCTTTTTGGAATCCTAAGGGGAAAAGACAAAGAGGAAGACAAAGGAATTCTTGGAGAAGACAGATAGAAGCAGAGAAGAAGATGATGGGGAAGACATGGAATGATATTAAAAGAATGGCAAGAAACAGAACGACTAGGAAAGTGTTTGTTGAAGACCTATGCTTCACAGGGAACTGAAAGGTAGGAGAAGAATCTCCTGATGTCTTTCTTTTAATCGTTAACTAAAAAATCCAAGCAAATCGTAAGCATAACAAACACGTGTTTTTTTTTAATCTTCGACACTGATTCGGGGTTTGCTTTTGACACGACAATTCTTTTGAACCACCAGATTTTGGAGTACTTCAGTTTATGTGTGAATATATGCTTCTACTGAGAAAGGAGAGAAGATACTTTTGGCAGAAAGTACATATTATGTTTAATCAAAAACATTTATATGTAATCCATAAAAACACGTCCCCAAAAATCATGTGCCGAAGGTCTATAAAAAAAAATATGGTCACTAACACCTTATTCCCTATACGCCACTTGGCGTGATGGGACTCTTTACTTTTTAGTATTTAAAAACATTCTTAAATGTTATGTAGAGTCAGTCTTAACATATGGATGTTAATCATGGACAATAGGGCAACAAACAAGAAAATTACTGGAGTCTGTAGAAATGTGGTTTTACAGAAGAATGTTGAGAATACCATGGACAGCTAAAAAGAGTAATGAAAACGTTCTGAAAGAGGCCAATGCAAAAAGAGAGCTATTTCCAATATTAGGAAGAAACAATCATCATTTTTGGCCATGTAATGAGAAGAGAACAACTGGAATATATTGTAACAACTGGGAAAATTGAGGGACGAAGAGATAGAGGAAAACAAAGAGAAAAAATACCGGACAGCTTAAGAGAATGGCTTGGCAGAAGGTCGACAACAGAAATGATAAATAACTGTCGAGATCGAGAGTTGTGGAGAGACATGATCACCTACGCCAGCAGGCCCGGTACTTGATGATGATGATGATCTAACATGATGCTTACTTCTTTTTCGTGTGTGGTTCCCCAGAGTAAATTATATCTCCATTATCACGTTGTATGGTGGAGAGGCATGATCACCTTCGCCACTAGGCCCGGTACTTGATGATGATGATGATCAAGTTGTAATAATCCTGCTTCTTTCCATCTCCTTTCACATAGTGGCTTTGAGAATGAAATTTAACATCTTGGGACTATGTGAAATGAGATGGAAGACGATAATAGCAGCTGATAACCTATAGCCATTTGTTGGGGTCGGATTTAGGAACCATATCTAAAAAAAATCTACACCATATTCATTTGGTTGTCCCTGACAACGAGTGCCTAGTGTCACAATGAATTGAAATAACAAGAGTCCAAGAATCAAAACGTTGCCGTCATGAGATTGTCAGCTTCACACCGAAAGGTGCAAGATATTGCACTTGATGTAAATTGTGAAACGACGCAAAGAACACCATCTTCATCGCTATTAAAGGGAAAGAAAAATAAAATAATTACAATACCAATAACAATCTTCTTCTTATTACTTTGAGCTCACATTGGAGCATAGGTCTTCAACAAACACTTTCAGCTCCCTGTGGAGCATAGGTCTTCAACAAACACTTTCAGCTCCCTGTGGAGCATAGGTCTTCAACAAACACTTTCAGCTCCCTGTGGAGCATAGGTCTTCAACAAACACTTTCAACTCCCTGTGGAGCATAGGTCTTCAACAAACACTTTCAGCTCCCTGTGGAGCATAGGTCTTCAACAAACACTTTCAGCTCCCTGTGGAGCATAGGTCTTCAACAAACACTTTCAGCTCCCTGTGGAGCATAGGTCTTCAACAAACACTTTCAGCTCCCTGTGGAGCATAGGTCTTCAACAAACACTTTCAGCTCCCTGTGGAGCATAGGTCTTCAACAAACACTTTCAGCTTCCTGTGGAGCATAGTAAAAGTGAAGTACCCTCGTCACGCCAAGTGGCGTATAGGGAATACGGTGTGGTGTTAATACGAATTGGTGGTGGGAATATGAATATGGTGTAAGTGACCATAGATTTTACAGACCTTCGGCACATGATTTTTGGGTAATGTGGTCGGTAATACGCCCGTCCGCTTCACTTTCCCAGAAAAAAAATCCGGTACCCATTAAAGGCTGGGTGAACCCGGAAGCTGTAGGTTGGGATCGAACACTACCCCTTGCTGTGGAGCATAGGTCTTCAACAAACACTTTCAGCTCGCTGTGGAGCATAGGTCTTCAACAAACACTTTCAGCTCTTTGTGTAGCATAGGTCTTCAATAAACAATTTCAGCTCCCTTTGGAGCATAGGTCTTCAACAAACTCATCCAAGCCGTTATGTTTCTTGATATTCTTGTAAAATCATTCAATGTCTTCCCCATCATCTTCATCTCTGCTTCGACCTGTCTTCTACAAAAAAATAATGTTGGTCTTCCTCTTTGTCCTTTTCCTTGTGGATTCCAAAAAGGGCCTGTCGTGTAAAACTCTCAGTTGACTAGCGTTGTGGATGTCTTACCCAGCGTCACCGTCTTCCACAATAACTGGACTTTAAGTAAACGCCTTTAGCTATGAACAGATTATTCTTTACAGTCCATGCTGCAAGTACAAAGGTGCATACCTAGTTGTATCATCATCATGTGCCATACCGGTTGGCGTAGGCGATCATGTCCCTCCACAATCTTCTATCTACAGTGCATCGTTGTATAGCTGGAAAGAATTGTTATAAGTGTTGTTAGACACCTATATCGTCGATTTCTGTAATAATAATAATACTGATAAAAATAATAATAATAATAATAATAATAATAATAATAATAATAATAATAAAAATCATAATAATAGAAGAATTAAAGGCAATATTGTTAACAGGCAACGTAAAATCTAGGACGACATTTTGCATGCACACTACCTGTCATTATATCGCGATAAACAAGTAGTACGGTTAATGTCAAATAAACAGGTTCAAACATCAAAGAGAGATAAACACACGAACACTTGATTATGTCATGACATAGAAAGTGCGAAGGAAATGAATATTATTTTGTTTTGTGTTCATTAACGTGGAGATGGACCGAAAATACTAAGAGCGTTGCAGCATACATTACAGTAGGAAAGATGGCGGTCAGTGAAATAAGTAAAATCAGCTGAAAGAAAAACGAATTGCGGATAGGAATAAGTAAATACGAGTAGATCGGTTAGTGCACAAAAATAAAATATAAAGATTAGTACAAATAAGTAAATTTAATAGTTAGTGCAAATCAGCAAATATAATGGTTAATGCTAATAAATTAGCATAACGGTTAGTGCAAATACCAACTATAACGGCGTACAAGACGCACCACTATCTTTTCAAAACAGGTGTGAAAAAAATGTATAATATATTATAAACTTATATATATATATATATATATATATATATATATATATATATATATATATATATATATATATATATATATATATATATATATATATATATATATATATATATATATATATATATATATATATATATATAAAAGTAAAAAGTAAAGTGCCCCCGTCACACCAAGTGGCGTATAGGGAATATGGTGTTAGTGACCATAAATTTTACAGACCTTCTGCACATGATTTTTGGGGTAATGTGATCGGTATTACGCCCGTACCGCTTTACTTTCCCAGAAAAATATCCGGTACCCATTAAAGGCTGGGTGAACCCGGAAGCCGTCGGTTGGGATCGAACCCTACCTCTTATCCTTTGTAGTCCAGTTCACTAACCACTGAGCTATCGCGGCTCATATATATATATATATATATATATATATATATATATATATATATATATATATATATATATATATATATACATATATATATATATATATATTATCATCATCATCATCATTGAGTGCTGTCTCCGCAACGAAGGTTGGCTACCATGGAGCGCCATTCTGCTCTATCTCTTGCTTTGATGGTGCAGGTTGTCATCGGTTGAATATATATATATACGATACTCAGTTTATTTTATTACTATAATTTCTGAGAATATTCTCTTTTCTGAGTGAAGTAAAGTAAGTGGCATATCCTTTACAGAACGTTCTTATTACCACAGCAAGTGTTGGCAATGTAGTTGTTTAGGTGTTATACGTCTGGGATTTGTTTTCGACCATCAGTGTATCGACTATCAGCACATTCAACGACCATCAGCAGAACTAACACATTCATCGAACGTCGACACAACAAACACATTCATCGACCATCAGCACCACAAACATATTCATCGACCATCGACACAACAAACACATTCATCGACCATCGACACAACAAACACATTCATCGACCATCAGCACCACAAACATATTCATCGACCATCGACACAACAAACACATTCATCAACCATAAGCACCACAAACACATCCATCGACCATTAGCACCACAAACACATTCATCGACCATCGACACAACAAACACATTCATCGACCATCGACACAACAAACACATTCATTGACCATCGGCACAACAAACACATTCATCGACCATCGACACAACAAACACATTCATCGACCATCGGCACAACAAACACATTCATCAGCCATCAGCACCACAAACACATCCATCGACCATTAGCACCACAAACACATTCATCGACCATCGACACAACAAACACATTCATCGACCATCGACACAACAAACACATTCATCGACCATCGGCACAACAAACACATTCATCGGCCATCGCACAACAAACACATTCATTGACCCTCAGCAAAACAAACACATTCATCAGCCATCAGCACCACAAACACATCCATCGACCACTAGCACCACAAACACATCCATCGACCATTAGCACCACAAACACATTCATCGACCATCGACACAACAAACACATTCATCGACCATCGGCACAACAAACACATTCATCGACCATCGGCACAACAAACACATTCATTGACCATCGGCAAAACAAACACATTCATCAGCCATCAGCACCACAAACACATCCATCGACCACTAGCACCACAAACACATCCATCGACCATCAGCACCAGAAACACATCCATCGACCACTAGCACCACAAACACGTATATCGACCATCAGCACCACAAACACATCCATCGACCACTAGCACCACAAACACATCCATCGACCACTAGCACCACAAACACATCCACCGACCACTAGCACCACAAACACATCCATCGACCACTAGCACCACAAACACATCCATCGACCATCAGCACCACAAACACATCCATCGACCACTAGCACCACAAACACATCCATCGACCATCAGCACCACAAACACATCCATCGACCATCATCACCACAAACACATCCATCGACCACTAGCACCACAAAAACATCCATCGACCATCAGCACCACAAACACATCCATCGACCACTAGCACCACAAACACATCCATCGACCACTAGCACCACAAACACATCCATCGACCATCAGCACCACAAACACATTCATCGACCATCGACACAACAAACACATCCATCGACCATCGACACAACAAACACATTTAACAACCATCAGCAGCACAAACACATTCATCGACCATCGACACAACAAACACATCCATCGACCATCGACACAACAAACACATCCATCGACCATCGACACAACAAACACATTCATCGACCATCGACACAACAAACACATTCATCGATCATCGACACAACAAACACATTCATCGACCATCGACACAACAAACACATTCATCGACCATCGACACAACAAACATATTCATCGATCATCGACACAACAAACACATTCATCGACCATCGAAACAACAAACACATTCATCGATCATTGACACAACAAACACATTCATCGACCGACACAACAAACGCATTCATCGACCGACACAACAAACACATTTAACAACCATCAGCACCACAAAAACATTCATCGACCATCGACACAACAAACACATTCATCGACCATCAGCGCCACAAACACATTCATCGACCATCAGCACCAGAAACACATTCATCGACCATCGACACAACAAACACATTCATCGACCATCAGCACCACAAACACATTCATCGACCATCAGCACCACAAACACATTCATCGACCATCAGCACCACAAACACATTCATCGACCATCAGCACCACAAACACATTCATCGACCATCAGCACCACAAACACATTCATCGACCATCAGCATCACAAACACATTCATCGACCATCAGCACCACAAACACATTGATCGACCATCAGCACCACAAACACATTCATCGACCATCGACACAACAAACACATTTAACAACCATCAGCACCACAAACACATTCATCGACCATCAGCACCACAAACACATTCATCGACCATCAGCACCACAAACACATTCATCGACCATCAGCACCACAAAAACATTCATCGACCATCGACACAACAAACACATTTAACAACCATCAACACATTCATCAACCATTGACCCATTTATCTACCTATTTATCAACTACAATACTATTTATCAAACATTGATCCTTTATTGACAACTAACCCATTTATGGCCCTATTTATCAACCACAAATTACTTCTCAAACATGGACCATTTATCAACCACCGACCCATTTATCAACCACCAAATCATTTCTCTAATAGAATGGGAGGCAGTGGGACCAAGACTGGTGAGAGCAACATTTAGAACAACCAAAAACAAAATAAAATTACACATTATACAATGCTATGCACCAACCAACGATAAAGATGACTCAGTTAAAGATGATTTTTATAAACAGCTACAATGGCAGATGGATGCAAGACGAGCCAAGGATATTATAATCTTGATGGGAGACCTAAATGCTATGGTAGGATCAGACAACAGAGGCTTCGAAGAGATTATGGGAAAACATGGACTTGGAGATATAAACGAGAATGGAGAGATATTTGTGAATTTCTGCGCCCTTAATCAAATGAGCCTTAGAAGAACAATATTCCAACATAAAAGAATACACAAAGCTACATGGGTGTCACCAGATCATAGAACGGAAAATCAAATTGATCACATATGTATTAATAATAAGTTTAAGTCATCCTTACAGGATGTAAAAGTATATAGAGGGGCATATGTAGCTTCTGATCATCATCTTCTGTTAGCCAAACTTAAAATTAAATTAAAAAGGTATACTACAACGAATAAGGGAAGAAAGTATTTCAATATAGGGTTTCTTAAAGAACAAGGAATTAAAGATAAATTCGCAGTCACAATATCAAACAAATACCAAGTCTTCCAACAACTAGAAAATACAATAAATATAGAAGATCATTGGAAACAGGTAAAAGATATATGGAAAAAGACATGCGAAGAAACACTGGGGAAAAGAGAACGCCAGGATAAGGCATGGATGACAGCAGAGACCCTGGATAAAATTAAAGAAAGAAAGAACAAGAAAGCAGACATAAATAAAAGCAAAACAAGAAGTAATAAAGCCAAGACACATGAAGCTTACACAGAGGTGAACAAAGAAGTGAGAAGATGCATTATAAGGGATAAGAGAAAATATATAGATGAACTAGCTAAAGAGGCAGAAGAAGCAGCAAATAAAGGGAATATGAAAGAACTGTACAACAGCACAAAGAAATTAGGTGGAAAATACAAACAGATCAACGCCTTTATCAAAGATAAGAAAGGAAATCTGCTTAGTAATATAAGGGAGCAAATGGAGAGATGGAAAGAGCACTTTGAAGAACTTTTGAACAGACCTGGCTAAATAATCCTTCAGATATACTACCAGCAAAAGAAGAGTTACACGTTAACTGCGGACAACCAAGCAAAGAAGAAATAATGAAAGCCATCAAACTATTAAAAGATGGTAAAGCCGCAGGACCATATGAAATTCCTTCGGAAGCCATCAAAGCAGATATTAACACCTCTACCAAGATGTTACATGATCTAATGGATAAAATTTGGGAGAGGGAAGAAATACCTAAAGACTGGAGAGAAGGTTATATGATCAAACTACCAAAGAAAGGAAGTTTACAGGAGTGCACAAATTATAGGGGAATCATGCTACTATCAGTGCCAGGAAAATATTAGGCAGAATCATTCTGGAGAGACTAAAAGAGGCTATAGAGAAACACTTGAGAGATGAACAAGCATGTTTTAGGAAGAACAGATCATGTGCTGATCAAATAACTACTCTACGTATAATAGTTGAACAAAGTTTAGAACTAAAATCCCCACTTCATTTTGGATTCATAGATTACGAAAAGGCATTTGATAGTTTAGACAGAAGAATGCTTTGGAAGTTGCTGAGTCATTACGGAATCCCCATAAAGTTTATTAACCTGATAAAAACAATGTATGAAGGAACAAAATGTAGTGTGGTGCATAAGGACAGCTTACAGAAGCATTTGAAATAAGAACAGGAGTAAGGCAAGGATGCCTTCTGTCTCCATTTCTCTTTCTACTGGCCATAGATTGGATTATGAAAATAACTCAAAACAACAGAAATGGGATCCAGTGGTCACTGACCAAACAACTTGATGATTTAGACTTTGCTGATGACATAGCTCTCCTATCACACAGCCATCAACAGATGCAGGATAAAATGAGTATATTAGATGAGAGATCACAACAGCTAGGACTAAAGATTAATAGAGATAAGACCAACATTATGAGAATTAATGCAGTTGGCAATAACCAAATAAAACTAGGAGAAATACCTCTACTAGACGTACAATCTTACATATATCTGGGCAGTAATATAGATAAAGAGGGAGGAACAGAAAATGATACCAAAATAAGGATATCAAAAGCAAGAGGAGGTTTCATTGCACTGGGAAACATATGGAAATGCAAAGAAATTAGGGTAAATACAAAAATAAAAATTTTCAACTCCAATGTTAAGTCGGTCCTATTATACGGCTGTGAAACATGGAAAAAATCAAAATTGATAATCATGAAGGTACAGACTTTCATTAATGGATGCTTGCGCAGAATAAAGGGATGGAAATGGCAGGACAAAGGCACTAACGTGGAATTATGGAAATGTACCGGTCAAATACCAGTGGATAAAGAGATACAGCGAAGACGATGGCGATGGATAGGACACACACTACGGAAGCCAACTGAGAGTATTACACAACAGGCCCTTTTTTGGAATCCCCAGGGGAAAAGACAAAGAGGAAGACCAAGGAATTCTTGGAGAAGACAGATCGAAGCAGAGATGAAGATAATGGGGAAGACATGGGAAGACATTCTTCTTAAAAGAATTGTAAAAAACAGAACGACTTGGAAAGTGTTTGTTGAAGACCTATGCTCCACTGGGAGCTAAAAGGTAGAAGAGGAAGAAGAAATCATTTCTCTAACATGGACCATTTATCAACCACCGACCCATTTATCAAACATTGAATCATTGATCAATTTAACGACGATCAAAACATTATTATCCGTAATGTGCTCGGCACATCAACCGTTCCGTACCCATTTAAGGCGGGGTGAATCTAGAAGCAGTCGATGAGGAAAGACCCGACTTCTTGTCCTTGACAGACCAGTTCTCTAACCACTGCTCTCTTTGTAGATGTGAAGCTTCCATATACTCCATTCATTCTAATTCCGTCCTCATATTCGGAACATTTCAAAGCATTGATTTTATTTTGAATTTTAACATAATAATAACTAAGTGTTATCGTGTGCTGATTTCTAAACAAATTTTTCTAACATTCATTCATTGATTTCATTCACTCCATTCCGTCATCTTGAAACTGTTGTGGCCTGTTCTCACTGAATTCAATTCTAATGGACTGTCATATTTTTCTCCCCTCTGTGTGCAAAAGACCAGTGTAGCCATCAACTACTCTGGGCCGTTCGGGAAATGTGAGACTAGCCGAGGAGCTAGACAGCAAGCAAACAAGCCACTTCAGACAAGCCATATCGCTCTAAATTAATGGCCTTAATACGGGGTACGCTTGTACTCTCAACCAGAGTTCGTATCCGGTTTGAAATCAAGAACTAGTAATGGTTGATTGTTAAATGTTTGTGTGAGAGAGAGAAGGTCGTTCAGAAGATAATAGCACGAACATGCGTGGGTGTGTGCAAATGTGTATGTGTGTGTTCGTGTATATGATTGTTTTAACAGTCAGGTTGTTGCTTTCGTTCACCAACTAAGATCTTTCTTCTCTCTTCTCTCTTCATTCTTTCACTTTTTTCTTGCATTCACTTGATAATTACTAAAGGAATGGATAATTCATGATTGTCATTTATCCTTACAAGGGCGTTAAGTGCGCTTAGATACGTTGCGTTGTTGTTTGCAAAACTGTGATATTTGCTTCCTTCGGCCCAATACATCCGACTTCAGCGCAACATCTTTGAGTACCGGATTGCCTCCACTTCTCGATCCCTCTTCGCTTGACCAAAATAGACTGGTTGGTCTTTTTGCTGGAGGCACCGCGAAGAAGGTGTGGAGTAAGGCCTGGATGTTTCTGTTTCACCGGTCCTGGCACAAGCCATCAGTTATGAGTCGCTGACAGCTTTCAGCTCCGTTGCTCCTGCGCCTTGCCTAACTAAGATCAACTTAAAAGGGTCTGAACGTAGCTACTACACAATATTGCTTTCATCATCAAGTACTAAAACCTGCTGGCGTAGGTGATCATGTCTCTCCACAACTTTCGATCTCGACAGTTATTTATCATTTGTGTTGTTGACCTTCTGTCAAGCCATTCTTTTCAGCTGTCTGGTATCTTTTCTCTTTGCTTCCCTCTATCTCTTCGTCCCTCAACTTTCCCCAGTTGTCACAATATATTCCAGCAGTTCTCTTACATGGCCAAATAATGATGATTGAATGTTGCTTTAGTCTAGTGTTAAACTTGGAATATATCCAAATATTTAAAATTGATAAGACCCTTCTGACCTTTCTTCCTTCTAAAAAGTCTTCACTTCTTCCCACATCTTACTCTCGTCACTAAGTTTGCACAGGTGTGTTAAGACAGATCCAGATGTCCCTATATCACTGTACTATAAGCTTATGTACCTCATGGTCAGTGTCCGCGTTGTAGGCCAATGAGGACTGAGCGTAGTTGGAGGATAGGTCATGATTTGGTCTTGTATTCCAGCTACACAAGGACAATCAACAAAATGAATCATTTTAAAAGGGTTTCATCATCATCATCAAGTACCGGGCCTGCTGACGTAGGTGATCATGTCTCTCCACAACTTTCGATCTCGACAGTTATTTATCATTTCTATTGTTGACTTTCTGCAAAGCCATTCTCTTAAGCTGTCTGTTATTTTTTCTCTTTGCTTCCCTCTATCTTTCGTCCCTCAATTTTTCCAGTTGTTACAATATATTCCAGTTGTTCTCTTATCATTACACGGCCAAAAAATGATGATTGTTTCTTCCTATTATTGGAAATTAGCTCTCTTTTTGCTTTGACCTCTCTCATAACATCTTCATTACTCTTCTTAGCTGTCCATGGTACTCTCAACATTATTCTGTAAAACCACATTTCTACAGACTCCAGTGATTTTCTTGTCAGTTGTCCTATTGTCCATGATTCGCTTCCATATCCTAAGACTGGCTTTACGTAACATTTAAGAACTCTTTTTCTTGTTTCTATTGTCAAAAATGGATGCGTAGTATCTTCCTCATTTTTTGGAAAGCTGCTTTTGCCTGAACCATTCTGCATTTCACCTCTTTTGTACATCTTCCGTCTGAGGTTAACAAAGTTCCCAAATATGTGAATTCATTTACCTGTTTTAATATTGTTCCACTTGTCTTTATTTTGCAATGGTCACAAACACCATATTCTCCATATGACTGGCAAGGCAGGGGAGATAGGCTTTACTTTTTTTTACTTTAAATCTATCTATCCATCCATCCATCCATCCATCCATCCATCCATCCATCCATCCATCCATCCATCCATCCATCCATCCATCCATGCATCCATCCATCCATCCGTCCGTCCATCCATCCATCCATCCATCCATCCATCCATCTATCCATCTATCCATCTATCTATCTATCTATCTATCTATCTATCTATCTATCTATCTATCTATCTATCTATCTATCTATCTATCTATCTATCTATCTATCTATCTATCTATCTATCTATCTATCTATCTATCTATATATCTATCTATCTATCTATCTATCTATCTATCTATCTATCTATCTATCTATCTATCTATCTATCTATCTATCTATCTATCTATCTATCTATCTATCTATCTATCTATCTAAGTGTCCGTTCGTCCATCCAGCCATTCATTCATCCAACAATACTTTCATTAATCCATCTATATGTCTGTCTATTGTTTAGTATACCTATTACCTAGCTATTTATTTCATTAAGCCTACTGCATTATATATAAATGTATACTTCACCTTGAGATAAATTGAGACCTCCTGAAAGCATATGGACAACAACAAGGCTGATGGCGAGGATATGTTAACAGCTGAGATCCTCAAGGCAATTGATAGCCATAATTTAATACAACTCCAGAAAATGGTTAACGTCATTTGGAAAGCAGGGAAGGTGCCTCATACGTGGAAAAAAGGAATGAATTATTGTTAAGATTCCAAAAAAGGACAATCTCAGAGATTGTAAAAACTGGAGAGGCGTGACACTTTTGTCACTTGCCTCATAGTTATTCTGAATGAATGCAAAATCATCATGAATAGAATAAAGGATGCAATAGATACAGTAATGCGTGAAGAATAGGCTGGGTTTAGAAAAAGGAGAAGCTGCCTTGACCACATTTTTACTATACAACTTATATTGGAGGAACACATTGAAAAGCAAAAACCTTCTGTACTTAACTTCATCGACTTCGAAAAAGCATTTGACAGTATTCATCGAGATTCTTTGTGGAAAATTCTGAAGCAATTTGGCTTACTATCAAAAATCATAAATATTATCAAAGACGTGTATAATGGATACACATGTGCAGTTCGAACAGAGGAAGGACTGAGCGAATGTTTCCCAATAGAAACTGGGGGTAAACAAGGATGTATTTTATCGTCCTTGTTATTTGGAGTTGTTATGGACTTCAAAATGAAGAAATGCTGCACTGGTAATAAAGGCATCGAATGGACACAACGAGACCATTTGGAGGACCTCGACTTTGCTGATGACATAGTTCTCATCAGCAGTCAGATAAAAACGATGCAGAAAAACACAAATGAACTATCATCAATAGCCAGCAAAATTGGGCTTGAGGTCAATCATGAAAAGACTTAAGTCATGAAAAGCTTAATTCCAACAGATGACAGAATATATATAGAAAAAAAATCAGTGGAGGAGATCGATCACTTTATCTATCTCGTGAGTCACATTGATCGGGAAGGTGATACAAGTAAAGAAATTAGAATCAGAATAGCTAAAGCAGCAATGTCTTTCAGAAGCCTTGAAAAGTTGTGGAAATCAAAACTCATCAGCACAAAAACAAAACTGAGACTATTCAAATCAAATGTACTATCAACCCTTACGTATGCAGGTGAAAGCTGTAAAACAACAAGAGATATAGAAACAAAGTTGAACGCATTCGAAAATAAATGTCCAAGGAAAATACTTGGTATAGAATGGAACGAATTCAAAACAAACGACAAAATTAGAGAAATCGCCAATCAACCACTAATATCTTCAGTAATAAAGAAAAGACGATGGTAATATGTTGGACATGTGATGAGGAGAGATAATAACCGAATAACAAAGCAAGCCCTCATGTGGTAAACAACAGGTAAAATGAAAAGAGGTCGACCCAGAGAGACACTGAGAAGAACATTGATCAGAGAGGCAAGAGCAGCAGGAATCGGCTCCCACAATGAGATAGAGTTTTTTGCACGGAACAGAGACAAATGACGAGATTTGATAAAATATCTTTAGAAGGATTGAAAACTGCTAGAATAAAAATGTATATAAGAGAAAGAGTATCTGGGTCTATGCCCTATGGGCTGGCTACGGCTCGAAAGGTATATATATATATATATATCTTAGTTCGCAAAGAACTTTTTTTTTCATTTTTCCTTTTAACTAACAAATATTTATTCCCTGACGGCATAGAATCTTCTCTCTCCAATTAACAAAACTAAAATAATCCTCTTCCTGTTCTTTTTTCCCCCCATTTTCCTGTGACTGGCTTCGCTGCGTCCGTTCGTAGCCTGGAGAAAACTGAACACTATTTCCAGTCAATAAACCCTGGTCAAGCACGGGTGTCAAATGTTGCCATGCAGGGCAAATACAAAAACAAAACCAGATCGTGTTCAGGATCTTTAAATAAAAATGACAGATGAATGGACAGCCGTTCTGTACAGACTTTCTGGATTACATATCAGCCGCGTTCCTATTGGTTTGCGTCTCCATATCACGTGCTTAAAATATGGTGTAATAATTTCGAAAGCATCCGGTGTGAGTTAAACTATTTCGTTTCTTTTGAATATCTTTATTGATTGGTTGTTGCCCGGAGATTTGAAAATGAATGTGAAAATGTTGGCTGCGTTTGGCCGTGACAGACAGCCCAGCCATACCCAGGTCAGAGAGAAATCTGAGGAGTGGTTGAGAAAAACAAAACAAACAAAAAAAAAACGACGATAAGGCAGAGAGGATCAGTTCCTGTCACGTGAACGTCCATCACAGAAGTGTAAAAATGGCTGCCCTTGTGTAAACGATAAGAAAATTACATAATTCTAAACGGAAAGTTCAAGAATGAATTTTAATGAAGAAATTACGGGATTCATTAATATGTTAAATACTGAAGAAATGTTAAATGATGCGACGAAATTATATTATAACGTTTCATTTATATCATCTTCATTATTCTAATGGCTTGCAATTTGTGGTAAACATCATAGGAGGAGATTTCGAAGGTTGGAAATTAGAATTGAAGCCGAGAAGTTTTTATTTTTATTTCTCGTAAGGGCACGAGTTTAGTAGTTAGTGTACGTTGTTTTAGTGAGCAAACCTCTAGTTTCTGTTCAGTAGAATCTTATTTCACTAATGATATGTTCAACAATCTGTTGTAATTCCTACAGTATCTACCAGTCTAGTTATTTCCCAGCTGAGATTGCCATCTTTCCCCATTTTTCCCCCAAGGTCATCTAAAGCATATTTAATCCTTCATTCCTCATCTTTATCGGTCAGATCGTCTGTTTCTTCAGCTAAGAGTTCATTTCCCTTCATCGTTGATTATTGACATTTCTTCAACTTCTTCCCATTAACGAAAATCTTGTACAGTTATTTTTAACGTGTAATTTAACTTCTCTTTTTAGCGTACAGGAGAATCTACGACTTGATTTATGTATACTCCATCTTGTTCATGAAATAGATTCTTTGCAATAAACGTTTCTTAGTTGCGGAGTTGAGAGAGTCCAGAGGCTGGTATTAGAATGTCGTTTGTTGATAATGGTTTGAAGCTAACTTTAGGAATACAAAAGTTGAATCCGACTTTATTACACAATGGAATGTAGGTGGTTAAATACGTCTGATAATATTAGAGCATTGGATTAACTGTTCCTAAGTTTAATAAGAACAAATGATTGACTGAACGATGCATTCAAGTTAATAAGTGTGATACAGAATCGTATGTATATATAGGCCTACATATATATATATATATATATATATATATATATATATATATATATGTGTGTGTGTGTGTGTGTGTGTGTGTGTGACCTTTGGCGTTTTGACAGACAGTTGGTAGCAAGCGATCAAGTTAAGTCAATAGTTTGGTAAAATGTTAGTGTCTTATGCTGGATCCTGTTTTTTCTGAATAGTTTCTCTCGTGGCTGCATCTACAAATATTAGATAGACAGATCCGACCGTAGAATGAACAATTTATATTTGTGGTGCCTGGCCTCGTCCTCTTTCTTCTGCGTCTTTTGTCTTCTGAATTTGATATCAGCGCTATCTTGAACATTGCTGTGTATGTACAGAACAAAACAATTTTAGAAAGCATGAAGATGAAACATTCGTAGAATGCAAAGCAAACCAGCAGACAAAGCATACCCTAGACATAATTTACCGAAGAAACTAAATTCTTCATACGATGAATCTTTAATAAATTAAAATGAATATAAACTGAGAAACTGAATATTCGCGCAACATTACACTTGTATAAGATGTGACATAAGAATTGAACTACCCAAGTTAGAGATTATGAAGAAAATAAGATCACCTCGTCGACTTAACATATATAGATATATAAATATCGCAAAAGAGAAATAGAACATCAACATAACTAAAGTCGGCAGACAACTAAAACAAGTAGAGGAATTTAAATACTTAGGCAGGTATATATACTATATATGTGTCTATATATATATATATATATATATATATATATATATATATATATATATATATATATCATCATCATCATCATCATCAAGTACCGGGCCTACTGGCGTTGGTGATCATGTCTCTCCACAACTTTCGATCTCGGCAGCTATTTATCATTTCTGTTGTTGACTTTCTGCCAAGCCATTTTCTTAAGCTGTCTGTTATTTGTTTCTCTTTGCTTCCCTCTATCTCTTCGTCCCTCAATTTTTCCAGTTGTTACAATATATTCCAGTTGTTCTCTTCTCATTACATGGCCAAAAATGATGATTGTTTCTTCCTAATATTGGAAATTAGCTCTCTTTTTGCTTTGACCTCTCTCAGAACATCTTCATTACTTTTCTTAGCTGTCCATATTACTCTCAACATTCTTCTGTAAAACCACATTTCTACAGACTCCAGTGATTTTCTTGTCTTTTGTCCTATTGTCCATGATTCGCATCCATATGTTAAGACTGGCTCTACGTAACATTTAAGAACTCTTTTTCTTGTTTCTATTGTCAAAAATGGATTGCATATTATTTCCTCATTTTTTGGAAAGCTGCTTTTGCCTGAGCCATTCTGCATCTCACCTCTTTTGTACATCTTCGGTCTGAGGTTAACAAAGTTCTCAAATATTTAAATTCATTTACATGTTTTAGTATTGTTCCACTTGTCTATATTTTGCACTGAGGTGATGTCTTTTTCTTTGTTGTTACCATTACCTCTGTCTTTTTTCTATTAAGGCTGAGTCCTTTATTTTTGCTTTCTTTCACTATAATGTCCAACATTTCTTGTAACTCATTTTCACTCTTAGCGATTAATTAAGACTGCATCATCAGCATACCTCAGATTATTTATATTATGACCTCCAATTGTTAATCCAGTTATGTCCCTGATGGATCTTAAAATAATCTCACTATAAATATTAAACAAATCTGGTGACAGCACACAACCTTGTCTAACACTCTGTTTTATTTGTTGAAACATTCCCAATTGGTTTCTAGTTATTATGGCCGTTATATTATATATATATATATATATATATTAATATCAATGATATATTTTTACGTAATTGAAAGATTCAACGACGAAATTATCACGAGATGATAAAATGTCTAGTCAATGGCAAACTAACTGTAAAACATCGAACATAAAAAATGGTCGGTATTAAAGTCACAAGAAACAAAGGTTGCAACATGTTAGATTAGATGTTTGAAGAAAGACAAAACCAATAGCGTCAATAAGGAAGTCAAAATGAGAATTGGTGACGTCAAAAGTATTGTTAGTAACAGACCCTGCATCCAAGTAATAATACAGGATGTTGATGATAATCACGTGCTACTGGGTCCATACAAACGATTCGCTCTTAAATTTTAGAAGTTAACGTTGCGATTGCAATGGCTTTCCTGGTTTCCTGTTTCGACTGAAGAAGATGAGTTTTGTCCATCCTATACATACTCTATATTAGTTAATATATAGTCTCTTATAGTACTACTCACAGACTCCCACTTCATCTCTATTATAGTACTACCCACCGACTCCCATATCATCTCTATTATAGTACTACCCACAGACACCCATATCATCTCTCTTATTGTACTATCCACAAACTCTCATATCATCTCTCTTATTGTACTACCCACAGACTCCCATAAGACCTCTCTTATAGTACTGCCCACAGTCTACCATATAATTTCTCTTATAGTACTACCCACAGACTCCCATACCACCTCTCTTATATTGCTACCCACAGTCTCCCATATCATCTCTCTTTTAGTACTACCCACAGACTCCCCATGCCATCTCTCTTATAGTACTATTCACAGACTCTCTTACCATCTCTCTTATAGTACTACCCACAGTCTCCCATATCATCTCTCTTATATTGCTACCCACAGTCTCCCATATCATCTCTCTTTTAGTACCACCCACAGACTCCCCATACCATCTCTCTTATAGTACTATTCACAGACTCTCTTACCATCTCTCTTATAGTACTACCCACAGTCTCCCATATCATCTCTCTTATATTGCTACCCACAGTCTCCCATATCATCTCTCTTTTAGTACTACCCACAGACTCCCCATACCATCTCTCTTATAGTACTATTCACAGACTCTCTTACCATCTCTCTTATAGTACTACCCACAGTCTCCCATATCATCTCTCTTATAGTAATACCCACAGACTCCCCATACCATTTCTCTTATAGTACTACCTACAGTCTCCCATACCATCTCTCTTATAGTACTACCCACAGTCTCCCATATCATCTCTCTTTTAGTACTACCCACAGACTCCCCATACCATCTCTCTTATAGTACTATTCACAGACTCTCTTACCATCTCTCTTATAGTACTACCCACAGTCTCCCATATCATCTCTCTTATAGTAATACCCACAGACTCACCATACCATTTCTCTTATAGTACTACCTACAGTCTCCCTTACCATCTCTCTTATAGTACTACCCACAGTCTCCCATATCATCTCTCTTATAGTACTACCCACAGACTCCCATACCACCTGCCTTATAGTACTATCCACAGACTCACATACCACCTCTCTTATAGTACTACCCACCGACTCCCATATCATCTCTCTTATAGTATTACCCACAGTCTCCCATATCCTCTCTCTCTTATAGTACTATCCACAGACTCCCATATCATCTCTCTTATAGTACTATCCACAGACTTCCATATCCTCTCTCTTATAGTACTATCCACAGACTCCCATACCACCTCTCTTATAGTACTATCAACAGACTCCCATACCACCCCTCTTATAGTACTATCCACAGACTCCCATACCACCTCTCTTATATTACTTTCCACAGACTCCCATACCACCTCTCTTATAGTACTACCCACAGACTCTCATACCATCTCTCTTATAGTACTATCCACAGACTCCCATACCATCTCTCTTATAGCACTATCCACAGACTCCCATACCATCTCTCTTATAGCACTATCCATAGACTCCCATACCACCTCTCTTATATTACTACCAACAGACTCCCATACCACCTCTCTTATATTACTATCCACAGACTCCCATACCACCTCTCTTATATTACTACCCACAGACTCCCATACCACCTCTCTTATATTACTACCCACAGACTCCCATACCACGTCTCTTATATTACTATCCACAGACTCCCATACCACCTCTCTTATAATACTACCCACAGACTCTCATACCATCTCTCTTATAATACTACCCACAGACTCCCATACCACCTCTCTTATAGTACTATCCATAGACTCCCATACCACCTCTCTTATATTACTACCCACAGACTCCCATATCATCTCTCTTATAATACTACCCACAGACTCCCATACCACCTCTCTTATAATACTACCCACAGACTCCCATACCACCTCTCTTATAATACTACCCACAGACTCCCACACCACCTCTCTTATAATACTACCCACAGACTCCCATACCACCTCTCTTATAATACTACCCACAGACTCTCATACCATCTCTCTTATAATACTACCCACAGACTCTCATACCATCTCTCTTATAATACTACCCACAGACTCTCATACCACCTTTCTTATAATACTACCCACAGACTTTCATACCATCTCTCTTATAATACTACCCACAGACTCTCATACCATCTCTCTTATAATACTACCCACAGTCTCTCATACCATCTCTCTTATAATACTACCCACAGACTCTCATACCATCTCTCTTATAATACTACCCACAGACTCTCATACCATCTCTCTTATAGTACTACCTACAGTATCCCATACCATCTCTCTTATAGTACTACCTACAGTCTCCCATACCATCTCTCTTATAGTACTACCCACAGTCTCCCACATCACCTCTCTTATAATACTACCCACAGACTCCCACACCACCTCTCTTATAATACTACCCACAGACTCCCACACCACCTCTCTTATAATACTACCCACAGACTCCCATACCATCTCTCTTATAATACTACCCACAGACTTCCATATCCTCTCTCTTATAATACTACCCACAGACTCCCATACCATCTCTCTTATAATACTACCCACAGACTCCCATACCACCTTTCTTATAATACTACCCACAGACTCCCACACCACCTCTCTTATAATACTACCCACAGACTCCCATACCACCTCTCTTATATTACTACCCACAGACTCCCATACCATCTCTCTTATATTACTACCCACAGACTCCCATACCATCTCTCTTATATTACTACCCACAGACTCCCATACCATCTCTCTGAAACCCCCCAAAAACTAATGCTACTACATACAAACTTCGAAAATCTCGTTCTAACCAAGCCTGTTATTGAAAACTCTTCAAAACCTCATGTCATATTTTATTTTTATCTACATATTTCCCAGTCTCCTTTTTCATACTTTCATTATCAGTCGTTGGATGTTTGTCTTTGACAAGCATGTAACTGATCAACTTTTCTATCTCTCATTTGTTCTAATTATAGATGCAAGTGACTTGAAACCAATGAGAATTATATATAATACAAAATGAAAATGCCGAAGGTTATAGAAAAAAAAAATAATATGAACATTGTTACTTTAGCCACGATATCATTAAACATAGTTGGCGACTATTAGTAGAAGTTCGCCAGTGATTTGCAGTTAGCGGCAAAAATTATATTTTCTTGTTTGCCAATTATTGATAAGGAATGCAATTTCACGGTTGTCACGATTGTCCATGCTTTAGAGCCACTCACTACAATCAACTTTCACATGTTTCTCACAAAATTAGAATCTGTCATCGCCGAGAACAACTTTTTACAAATGTGTCACACACAAAAAGAACAACTTTTACAAACAGACACAAAAAGAACAACTTTTACAAATCTGTCACACACAAAAAGAACAACTTTTTACAAATGTGTCACACACAAAAAGAACAACTTTTACAAACACACACTAAAAGAACAACTTTTACAAATCTGTCACACACAAAAAGAACAACTTTTACAAATGTGTAAAAAAAAAAAGACAACTTTTTCTAAGTCTACGTTAAATACAACTTAAACTTGTCCCCTCATTTAACATTTTCAAATCTTTCTTTATTTATTTCACATTTTTAAATTGTTACTAAAATTGCGAACTTATTATAAGTGCGCACAATAATTCTACATTCTCATTGATTTCACTGAAATAAAAATTCCTAAGTCTGTAAAGAAATTCTACAATCTCAGATCTTTCACCAAAATACAACATTCATTAATATATCACATTTTACAATGCCAGGTTTGCAACTGAAGAATAAATGCTTCAATGTGGCACTAAATCTTCAAAGTTCAAAGTCTGTCACAAATCCGTACTCCATTTCTTTTACAAACTTTGTAATTTCTCAGAATGTCACAAGATTCTGGCAGTCCTGGTAAACCAGTGGTTAGTGAACTTTCTACTGAAGATAAGAGGTCTCCCAGTCAAAATCTTCTACCCATCCTAAAATTGATAAAATGTTTCTGCGGGTGGGGGGGGGGGGGACCAGCAGTGGCGTAGTGCAGGAAACATTACTGATAAAAATTCTGTCAATGGCAATAAAATATGGATCATCATCATCATCATCAAGTAACATGCCTGCTGGCGTAGGTGATCATGTCTCTCCACAATTCTCGATCTCAACATCTATTTACTATTTCTCTTGTTGACCTTCTGCCAAGCCATTCTCTTAAGCTGTCTGTTATTTTTTTTCTATTTGCTTCCCTCTATCTCTTCGTCCCTCAATTTTTGCGGTTGTTACAATATATTCCAGCTGTCCCTTCACATAACATGGCCAAACAATGGTAATTATTTCTTCATATTACTGGATATTAGCACTGTTTTTGCTTTGGCCTCTTTCAGAACATTTTCATTACTCTTCTTAACTGTTCATGGTATTCTCAACAGTCTTCTGTAAAACCACATTTCTACAGCTTCCATTGATTTTTATGGATAGTAAAAAAAAAGTAAAGTACCCCCGTCACGCCAAGTGGCGTATAGGGAAATATGGTGTTAGTGACGCTATATTTTACAGACCTTCAGCACATGATTTTTGGGGTAATGTGGTCAGTATTACGCCCGTGCTGCTTTACTTTCCCAGAAAAAAATCCGGTACCCATTTAAGGCTGGGTGAACCCGGAAGCCGTCGGTTGGGATCGAACCCTACCCCTTGTCCGTGGTAGTCTAGTTCACTAACCACTGAGCTATCGCGGCTCCCGATTTTTATGGATACTATGGATAAAATATGAATACTAAAATCATATTTCCTAAATTCATTTTTTGCCCATTCTTTTCCATACATTATTAAACACCCAGATGATTAACATTTCAAATAAATAAATAAAATCAGTGACCAGCTCAGTGCTATATGTAACACCACAGGGTTTCTTCTGGGATGACCTCTGTTTTGACTCTAATATCATTCTCTGTTCATTTTATAACACGCAACGTTGCAACAGATGGCAAACGACCACTGGTGTCAACCAATCTCAACACAGATTCAAACCTCAGAATGCTGAAACTGTAGGTGTTAATACCTTATGAGATCTGAATGTTGTAATTTTTTTTCATGAATAAGGAATTCTGTTTACCAACATCTGCAGGAAACAGCCAATATTTTCGGCCATGTAATGAGAAGGTAACATCATGAATTTAAACCCTATTTGGTTTTGTAATTAAATTCTTAATCACAAACATCAAAGTAGCCTGAAGCATCGTCTCCAGCGAGCAACTTTCCTTCAATTTCAGAGTTTGCCCAGTATCTAAAAGTTGTCAACACGTCACTTCCGTTGCGTGGTGTTGAGCAATTGTTTAGAGAATAAATTGAATGTAATTAGAGATTAGAAAAACAACAATATTGACCTGAACGATGGCACTAGTCTGCTACAGTTTGTAAACAACAATTAAAGTGGCGTTGTTTTAGCGATATTTTAATAAAATAATAGAAGAGTTTTATAGAACGTTCACTTTTTCGAGATAATCAATCAGCAACAATCATTAGGGCAGGACACCAATAATACAACTTCAGTAATCGTATCACAAACACAAGAGTCCACACAATGCAAATCCAGTAATGGTATCGCAAGTAATTGTCACTTGTGGGATAGAAGTGAATGAAGAGAGAACAGATAGCACAGTCTGAGAATGTTTCGATATTTTATTTTTCGTTTGCCAGCTTTTACCTCTGACGCCCCATAGAAACTAGGAAATGAATTTTGCGTGTTAATCCATTTTTCCCTAGTAGCCGTGTGCACAGGGGTCCCTCGCCTGTGGACAGTCAGATAACTTCGACTTCGGAGGTACTCATATTTTTCCGTCGATGAGTAATTGACGTTTCAAGCCAGGCCTCGCTGATGAGACCAGGGGTGGTTGCCGCAGAGAGAAATCATAAATAAAAATCCCAACCGGTGCAGCCGGGATTTGAACCCACAACCTCTCTGTCTCGAAGCCGGCTTCTTGCCTCCAGACCAACCAGTCCCCATGATTCGATATGAAGATGACAATAGAAACAATAAACAACTGTACAGACAGAAAGCTGTGACATGATCATTGACGCCACTGGCCCTCTGCTTGATGAATGAAGTATAGATATGTGTATTAGACTGATCATCAGATTCAGTGTGCCTCGGTTCTAAGCAGACAGTATCTCAGTGTTAAAGATTCAAGTGTTCATAGAGTTTATAACTTCTTTATTATCGATGTGCTTTTCTATATCAGGTATTGGTAGTGGTCGATAGTTGAACAGTCTCCTTCTACTAAATGTGTGAATCAGTTAAATAAACCAACACATTACCATAATGGGTGATTTACATTCAAGCCCTTTCATGATTGAATAATTCAATACATTTTGGGCAGCCTTTTCATGATTGAATAATTCAACACATTTTGGGCAGCCTTTTCATGATTGAATAATTCAACACATTATGGGCAGCCGTTTCATGATTGAATGATTCAACACATTTTGGGCAGTCGTTTCATGATTGAATGATTCAACACATTTTGGGCAGTCGTTTCATGATTGAATAATTCAACACATTATGGGCAGCCGTTTCATGATTGAATGATTCAACACATTTTGGGCAGTCGTTTCATGATTGAATAATTCAACACATTTTGGGCCGTCGTTTCATGATTGAATAATTCAACACATTTTGGGCAGCCGTTTCATGATTGAATAATTCAACACATTTTCAGGCCGTCGTTTCATGACTGAATGATTCAACACATTTTAGGCCGTCATTTCATGATTGAATAATTCAACACATTTTGGGCAGTCATTTCATGATTGAATAATTCAACACATTTTGGGCAGTCATTTCATGATTGAATAATTCAACACATTTTGGGCAGCCGTTTCATGATTGAATAATTCAACACATTTTCAGGCCGTCGTTTCATGACTGAATGATTCAACACATTTTAGGCCGTCGTTTCATGATTGAATAATTCAACACATTTTGGGCAGCCGTTTCATGACTGAATGATTCAACACATTTTAGGCCGTCGTTTCATGATTGAATAATTCAACACATTTGGGCAGCCGTTTCATGACTGAATGATTCAACACATTTTGGGCAGTCATTTCATGATTGAATAATTCAACACATTTTGGGCAGTCATTTCATGATTGAATAATTCAACACATTTTGGGCAGCCGTTTCATGACTGAATGATTCAACACATTTTGGGCAGTCGTTCCATGACTGAATGATTCAACACATTTTGGGCAGTCGTTCCATGATTGAATAATTCAACACATTTTAGGCAGCCCTTTCGTGATGAGCTTGATGAATGACAAACGGGAAAGTACAGCTGGAACTTTGGGTTAGATCTAATACGTTTCTGTGTGGAACTATCAAGATTTTTTCCTGATCCCTGTTCTCAGGTTAGGTACGAGAGTGTTTGATCCAATCAGAGACGAACAATTTAGCACGAATCCTTTTTTTAGATTGAGTACTTGGAGGAGCTTTGAAGTCTGAAGTTTAATAAACATTTTCAAAACGCTACAGACGAAAGTGCAGAATTAAAATCTATACAATCATTGAAATATTAGCCTTTTAAAAGAAAATTATTCCGTGTTTCATCGTTAGTGTTTCGAAAATCGTGCACCATTTTGAGATCTTTCTGTGTAATCACACAAGAGACATGATTAATAATTAACACTACTGTGATGATAACTCTATATACTAAAATAAATATGCAAAGATATCACATTCTACATTTTAATGTCTGTTAACAAAAATATAAGCTGTAAATATATCTCATACTCACAAACATTCCAAGTCACGCAATTACATGACGTCTGTCAGTTTTAAAGAAAAATTCTTCAGTTAAAGATAAAAATAATAAAATATTTCTTTTCAAAAATACACTCACTTGTACCTCTCAATAGAAGATAATGCTTGGGTACTTAGCGAAACGATGATAATGAATCAAGAACACTACCGATGTTGACATGACGGGCTAAAAGAAAAAACAACAAATTGCAGACATTGATTCTACTGCAGTATTTACAGCTGATTGTAGTGGGCGTGTGGTGACGTGCTGTCTTCGTTGTTTGCGACAGGATCACTGTTTGCTTGTTGATTCCCGTGAATTAACTTCTGGACTCAGCAGTGACCTGGCTTGGCATGATCTAATTATTCTCACAGTAAAGTAGACATTATCTGAGCTCAGATTAGGAATGCACTGAAACTGGCAGTTCACTATCTTTCTCTTTGTAACTTTCTGACTATTTTCCTGCGCCTTTATCACTCTATCACTTTGCGTGTTTCGAATCTGTGTTATTCCTTTCTATTATTTTTATTAACGTCATTATTCCTCCTTATTTTTAAACTCCCACGAGAGTTTCGTATTCGTCACCATATCTCTTAGATTCTCGCCAGGATATTATATATATAATAATTTATAATTTATATATAAAATAGGATATTTGTATTTCATAATTGTAACCAAAGTTCTGGTGGAACATTAGTTTTTCATAATTTAACCTAAGTTCTGGTAGAACATTGTTCTTCTTCTACCTTTTAGCTCCCTGTGGAGCATAAGTCTTCAACAAACACTTTCCAGGCCTTTCTGTTTCTTGCCATTCTTTTAAGATCATTCCATGTCTTCCTCATCATTTTCATCTCTGCTTCCATTTGTCTTCTCCGAATATTCTTTGATCTTACTCTTTGTTTTTTTCCTTGGGGGTTTCAAAAAAGGACCTGTTGTGTAATACTCTCAGTTGGCTTCTGCAGTGTGTGTTCTATCAAGCGTCATCGTCTTTGCTATATCTCTTTATCCACTGGTATTTGACTGGTACATTTCCATAACTCTAAGTTAGTGATTTTGTCCTGCCGTTTCCATCCTTTTATTCTGCGAAAGCATCCATTCATGAAAGTCTGTATCTTCATGATTGTCAATTTTGTTGTTCTCCATGTTTCACAGCCAAATAATAAGACTGACTTAACATTAGAGTTGAACATTTTTATTTTAGTATTTAACTTAATTTCTTTGGACTTCCACATGTTTCACAGTGCAACGAAAGCTCCTCTTGCTTTTGATATTCTTATTTTGGTATTATTTTCCTTTCCTCTCTCTTTGTCTATATTACTGCCCAGATATATGTAAGATTATACGTCTAGTAGAGGTATTGCTCCTATTTTTATTTCATTATTGCCAACTTCATTAATTCTCATAATTTTGGTCTTATCTCTATTTATTTTCAGTCCCATTTGTTATGATCTCTCATCAAGTATGCTCATTTTTATCTTGCATCGTCTTTCATATTTTAACCTAAGTTCTGGCAGAACATTAGTCTTTCAAATCTTAACCTAAGTTCTGGTAGAACTTTCTATTCACTTATGACCTACCGCCTCTCCTCCTATCCACTTTTTACATACCTGCTCCTTATCCCTCCTCTCCATACCTCCTCCTCTAATACTTCCCTACCTCTCGATTGACTAACTTCCTCCGGACCACCCCTCTATCACTCTACCGCCCTTCTTCATATCAACTTGACTTATACCGGCTTTCTTAACCAGGCCTTTAGTTTTGGGCCTCTAGTTTTTCTCTCACCATTGACCATCGTTTTCATAGTAGTTTGGCAGCTTCGCCTATCTTTCTTCCCCCACCCCCTCCTCTGATTTGTTTTCCCGCCACACAGGTCCTCTTGTCTTTCTAAACTTGCGTGTTTCAGTCACGTGTTACTTTCTAGACACATACTTAAAACTCCAAGTCATTCTGATGTGTTCCAGCACGGAGGGCAGACTTGCTGTTTTAAGCTAAGTGCATTTCATTATACATTTTTCTCTTTTCTTATATTTTTCTCTTTTTCTATTTTATATATCTTGACGCCCATCCTACCTCTCCTCATGTAGTATTCATTTCTCTCTTCTCTCTTCTTTCTTATTTCAACATCCTACTTTCCTCGCCCTCCACTTGATCATCTAACATGTAGTTATAGATAATTGTGCTTCACCGTTTGTTGTCGTTTTCCTTGTAATCTGAAGAAGGCCACCGGCCGAAACGCCGTTATTGTGTTGTGTTCCTTCCTTGTAAGGCTGTCACCATACTTTGGAGTGTTTAGTACACCCCATCACTGGCTTCTGGTAGAACATTTGTCTTTCACACTATTAACCTCAGTCATAAGAAATTATTGTTTTACACTCTACAACCATGTCCTAGTTGAGACATGTGTCTTTCTATATTTCTATCTGTCTGTCTATATGTCTATCTATATATCTATCTATCTATCTATCTATCTATCTATCTATCTATCTATCTATCTATCTATCTATCTATCTATCTATCTATCTATCTATCTATCTATCTATCTATCTATCTATCTATCTATCTATCTATCTATCTATCTTGACCTTATCGAGCCGTAGTTGGCCCATAGGGCATAGACCCAGATACTCTTTCTCTCATCTGAATTTTTATTCTAGCGGTTTTCACTCCTTGTAAAGTTCTTTTATCAAATCTCACCATTTGTCTCTGTTCTGTGCAAGCAACTCTTATCTCATCGAGGGAGCCGATTCCTGCTGCTCTTGCCAATATCAAGTATACAAAATATTAAATACATTGCGGGACCACGACCATAGCTACAGAGAACAAATAAATACAAAATCGTATGGATGTAGCAATTAGTCTAATAGAAAGACAAGAGAAACTACAACGTTTCGGCTAAAGCCTTCGTCAGGTATAACAAACAAGCTACACAAATTAAAGACATAAATCCGAGCCAGAAAGAACTAGAACACAGATCTAAAAAAAAAATCGGTGTCTTTTTCTGACAGTCACAGCTTATAGTGATGATGATAATGTTGGTGTAAGAAAAAAAATGTAGTTTTTCCACAACTTACTATGACTGTTATATATATATATATATATATATATATATATATATATATATATATATATATATTTTATGTGATAATATATGTGTATTTTATTTAGTTTTAAACTAGTGGCCTATCATCTGAATATCGTTTCGTTTACCGGAATCCGTTCCACAAAATGTTGAAAACCTTTGGAATATTTTCCGACACTAAAATTTCATGAGTGTCGTTATTGTCATTAAGACTTCAAGTTTCAATTTAAAACTTTGGCAGAAAGTTCTCTAAATTTCGTGTGGTGACTTTGGTGAAGTCCAGGCTATGAAGATGTGAAGAATGCTTATTTTGCTGTTTTCAGGCCTGCCTTTCAGGTGTAATCAACGTGCGTCCAAGTCTGGTTCTCTGATGAAAGAGACTTTATTGTAGTTGAGATAAAGGGCAGACATGCTACGATAGTATCTACAGGCGTGCGATGATGGATACAAGAGGGATGGCCGAGCAGGGAATGTAACTTCTGATTCATCTGGTTTTGTTTCTTGTTTATGTTCACTCCAGCCTAGGTCTGAGTAGTGACGGTGTGATACTCTCATTAGACTTCGTCGTGGTATTGTTTGTCAGTGGTATACCACTTGATGTCAGAGGTATACCACTTGATGTCAGAGTTATACCACTTGATGTCAGAGGTATACCACTTGATGTCAGAGGTATACCACTTGATGTCAGAGGTATACCACTTGATGTCAGAGTTATACCACTTGATGTCAGAGGTATACCACTTGATGTCAGAGTTATACCACTTGATGTCAGAGGTATACCACTTGATGTCGGAGGTATACCACTTGATGTCAGAGGTATACCACTTGATGTCAGAGTTATACCACTTGATGTCAGAGGTATACCACTTGATGTCAGAGTTATACCACTTGATGTCAGAGGTATACCACTTGATGTCAGAGTTATACCACTTGATGTCACAGGTATAGCACTTGATGTAAGAGTTATACCACTTGATGTCAGAGTTATACCACTTGATGTCAGAATGCAAGAGATATACCACTTGATGTCAGAGGTATACCACTTGATGTCAGAGGTATACCACTTGATGTATACTTCTTCAGTGCGCAAGTCTTTTGATCGTGCGAACTTGAATCTTTGTCCTGTGTCATGATGGAAGGTAAGAAAAACATCTTGGCACGAAATAAGCTAGTCGCAAAGTCGGTATTCGGATGTGAGTGTGTGTCATGGTTTCTCCCCCAGACCTGTACCATGGATGATACGCTCCGTCTTCAACAGACTGGATCTTGATAAATACCTAACTTCTCAAACACTGACGATAGCTGTGATACTTCAATACATTTTGGGGACTACTTAGACGTGATATCACTGGCACTGTTCTCAAAGCACCAGAGCTAGAAGCTATCAGCGACCCACAGCTGCTTGGTTGCGCCAGGATCGGTGAACCAAAACCGTCCAGACCCTACTCCACCTCTCCGTGGTGCCTCGAGAAACAGACTAACCTGTTCAGTCTGAACAAGCGAATAGGGATCGAGGGAGGGAAGACAACCTGGTACGCAAAATTAACATGTTGAAGTATATGTAGGCTCAAACGGAGCAAATATCAGTTTTACTGCAAACAGGAACACAACTCATCTACGCCGACTTAACGTCTTTTTAAGGGCGGATGATTGAGAGGTCAAGCCTTTAGTCATCGGGTAACCGCAAACAGATTGGCAAACAAACAAACGAACTAACAGCATCACCTGAAATTAATTGTCATTATATGTTGATGTGGCACACTTTAGCAATTGTTGTTTTGTATAGTATCATGAATGTATAGGAGAGTATTGGTGCATCTTATATTGTAACAGTATATACTCTTGTGAAGTTTTAAAACAACTAAAAATGAAAAAAAGAACTACTAAACACAATTAGAGCAAGACAAATGAAATTTTTTGGTCATGTTAAAAGACACAACAGTCTAATAAAAGTAATATTAGAAGGGAAAATACAAGGTAAAAGAGGCAGAGGCAGACCAAGACTAACATGGACGAGTAACATCAAAAGATGGACAAGTCAGCCTATGGCAATCTGCACCATCAAAGCAAGAGACAGAGTGGAATGGCGCTCCATGGTAGCCAACCTTCGATGCGGAGAGGGCACTCAATGATGAATGATGATATACTATTGTGGGAGCCGCGAAAGCTCAGTGGTTAGTGAACTGGACTACAAAGGACAAGGGGTAGGGTTCGATCCCAACCGACGGCTTCCGGGTTCACCCAGCCTTAAGTGGGTACCGGATTTTTTTCTGGAAAGTAAAGCGGCACGGGCGTAATACAGATCACATTACCCCAAAAATCATGTGCTGAAGGTCTGTAAAATTTGTGGTCACTAACACCATATTCCCTATACGCCACTTGGCGTGATGCTCTTTACTACTTTTACTATATACTATTGTAGAACTATGTTTGGCAGTGAGGAAAATTAAGTCGGATTGAAGAAGCATTTAAGATTGTATAAGAAACTCTTAAGAAAGTTTGCAGCAAAATAATATAAGATTGAAGCATTGAATCGATAGTGCCATTAGTGTAGTGGCTAGCGTACTGGCTTAGAGATCAAAGTAACGTGGTTTCAAAGCCAGCCAAAAGATAACAAATCAACTCAGCTGAAAATAAATGGCTTCTAGGATCATTTATTTGGGGAAGGAAATAACATCAAGTAACAGTACAGGGATTCTTTCCTCCAAGTAGGGCCTGATTTCCATTATGCTAAATAAGCTGTACCTTAGGGCCACACGATCAGACTCAACAAATGTGTTTTGGGACTACACTTTTTCATGTCAGATGTCAGTATATGATTACAAGTGTTGTGAGATCTTCTCGTGTTTATTTTCGGGGGAGCGGGGAGGCCGCAAAGATATATTTAGCATATGGCATCATTGAGTCTACATCAGGCATTCTCTTCATGATGTGTGACGTAACAGATTAAACACAATCATTTTACCAAGTGTCATGAAGAATAACACTGTTGATGAGTTGATTTGTGACAAGTGACTTCTACATTGTTGTGACAAATGACTGGTAGATTGTTGTGACAATTGTTGTGACATGTATCTGGTAGGTTGTTGTGACAATTATTGTGACAATTGTTGTGACAAGTGACTGATAGATTGTTGTGACAAGTGACTGGTAGATTGTTGTGACAATTGCTGTGACATGTATCTGGTAGGTTGTTGTGACAATTGTTGTGACATGTATCTGGTAGGTTGTTGTGACAATTGTTGTGGCATGTGACTGGTAGATTGTTGTAACAATTGTTGTGACATGTATCTGGTAGGTTGTTGTGACAATTGTTGTGACACGTATCTGGTAGGTTGTTGTGACAATTGTTGTGACAAGTGACTGGTAGATTGTTGTGACAAGTGACTGGTAGATTGTTGTGACAATTGCTGTGACATGTATCTGGTATGTTGTTGTGGCAATTGTTGTGACATGTATCTGGTAGGTTGTTGTGACAATTGTTGTGACAAGTGACTGGTAGATTGTTGTGACAATTGTTGTGACATGTATCTGGTAGGTTGTTTTGACAATTGTTGGGACAAGTATCTGGTAGGTTGTTGTGACAATTGTTGTGACATGTATCTGGTAGGTTGTTGTGACAATTGTTGGGACAAGTGACTGGTAGATTGTTGTGACAAGTGACTGGTAGATTGTTGTGACAATTGCTGTGACAAGTATCTGGTAGATTATTGTGACAATTGTTGTACCAAGTATCTGGTAGATTGTTGTGACAATTGTTGTGACAAGTGACTGGTAGATTGTTGTGACAAGTGACTGATAGATTATTGTGACAACAAGCGGACAATAGATTCGATCGGGAATTTGTGTGCTGTTGGGACATTTCGCTTTTAAGTACAGAATGCAGTAAGACCCTGGCCCAAGCTATTCGTATCCCATTAGAGTGTCAGGAAGACTCCTTCGGTGTAGGGATCGCTTCTAATAATAAGATTGTCTTCAAGTAGAAAGCTCCAAATAAAGAGGTACATAACCCCCATTTATGTTAGAGGATATTTTTGTCGAGTTGATTGAATGGTGTCAGAATTGATTTGTGTTCAAAGTAACATCAACGCTTTAACAAACTTCAAATATAAGAATGAGGATATATAGTGAAAGTACTTACTTAGATGAAGCAAAGTGAAATGTGTTAGATGAAGCAAAGTGAAATGTGTTAGATGAAGCAAAGTGAAGTGTGTTAGATGAATGACAGGAAACAGCCTAAGAGATAGGATCAGAAATGAAGAACAGAAAAAAGGTAGGAATAATTCCATAAAAATAAAACCATAGGGTACATAAATAAACAGCAGATAGAAGGGTTCGGCCACATGATAAGCCAGAAAGATCAAAACACAACTCAACGATCCTTCAATAAACGTTGCGAGAACACCAGACCCAAGGGCCGACCGCGAAAAAGATGGATTTATGGAGTATTATAAACACCAGGAAATATAACAGCAGGATAGACCAACAGAAGAGCAAAAGACCACGAATTATGCATCCCCTGGACGTTGAAAGGCAAATGAGGAAGGAAAGAAGAAGAATACGAAGAAAAAGGAGGAGGAAAAGAAGAAGCAAAGCTTTAAAATCGCGAATTAAAAAGAAAATATATTGCAAAGAGAGCATATGCATAAATGACTAAGGCAGAATATTTATTTGTGGGTTGTTTTTTTTTTTTTTTGCTTGTTTTGTTTTTTGCGTCTGTGAACACAGTTTCCAGCTGTTTTGATTGAATTGTTTCTTCCCGTGACGACAGCGATTATTGTGTACTTTGTCTTTCAAAAAGTACATTTTATCACTGGGATTATCGTCTCTATAGACGCCACCCAGACTGGTGTAGACTGCGTCATTATCTCTCTGTCTATCCCTATCTCTTTCATCTTTCTCTTTATTTATCTCAATCACAAAATATATCTTTCTTTCTTGTACTGTTTTTGTGTCTCGTTCAAGCATTTTAATTTTTTTCTGCTTCATCTTCTCACCCTCTCTCTCTCTCTCTCTCTCCCTCTCTCTCTCTCTCTCTCTCTTTTATTCACACAGTTCCTCTCTTTCTCCCTAATTGATTCACATTGTTCTGCTGTCTAACTTGCTTTCTTTTCTTATCCGTTATTGTTTCCCCAACTATATCATTATTTTTCTCTTGATCACACAATTTCTCTGAGTTTCTAACGCTTTCTTTCACTCAGTCTTCTCTCTTTTTTCCCTCTCTTTTTCTCTCTATCAGTTCGATGCCTTGTTGGTCTGAATGATTCCTTTGTTCTCTTTCAAGCACTTTATTATTTCCATCCCTTTTAATCTATCTATCTATCTATCTATCTATCTATCTATCTATCTATCTATCTATCTATCTATCTATCTATCTATCTATCTATCTATCTATCTATCTATCTATCTATCTATCTATCTATCTATCTATCTATCTATCTATCTATCTGTCTGTCTGTCTGTCTGTCTGTCTGTCTGTCTGTCTGTCTGTCTGTCTATCTATCTATCTATCTTTGTATCTATCTATCTATCTATCTATCTATCTATCTATCTATCTATCCATATCTGTCTATCTATCTATCTATCTGTTAGTTGGTCTGTCTCTCTATCAGTCTGTCCGTCCGTCCGTCCGTCTGTCTGTCTGTTCATTCTTCTCACACACTCTAACTCATATTTCTTCAAGTCTTATATACTCTGCCTCAGGGGCCAATTAAAAGATTAATGTGTTCTTCTCGTGGCAAGGCGCGGTGCCACTGAGTACGGGTTCGATCCCGCTTCGGACCATATATTGTTCTTCGTTTTTTTTCTATTGTTGTTTGTCTGTCAAATTTTCCGAGTGCTAACACATACTTCTTTGTTCTATTATTGCCAATTAAAAGACCCTGGGACCACGACACCGACATATTTATGAGCTGAAACGGCCGGCTACTTGCAACTGACTGCGTGTGCCATTATCAGCGAACTATAACTGATTAAGACCTTACTCCTCCTTCATCAATTGCTTTGGAATTGAAAATATCCAGTCCTCGCAAACGATTAGGGATTGAGAAAGGAAACAACAAACACTCGGTGTTCAGTTAATGTGTTGTAGATGTTGTGAACCGAAGGGTGTGGTGAATGGTGCAGCTTACTGTAAGCCATAACACAACGCAACAACGTCCACTTCACGTATTTTTTTAATGACAGGTGAAGGAGGCAGAGGAATAATCGTTGGCCGAACGCAAATAAAAAATAAAGAAAATATCTTTTCCTTTTGCGTGCTCGCAAATAGAGATAACACTTTTCCCTATAACACTTTAAAAATCGCTCTATATTTATGTCTCTACCACATCATCGCTCAAATAAAACACTTTATTATTCAGAAGTTCATGCTTAGTATTTATTGAACAAGTCTATTCGCCTGATAAATGCTAACATTGAACAAATGACTTCTTCCATTCCTAGCTTGTTTATCATTACTGCATACTTACACAGCATTAATCTAGCCTCGCATTATACAGTTAATCAACAGAGCTCATTTCTCACAGCACACTTTATTTATTTCATTTCGCTATCCCGCCTGGCTCATACTTAATCATTTTGTTTCCCCAATACTTTAAACAAGACAAACTCTATTGACGGAGAACCGTCCTTTTGTGGGCAAGAGATGGCCCTGAAATGTGCAGACCTGTTTAGAAAGGGAAAAAATGTGGGAGTTGTCACGAGAAATGGAAGCTTGGCGTTGTAGACTTTTTCTTATGTGATAAAATGATGATTGAAAAGTGGGAAGTGCCCAAACGAGAGTCGGTCGAGGATTGAAGTGCAACGTTTTCCCGTGGTAGCACTTTGCTGGCGGCCGATTGGGCTCCAATGTTGTCTCGTAAATAAACAATTATTTATCTGGGCGAATTTAGTAGTGTGGGTACTTTTATAAACGTGTGTGTTTGTAGCGATGTTAGTATTTTTATGTGTGGGAGTGACTATAAATGTGAGTGTTGTTTTATGAATATGTGAAACTCTAGAGGTATGAGAGGT
Source organism: Megaustenia siamemsis (assembly GCA_032433765.1). NCBI lineage: Eukaryota > Metazoa > Mollusca > Gastropoda > Stylommatophora > Ariophantidae > Megaustenia > Megaustenia siamemsis. The sequence continues at coordinate 20,078,532 of JAVIAB010000092.1, read as the reverse complement.
TATTTTTATGTGTGGGAGTGACTATAAATGTGAGTGTTGTTTTATGAATATGTGAAACTCTAGAGGTATGAGAGGTTATTTTTATGTGTGGGAGTGACTATAAATGTGAGTGTTGTTTTATGAATATGTGAAACTCTAGAGATATGAGTGGCTTTTTTCTTTTTTTTATGTGTGATTGCATAAACGTGAGTTCTGTTATGAAAATGTTATTGTTTGTGTGATTGTATAAACGTGAGTTCTGTTATGAAAATGTTATTGTTTGTGTGATTGTATAAACGTGTGTTCTGTTATGAAAATGTTATTGTTTGTGTGATTGTATAAACGTGAGTTCTGTTATGAAAATGTTATTTTATTTGTGATTGTATAAACGTGAGTTCTGTTATGAAAATGTTATTTCATGTGTGATTGTATAAACGTATGTTCAGTTATGAAAATGTTATTTTTATGAAGGCAAAATCTGACAGTGGATGGATCTGAAATTGATTAGAGACTCTTAGTTGACTGGTTGCGTCAGAAGCGGTCAACAAAAATTGATTACAGTCTCAACTCAACTTCCCTGTCCTCAATCAAGAAACAGCCTGCACAATCTAGTCACGTCAGTAGACGATCGAGGGAGACAGGCAAACCCAGAACCCGTAACGCCTTACTGAACTTCAGATTCGTTTATTTACAATGAAAGTATCGTAGCTTGTTACAGCGACAGTTTAGGGCCGTTTTGCTGACAGCAATGAAAGAAATAATTCATCGTCGAGCATTGTTGGGGAGAAGATTATGAATTTGCGTGCTATATAAACTCGGGTGTTTTCGTGAATGTGAATTTTTGTAAAATAATTTCAGTGTTTTAAATAATATAGCACGTAATTGAGAAATTCTGAGAGGGACTTGTTTCAGAAGCGTGAGAAAGAAAGAAAGAAAGAAAGAAAGAAAGAAAGAAAGAAAGAAAGAAAGAAAGAAAGAAAGAAAGAAATGTTTATTTTATTTTGTTTCAGAATCTGTTCTCTATATTATGTTGGACTTCTTGGACTTGTTTACAGAATGATTTCAATAAAATAGTGACATATGAGTTAAAAAAAAGATGTCCTTCGTGATCGTTATGTTGAAAAAGATAAGTGAACTGCATCTTGGAAGGCCACCATCATTAACAGCAAAAACAAAGTTATGTAAATTACTGAAATGGTTAAATATTGCAAGGTAGACCATTTTGTAAGGCCATCATCATTAACGGCAAGAACAAAGTTATGTAAATTACTTAAATATTTAAATGTTTCAAGGTAGACCATTTTGTAAGGCCACCATCATTAACGGCAAGAACAAAGTTATGTAAATTACTGAAATAGTTAAATGTTTCAAGGTAGACCATTTTGTAAGGCCACCATCATTAACGGCAAAGAACAAAGTTATGTAAATTACTGAAATAGTTAAATGTTTCAAGGTAGACCATTTTGTAAGGCGATCATCATTAACGGTAAAAACAAAGTTATGTAAATTACTGAAATAGTTAAATGTTTCAAGGTAGACCATTTTGTAAGGCCATCATCATTAACGGTAAAAACAAAGTTATGTAAATTACTGAAATATTTAAATGTTTCAAGGTAGACCATTTTGTAAGGCCATCATCATTAACGGTAAAAACAAAGTTATGTAAATTACTGAAATAGTTAATTGTTTCAAGGTAGACCATTTTGTAAGGTCATCATCATTAACGGCAAGAACAAAGTTAAGTAAATTACTGAAATAGTTAAATGTTTCAAGGTAGACCATTTTGTAAAGCCACCATCTTAATAAGTTATGTAAAAGTACACCAACAATCCAAACACTTTGATTATCCCCATTACTTTGCTTCAAACACTGAAATGTAATCATTCCAGTGGCCTTTACAAGAGTCAGAAACCATGAGTCAAGATGATTTACTTGATGTTATTGAACTACATAAATTGGAACACGAGACGGCGGTACTAAAAATAAAATGATGATATACATACAAATATAGAAGATAGTACTGTCAAGCATGTCAATTCGACCCCAAAATATAATAACAGTGGCATGCACAGAGAGAACACGTACTGAAACAAAAACTGGGAAGATCTAACCACAATTCCGTGTAGAAGGAGCATTATAGCCGTGGCGGTTATTTAACCAAGCGTAAAACATGATACAAGCACTGATAGAAAAGCTTGTTGGATTACAGCCTAGAGAGAGATAATAGTAAGGTCAAACAGCTACTTGATTTATATGGCATTTAGAAAAAAAACACAAGCTAGGGTAGGAGACCGAAGGTTTTTCTGCAAAATCACATGGTGCAAAACATAGTGGTGTCTAACTCGCTACGAAAACAAAGATTATGTGAGGAAGAAAGAGAAGAAAAAGATAACCAAAATACGAAATAGAATATGATTATAATAATGCAAACTTCAAATGGAACTAAACCAAATATATTTTTAACTATTAAATAAGGTGTTTACACAAAATGAACTTATCATTCGAAAAAAGAAAATTATACTTCTCACCTGTAACAATCTGAAACTGAACAAATTCATGGGAAGACATGTCATTGATACTGTCGCTGACATACAAACTGATCTCATCAAATAATCAAGCAAGAAGGAGATCAAAGAATAAAATTACTGATGGGAACGCCAAATGTATTCAGACGGAATTTAATCAGCTCGTGCTGACACGTCACTTGGGTCATTCCGTACATGAACTATGACGCAATTTATTTTTCTAATTAAATTCACAATGACCAAATGAAAACACCATAGTTCTAGGGGATTTTAACGCAAAAGTAGGAAAGGAAAAAGTTGAGGAAGTAGTTGGTCATTATGGCTTAGGCGAGAGGAATGAAAGAGGTGAGAAACTTATTGACTGGGCAAGAACACACAACATGATGATAGGAAACACCTGGTTTAAGCAACATCCAAGACGTCTGTGGACATGGAAAAGCCCAGGAGACAATGCAAGTAATCAAATTGATTATATAATGATAAGCAATAAATTTAGAAACAGTCTGGTGTGTGTGAAAACTAGACCAGGAGCAGATTGCAATAGTGATCATGTACCCGTTGTGGGAAAGCTTAGAGTAAAATTAAAAAGCACAAAACAAGCCTCGGTTAACATCAAGTTAAATTTAGATTTACTAAAATCAGACAAAAAGTTGCAAGACAAATATAAAATCACAATTCAGAACCGGTACAATGCAATAGAGAAGATACAAAGCATTGATGAACAGTGGGAAATGCTAAAAGAATCAATGCAACAAACATCAAAAGAGTTCATACCACCAGAGAGGACAAATTCAAAAAAGAAATGGATGACAGATGACATTCTGCAGCTAATGGATACAAGAAGAAGAAATAAAGAAAATAAAGATGAGTATAAGAGATTAAATAAAGAAATTGCAATAAAATGCAATGAAGCAAAAGAAGCATGGCTAAAAGAGAGATGCAAAGAGATTGAAATGCAACAAAAAGGAGATGCTAAAGCTATATACAAACAAATTAAAGCATTAACAGGAAGAAAAACGCAATCAAAAACTGGATGTTTCAGATCAAAGGAAGGAGAACTGTTGATTGAACAAAAAAGCATAAGGGAACGATAGACAGAATACATTAAAGATCTTTATAATGATGAACGAACAGAAGTAAATATTAAGGATAATGGAGAAGGACCAGAAATACTCAGAGAAGAAGTGGAAGACGATTTGCGCAATATGAAAGCAGGCAAGGCTCCTGGACCAGATAATATAACTATAGAAGAGATTGAAGCCATGGGTGATTTTGGAATAGAAATAATAACACAAATATTGAATCATATCTACAACAGCGGATATATACCAGAAGACATGCTCAAATCAATATTCATAGCCCTACCAAAGAAATCGGGTGCGACTGAATGCGATGATCATCGCACAATAAGCCTTATGAGTCATATGACTAAGATATCACTAAGAATCATCATGCGAAGAGTGCGAAACAAAATCAGTTCAAAAATTAGTGATGTTGGAGGTAAAGGAACGAGCAATGTCATTTATATCATAAGATCTTTAGTACAAAGAGCCATAGAGGTGGAAGCAGATCTATACCTATATTTCATAGATTACACCAAAGCATTTGACAAAGTAAAGCACCAAGAAATAATGTAAATTTTAGAAAGCATAAACGTAGACAGCAAAGATTTAAGAATAATAAAGAACATGTACTGGCAACAAACAGCTGCCATAAGAACTGTAAACCAATTGGGAATGTTTCAACAAATAAAACAGGGTGTTAGACAAAGTTGTGTGCTGTCACCAGATTTGTTTAATATTTATAGTGAGATTATTTTAAGATCCATAAGGGACATACCTGGATTAACAATTGGAGGTCATAATATAAATAATCTAAGGTATGCTGATGATACAGTATTAATCGCTAAGAGTGAAAATGAGTTACAAGAAATGTTGGACATTATAGTGAAAGAAAGCAAAAATAAAGGACACAATCTTAATAGCAAAAAGGCAGAGGTAATGGTAACAACAAAGAAAAAGACATCACCTCAGTGCAAAATAAAGACAAGTGTAACAATATTAAAACAGGTAAATGAATTTAAATATTTGGGAACTTTGTTAACCTCAGACGGAAGATGTACAAAAGAGGTGGGATGCAGAATGGCTCAGACAAAAGCAGCTTTCCAAAAAAATGAGGAAGATACTATGCAATCCATTTTTGACAATAGAAACAAGAAAAAGAGTTCTTAAATGTTACGTAGAGCCAGTCTTAACATATGGATGCGAATCATAAACAATAGGACAACAAACAAGAAAATCACTGGAGTTTGCCTAACCCCAAACTCGAGACACGTCGTTAGAGAAGTTGAGTTTTTACATCATAACCCCCAGCAATGCGTCAATGCATATTTATCCTGAAAATAGTTCTTGTAACTTCTTCGTCAAACTCCCTCAAACTATCGAACTGATTGCAAACTACGAAGTCGGTTTGGTCGAGATACAATTTCCAAACACTTATTTCAAAGTCTTACCCGGCGATATTTGGATCCGTTACGAAACTTCGAGCAACGGAGACAAAACCTCTGATAACACAGCATTAACAATGGAATTGGCTCTGGGGTTATACAAGACAGCGGATAATTGTATCGATGTTTTAAATAAACTCATATTGGAAAAAAAACACCCGGCGTCAATATGAGTTTTTTTTTAAATAAAAGAAATGAAAATAAGGCCAACTTTAAAGTCGTTGAACAAGGAGCCTCGGTTACCATAAGCGATGAATTGAAAAAGTATCTTAAACTTCCCATCGCATCACGTGACAGACGCTAACGTGGTCCTGCACAGTGAGAAAGAAAGAAATTTTGAAGCTCAAACTAGAAACGTGTACGTCTATTGCGTTTTCGTATAACCCAGAGTGGTCGGAGATGTCCTGGTACCATTACTGAGGGCAGTTCCTGTTTTGGAGAAAACCACCACATCCATATTTCGCATCTACAACAAACCGCACTATGTCCCCCTGAGCAGGTTCTCCTTCGACAGGTGAGACATTCTTTTAACTAACGACAGGGAAGTTGCGATCCCATTTACATCCAGAACGTCGGTACTGACGTTACATTTCAGAGCGCAGAAGCATTTCGAGCTGGAATAATGGTGAGACACACGCCGCTTCATCGAAATGCTAAGTTATACGAAGAGCGTTGCTTTAATCAAGCCGGCCACGGCCTCCCGGTATTTGTCGGAGGTAGAAGCCATCGACGGCGCGGTATCGGTAGTTGCTTCGGAGAAGGCATCGGAAGAGCAATTTTACCGTGGCTAAAAACCGGCGGTAAGGTCTTTCTCAGAGAAGGTGTCGGTGTGGGACTACAAGTTGCGCAAGACGCATTGACGGGAAGAAACATCGGACAGGCGTTTAAAGAAAGAGCCAAGGAATCCTGTCAGCGTTTAATTCAGGGAGCCATCGATCATCTGGCCGGTAGCGACACAGGCCAACAAACAGTAAGCGGTAGAAGAAGAAAAAGACGAGCAGCTCCATCCGGGAAAAAATAATAAAAATGGCGAAACGAAGCGCTCACTCTCATTCCGCGCGCAAGAAGTCTATGAGGACAAAGAATTCGGACATATTCGGAAAAATGTGGTTCTAGTGCACCCCATGTCTTGCGAGTGTTTCCGTTCTGGACTAGATTTGTTTAGCGTTCCACCTACTCAGAAAGCTGTTGATTTTGATCAATTTGTCGAAGTTGGACCCCTGGCATCTCTGGCGACTGGAGCCCCTATAGAATTTTCCTTCAGCGGAAATTCGGATGAATACATCGATTTTTCCAACACGTATCTACATATAAGAGCAAAAATTACGCTGTCCAACGGTGACAATTTCCCGGCTGATGCCGACGTGGTCTCAGTGAACTACTACCTGCACAGTCTAATGTCACAAGTCGACGTATCTCTCAACGATACTTTGATTTCAGCTTCTGAAAACACCTACCCTTTTCGAGCATACCTAGAAGCCTCTCTCAACCATAGCAAGGAGTCTAAGAAAGGTTATCTCACGAGTGCACTCTTCTATAGCGATACTCCCAAACACGCAGATGACACCCAAGGAGACTCGAATGTGGGTCTGAAAGCGCAGCGAAGTCTGGCCCCAGGTATCTATAAGCTGGAAATGATAGGTCGACTTCACTCTGATATTTTTTCTCAGGAGCGTTACATGCTAAACATGGTTGACGTGAAAATTAAGTTGGCCCCCGCAAAGGACGTTTTTAATATCATAGCTCACGACAAAACTGTCGGTTATAAAAGTGTCATCACTTACGCCGCCTTGTTGGTGAGGAAAGCCGGAGTTAATCCAGCTTTCTCGCTGGCTCACGAAAAGGCTCTCTTACGAGGCAGTGCGCGATACCGCATGAAGAAAGTTTTGATTAAAACATTTGCCATTCCTAAAGGTATGTTATCTCATTCCCAAGACAAACTTTTTCTGACCCAAACACCAACCCGACTAGTCCTCGGCTTATCGGACTCGGCTGCCTTTAACTGAAGTTGCGATACTAACCCCTTCAATTTTAAAAACTTTGGTCTTACCTATTTGAACCGGTCGCCGGTCACAATATTTGGGATAAACTTCTATCTACTGAATTTGACCGCGGTCAGTACGCTCGCGCCTACTTCAAGTCCATGCTGGCGTTGGGTCTTGTGGGAACAGACGCTGGTAACGGAATAGATTATAACGACTTCATAACGCCTACACGCTTTTTACATTCGATCTCAGTCCTAGTCTCCTGGATGGACAACAATTTGAGCTGGCAAAATCAGGGCCCATCGCCATTGAGCTCAAATTTGACCGGTCACACCTAATCCTATACAGGTCCTAGTTTACGCGGAACTGGATTCCGTGCTGGAGATCTCAAAAAAAGACAGGTTCTTACAGATTATACAGCGTAAACACGTCGACAATTAGCACGAAGGGTATTCTCAACGTACTTATATCTGACATTTTTGTGAAGCGTTGTTCCATTGTTAGTGTAGTGGCTTGCGATCAGTTACCTGGCTATATCGACCCTACTAAAACCGCAGCCTTCGTGATCAATACCGATCCGAATTTGAGACCCGGCTCTCACTGGGTAGCCCTCTACTACAATGCTATGGGGCAGTTTGAGTATTTCGACAGTTTCGGTTTTTTCCCACGCATACTGAGATCATCAATTTTATCGAGAGAAATTCGAACAGGCCTCTCATCTACAACTCGTGCCAGTTACAAGACCTGGTCAGTAACGTGTGTGGACTGTGTATTTTATACTGATTAAGACTCGTAAAGGATCAATGCAAAGGGTCTTAATGCCGTTTACCTCATCCACCAGACAACACATAAACGATTGAATCGTGTATCACCTACTCGCACCAAAATTTTTGGCGAAAAATTTAAAATTTCTAAAACAATGACGACAGTGGCTAAAAAGATCGCAGACAAGTCTTAACACGTGTCTTACTTTTTTAAAAACCGAACTAAACCGGATCTGACCTATGTTATAAAAGTCGCGGGTGAGAAAGCTCCAGTCACACATCGTTCAGTGCTGGGATACAGAAGATGTTGACAAACACCCCGGCTGCACCAGATGTCGATGTACCCACTAGTTGGGTCTACATTACAGCGGATTGTGAAATGGTCAAACCATTGGCTGCGGGGCTGAAAGTGGCGTCTGTGTCTTAATACAAAGGGTCGACTATGATCCATATTCGAAATTTTTTCGGCACATCGGCTTTAAAATATTCCACCAAGTTTGGAATCACGTTGAATCGTTCAGAAATTGAATAGCTCGTGTCTATGCAGGACGAGCTATTGACCGAGTATGATCGTCTCAAAACTAATGCATCAACACCCGCGACTCATACAGTGAACGACACGGCTATCAGCCTAGATCACCGACCCACAGTATCTACGTTAACAAGCAATGAGTCTTATTCGATAAATACTGGTTCTTACATGGCTCCTTTTTGCAACACTGACAACATTGAAAACATTCAGCCACTACCAGCTCTAGTGCCTGGTCATCTTAGAAAAAAAGAACATCTCGAGTCTAATACAACACCGCAGCCTTTTCCCTCGAACGAGCCGTTGACCACATCAGATCACAGATTTCCAGTATCTATATTACCAAGCAACGAGCCTTATTCGATAAATAATGGTTTTTACAGGGCTCCTATCTACGACACTAACAACATTGAAAACATTCACCCAATAACAACGCTTGCCCATGATCATCTTATAAGAAAGAGGCTAAGGCCGAACATTTAGACTTCCGTACACTAGGTGTTGTGTTTTTATGTCGTGTCTAGATGTACTGCATACGCAGAATCGGTGTTGTGTTGTATTAATAAAATATATATAAATTACAAAACATGCCTCGTGTCATTTCTCATTTATGTGTACGTATATAATAGACGGTGTAGCTGTGAAAGTCATAGGCGTTGGTACTCGTATATTTCTATTTTACACACACATACACACACAAACACAGGTTTACAACCACGGACACTGATAGTATCCATATTATTCTTACGAGACAGTACCACATGACATTTATATACAATATAAAAAAGCAGCATACTTCTTTTGATATAGTTTTAATACAATATTAACATGACAACGACACAAACTTATGTTCATTATAATTGCACATAAAACTATCACAGAAGTATCATTATCATTGTATATACAATTAAACACTCTATATTCCTAACGGGAAAGTCGTCACATTATCGTTGTGCACACTGCGTTTGATGTAGAAATAAGAGAGAGAATTTCTGTGCTGTGTATATGTATAGACGCTCTATTTATATCATTTAAACCCCACATTTTTCCCTCCATGTGCCTGTTGTGTCTTGAGATCCTTCATAAATATACCTTTGTCTAATTTATTGTGATGTTTGCTAAGCCCTTTAGTACTAGTTTTTGAGTAATCTTCAAAACAGTGGTATGTTTTACTACATAACGATACCATCCCCTCCCCTTCGTACTCTAACTTACAAAGACCGGGGGTACGTTTATGGTACAATTTTGTTTTTTTTCACAGTCTCGACAATCTACCTTAACTTTACCTTTACTCCTAACAAACTCCTCCCGGTGAACGCTACAGGTCTCTGAGGAGAACCACTGATTGTACTCATTATAAAAAGTGTCGAGTAAACGTGGTCTAACAGCGTCAGCTAAACTAGGTTTACTTAACGCCAAATACAGACTGTCAGTATCCATTTCACACAATTGAAAGTATGATCTCTCTACGAACTGGTCTTTAAAAATCGTAATAAAATTCTAACATGCGTAGCTTGGCATATTGATACACAAAGTAGCCGATTTGTAGCGGAAGGTCCCACCTCGTCGTCTTTTTTAACATTTCCACCTCGAATATATTTCCTTGTCCTAAATCTGTCATATGTTTAAATAGTGGAACGTTAACGAGCTTCGAGTTGGCATCACCCTCGCAGTACGCGACGTTCGCGTGTTTCGCTTTATCGGTGAGAGTTTTCCCGTACGTTGAATTTTTTAACAACTTCATGGTCTCACTAGTAATTGACTGCATCTCATCTACATCCCCTTTTCGCCTGGCGTCGGATACGGTATCCCCAAATTGTTTGAAACAACTAACAGGGTGGTATTCGATCACATGGTAGATGTTAGTTACCTGTAGACCGTGATCTAAATACCATTTTAATAAGGGGATGGCCAAAAGTATTTTCTTCCCGATATAACTACGTATCAGGGTACGTCTAGGGGTCGTCAATAATTTATTTTTCAAGGCGTATTCCTTCATAAACTCTCCTATATCGTCTCTACCCACGTCTACGTTTTTAAATATGGGTGTCATTTCGCTAAAATAGTCTTTGAGAGAGTCGGGGATATGTATATCGCATTCTACCAGACCAAACGTTTCGTCGTTATCAGATTTCAAAATCTTCGCGACGGTTAGGGGTAATTTTTCCCTGGCATACGCTGGTTTTGATCTAGGGAGGGCTTGTCTAAGAAATGGAATAATGTTGCTATCAGTTTTCTTTAGCTCATGCGATTGGCATTCCCACATCTCAACTACTTCAACTCCAACGTCGTTGGTTAAATATTCGCGAATTTCGCAGGTCTTGTCGTATAATTCGGACAAGGGTTTCTTGTTTATGGGGTTAACACCTTTGTGCTTTTTAGTGAGGGGACAGACATGGCCGTGGGTCAGATATCCCTTGAACTGGAAGGCTTGATTATTAGGGGTTAGGTTACTCTTTTGACAGAAGTCGTCTACTCTAATCCTACGAGGCTCCAAAGGTACCTCACCCCCGTTGTATTGACTTCGCAACTCAATGTTATGCTTATGAGCTACCCACGTCAACCACTCTCTACTCTGCTGATCGTAATAATTAACTTTACGCTGTCTAAACCGTCCTCTATTTTTCGTATAACTGGAAAGTCAGTGGGCATTTTCTGCATCATCGCCCAGAGATACAGAGCGTTTGCGTCGTAGCTTTTAAGACTTTCTACTACATTTTCAGGGTTACCCCTAATAAACGTTTGCCCCTTCTCCTGGTGGCGATGAAAGATTATGCTCGGGCCACCTACATTATTATCTCTAAGGGTTTTATGAAGCTCTGCTTCTCGTTTACCGCATAACGAAAAGACTACGTTTTTAGGTATGGTGTTAAAGAGGTATCTTAATGTCACTCCGGGGACGGAAATAGGATCCATAAACATATCTACACCCAAACCTGCGTAAAAATCGATTTGTTTTTCTAATGCGAGTAGGAATGGTCCGTCGTCCTTATTATTATACCAAATTAGAAAATCCCTGAGAGTGGCTATGTTATTGTCCACCCATATCTTTTTACAATACTCGTACTCTTGGTCCGAAATATTGCTGTTTTTAAGTGTAGAAAAAGAGCTTCATGCGGGGGAAGAGAAGTTTCGTCTAACTTGATTCGGTTCGTAATATATTCGTAACAAAATACGCCTTTAGTCTCTATAATCTTGTACGTTGCCAAGTATTTACTATAAAAGAACCCCGGGGCGAGATAATTTATAATATCTAAGAACTTTAGTCGTCTGGTGGAAATGCACTTAAAGTTATTATTGCACTTAACGATAATCTTGAAAGGCGTGACCACCTCTTTTTTAGGTTTGATTTGTTTCGGTTTATATTTTTCTTCGTCTTCATCTTCTTTATCTTATTCATCTTCTACTTCATCTTCTTCCTCATCTTCATCTTCGTCGTCTTCTTCTTCTTCTTCATCTTTCACCTCTTCTTCAACTTCATCATATTCTTCTTCCTTCGCTTTTTCAACTTTGTTCGTCGCAGCTACGAAGTGCCTTATTAAATATGGTTTGATTTCGTTTAGATCATACTTTCCAGAGTTGAATCCTATAACGGGGAGCTCTCTCATGTATGCCTTGAGATTCCCTACGAGGTCACTATAGTAACCCATGTCTTTTAAACTGTCAAAAACATGTTTGAAACTGGCGCGTAAGATTATATACGCCTTTTTTCGCTAATGTCTCTAGATAATCTATCATTCTACTCACTAATTTTTGGGAATCACCCTCGCTTACAAAGCATACCGGTTTCTCATACCTTGGAATATTACTGGCTACGGCACACGCCATTGGAATATGCCTGGCTACATATTCGGTGACACTACTATTACCTCCATCTGTCGTTGGTACATTACTAAAGTAACATTCGTAATCGTATGTTGTTCTGTAGGGATACACGTAATAATTAGGAACCTCTATACCCCGCTTAGCTATCGTTTCGAGTATAGATTCCTGGTTCCCAAAACCTCTCCCTACATACTTATCTTTTCGCTTATCCCCGGTGCATGTCTTCTCGTGTATATACATACGACAACATTCTTTCAACAAATTTCCACATTTGGGACAAGAAAAAGCCCGGGCCGCCTTATCTATGTCCGCTATGTACAAAAAATGTTCCTCGTAATATAAAACTCGTAAGGTGTCGCTATAATTCGTACTACCTCTTAATAGTGGGGATAGGGTTTGGTCTTTGTCAAAAGCAAAGACGTCTACGTTAATACCGAAACTTTTCTCTAGTGACGGGATCTGAGCTAGCGTTACACCGGGGAACTCGCCGTCTATATCTAAACCATGATGGTCTTGCCACTGTTTCAGCAGATCGCTTGTGGGTCTGTGTAAGTGATTAAGATTAGCACCCCTAAATAACGCTACGCATCTAAAGAAACAGAGATCTAAAGAGATTATCAATATAGGCTGGCCCGTTTATGTTATTTTGTAATTTATAAATGGATTTGTTTTTTGTAATGTGTTGTGTGAGCTCGGTTGTTAGACAGCCAATATGATATTCTACATAATGAAAGAGATAGAAGGTTGTAGATGGTAAGGCTTCAACTGAGTATTTACTGCTAGGTTTGTTATGATTTGCGTGATTTAAGGGGTCGCTATCTTGTAGCTGTGTATGGAACCTATCAAAATCTGCCCTGTTAATGATAACCATCGGAGTTTGGAGTAGACAACTATTATTGAAACTACTATGGAATAGGTGAACGTTATTGTTCTCTTTATTCCTCAGGACGAAATTGTGAGAATAATGTATTTTAAATCTCCGTGTTTGGTTGTTAAAGATGGGAGTGTGAAGACTGAGCCAGTTCGGCGATAGCGATGAATTTAGTTTATGAAACTAGAGATGTTGTGGAACTAGAGTTCACCGAGAGATGTTTGTTGTCATTGCTGAGGGATCTTATCGCCGGCCAATTGTCGACATAGACCTGTCTAACTTCTGCCGGTAGACTAGCTAAACTGCCTAATTCGAGATCCGTCCGCGCTTTCTTGCTGTGTTGTCTCTCTGTCGATTGTATATTATTCCTCGTCCTATTATTTGTTGGTGCAGCTGATGACTTTGAACAGGCCTGTGGTATCGAAGCTGATAGAGCGAGGAGGTGACACTGTTGAGGTGGAGGAGGTTGATGCTGATACAGTTGATGGTTGTGCCGATGATGCTGAGCTTGTAACTGTTGATATCGCTTGTTTATTTTTATTTTTATATGCGTTCTTAAATTGTCCAATCTCTTAAATTCGCATACACATAGAGGACACATGTATGTATGCTTAGTGTGAACACTGTCTCTATGACGAGTTAGATGGCTTTGGGTGGTAAATATTTGCTCGCAGTCTTTACACGTGTATTTAGTATTAATGTGTTCATTGTCATGTATGTGTACAGATGAGATGTGCTCAGTACTGTATCTAGCTGTAGACTGCTCACTCCCACGAGTGTTATCTACTCGGGGTTTCTTTCTAGGGTGTTGTTGTTCATCCCCGGTCTCTGTAACCTTGTTGTCTGTTAGATAACACTGTCGGGGCCCTTGTTATAGCCGGTATTGGTGCCGCTGATATAGTTGCACATGTTGCGTGTTTTTCAGCCATATGTTTTGTACGATTGGTGGTTCTTGTGAATATGCAACCACATATAGGACACGGGTATCTTTGTTGGCCGTGAGCACTATCTACGTGTCTGGCTAGCCCATGTCGCCGTGTAAAGCTTTTCCCATACGTTTCGCACACGTGGCGTGGTCTGGTTGCAAGTTCATTACGTGATGCCATCTGTCAACGAGATCAAATCTACTCTTAGTGTACATGCCACAAAAAACATTGAAATAGTATACATATATAGTGCGCGCGCGCACACACACACACAGAAGCAGGCCCGGCACATACTATATGTTACAAGTCAGTTATTCGTTATCCACCCCTTTGTATCATTAGCATACCTAACCTCATCAGCTCTCATGCCTTATACTATCCCCGCACTGACCAACACTCATCCACCACTATTTATCTTACTATCATAAAAGCTATAGACAGTTATGACTCATTCCTCCACTTTCCCGTGTTTATTATAACTCGCTCTGAGCGTGTACCACTGCTATATCAGTCCATTTCAACTCTTTCTTTCTTTCGTTCTTTTATTTATTTTTTCTTTCTTTATTTTCTTGCTTTCTTGCTTTCTTTCTTTCTTTTCTTTCTTTCTTTCTCCCTCTCCCTCTCTCTCTCTCTCTCTCTCTCTCTCTCTCTGTCCCTGCTCTCCTTATCAGTAGTTTAATCTTTCCACTAAAAACACATAACGAATATCTATGTGCTTCTCATTAATTAAAACACGCAACTAGGGTTTTACTACCCATAAACAGTTATTTTTAAATATTATATTTTTGTCAGTAAGCGGTTATCTCATAAAGTCCATCTTCCTGATCCTATTATAACCCCCTCTAAGTGTCAACCATTGCTATATCAGTACGCTTCGATTCTTTCTTTCTTTTCGTTCTTTCTTTCTTTTCTTTTCTTTTCTGTCTTTCCATTTTCTGTCTTTCTTTCTTTCTTTTCTATCTTTACTTTCTTTCTTTCTCTCTCTCTCTCTCTCTCTCTCTCTCTCTCTCTGTGTGTGTGTGTCCCTCGCTCTCCCTTATCAGTACTTTAATCTTTCCACTCAAAACACATAACGAACACCTATATGATTACTTAACTAAAACATGCGTCCATTAATATTCCATTAAGAGTTACTTTTAAATCTCTATTAAGACAGAGCTTAGGTATTATTCATTACTATTTTTATATTGCCAGTGAACGGTTATCTAGGTGTTTACTAAAGCTTTTATAGACATATTTGAGTCTCTATCCCACTCATGTTCATATCACTATCATAACCATATTATTCATTTTTACAATATTACAAAATCCCATTCTGGGCACAAGTCTTTTATGTCTCTGTATGATAGACCGCTTAGTTATGAACGATCAACTATGAGTCTCTATTAATAATACCGTTAACGTTTACTTATGAGGTTTTACTATTTCTTTTGTTCAGTGTCTTGGTTTATCTTCTGTATGTGTTTGTACTAACGCAGCGAGACTGGGGCTATAAGAGTTACGAAAACTTAACACATCGCTCAGTTTTTTTGTGTGACTCACACGTCGTGTATAGCCGAACAACACGTCCAGACATGTTTCACTTTATTGATTTCACATACCACGCGCGCTTCTGAATTTTTCTTACATGGATTCGAAAGTGACCCGTTCTGATTGTAAAATGTGTGTGGCTACAATTTCAAACGAATTTGTGGTCTTAGGTGTTGACATTATCCACACTTACGATAAAACGAATAAGAAACGTTCCGCGTTTTATAAGTCAATGGCTAAACTAGTCTTTACAGTATCACAGAGATATAACTCGTTATTTGCTGGTATAACCCTGGGAGTCGGCGATAATGATATTTACGCCACGTTTGCAACAAACCATTGTGGTTTATATGCTTTCAGATGAAATTTTTAACTTTTTTTTAAACCTCGTGATTATTTATACGCTGGCTTATCGGCTAATTAAGAGCCATGTCAAATTCTTGTACGATTCTGATACTGACATAGCTTCTCTGAAAAAGAAGTTCGCTATTTTTGCCGGATCAATTATTGGTGGATTATTTGGAGATTGGCTTGTAAAAACGGAGGTTTGAAAAAATGTATAGACTTCTCTAACGAAGAGGATACGACACTATGGACTCTATTTCGTAACAGTTTTGCACTGTGAACGTTACGAGATTTACCGAACACGTTCCTATATGTCACATGATTCATTTTTTTATGTTTCCACTAATTAAACTATGATAATGAACACACATTGTTATGTATTTTAACAAATATTTAAACTTACCTGTATTCTTATAATGTTGGTGTTTTAAAGTCTATTTCTCCTTGCTTCTCCGATGGTGTTTTCGTGTTGCAGTATCTGCTGTTAGATTTACAGCTCTGGTAGTATACCAGAAATGAGGCTCTGCTGTTAGATTTACAGGTCTGGAAACTATCTAGCAGTGTTTCCACTCTAAATGACTTTTGACAACTGACCTATGTTATTTGAATGAATATATTAAATCGTGTACTCGATTGTTTTAGATCACACCTCAGCAATCCCGTGTGCGAGGGAAAAAATCGATTGTCTCACAGGAAAGCAGTATCGATCCATGTCGTACTCACGGAAACCTGGGAGAATATGACTGTTCGTTCCTGTCGTCAGCGAGAGTATCCTGGTTATGGTCCGTATCTATCTTAAATATGGTCCTTTTACGTCCACGTGGATATAATAAATATTAATTTATATTATTATAAGTATATATGAACAATGTATCTATGAAATAACTAACGTATCGCTAGTCCCTAATATGGTAGTTTCGCTTCAGGTGTCGGCGTGGTCTATAGTCGGACAACATACACTCGCTGCTATTGATAGTTGAAAATGACGCGAAACACTGATGTCCATCACTCATTAACCAATCTACACAATTATTCCCCAACTACCCCTTTCATGAGCTTAATACCTACCATACTTCTAAGTCCTATACATATATATATCTATCATTGCATCACTCTGGCTTGGCGCAGTCTCTATATAACTCTTGTACTAATAGGGTACTGGCGTTGTAGGGTCATCCCTACACTTTTGTCTTTGTTACGTTATGCGTGTCAAAACCACATGTCTCACTACTATCATGGCGACATGGATTAGCGACAGGTTATTGGATACGCACTCTCATGGTCCTTATAACGACCCAGTTTGTTTTGAGGCTGTCGTTCGTACGATCAAGAATTCTATAGACCAGCGCTCAATAGCTAGAAGGTAAACGGTAGAGACTTCTAAAAGACGCACAGCCTGATATAATGATAGTAGACGATTATACATTTCTTTAAAGTGTTCTGTCCATACTACATAATTATTTGATAGTGTACCGTATTTTTTCATAACTTGTGCTTCATTAGATGTTCAAGTGTTTGTCGATATCTTTGTACAGAGTTTATAAATAGTTCTGCTTGTCGCATGACCTTGCTGCTCTTTTCGCTTCCCTTGTCAACTGATCTATCTACGTTCTTTTATCTCTTCTGACCAGTTTTTCACTTTACTGTTTTCTTCTTATGTGCACTTTTGTGCAGGAAACCCTAAAATTGGACATGTATGGCAATTGCAAGGGCTTTAAAAGAACACCATCTCAGTATGGCGACATGGAAGCTGGGGATAATCCACACGGCAAAAGAAGTTTTTTTCTAATATTCTTTCAATCTATTCTGTTTCTGTATTTGGTCCTTGAATCTTGTCTTCTCGTAACGTTTGTCAATGTCTCGTAGCATCGTATTTTGCTATTTCTGTTTAATCACATGACCAACTATTTTATTTATTGTTTCTTAATTATTCAATAGCGTGCGTTATTCCCAGTTTTTTTCTGAACTTTTCACTCCCGGTATTATCTC
This sequence comes from Megaustenia siamemsis, assembly GCA_032433765.1. Classification (NCBI taxonomy): domain Eukaryota; kingdom Metazoa; phylum Mollusca; class Gastropoda; order Stylommatophora; family Ariophantidae; genus Megaustenia; species Megaustenia siamemsis. The sequence goes on along the minus strand of JAVIAB010000092.1, from coordinate 20,060,758 downwards.
AGATTAATGTGTCTTCGCTTAGGTGGTGGCTATTTGTTAATATCGCCTGGAAATCTTGTGTCGCCCACTTGAAATCTTAAATAGTCCATAAGTGGGTGGTTACTGCCTTTGTCGAATTGGTCTGATTTAAGCAGAACTTAAAACACTCACGCACGCGCGCGCACGCTCACATACACAGACACACACACACGAAGAAATAGCCTCAATCCTTTCATGACATTACCAGGACTTCACATCGCAAACAATCAGATATCTGACCTCTAGACTAGTTTAATGATGGCGACTGGTTCCACAAAAACAATGTTGTCTGAAACTTGCAGTAAGGTTGGGCGTGTGATTACGCAAATCGTTTTTTTTTCGGTCCTTCGTCTAAAGGTTTCATCTGTAGAATAACACGTTTCAATACATTGAACTGTAAATGGGTACTGGTTATCTTTGTAACAACAATCCACGAAGAAACCTACTGACTACCTTATTTATATCTCTTTTTCCTCTTTTTTTTTTTCCTTTTAACTCCCTGTGGAGTATATGTATGGATCACGAAGATGTGAAAAAGTCATGGATGATTTATGTCCATCATTTGTCGGTTATGATCATGTTATTATGGTGATAGGCATTTTAGTGTTTGAGACGTTTACCATCCCTGATAGGCATTTGAGTATTTGAGACGTTTACCATCCCTGAAAGGCGTTTGAGTAATTAAGACGATTACTATCCCTGATAGGCATTTGAGTATTTGAGACGTTTACCATCCCTGATAGGCATTTGAGTAATTAAGACGATTACTATCCCTGATAGGCATTTTAGTGTTTGAGGCGTTTACCATGCCTGAAAGGCATTTGAGTAATTAAGACGATTACTATCCCTGATAGGCATTTAAGTAATTAAGACGATTACTATCCCTGATAGGCATTTAAGTAATTAAGACGATTACTATCCCTGATAGGCATTTCAGTAATTAAGACGATTACCATGCGTATGCACCACTCGTGTAACCATGAGTTAGCATCGAGATTATCTTTTAACAAAGACAAAAAGTCTGCTGCAAGGTTAAAAGGAATTTTGGTCAATCTTTGATCTCTCCAAATAGAGGAGGATTAGGTTTGTATTGGGAAGGGGAGAGCATTAAATGTCTACTTATAATTGTGTATTCACTCCTCTTACACTTCGCTTCGTCGCTCTTTATTTAAAGAATGTTAAGAGGTTGTAGTTACGATGTGTCGTGGTTTACAGCAAGGTGATATATATGTGCCTCTCTCAGCCCAGCGCGAATGACTTGCACACATTTTTGTGCACCAGTTTTGTCTACTGGCTTCACCATATTGTTATCTGCGCTTTCATAGTCGTCGCGATCAGGGGTTGGATCTTAATCACTTCTAACATACAGGTCCTCACACAGTCAGCTATGACTTACTAGCAAATTTCAGGCGATGCACTTTTCCATACTTCCCCCAACACACGTCTCCCTCACCTTTCAAAGACTTATGTCAACACTTTTTAGAATAGGGAGCCGCGATAGCTCAGTGGTTAGTAAACTGGACTACAAAGGGCAAGAGGTAGGGTTCGATCCCAACCGACGGCTTCCGGGTTCACCCAGCTTTGATGGGTACCGGATTTTTTTTTTTCTGGGAAAGTAAAGCGGCACGGGCGTAATACCGACCACATTACCACAAAAAACATGTGCTGAAGGTATGTAAAATTTATGGTCACTAACACCATATTCCCTATACGCCACTTGGCGTGACAGGGGCACTTTATTTTTTTTTACTTTTGAGAACAATAATCAGTTCCACATTCCTCACTTAATGCTCTTAGCTATCGTGTTCTTTCCGTGCCCCTTATACTTTCAGTTTCTCTCTCTACTTTCTAGTACTGTTCTAGCATAGTTAAATAAGATTATCATCCCGTATACCAGTGGCTACCAAAGTGTATGCCATGGCTATCAGGGGAGTCGTTAAACTGTATAGGGGCTGACGCCGCGCTGAGGATTGTACCTACTCAGTGGGAGGAAATCATAAAATTAAACCTCCAAGTAGGATTAATATTTGTATTACATAAATGAGTTTTTACAGAATAGTGATAAATCTATCGTCACATATCATTATATATATATATATATGATATATATAAACTGCTTTGAAGCAGCAGCCGGTATATGAGCATCAAGGAAAGAGAGCTGAGAGTGTCAAACGTTAGGCAACCAATACTTACTACTTAATACTGTCTATGTGTGTGTTATTGTTATGTTCATTATTGTTGTGAAATGTAAAATATACCTCGTAGCACAGAGCTAAGTAGTATCATGTATGTTGTTTCACCGCACGATGTCAGCAATTAGTGGTGAAACGGTCACTGTTCTTCCTCACTGCTATTACTATACCAACTCAGTAAGTCATGTACCCATTTGGGTTGACCAGTGAGCGTCAGGGCCTGAATCTATCATCATCATCATGTGCCATACCGGTTGGCCGTAGGCGATCATGTCCTTCCACAATCTTCTGTCTACAGTGCGTCGTATCAGTTCTGTTATTGACCGTTGACTGAACCCACGGTCGCTTTATCGTCAAACAGGCAAGCAAATCGCTTAAGCTCAATGCTGTAGGTAAGGAAATATTTGTTCAAACTTTTCTCGTGTCCAATTCTTTTTTTAATGCATATTTTATTTGTATATATATTTTCTTCCGTGGTTTTGAAACATACGCAGTATGTGGTATGTAATAAAATGTATATGAACGGTGAGGGTTTACAAATGTGATAACGAAATCCAGACACGATTACATGGAACCATTAATGTCGAGTATCGTCTTAAATCTCACAGTGCTCTTGTACATCACTGACAACCAAGAGCAGACACTCTGTACTACACTAACCTCCGACTAAGTGCTATCCGACGATAACTTAACCAATTACAGACATTGCTAAGGGCAAAATCGTTTTCCTTTTGTTGCTTTTCTTGCTCTTCGTTATGGTGAACATTCAAATCCACAACACAGCTTGGTTTTAAAATGTACTTTGTGTGTATTATGGGGATAACGATGGGAAAGCGGTGATCTGGATGTCGCCATTGTATTACCTCTTTTCTAATGCGTCTTTTCATGTAGTTTGCTGTCACTAATGAACACCTTTTGTTCGTTATTGTCGTCTAGTTTATTTTGTCTGTCTGTTTTTTATTTTAGTTCTTTCATTTATTTAAGCTTTCACTCCTTTCGCAGTGAAATTATTAAAATTTAAATTACAAATTAAAATGTTTTTTTTAATTAGTTAAATTAATAATTACCGGTTATTAATGTTCTCTTAGCTTAGTTCTTATTACAGTTATTCTTAATTAGTTTAGTTATAAATGTTACATTCTAGAAGTTCTCCTCGTTTAATTGTTGTTATAATAATTCTTAATTCACTTAATTATCATTTCTATGTTATATTAATTTTTTTTAAGTTGAGTTCTTATTTTAGAAATTCTTTACTTGTTTGGTTATCGATTATATTACACGAGTTTTCTTAATTTAGATTTTAATATAGCAAATCTTAATTAGTTTTGTTATCAAGTGTCTGTTTTCTTACCATTTATTTGTTGGTTAAAATATCAAGTCCTACTTCAATAGTTAACCCAGTTATCATTTATGGCCTCTCTTTAGCTATAAGTGTGATTTGTACAGAGTTTTGTTTGATTGTTAATACCCCTAGACCATTAATGTCCCATTAGACAAAGATTTTGTGTTCTTTATATTTTTTTTCTAAGTTCTTCGTTAATCGTTTCTTTCGTGTCTAAGACATGGTCATAAAGTGCACAGACAGTTTGTTGTGTGAGTTTTTCCTTTAGTCGCAGCTTGAACTCCGTATAGTGTAATGGTTCTTTAATTTGAAAGATAGATCCCCTACATTAATATATCATCATCATCAAGTACCGGGCCTACTGGCGTAGGTAATGATGTCTCTCCACAACTTTCGATCTCGACAGTTATTTATCATTTCTGTTGTTGACCTTCTGCCAAGCCATTCTCTTAAGCTGTCTGGTATTTTTTCTCTTTGCTTCCCTCTATCTCTTCGTACCTCAATTTTTCCAGTTGTTACAATATATTCCAGTTGTTCTCTTCTAATTACATGGCCAAAAATTGATGATTGTTTCTTCCTAATATTGGAAATTAGTTCTCTTTTTTGCTTTGACCTCTTTCAGAACATTTTCATTACTCTTCTTAGTTGTCCATGGTATTCTCAACATTCTTCTGTAAAACCACATTTCTACAAACTCCAGTAATTTTCTTTTCTGTTGCCCTATTGTCCATGATTCACATCCATATGTTAAGACTGGCTCTACATAACATTTATTAAACCGTAAACAAACCGACAGAAGGCAACAGAAAACCACCGTCGTAACTTCTTTGTACAATCATGAAAAAATGAAACAAGAAATTAGCCATGAACAGTGTGGTTTTGTTGGAGGTAAAAGAACGAGCAACGCCATATATATATCATAAGATCTTTAGTAGAAAGAACCATTGAGGTGAAAACAGATCTATACCTATGTTTCATAGATTACACCAAAGCATTTGACATTAATATATATATATATATATATATATATAATTTGTTCATATTTCTATTCCATTAGTTTTGTTTAGTTTGTTTCTCTTTATGTACTCTATGTTACTATTTCAGTGTGAAAATGAAAGAATAAATGCTCAATATTTTTCAAGTCGGTTCGATTTGACAAGAAAATAACAAATTCTTCAGAGCAGTCAGATACACTATTCTTATACACACACGGCTTGAACTGCGCTGCTCTCTCTCTGATTGAATTATTGTACAATGTCCCAATCTAATTGGATTCCATGGGTATTATAGGGGTTCTGTGAGGCCGGAATCCCGAACAGCCGTAGCCATGGCAATAAAAAAGTAAACAGATTTTCAAATAACAGCGTCCAGACTTTGACCCCAACCAGACGTCTCTCCTGACGCCCTCATTTCAATAGTTCTTGTATCCGTTCTCTGGACTCTTCCAAAGTACTCTATTTTCTGTCAGAACTGGCTGAGAGGTCGGCCTCCAAGTCGCTAATGAAAAGCAACGATATCTCTAGGTGCCACAACATGATGTGGCTGTGAAAGAAGCAATCGCTTTAACATTGTAGCTAGTCTGTCTGTTCTTTTGCGATTTCTCAGACGCTCTTCAATTTATGGCTGTTCCATTATTCTCCAGGGACTGCGTCTGGGCTCGATGTACACAACCGTCAATAAAACGCGGCATAATATTCCAGTTTGTTCCCTTCCTGCTGTCAGACCTTCCATAGCTTGCAATAAACGACGCAGAAGATCCTGGTCGTGTAGTGATTTATACATAAGAACCGTTTCTGCTACACAGAACAGTGAGAATGAAATAGGTGTTAATAATTTGATTTGATGGTGGGATAGTTGTCTGTCATTAATATGTCTTGTTGTTGAGACTGGGGAGACATATATTATGATAGAACATGAATGAATGAAGTTAGATGTTGATAGATACATACTTTTAAAGTATCCTGGAATGAAGTTAACTGTCAAATGATATATTTATATATTTTAAATTATGGAGTCTGTAGATTTATGATCGACAGTTACAATAAAGCAATAGAGAAGTAGTAAAATATGTATTATTAAATTATATTAAAATATTTATTAAACAGGTAGCATAAAAGTAAAAAAAAACGTACACAAAAGAAGAATGTTAAAAAAGCAAAACACATAGGAATGTATTATGTCAAATGTTCATGTATATAAAAGTGACATAACAATTATAAAACATAATTGTGCGATATTAATTGAAATACATTAAACCTTCACAAAAATATTAAAGTCTATATGAGTAAGATTATGACGTCATTTGAAAGTACACATTAAAAGTAGAACAAAGTACATGAACAGTACAATTGGGGGGGGGGGGGGGGACAATTGTTAAACCTACTACACATATCAAAAGAAACAGGTTGGAAGAAATAGTCATGACTACTTTCTCTATCAGTAATTTAAAACAATACGCCTGTAGATAAATTATAAGTTATGTATAATGTATGCACAGAATGGTATGGGGCAGCTAAACTAATAGAAAGACTGGGCAAACTGCAACGTTTAGGTAAAAACCTTCATGAAGTATAACAAACAAACAATACAAATCAAACACATAAATCTAAGCCAGAAAACACAACACTGATCTTTAAAAATGGCGGAAAAAAATCAGTGGGCAGGATTTACGTAAAGTCTGGTTAAACGATAAACAAACAATAAGGCAGGTAGGACTTAATTAGACCAAAAATACAATGAGTTTTTTAAAGGGTCCATTTGTGGGCAAAGCCGTTATCATTATTTGTGTTTCTGCTGGATCAACTGAAGAGCACGTTTCGAACCATGAAGTTTCCCAGGAACAGCGAATCCACCTAATATTTGGGTTTTCTTCCTCAGTTTTTTTAAGAATGCTACTGGAAAATAAAACATGAAATTAGTCTCAATAGTGGAGGCGGAACAATACTAAACGTTTCGACTTAAAGTCTTCCTCAGTTTTTAAGAATACTACTGGAAAATAAAACATGAAATTATTCTCAATAGTGGAGATAAGGCGGAACAATACTAAACATTTCGACTAAAAGTTTTCCTCAGTAAAGGAGAAAGCTGTATCATAATATATATATATATATATATGTGATTATCTTCAACTTACTTCACATCAGCATTAAAGCGGTCCTGCGTGACTATATAATTTATGTTATTTTATAAGTTTCCCATTGGCTTTTATAGTCTCTATCTTCAGCTATCGAAAGTTATCTTTTAACAGTGACTTACCTGTATGAATCAGCAACAGTGTTACTTTTATCTTCTGGCAGATTTGCTGATTTTCAAACATGTATAATTGTATTTTCTTTTATGCACGCAATTTGAGCTCTTATTGATCTCATGAGCATTGAGAGTTGGGAGTGGCGATCTTAGGTGTTGTTGGGGAATGTAGGTGAAGTGAAGTTTATAAACATTGAAACAACAAATTGTTGTGGATATAGCAGCCAACGACACAGGTCACTATAGTTGTTGGATTGATTGATTTGTTTGTATACTTGTTTGTACTATGATGCTTGGTCGAAACCAAGTTACGCGCTTATCAAGCATATCGTCGTAAGCACAAACAGTATTTTGTTGATTTTGTGTGTGTGTGTTTGGTCTTGCCATTATCTTGAAAAGTTGTGGAAATCAAAACTCAATAACATAAAAACAAAATTTAGACTATTCAAATCAACCCTTACATGCGGGTGCTGGAAAACAACAAAAGATATAGAAAAAAAGTTGAACGCATTTGAAATTATCTAAGAAAAATACTTGGTATGGCGTGGAACGAATTCAAAACAAACAAGGAAATTAGAGAAATCGTCAATCAATCACTAATATCATCAGTAATCAAGAAAAGGCGATGGACATATGTTGGACATGTGATGAAAAGAGATAATACCCGAATAGCAAAGCAAGTCCTCATATGGGAAACAACAGGTAGAAGGAAAAGAGGCCGACCCAGAGAAACATTGAGCAGAACATTGATCAGGGAAGCAAAGGCAGCAGGAATCCGCACCCTTAATGAGATCGAGAAGTTTGCACAGAATAAAGACAAATGACGAGACTTGATAAAATATCTTTGTGAGGATTGAGACTGCTAGAAAGGGAAAAAAAATGTCGACACAGTAAAATAGTATCTGAGTCTATGCCCTTTGGACCGGTTAAGGCTCGTAGTAGTAGTAGTAGTAGTAGTAATAGTAGCAGTAGCATTAGCAGCAGTAGGCAGTAGCAGTAGTAATAGTAGTAATAGTAGTAGTAGTAGTAGTAGTGGTAGTAGTAATAGTAGTAGTAGTATCAGTAGCAGTAGTATAAGCAGTAGCAGTGGCAGTAGCAGTAGCAGTAGTAGTATTAGTAGTAGTAGTGGTAGTAGTAATAGTAGTAGTAGTA